>CM057347.1:281418242-282090169 GCA_030015575.1 Agapanthus africanus | reverse complement strand
GCATATACACTAGACCTAGACTACACACACCAAGCACGAACCCCCAATTCCACATTGTGGCCGCCGATTTATTCATTCTGGCCGCAATTTGCGGCCAGATGAGGGAGTTTTTAGGTTGGGTTTGTGTGGGTAGGAGTCTACTATATTTTTAGGGCCAGTGGTATGTGCAACTTTCTAAGTTTTCACCTGGGTAAAATATGGAGCGATAAATCGTTTTTCCTATACGTTTAGTTTGCGCGACACGTGTGATACGTGAGTGGGTTCTGTGGTTGTTGCGTATCGCGACGTGTCGGGGTAGTTTAAGACGCGTATACACACGATCTAGCGTATGGACACACGCGCGTTTAGTTCGCGACGCGAGTTTCTCGTTTGATTTAGATTTCGTGTTTTGTAGGATTTTGCTTATATATGGATTCTTTGTGTAAATTCTAGGTTCGCAGGCGGGTACGTCGGAAGCCGCAAAGAAAGGGAAGCAGGTGGTCGGCCTACGTGTAGCACGCGACCAGGTGAGTAGATTTAACATCTACGGGGAAATCGCCCGTATGGCGTTAAGCGTCAGGGCGTGATAGGATATTTTAGTCGTAGATATTTACATGTATCATTGTAGCATACCTTCTTCTGTTGCATATAAAAATGGTAGTACATAACACTGCACTGTCACTAACGGTTCAAGCTGCACGAGCACTATTTGTATGTTACACTCACACCGTTAGTGATTGCCATGACACTCGCACTATAGGATTGCTACGACTCATACATTGATGATTAGACATGACTTGTCGTATATTGGCACATGCATACGGTCTACTCATAGTAGAGAACACATTATTTGATATATTCCTACTTGTGTACATATATATATCCATTTGCACATCCATACCTATATACATACACCTGTTACATACATGGATGATACTGACATGATTTAAAAACTAAGGGACCGCATGAGATATTTCCAAAACTGGATTCTTTTAAAAAGAGCGGTTTTTTCCCTTTTTACTCTTAATATCATACGACACATTGCATGGATTTACGCATTGACTTTGGATTTATGTGATTTCTGGATTTGAGAACCGTGGTATTATTTTAAGAATTCGCACTGTTTTAAAAACACGATTTCTCTTGATATGATATTTCAGTGCGTCCACCATGAGTTTTCTCGGTTCTGAGACGTGTGATCTTGTGAACCCGAATCGAGGAGCTGGACGAGGCCGATTGCGGGTACATGGTGGACCCGGTATGGTACCCCGGGGCAAGAAAGGGATGCTGTGTATATAGACGGTGAGCCTGGCAGAGGGACTATTACCTACCGGTGATTGGTTGGACCTGACGGTTATCCGGAGGATACTGACCAGAGTCGATAGATGGATACAGGACGATCCGTACTACCGGGGCCGAGGGCCGATTCCGCAGACGGAGCCCGTGGGCCGATCCGGACTGACGGAGCCCGATACTTGAGGATTTGGGTGTCGATGCTGGACACGATTATTTTATGATATTTCGAGTGCCGATGTTGGGCACTCACGATTCTATGAGTTTTACAGGATTTGAGGGCCGATGAGGGTGACGACGCCTGAGTTTTACTGGGATTTAGGTGCATTGATAGACACCGATTATTTTTCCACGTTGATATTCCGTGTAGATGTTATTTTATCCCATGCTCAGCAATCATTATTTCACATCTCATCCTGTAGTTGTAGTCCCTGATAGAGTACTTTTGCATGATTATTGCATACCCTGCTCATCATATATTGAGGTTATTAATTGCACCTGTTAGGCATGATTATTGCGTATCCAGTTCATCATATAGATATTATCTGTTGGCATATGTTAGAGTATCGCAGTACGTGCATACTCACGATTACCTTTATATGTTATCTAATATTCACGAGTTGGAAACTCACCCCCGTTGTGCCACAGTGTTTGCAGGTTTCCCCTCAGAGTAGTCGCGGTAGGCTGCTTTCTTGCATCTTTTGATACAGATACCACTACAGTTGGCGCGTGAGCCCTTTTGTTGATAGGTGGGTTTTTGCGGTATCTGTTTATTTTCCAGTTGTATACACTGTTGTATCTAGTACACTCCATCTAATATCCATGTATTGACTTAGAGACCAGTTGTGAGGACGATGTATATTATTTTGTACTCTGGTGTCGAGCTCGTTGTGAGCCGACTTTATTTATGCAGTTTAACTTTTATGATACTTGCTTTCACTTATTTGCTTATTCTTCGCTACGGCGTCGTATATTATCATTGTGATGGTTGTTCCGCCGTTGGGCGTGATTGCTCCCGTTTAGGATGATTTATTCTTATTGTATATCATTTTACTCATATCTTGTCTTGTACCCGGTTTCGGGGCTAGCTTTTACAAAGGAAATGCTGCCAAAATTTTTAAGATAATAACTTGAACTTTAAAGAATTTTACTAAACAACTTATAGTTTTCTAAATATTTTAACAAATTTTTCCATCAAACGCTTTAACACTCACTACTTTTCAATGGTTTTGATTTCTGGGTTCGGCTTACTTAGTCGCGTTACGCCTGTAGACTTTACGTGGTTAAGTGCCGGTCACGGGCCGAACTTTGGGTCGTGACATAAGTACGGCCGCGGAACCGCCGCAAAAAGCCTGGTATTGTCGCGGTTCCGTAGTGACTTGAAGGAATAAGGGGTTCGTAATTCACAATAATCCATACAATTACCTGCTTGATTTTTTGAGTATTTTTAATGTGGAAAAAATCAACTTTTTAGAAAATTTCCAGAGAGGGGTCCAAATATGATGTTTTGGGGTTTGATCGGACTTTTAACTTCGTCAACACGACGCCTAATGCTCTAGCTTGGCTCTGATACCACTGTTGGATTAACTTAGCACCTTAGCAAGGTTTTGGCAAGCATCAATCATGCTACTTTAAAATTTTGGGGTGCTAAACAAACCCTAACCAAGATCTTAACTAGAGACTTAGGGTAAACATAGAAAGTAAACATATTTGCTTCTAAGAGAGAGGGATTACAACCTTTGTAGTCCGTTCCTTCGCTTCATAAGCTCTAAGTAGTAGTCCCTTTGCCGCGATCCATGATCTCCCGGACTCAAGAGAGGCTCCACAAGTCGAATGATCCATTCTTGCTTGTAGTCTTCCTTTCCGAAGATGATCTACCTTGAAGAATCTCAAGATCAAGCTTTTACTTCTCTAATCAAATATTAGTGAAGTGAACACCCTAATCTAAGTGGATAGAATAGATGAGGATGATGAAGTAGGAATTTTTCTCTCTTTTTTTTTTTTTTCATTTTCTCACTTTAAATCATCACAAGTTAAAAAGCTAGAAAGCTTTTTTAAGGAGGAAGAAGAAGAAGAAAACTATTTGTGATGAATAATGAAATCTTGTTTTTGGTTACAAATGCAACCATGGTTTAAGAATGAAGGCTTAACCCTTGTAGAGAATTAACTAGGGTAAAGGGTTTGGGTTGGGTTAAGAAATATTTACACAAAATATCAATACAAAATCCAAGCTTAAAACAAAATAAAGCTTCTAGAAGCTACAAGAAAAAGCTAACCCAAATGCTAACCCAAATCAAACCCTAACTTATTTAATCTCCACAAATCAGGTTGTATTTGTAATCATAACTTGTTACAATATTATATATCACATATATAATATAGTTTGCAACAAAAGAAAATAATACAATTAACATATATCGCAAATATATAAATGTATTATCCGGTGAGAAAATGAATCAATAAAGCGAGTTTATATTAGTTAACGTAATGTAATATATCACATATATAATTATACATTAAATTATCGAATCAACACTTGATCCGACAATTCGGCTATATTACATATAACCGACTAATATAACATGTACCAATTCATTGAATCAACACTTGATCCGATGACCAGGCTATATCACATATACCCGGCCGATATCATATATCGCGAGAATAGATTACGGTATCTCATATCGTATTATTCTCGGTCCCGCACACATCACATATGTGCTCCTACTCCGTTTTTCCTGAGCCAGGATACCTCTGCGTAGGACTCTAAAGAATCGTCAATACGTCGGCAGTTGGTGATGATCATATCAAACACCCACAAGCTGCAAGCGGTCAGCTAAATATAACAGCCACCCAGGTATTGAGCAATCAGAAGATCAACAAGCAAGCCTGTACATTCTCCTGCGAATCCAATCAGGGACACTCCCGTACAGTCCGGTCTCTTCGTCTCATATGTCGCATATCCAGTCTAGGGGTGGTAAACGTCAGACCCCAGTAACCGATAAGTCATGTCGATATGAATTCTATAACAGTTCGAGAAACTACTGACAACACTTACCAGTAAATCTCAGCGACCCTGGCCAGGGATTTCCAGTTATAGCCAATCGAATACAGCGCAACATCAACTCCCTATACCGGGAGAGAAGAAACCCCTCCTATCGCTCATTTCCTCCATGTGATTCGGGACTGTACCTAAAAGCCACCGTTTTGCATGCTCTCTTGGACGTGGTTAGGTGGAAATCAAAGTACAGTGGGAATCACACAAGTCTCTATGACGATTTCGGGTCTACAGACTAACTTGTACCAGTGTCACCATAGAACTGCCATCTGACGTGAGGTATAATACCATCTAGGAGTTCTCGGCGAGTCCGTCCAGAGTACCCAGTCTCTACTGAGCACCCGTATACTGTCTCTGATGTCAAAAACCAATGGATATGGGATCATCCATCGCCCATCTTACATGGG
This sequence comes from Agapanthus africanus, assembly GCA_030015575.1. Classification (NCBI taxonomy): domain Eukaryota; kingdom Viridiplantae; phylum Streptophyta; class Magnoliopsida; order Asparagales; family Amaryllidaceae; genus Agapanthus; species Agapanthus africanus. The sequence continues at coordinate 282,085,432 of CM057347.1, read as the reverse complement.
TCAAGAAGCATACGCTAGTCTACTCTGGTATATCGATGCCCTGTCTTGATACACCTACGACTAGGAACATTTGAAAGATTTACTTAGCGACTACACTGTCCCCACTAGTATGATCTGCATCATAGTTCTGGTAGTCAAGTACTCATCCTAAGGGCTTTATCAACATGTAACATAGAGACAATCTGAGTACATCTTAAGATAAAGAGCAACCAGACAGCATACTATCATGTTGAGCAAGAAAGTCCTCCATATATATGTCCAAGCATCCACTACAATATACATCACATGTACAGTAATGGCCTCTAGGGCATACATATCACTAACACATCCACCTGAGAAATATTACGGTTTTCTCATTGATGGTGGGAGCGAGGATTGCATCATGGAAGATGATGACCCAACTAGCTTCGAGCAGGCCATCACGAGTGGGACTCTGTGAAATGGCTGGATGCAATGCGATATGAGATGGAATCCATGTACACCAACAAAGTATGGACTTTGGAAGATGCTTCTGAAGGGGTAAAACCCATCGGAAGCAAGTGGATCTTCAAGAAAAAATTTGGTGTAGATGGAAAAGTTGAGGCTTTCAAATCTAGACTTGTTGCAAAACGTTTTCGTTAATGACCAGGTGTGGATTATAATGAAACCTTTTCTCCAGTGGCTATGCTTAAGTCCATCCGGATCCTACTTTCCATCGCTGCATACCATGACTACGAAATCTGGCAAATGGATGTTAAGACCGCCTTTCTAAATGGTGATTTAGAAGAATGTGTGTACATGACCAGCCAGAGGGCTTCGTGGACAGTGGGAGCAGCGGAAAGGTGTGCAAGCTGCTTAAATCCATCTACGGGTTAAAGCAGGCATCGCGGAGTTGGAACATCTATTTTGATGTGGTAGTCAAAGAGTTTGACTTCATCAAAAACGTAGATGAACCTTGTATATACAAGAAGGTGACAGAGAGTAAGGTCTTCTTCCTCGTATTGTACGTGGATGACATACTCTTGATAGGAAATGATCTTCCTATGCTGCACTCGGTCAAGCTCTTCTTATCACAAAGATTCTCAATGAAAGATCTAGGTGATGCCACCTATATCTTGGGGATTAAGATCTATAGAGATAGATCTCAATGGATACTGGGATTGTTTCAATCCAGGTACATTGACACCATACTAAAGAGGTTTAGTATGGAAGATTCCAAGCGTGGGAATTTACCCACAATCTTAGGACTCACTCTCTCTAAAGAGATGTCTCCCAAGACAGATTTGGAGAGAGCTTGCATGCAAGGGATACCCTATGCTTCGGCGGTAGGCTCTATCATGTACGCGATGTTATGTATGAGACCCGATGTAGCATACTCACTAAGTGTAGTGAGTAGGTATCAAGCAGATCCTGGAGAGAATCACTGGACAGCTGTGAAGAACATTCTCAAGTACTTAAGAAGGACTAAAGATATGTTCTTGGTGTTTGGTAATGGTGAACTCCAAGTGGATTCCTTTACCGATTCGAGCTTCCAGAGTGATAAGGACGACTCTAAGTCGGTCTCAGGATTTGTCTTTACCCTCAATGGAGGGGCGGTTTTTTGGAAGAGTTCCAAACAGGAAACCGTGGCAGACTCGGTGATGGAGGCTGAATACATTGCTGCCAACGATGCTGCCGAAGAGGCTGTCTGGATGAAGAAGTTCATAAACGAACTTGGTGTGGTTCCCTCTATCGAGCATCCAATACGTTTGTATTGTGATAACAATGGAGCTGCGGCTTTGGCCAAGGAACCCAGGTCCCATCAGCAATCCAGGCATATTCTGAGGCGGTATCACCTGATCCGGAAGATAGTTGATCGCCGGGAGATCGATGTCAGGAGAGTTGACACGAAGAACAACACGGCGGATCCACTCACGAAGGCCATACCCCAGATACAATTTGAGTGACTCTTCGGGATGTTGGGTATGAGATACTACAACAACTCGCCTTATTGCAAGTGGGAGATTGTTAGTTATGTATATGCCCTAGAGGCCATTACTGTACATATGATGTATATTATAGTGGATACTTGGACATATAGAGAGAGGAATTTCTTGCTCGGCATGATAGTATGCTATCTGGTTGCTCTTTGTCTTAACATGCAGACTTGTATTGTGATACTGTCTTGCTCTCACATGTTGATAAAGCCTTTAGGATGAGTACTTGACTACCAGAACTATGATGGAGATCATACTAGTGGGGCCAGGGTAGTCCACAAGTACATCCTTTAATTGTTCCTAGTCGAGGGTGTATCGAGACAGGGCATCGATATTCCAGAGTAGACTAGCGTATACGCTTCTTGACCCATATGATGGGTGATGGATGATCCCACATCAATTGGTGCTTGACATCAAAGATGGTATACGGGTGCTCAGTGGAGACTGGGTACACTGAACGGACTCGCCGAGAACTCCTAGTTGGTATTATACCTATCGTCAGATAGCAGTTCTCTGGTGACACTGGTACAGGTTAGTCTGTAGACTCGAGATCGTCATAGAGTCTTGTGTGATTCCCATTGTGCTTTGATTTCCACCTTACCGCATTCAAGAGAACGTGCAAAATGGTGGCTTTTGGGTACAGTCCCGAATCACATGGAAGCAATGAGCGATAGGGGGGATTCTTCTCTCCCGGTATTGGGGGTTGATGTTGCGCTGTGCTCGATTGGCTATAACAGGAAGTCCCTGGCCAGGGCTGATACGGAGATCTACTGGTAAGTGTTATCAATAGTTTCTCGGCCTCTTATGAGCCTCACATCGGCACGACTTATCGGTTACTGGGGTCTAACGTTTACCACCCCTAGACTGGATATGCGACATATCAGACAAAGAGACCAGACTGTACGGTAGTGTTACCGACAAGCTTTACAGGAGTATGAGCAGGCTTGCTTGTTGATCTTCTGATCGCTCAATACCCGGGTAGTCGTTATGTCCAGCTACCGCTGACGGCTTGTCGGTGACTGATATGATTATCACCTACTGCTGGCGTATTGACGAGTCTTTAGAGTGCTACACATAGGTTTCCTGGCTCAGGCGAAACGAAGTAGGAGCACATATGTGATATGTGCGGGACCGAGATTAATACGAGTATGTGATACCGTATTCTATTCTCGCGATTTGTGATATCAGTCGGTTATATGAGATATAGCCGGGTTATCGAATCAAGTGTTGATTCGATAAGTTGATACATATAATATTAGTCGGTTATATGTGATATAGTCGAATCATAAAATCAAGTGTTGATTTAATAATTTAATGTATAATTGTATATTTGATATGCTAATTTACATTAACTAATATTTTCTCACTTAAGCATTTCTTTTTCTCACTTATGCATTTAATATATATATATATATATATATATATATATATATATATATATTGTAAGTCGACGTTAGACACCCCACAAGATGCGGGGAGGCGGAATAGGTAAAACAATCATTTTGTTTGAGTTAACATTGACTAACTTTACGGATCTTTGCTAAACCCTAACTAACAACTATCTAGAAGTGATTAGCTACTATGATAGATGATTATACCTAAAGATTCAAGTCCTTCTTGTTCTTGTTGATCACCTCCTCGTCGGCCTCCTCGATGTGATAGAAGATTCACCCAAGAGCTCCTTCTCCAAGCTTTCACCTCTCACTTGAGGTAACTAGGTGGCTATGAGTTCTAATCAAAGTAACCTAGAGGATATAGAAGAGGATTAAGGATCTATTAGTCCTGCTAACCCTTGGATCTCAACACATGAGAGGATTAGGGTTAGTTCTTTGAAGAGAGAGAGCTTGAGGAGAGAGAATGTGAAAGTGAGAATGATAATGAATTCTAACTCATTTGTGAATATATGAAGCATGATAATTATCTAAAATGAATAACATATGATAATATCAACCATGCTTCATTAACTCACTTTGGATGAATCATCTCATGAGTCATTAAGCAATAAATGTTTCATTAACTCATTTGGATGAATCACTCCATGAGTCACTAATCCATTTAATGCAAATTCCACCTAAGCTCTCCACCTGTCATGACCCGAAATAGCCCATGACTGGAACTTGAATCATATGAAGTCTATAGGACCCCATCTAATCCAAGTAAGCTAAAAAGCCCAGAAATCTAAAACCATTTTTAAGTAATAAATAAAGGAAATAGTTTTAAGAAGTGAGGAAAACGGGTTTTTAAAACAAGGGTTTTAAAATAGGTAAGCCGAATATGCATTTTAAATCCTCCATATCTTTTCTAAAAATTTCGGCAGAGTTTTCTTTGTAAATACTGGCCCCGAACGGGGTACAACAAGAATAATATATATGCAATAATAAAAGGCATCTCCAAGCGGGAGCTAGCTCTTCGTCAATCGACGGTCACAACCACACAAGCAGTATAATATACAACGCCGAATGGCGAGGATCAAAACTCAAAGGAAAACTCAAAATCAACATGAAAACCATAATACTACCACGCGCGACTCTAAGGTCGAAATAATACATAACTGGTTTTCTAAGTCTGAAACAATATACAAGTTTTGGTTGATGGAATTTCTAGATACAACTGAATAATACATATACAATGGTGGTTCTGATGCAAAAGAATCCACCTACCAAAGCAAGTCACCCGTAAGGGAAGTAGTGTGCCAGAAAAGCCGTAATGAAACTTGTACGGCAAAACCTGCAAGAAACTGTGGCACAACGGGGGTGAGTTGCCAACTCGTGAATAGAAACATCACAGAGCAGAAATCGTATGCATGACATAATCCTAGGTCAATACGATCAGATATATATATATAAACCTCAAATGAATAAGTCTGAAGAATGATAAGGTGGCAATGTAACATCTATACAAGAGTGTAGTGCCAAGTGCTCGTGCCAGTGCCTCAGGTAATAACATATCGTAAATTTGAGGTATGATCATCATCGACTATATCATGAAGTCAATGAAAAAGTGGATATCATCCAACTATGTAATCAATGTCATCAATCTCAATATATGTATGTGGAAATCGTCCACGCGTCACCCAATGACAATAAGCATCATGCATGTAAACATCATAAACATATGCATGGAAGTATGAGGATATAACTCAACAGGTGTCGCTCGCAACATATCAAAATCATAGAACCTGAGCGTCAAGCATCGACACTCGAAAACATCATGAAACCTGTACCTATCATCGGCATGTAAATCCTCATATATCGGGCTCCGTCAGTCTGGATCGGCCCATATCATCTCTCGACTCCGGTCGGTATCCTCCGGATATCCGCCGAGCCCAAATAATATCACTGGTAGGTAGTGGTCCCTCTGCCAGGCTCACCGTCTAGCTACACAGCAGATCCGTTCTCGCCCCGGGGTACCATACCGGGTCCACCATGTACCCGCAATCGGCCTCGTCCACTCCTCGAATCAGGTTTCACATGTTACTCTCAGCACCGAGAAAACACATGGTGGACGCACTGAAATATCATATCAAGGGTAACCGAGTTTTTAAAACAATCATATACTCTCTTTTGAAATATCCACGGTTCCCAAATCCAGAAATATCATGGAAACAGTATATCTCAATGCGTATAATCAAAAGCATGATGTATGCGACATGTAAAAGAAATGTAAGCATATCAGTATATCATGCAATATGGAATAGTAATATGCACATATTGAGGGAAACCGCTCTTTTAAAATGAATCAGTTTAAAGAGTATCTTGCGGTTCCCGAATCTCCAAATCAAGCGAGAAATCATCTATGTATGTGCAAATGAGTATGTGTACAAGTATGGGTGTACAAAATGCAAGTACACAAGTATGCCATGCAAGGTTCATATCCTGAATGCAACAGTACTACAGTGTAGTGGCATGGAAATTATCGATGATGAAGTGTGTGAGCCGGCAAGCAGGTGTACGTGGAACATATGCATCATCGATAATGGTGCTGGTGTCCTAACGGCATAAGTTTAATATAACAATATCCATTTTCACATGCAATGCGATGCGAATAACAAGAATATGCAGAAATCGACTAATAAATGCAACAGTGACGTATCTGCATCTCTGTAAAAAATGTCCTACAGTCTGCCTTTTGAAATAAGACGAATCGGGGTTTTCAGTAAAATAAGGGCTATGATGTTTTTAAGAAAAGATGCGTCCTTTGAAAATGTCCGTAGTATCCCTATGCCTATCTTTGAAATACTCCCGATTCGCTAGTTTTGAAATAGGTGTGATATCGGCCTAGCCTAATATCTACTAGCAAAACTACAGCTTTAACTACCAAGTCAATCAGGAGGGGTATAGAAACCACCTAAATCTGAGTCGATATATATATATATATATATATATATATATATATATATATATATAAATATAATAGTCGGTGATCCCGCCTCAAAGTTACCGCGTACGATACAAAATCATATGACATCCTCGAGTCATGAGTGCGGATCTATCATCAATATAAAGCTCGTACGGTAAATCATCGTACGTCATCCCAAAAGCTGGGTACGGGTTAATATCACATTTCTCTCATCAAATATCATGTATCATTATCATCATATCTCATGATCGGGGGTACTGATCTAAGTCTAGTACAAATCGATACCATCTATATAAATATAAATGCGTGTGTGGTACACACGTCCAAGGGCCCGCTAAAATCACATGTCGTATCCCAAATACGAATCACAATATATCACCGATCTCATGGCATTATGCCCAATCTCATCGACTCATCTCCAAATATCATCCACAATCCTCATCATCTAGGTATAACCATAACAAATAAGCATGTGTGTGCGTGTGGGTGTAAACCTATCCTAGGGTTCGCATCTAGGAAACTATACTAGTTTACATCTAAACCCTATTCTATCCATAGCACACCTAATCATGTCCTGAATAACCATGTCACACATAAGCTATCATATATATATAGTGTATATAGTATACTAGACATCGAATTGCAGGGGTGCTATACTCCATCCACCCGACTTCCCCCGTAGATATAATCTACTCACCTTGCTTTCGCTTTCCGTTGCCGACGCCGCCACGCGCTTTCTTGTCGTCTCGAAGTCTTCGTGGGGTACCTACACATCATAACGTATCGCCAAGCATATTAAAATCAAATTCGAAAATGAAACGACATACGAAAACCAAAACGACATGCTAAGGCCTATAGGTTAGAACCTATGGATTCCGCTTCCAAAACCATCAAACCATCCTCGATCTCGTTGTACAAACATCAAGTGACCGAGGTAAAACCCAAATACTGTTAGTTATATGTATGCCCTAGAGGCCATTACTATACATAGGATGTATATTGTAGTGGATGCTTGGACATATATATGGAGGACTTTCTTGCTCGACATGATAGTGTGCTATCTGGTTGCTCTTTACCTTAACGTGTACACTGATTGTCTCTCTGCTACATGTTTGTAAAGCCCTTAGGATGTGTACTTGACTACCTGAACTATGATGCGGATCATACTAGTGGGGACATGGTAGTCCATAAGTACATCCTTCAAGGTCCCTAGTCGTAGGTGTATCGAGACGGGGCATCGATATACCAGAGTAGACTAGCGTATACCTTCTCGACCCATACAGATGGGCGATGGATGATCCCATATCCATTGGTGTTTGACATCAGAGATGATATACGGGTGCTCAGTGGAGACTGGGTACACTGGACGGACTCGCCGAGAACTCCCAGATGGTATTATACCTTACGTCAGATGGCAGTTCTCTGGTGACACTGGTATAGGTTAGTCTGTAGAACCGAGATCGTCATAGAGTCTTGTGTGATTCCCACTGTGCTTTGATTTCCACCTTACCACATCCAAGAGGGCGTGCAAAACGGTGGTTTTTGGGTACAGTTCCGAATCACATGGAGGCAATGAGCGATAGGAGGGGATTCGTCTCTCCCGATATAGGGAGTTGATGTTGCGCTGTGTTCGATTGGCTATAACCGGAAATCCCTGGCCAGGGTTGCTGAGATTTACTGGTAAGTGTTACCAGTAGTTTCTCGAACTGTTATAGACCTCATATCGACACGACTTATCGAGCTATTGGAGTCTGACGTTTACCACCCCTAGGCGAGATATGCGACATATCAGACGAACAGACCGGACTGTACGGTAAGTGTTGCTCGTTGGATTCATAGGAGTGTGAGCGGGCTTGCTCGTTGTTCTTCTGATCGCTCAATACCCGGGTGGCTGTTACGTTTAGCAGACCGCTTGCGGCTTGTGGGTGTTTGATATGATCATCACCTGCTGCCGGCGTATTGATGAGTCTTTAGAGTCCTACACAGAGGTTTCCTGGCTCAAGCGAAACGAAATAGGAGCGCATATGAGATATGTGCGGGACCGAGAATAATATCAGTATGTGATACTGAATTCTATTCTCGCGATATGTGACATTGATCGGTTATATGCGATATAGCCGGGTTATCGGATCAAGTGTTGATTCGATAAGTTGTTACTATTGATATTAGTCGGTTATATGCAATATGACCGGATCATTACGTCAAGTGTTGATTTAATGATTTAATGTATAATTATATATTTGATATATTACTTTACATTAACTAATATTGGTTCACTTAAGATGTTTTTCTCACTTGTTTGTGCACATTGTATATGTGATATATTTTTGTGCACAAGATTGTATCATATTTGATGATACATGCAAACTTGGGTGTGCATGCTTTAAATCATAGTTTAGGTTAATGGTTAAGGTGTTATTTATTTATTTATTTATTATGGCAAGAAATAAAATGGTGGCTTATTTTGTTTCATACTTGAAGCTTCATGAAGCTTTGAAAAGCTTTGACCATTTTGTTTCTTTCCTAAACCTAACCATTACCTAAACCCTAGTTTATTCTCTACATGAGTTAGCCACACCCATGGTTGCATTATGATAGCATCACTTGATTTTCTATTTTTATAATTCATTCATTTTCATTTCTTTCTTCTTCTTCTTCTTGAAGAAGAAAGAAAAACCTTTGCTTGAAAATTCTAAGTGATGAATCCAAGTGAGAAATCCAAATCCAAAGTGAACCCACTTCCTATTTCTTCATCCTCTACCACTTGCCATGTAGTATAGGGTGTTTTCTTCACAAGTTTCATGACTTGGTGAAGATGGAGCTCGAGTTAGAGTCGCCTCGACGTAGATCATCTTCGGCATCGAAGTCAACGACTTAGCCCGATCTTTTCTCCGATGAAACCACCGTGAGAGTCCAGGATCCGATGATCGCAGCGGAGGGACATCGTCATGGAGCTATGGAGGTGGAGGACCGGATCTACAAAGGTTGTATTTCCGTTCACTTAGCAGTAAAGTTGTTTACTAGCTTGTAGTTTCGCCTATTCTTTAGTTAACGATCTAGTATAGGGTTTCTTTGGCACTTGAAAATTTGATTTTGGCATGGTTGATGCCTTGTGAGACCTCATTAGTGTGCCTAGGAACCCTACAGTGGTATCAGAGCCTAACTAGAGCCTTAGGCGATGCGTAGACGAAGTTAGAAACCCGATCGAACCCGAAACCCTAATGCATAACCCTTCTCTGTACATTTTCTGAAAATGTGTTTTTTTCCAAATTAAAAATTCTCAAAAATATCAGCAGGAAAATACAAGGGTTACTGTGCAAAACGAGACTGTAATTCGACTAAACCGCCGCGGAACCGCGGCCTTACCCTGGTAATGGCGGCGGTTCCGCGGCCGTATGTAAAGATCATGGAATAATTTTTGCTCAGTAACCTCAGTTGGTGTTTGCTGATCCTTTTGGGAAATTTTATTTTTTCACTCAACAGTTGAGTTTTCTGGGATGTATTGGGGACTCGGTATTTCGATCGGGAAGTTTAACTTTGTCTGTGTTTTTCCGGATAATTTTAGAAAATCTTGAAAAGTTCGACCGGATATAAATACCTAATTTTTCCCCTGTCGGGAAATTTCCAAGTGTTGGATCTTTCCGTAGTTTAAGAACGTTTGAAGTAGTGCAAGTAACGCGATGGACCCTCTAGAAGACAACAAAGCTTAACTCGATTATGTGACCGTCTTGAACTGCCCTTTGAACCTTAGGGTTTGGGGCAGTACGGCGTGCCACATGTGAGGCGTTGGCTTGACCCTTCTACGGCTGGACCGTTGGTACTGAGGCACGAAGTGAATGTTTTTAAACTTATTTCATGTGTTAAGCTGTTTCGGGAAAACTTGGGTGTTTGATTGTTCGATCGGAATGTTTAACATTTTCTATTTATCCGGAATGTGATACAACATTTGGAATTCACATGTAGTTATGAGATAACTGATATGAATGTTATAAACATAGCAGTTTAGTCTCGATTGATCGGTTGCCACAGAATTTTGATGCGATCAAAAATCCGTCGCAATCACGTAGCGTACGCGGATACTCGCCGGTAAAACTTAATAGACAGCCTCACCCCATAGTCCCGACCAAGTGACTATAGGAGAACCCCGTCGCCGAAAGCATCCGTTCGGGTGCTCGCGGCAGCGGTGTTCCGCCTTGTAGCACTTCGTCGATGGTGTCGGGGGTGCGGCCGCCCACTAAAGTTTGCGACGAGCATTCGATCAGGATGTCGGGAATCTTGTTGAATTGCCCGACTTGATATTGAAAAGTGTTTTCGATTTTGAGACTAAAATGCGGGGTTTATAATTGTTAGGCATGTGATGTCTAAGGAATTCATTTGGTTAGGCATGTGATGTCTAAAGAAGTTGCGGATTCCAACTGTTGTAGTTTTACACTTTCTTTTCTGTGACCTTAAGTGTAATATGTGATATCGCCGGTTTCGTTGCTATATGTCAACGACAATTGGGATACGCATGTTTACTTACGTTGATGACATGTGATGTTATGTGTTGCAGGATATGTTATATTGGATCGTCGTGTTTGAATAGCCGGTTTTTTTTATGTGAGATGAGTGTTTTTCATTTTCATTCATGTAAAAACTTGTATGTAATATTCTTTTATTGGGGCACTTCCAGGTTGCGGAAGATGTCACCTTTTGTATATTATTTACTTTTCCGCACTAGGATAGACCCAAGGAGGAGGGCACAAGTAACCGGGTTCTGGAGTCCAGTGGGAGACCAACTCGAGGAGTCGAGTCCGGGTCTCCTAACTCTAGAATTGGTAGGGTTGCTTGCCGCTCTCGTAGGGGTCTAGGGGTGTGGGTTTGGCTATTCATCGCGACCGTGGAATCCGTGTTTTATGCTGGCTCGTATTGAAAACACGGACGTCCTAGTATATCTAATGTTTCATATGATTCTTCTGCTACGATATCTGTGATGTGATCATTTGATGTTCTGTGATAAATACTTTATATAGTATATATGATATATTATATAGACGTTACTTATGTTTTACACCCGCGCTTGCCCTGCCCCGCTCTGCCGTTAGTCACCTAACCTAACGGTGCACGAGGGGACATCGAGGCGAACACGGATGGCATAAGTGTACGTCGTATTTATCTGTGATGTTTAGGTACTTAAATGATGGGACTTCATTAATGTGATTAATGAAAGAAAAGAAACCTAAGATGTTGTGGAATCGAAATTCAAAAAATAAAACAGGTAGCTACAGTTCTTGCTTTGCATCGCGGTGTTCCTTGTAGAACATCCTGCACCTTATTCGATGAGGAAAGGGCCGAGATCCCTTCACCGGGAGTGACCCCTTTAGCAATAACTAGCAGATGCTACACACTCGATTTGTCTTTTGATCGCTTCTATAGTTTCTGCTTTGCACAGTGATATATATGATATATCCCGCACCTCATTCGACGAGGAAAGGGCCGACGATCCCTTCACCAGGAGTGACCCCTTTAGCAAAACTAGAAAAGCCTAAAAAACACTCCATTTTAAAATCATTTGATTCTACAACGATATCAAGTTCATTATGCAATAGGTTTTCAGAAAAACCTGTCGTAGCCCTCCGTCATTTCAGATAAGTCCTGCTTAGTATTCGTGCTGCGTTTGTTGACCTTGTCAAGGCGCAGTGTGCGGTAGCTGACCAGTATTTATCTGCTTATGCATATGATGCAGATTGGGTTAGGGTAGTCGTACGGCCTTGTTGACCTTGTCAAGGGTCGTGCGGGTGGGTTTAATTCAATCAACAAATGACGGGTTGAACTTGACTTACGGTCTATGGTTTGTTGACCTTGTCAAGGTCATAGATCGTTTGGGGCAAAATATTATCGGGAATTTCAAGTGTTGAAATTTGCAATGAGATTGCATACTTTCTATGAGATAGTTGAATCCCGATACCCGCTGCGAGTAAGAGTTACTCCTGGGAGAGTTTTACACATTACAATTAGCCGATCAAGTAGGTGTCTAGAAAGGTGTTAACGAGGTTACGCCTCTGGGAAAACGAGGTTTACATTAATTAGGTTCGTGCGAGAGCACGGGGGACCTCCCTCAAAGTACCGACACTGGCTTGGCTGAAAGATTGGCGAACTTGTAGCGTGTAATTAATCCCGGCTAGTCTTTCCTTTTAGGGTTTGAAGGAAGATTTGATAAAAACAGTGGGAGCCATCCTGATTAGATAAAATAATAACCAATCTGATCTTGCAAGAGCATACGCTGAGTGTTTTCTTCTCTCTCTCTCCAGGTAGCGACCACATCACGCCTTAATCAAGATAATAATACGGAATATTGACCGAACCCGCTTGTTATACTGAGCTGGGGAACGTTGGTCCCGCTCCAACTTATAATTGTTATAAGACAGAGCAGGAATTGGGGAATACCAGATTTCCCGTGCCGCCCAAACGAAGAAAGTGCATGTTGATGCATCATCTTCGGGTGTGTTCGTTACAAAGAATTGTTTCTCTGTATCCTCTACGTCTTGGGTATTTGATACCGGATCAGGATCCCAGATATGTAATCTGTTACATAGGGCTACAGATAGGTAGAGAACTGAGAACGGGTGATAAGTTTCATGAGACAGAAAACGGGGCAAGTGTTGCGGCCAAGCTTGTTGGTCACTGTCACCCTGTATTATCAATACATTGATTCTGAACGAATGTTATTAGATACCGAACCTGATATACAAAATCATATCAGTCTCTTTATAGTAAAGAAAGGATATAATTTTGTATTGTTGGATAATGTTTTGAACATTTCCTATATCAAGAGTTGATCGGTTCAGGCACGTTATCTAAAAGCATTAATGTTCTAAATCAAACTACAGTTCTTAGTATACAGAACACACACAAGAGGAAGAGTTCAGAAATGAACGGATCCTTCTTGAGGTATTGTAGACTAGGTCATATCAATGCGACCCGACTGGCTGAAGTTACATTTAGATGCATATTTAAATTAGTTTGAATTTACATCTTATGAAACTTGCCAGTCATGTCACAAAGATTAAATGACCATAGCTCTGTTTATTGGAAACAGAGAAAGAGTTAGTGAACTTTTGGGACTGATACATGATGATGTATGTAATGTCCCCTGTCTGCACATGCCAGGACCGGTTCTTTGTACTTCATTACGTTCTCTGATGATCTCTCAAGATTCAGACATATGTTCCTGTTGAAACATGAGTCCGAAACTTTTGAGATATTCACAGAATATAAGTTATAAGTAGAGAACCAATACGGGTATAAGTATTATGTCCTTTGATGAGATCAAGGAGGAGAATACTTGTGCATGGAATTCCTGGAATATTCTAAAGGAGAATGAGATTCTCTCTCAGCATTACTCCTCCGAATACACCACAGCACAACGTTGTATCGGGACGGAGCAATCACACCCTATATGATATGGTGCGCTCTATGATGAGTACTACTGAGTTTCCTATTTCCTTTGGGAGTTATGCACTTATGAAGTTGCATACCTATTGAATAGGGTTCCGATCAAATCAGTTGCCTACCACTTCATATGTGATATGGAAAGGGAAGAGCCCATATCTTAAGTTAGTTAAGATTTGGGGTTGTCCGGCCTATGTCTAAAAGCAAAATCCGGACAAGCTCGAGACAAGGTCTGTTATGCAGAACTGGAAATGTTCCAGCTATACAAACTGCAGCTGATGATTTAATAGAACCTAAGGATTCAGTAGATTCCAACGAACCTCAGCCTCTCCGCCGATCTAGTAGGGTTCCTCACCCACCTGAGAGTTACTTCGGTTTCTCTATGACAGTGGGAGCGAGGATTGCATCATGAGATGATGACTCAACTAGTTTCGAGCTGGCCATCAGGAGTGAGACTCTGTAAGAATGGCTGGATACTTAGTGATCTGAGATGGAATCCATGTACACCAACAAAGTATGGACTTTGGTTACTATATATGAAGGGTTAAATCCCCATCAGGAGCAAGTATATCTTGAGAAGATTACTTGGTGTAGATGGAAAAGTTGAGACTTTCAAAGCTAGACTTGTTAAAGGTTTTTCGTCATCGACTAGGCGTGGATAATGATGAAACCTTTTTCCAGTGGCTATGCTTAAGTCCATCTAGATCCTACTTGCCACGGCTACATACCATGACTACGACATCTGGCGGTTGGGTGCTATGACTGCTTTTCTAAATGATGTTTTAGAAGAGTGCGTCTATAAGTATACAATCAGAGGGCTTCGTAGACAGTGGGAGCAGCGGAAACGTGTACAAGATGCTTTATAGATTAAAGCAGGCATCGCGGAGTTTGAACATCTGTTTTGATGTGGTAGTCAAAGAGTTTGACATCATCAAAATGGTAGATGAACCTTGTATATACAAAAAGGTAGTAGGAAGTATGGTGGTGATCCTCGTAGAGTACGCGGATGACATACTCTTGATAAGAAGGGAGTTTCCTATGCTACGCTCGGTCAATCTCCGCTTATCATAAAGATTCTCCATATAGGATCAAAGTGATACCTATTAAATCCTGGATTTTGGATCTATGAGATAGATCTAATTGGATGTTAGGATACTCACTAGTTGTAGTGAGATGGTATCAATCGATCCTGGGGAGAATCACTGGAAAGGTTCCAGAGTGATAAGGATGACAGAAAGTCAGTCACAGGCATTGTCTTTACCCTCAGTGGAGGGATGGTATGTTGGAAGAGTTCCAAGCTAGATACCGTGACTTACTAGACGATTAAAGGCCGGATACATCGCTACTTAAGATGCTACCAAAGAGGAAGTCTGGGTGTATATTAGTTCATGAGATGAACTTCGTTCCTACCATTGTGAGACAATGGAGTTGTGGCTCATGCCAAGGAACGCCCGTCCTGTCAGTGATCCAGACATATTCTAGGGCAGTATCACCTGATCATGGAGATGGTTGATCTCCAGGGGATCGAGGTTAGGAGAGTAGAACTCAGAGGACAACACGGCGGATCCACTCACAAAGGCCTTTTCCCAGAAAGAGACTTTTATGGGATGGTTGAGTATGAGATACTACAACCACTGCTATCAGATGGCCCTAGTGCAAGTGGGAGATTGTTAGTTATATGTATGCCCTAGAGGCCATTACTATACATAGGATGTATATTGTAGTGGATGCTTGGACATATATAGGGAGGACTTTCTTGCTCGACATGATAGTGTGCTATCTGGTTGCTCTTTACCTTAACGTGTACACTGATTGTTTCTCTGCTACATGTTGGTAAAGCCCTTAGGATGTGTACTTGACTACCTGAACTATGATGCGGATCATACTAGTGGGGACATAGTAGTCCATAAGTACATCCTTCAAGGTCCCTAGTCGTGGGTGTATCGAGATGGGGCATCGATATACCAGAGTAGACTAGCGTATACCTTCTCGACCCATACAGATGGGCGATGGATGATCCCATATCAATTGGTGTTTGATATCAGAGATGATATACGGGTGCTCAGTGGAGACTGGGTACACTGGACGGACTCGTCGAGAACTCCCAGATGGTATTATACCTTACGTCAGATGGCAGTTCTCTGGTGACACTGGTACAGGTTAGTCTGTAGACCCGAGATCGTCATAGAGTCTTGTGTGATTCCCACTGTGCTTTGATTTCCACCTTACCACATCCAAGAGGGCGTGCAAAATGGTGGTTTTTGGGTACAGTCCCGAATCACATGGAGGCAATGAGCGATAGGAGGGGATTCGTCTCTCCGGGTATAGGGAGTTTATGTTGCGCTGTGTTCGATTGGCTATAACCGGAAATCCCTGGCCAGGGTTGCTGAGATTTACTGGTAAGTGTTACCAGTAGTTTCTCGAACTGTTATAGACCTCATATCGACACGACTTATCGAGCTATTGGGGTCTGACGTTTACCACCCCTAGGCGAGATATGCGACATATCAGACGAACAGACCGGACTGTACGGTAAGTGTTGCTCGTTAGATTCACAGGTGTGTGAGCGGGCTTACTCGTTGATCTTTAGATCGCTCAATACCCGGGTGGCCGTTACATTTAGCAGACCGCTTGCGGCTTGTGGGTGTTAGATATGATCATCACCTGCTGCCGGCGTATTGACGAGTCTTTAGAGTCCTACACAGAGGTTTCCTGGCTCAAGCGAAACGAAATAGGAGCGCATATGAGATATGTGCGGGACTGAGAATAATATCAGTATGTGATACTGAATTCTATTCTCGCGATATGTGACATTGATCGGTTATATGCGATATAGCCGGGTTATCGGATCAAGTGTTGATTCGATAAGTTGTTACTATTGATATTAGTCGGTTATATGCAATATGACCGGATCATTAAGTCAAGTGTTGATTTAATGATTTAATGTATAATTATATATTTGATATATTACTTTACATTAACTAATATTGGTTCACTTAAAATCTTTTTCTCACTTGTTTGTGCACATTGTATATGTGATATATTTTTGTGCACAAGATTGTATCATGTTTGATGATACATGCAAACTTGGGTGTGCATGCTTTAAACCATAGTTTAGGTTAATGGTTAAGGTGTTATTTATTTATATATTTATTTATTTATTATGGAAAGAAATAAAATGGTGGCTTATTTTGTTTCATACTTGAAGCTTCATGAAGCTTTGACCATTTTGTTTCTTTCCTAAACCTAACCATTATCTAAACCCTAGTTTATTCTCTATATGAGTTAGCCTCACCCATGGTTGCATTATGATAGCATCACTTGATTTTCTATTTTGATAATTCATTCATTTTCATTTCTTTCTTATTCTTCTTCTTGAAGAAGAAAGAAAAACCTTTGCTTGAAAATTCTAAGTGATGAATCCAAGTGAGAAATCCAAATCCAAAGTGAACCCACTTCCTATTTCTTCATTGTTTACCACTTGCCATGTAGTATAGGGTGTTTTCTTCACAAGTTTCATGACTCGGTGAAGATGGAGCTCGAGTTAGAGTCGCTTCGACGTAGATCATCTTCGGCATCGAAGTCAACGACCTAGCCCGATCTTTTCTTCGATGAAACCACCGCGAGAGTCCGGGATCCGATGATCGCAGCGGAGGGACATCGTCACGGAGCTATGGAGGTGGAGGACCGGATCTACAAATGTTGTATTTCCGTTCACTTAGCAGTAAAGTTGTTTACTAGCTTGTAGTTTCGCCTATTCTCTAGTTAACGATCTAGTATAGGGTTTCTTTGGTACTTGAAAATTTGATTTTGGCATGGTTGATGCCTTGTGAGACCTCATTAGTGTGCCTAGGAACCCTACAAATACGAGAATCCAGAATTTAAAATACGAAATACGGAAACACGAATCCAAAACAGCAACTATAGAAAAGGGTCCCAGATTTCACCCTAGGTCAAATCAGACAATTTTGCATATACCAAGGGTCTATTGTACATGAAATAAAGCTACAGAACCAACACGAGGCCAGATGACCTAGGTCTGGCCGCAATTTGTGGCCAGGCAGAATAAATCTGCGGCCAGGGAAGGGAACTAGGGGCTGGGATCTTGGGGTTAGCTTCCCGGGTGCCTGCACATCTCTATGTGTTCACAAAATAATTTTTAGAGTCTCGGGGTGATAGCTGATTCCATTTAACCATCACAGATTCCATAATTCTTCCGATGTCAGTTTCTAAATCCGTATTCCGGGTTTTTAGTCTCTGGTTTGGGTCTCCAATCAATCACCACAGGGGTTATAGTCCCTAATTACACCTCAATTCACCTTTGTAATCAATTCAAACCTTAAACCCTAACTTGGAGTTTCCAAAGTTCACCAAAACCACACGATATCGGTTCAAATCTAACATGGATGCTAAGGGAATGGAAATTCTACCTTAAAGATGGAAAGATTACCTCATTAGTCACCCAAGAATCCCCTACAGCACCAAAATGTGATTTTTCTTGGTCCCAAATGTAGCTTGCGAACTTGTGCATCTTTTTCGTGAAATGGAAATAAGATTTCGGGGTGTTTTTCATAGAGTTTTTGTGGCTTGAAGAGGGGGAGGAGGAGAGGCAGCAGCAACAGCAGAAATTGGAGAGGAGAGGAGAGGAAATGGTGAGGCACAAAGTGATGGGGGCTTGGTCCAAGGTATTGACCCTTCACCCTCTCATTCTCTCTCTCACCCATACCTCACACTATTCATTCTTTATTCAATTTCTTTTCTTTTCTCTTCTCCACTCCCTCTAATTAACAACCATGGTAAAAAGAATATGAAGGAAAGCCATGAAAATGTAACAAGTGAAATAAAATGATATGGTGCATGTTTTGCACAAAACAAGCTTAAACGCGATTAGCGATTTTTAATCGCGATTAGCGCTATATTAGCATATAATTAATCATAAAAACATAAAAATGGCATAATTCACATAAAACACCCTCTTTTAGTAATTTCTATAATTTTCCAAATTTCCCCCCATTTTATCGGTATTTAATTATACCGAAATATTAAAATATTCATTAAAAATAATATTAAATTATAAAAATTCCCAAAAATAATATTTTATTTTTTTGAAATGTTACACCACCTCATCTATCTTCTAGAAGATTCTCGACTAATTACGAGAATGCCCCTCCCATCCGTGAAAACACGGAAATACTGAGACTGTATAAATCCAATAATCCAATATAAGAATCTGGCTTAAACTAAAGCCTGCTAGTAAAAACTGTCCGAATATCGTACGTGCATAAATACACGTATGTGTCCGAACTCTGTCGTAAAACCATACGACCTCTATATCGTTTCGCCTGAAGCAGGGAAACTCTCTGTGTGGGACTCTAAAGACTCGACACTACGCTGGCAGTGGATTTAACCACAGGCCGCAAGCGGTACTAGCTGTACGTAACGGTCCCCAGGTAGATGTCAATAAGAAGGCCGATGAGAAAACCCATCCGAACTCCTACTGAGCCTGATATGACAATCTCCGTACAGTCCGGTCTGTTCGTCTAGGACTATCGCATATCGGGCCTAGGGGAGGCAAGCGTCAGTCCCCTAAAAGCGGTATAAGTCGTGTCGGAGTGAAGCCCATTACTCCTTGGGAAGCTACTGGAAATCCTACCAGTAAATCTTGTTTGCCCTGGCCAGGGACTTTGCGTAATGGCTCTCCAAACACAGCGCGATATCAACTCCCAATACCGGGAGAGACGAATCCTATCTAACCGCCACTTCCTCCAAGTGCTTCGGGAATGCACCCAACTGCTACCTGTTTGCAAGACTCCTTTGAGCCGTGGTAGGGTAGCAATCTAAGAATAGTGGGAACACACTCGAGACGAAGCAGCAGTGTCAAGTCTGCGGACTATGCTGTACTCACGTCACCTGGGAACTGTTAACTGACGACGCGTATAATACCAACCAACAGTTCCCTGCGAGTCCTGTCCGGTGTACCCGTAACCCAACGAGCACCTGTATACTCTCTCCAGTACAACGTACTGATGGCTGTGGGACAGACCATCTCCCCAACTGGGATGAGAAGCGTACACACTAGTCTACTCCGGAGTATCGATGCCCTGTCTCGATAATCCTACGACTAGGGACCTGAAAAAAAGATGTGCTTGTAGACTACCTAGCCCCCACTAGTGTGACTGCCATCACAACGCTGGTAGTCAAGCAAGATCCTAAGGGCTCTATCAATATGTAGTCACGATATGCTAACATATACACATATTAAGATAGACATAAACCAAGTAGCATACTACCATGTTTAGCAAGACTGTTAATATAACTGTGAATATCCCAAACTTCCATTAAGTAATATACAAACTAGTATGATACAATAATGGCCCCTAGGGCATATACACTAACAATCTCCTACTTGCACTAGGGCCATGTACTGGCATATCGAAGACCTATCATCTCGAGTAGCCTCTCGAACTGAATCTGAGGTAAGGCCTTTGTGAATGGATCTGCAGTGTTCTCCTCTGTAGCAACTCTCCGGACTTCGATCTCCTGGCGATCTATGATCTCCCAGATCAGGTGATACCGCTTTAAGATGTGTCTGGACTTCTGATGGGACCTGGGTTCCTTCGCTAAATCTATAGCTCTGTTGTTCTCACAATACAGAAGTACTGGATCAACAATGGATGGAACCACCTGAAGTTCCGTGAGGAACTTCTTCATCCAGACTGCTTCTTTTGCGGCATCGCAAGCAGCTATATACTCCGCTTCCATCATCGAGTCAGCAACGGTGTCCTGCTTGGAACTCTTCTAGCACACCGCCCCTCTATTGAGGGTAAAGACATAACCTGACATGGATTTGGAGTCATCCTTGTCACTCTGGAAGCTGGAGTCATCAAAAGCCTCGATCTTGAGGTCTTTTCCGCCGTAAACCAAGAACATATCCTTTGTCCTTCTCAAGTACTTGAGAATGTTCTTTACTGCTATCCAGTGCTTCTCCCCTGGGTCTGACTGATACCGGCTTACCACGCTCAGTGCGTAAGCTACATCTGGTCTGGTGCACAACATCGCATACATTATAGAGCCTACCGCAGAAGCATAGGGTATAATCGACATGCGATCCGTTTCCAAATCAGTCTTGGGAGACATCTCTTTGGAGAGGGTGATTCTGTGACAAGCCGGTAAATTACCGCGCTTAGAATCTTCCATACTGAATCTTTTCAGTATAGTGTTGATATACATGGACTGCGAAAGTCCCAACATCCTCTTAGATCTATCACGACAGATCCGTATCCCCAGAATGTAAGAGGCATCACCCAGGTCTTTCATGGAGAACCTGTGTGACAAGAATCCTTTGACAGATTGTAGCATAGGAATGTCATTTCCTATCAAGTGAATGTCATCCACGTACAAGACGAGGAATACAACAGTTCGTGCTACAATTTTACTATATATACATGGTTCATCTGGATTTTTGATAAAGTCATATTCTTTGACCGTTTCATCAAAACAGATGTTCCAACTCTGTGATGCCTGCTTTAGTCCATAAATGGACTTAAGCAACTTGCACACTTTCCCGCTGCTCCCACTCTGATTGAAACCTTCTGGCTGATCCATATAGACGCACTCTTCTAAATTACCATTTAGAAAAGCCGTCTTTACGTCCATCTGCCAGATCACATAATCATGGAAGGCGGCAATGGCAAGAAGGATCCGAATGGATTTGAGCATAGCCACTGGAGAAAAAGTTTCGTCATAGTCCAAACCAGGACTTTGACGAAAACCCTTTGCAACAAGTCTAGCCTTATAGGTTTCCACCTGTCCATCTACACCAATCTTTTTCTTGAAGATCCACTTGCATCCTGTGGGTTTTACCCCATCTGGAGCAAAGTCCAAAGTCCATACTTTGTTGGTGTACATGGACTCCATCTCTGTCCACATTGCATCCAGCCATCTTACTGAGTCGCCGCTCTGGATGGCCTGCTGGAAGCTAGTAGGTTCATCATTATCAATGATGCAATCTTCTCTATCCCCGTCTATGAGAAAACCGTAGTATCTCTTAGGCGGATGAGACGGCCTACTACTCCTGCGGAGGGGTGCAGAAATGTCATGTTCTTCTTGAACTTCTGGTTCTACCAAACTTTCAGTAGTAGTTTGTGGTTCTGGAATTTCTTCCAGTTCTATTTCGCTCCCACTTGTTTTACTTTTCTAAAAACTGCTATTCTAGAAAATGGGCATTACGAGAAACAAAAACCTTTTGTTTCTCTGCGTAATAGAAACAATACCCCTTGGAGTTCTTTGGATATCCCACAAACTTACACTGCACTGATCGTGTCTCGAGTTTGTCCGCATGCTGCTTTTTAACAAAAGCTGGACATCCCCATATCTTCAAATACTGAAGATAGGGTTTCTTCCCACTCCACATCTGATATGGTGTGGTAGACACAGTCTTGGTAGGAACCCTGTTCAAAAGATATGCAGCTGATTCTAGTGCATAACCCCAGAAAGATAGCGGTAACTCAGCATTATTCATCATGGAACGTACCATATCTAATAGGGTTCGGTTCCGTCTCTCCAATACACCGTTGTGCTGTGGAGTGTATGGAGGAGTAAGCTGAGAGAGAATTCATTTCTCTTTTAGGTAACCCAGGAACTCGGCACTTAAGTATTCACCACCTCGATCAGATCTCAGTGTCTTGATACTTTTGCCGGTTTGGTTTTCCACTTCATTCTTATATTCTTGGAATTTCTCAAAGGCCTAGGATTTATGTTTCATTAAGAAAATGAATCCATACCTAGAGTAATTATCCGTAAAAGTAATGAAATATGAAAAACCACCTCTTGCATGTGTAGACATTGGACCACATACATCGCTGTGTATGAGTCCTAACAGCTCGCTCGCTCTTACTCCATGTCCAGTGAATGGAGTCTTTGTCATCTTTCCTTTGAGATATGATTGACAAGTGGAATAAGATTGATATTCGAACGGATCCAAATATCCTTCTCTATGTAACTTAGTTAACCTTGTCTCATTGATGTGACCTAGTCTACAATGCCATAAGAAAGCCTAATTTATATCTGGAGACTTTCTTTTTAGTGTGTTCTGGACATTGAAAATCTGTAATTGATTTAACACGTATATACCGTTATCTAGTGTACCGGACCCAATCAAACCGTGATTAAGGTGGATGTTAACACCATCGCTTACAAACGTGAAATCATAACCTTCTTTTGATAACAACGAAACTGATATGATATTACACGTATAACTAGGTACACAAAAACAGTTGCACAAAACCAAAATATGTCCACTCGCCAATCCAAGGTGATAATCCCCTACGGACACAGCACCCATGCTAGCTCCGTTAGCAACCTGGAGGGTCATATCACCAACCTTCAGCACTCTACGGTTTCTCAGTGCCTGTAATGAATTGCATATATGAGATCCTGATCCGGTATCCAATACCTAGGAAGTAGAGTTGATTGACAGACAATTTTCAATTACAAACACACCTAAAGTCGAAGCCACAGCTTGCTTCGGTTCCTGATTCTTGGCAATCCAAGCTTTGCAATCTTTCTTCCAATAGCCTTTCCTACGATAGTGGAAGCACTCGTCCTTTGCCACTACTGGCACCGCAACTTTCGCCTTTCTCTTAACTCCTACCTTACCAACACCACCTCTTGGTTTGGTAGCGGCCTTCTTCTTCCTTCCTTTGGCCCTTGCCTTGGACCCGAAAGAGGAACCACCGTGAACAAACATAGTGGGTGTTTCGCTTGCTTTCTGCAAGGTGCCTTCTGCACTCCTCAACATGTTAAGGAGTTCTGGAAGTTCAATTTCTTTTCCTTGAATGTTGAAATTCAGAATAAACTGGGCGTAGGTGGAAGGAAGGGACTGAAGAACCATGTCTGTATATAGCTCGTTCTCTAATGTTGTCCCGAGATCTGCGAGCTCTTCAATATAGCGAATCATCTTAAGGACATGTTCTCCTACAGATGATCCGACGGCCAGCCTCGACTGAAACAAGTTCTTCGAGGTCTCGTATCTAGCTATACAAGATTGCTCTCCATACAGTTCCATGGTGTGGAGAAATATGGATTCAAGATCCATATTCTCGTGCCTCCTCAGATGTTCATTATTCATAGAGGCAAGCACGATGCATTTGGCCTTCGCGCGGTCTATCTCCTAGGTCTTGCGGATTTCCTTATCCGCGACACTAGATTCTGGACCAGGGACAGAAGGTGCCTTAGTAGTAAGGACATACCCCAATTTGTCATAAGTAATTGCCATCTTGACATTCCGGAACCAGTCTTTATAGTTTGGCCCTGTCAAAATATTTTTATCTAATAGTAACTTAAGGCCTGTCATGTTCTGGGTCGCTGCAATCAGGAGAGAGAGAGGAAACACTTTAGCATGATGCTCTTGCAAGTTTAGAGTGGTTTTTAGTTTATCTAATCAGGATGGCTCCCACTGTTTCTCGAATCCCTCCTCAAACCAAAAAGGAAGAACTAGTCAGGACCATTCTCACCGTACAATAATTGCTTAACCGTTCAGCCAGGCCGGTGTCGGTACTTCAAGGGAGGTTTTACGACGCTTTCGCGAAGTTCCTTAATTAAATAACCTCTTTTCTCTGTGGGCGTAGCCCCGCTGACACCTTTCTCGACACCTACTTGGTTTATAGCATTGATCGTTAAGTGACGAATCTCCTGATGAGTAGCGGATACTCACAGTAGGATCGGGATCCAAATATCATCGTGTGATAAAGCTGAAGGAATAGTACCAAAATTATCACACTCCAAATGGTATGCAACTCTTAGCAAATTTCAGTTTCTTTAGAAATTCCCGATATAAATTTCTGCCCCATGCTCTTATGACCTTGGCGTTGGTCAAAATGTCATAAGTCACATGTCAAGTTCTACCCATCATTTGTAGGGTTACTAGGCACTCTAACAAGGGTTAAGAAGGCATCAACCATGCCCGATTAAAATTTTAGCCGTGCCGAACAACCCTAAACAAGATCTTTGCTAGATTATTAGGGTTTCACATGCAAGCAAATATCATTACAACTAAGTGAATATGAAATACAACCTTTGTAGATCGGTCCTTCACTTCATAAGCTCCTTATTGTAGTCCCTTCGCTGCGATCATCTAAGTCCCGGACTCTCGGACGGCTCCATGAGAAGAGGGCAACGGTTTTGCTTGAAGTCTTTGAGGCCAAAGATGATCTACGTCGAGGGAATATGAACTCAAGCTACCACTTCACAAAAGTGAAGCAAACACCCTATACTAAAGTTCTAGTCTAGTAGAGGATGGTGAAATAGGAAATGGGTACACTTTAGAATTTCTTTTCTCACAATATTTATCTCTCTTTATCAAACCCTAGCAAGAATTTGAAGGAGGAAGAAGATGAGCTCCAAAATGAGAATGAAAAACTAATCAAGAGAGAGAGCTAACCATCATATATTAACTCATGTAGAGACATAACCATGGCTAATTCTAATGGTTGGGTTAACTAAATATCATAAGTAAAATAAATTGAGTTGAATTTTTCAAAGCACTAAAAGCTTCTATAAGCTTCATGCACTTAACAAATATCAATCAATTTAGATTTACTTTAAATATAAAAAACCTTCCACTAAAATTAGAAAGGTGTATGTCTTATACACCCATGTCATGTGTATCAACAACCATGATACAAAAAGAAAACACATTTTAATATATATCACATATATATATATATATTAATGTTGTGCACATGTGAAAAAAATCCTTAAGTAAACAAATGTTAGTCAATGTAAATTAGTATATCTAATATACAATTATACACTAAATTATTAAATCAACACTTGACTTAATAATCCGGTCATATCTCATATAACCGACTAACATCCAATGTATCGACTTATCGAATCAACACTTGATTCGATAACCCGGCTATATCATATATAACCGACCGATACAGAAAGACGCGAGAATAGAATACGGTATCACATACACGCATTATTCTCGGTCCCGCACATATCACATACGTGCTCCTATTTCGTTTTGCCTGAGCCAGTAAAACCTCTATGTAGGACTCTAAAGACTCGTCAATATGCCGGGAGTAGGTGATGATCACATCAAGCACCCACAAGCCGTCAGCGGTACTAGCTGGACGTAACGGCTACCCGGGTATTGAGCGATCAAAAGATCAGCAAGCAAGCCCGCTCCGACTCCTGCAAAAAGCCTGACAGTGACACTACCGTACAGTCCGGTCTCCTCGTCTGATATGTCGCTTATCAAGTCTAGGGGTGGTAAACGTCAGACCCCAATAACCGATAAGTCGTGCCGATATGAGGCGCATAACGGGTCGAGAAACTATAGGTAACACTTACCAGTAAATCTCTAAACCAGCCCTGGCCAGCGACTTCCCTGTTATGGCCAATCGAGCACAGCGTAACATTAACCCCCAATACCGGGAGTGACGAAACCCCTCCTATCGCTCATTGCCTCCATGTGACTCGGGACTGTACCCAAAAACCACCGTTTTGCACGCCCTCTTGGACGTGGTAAGGTGGAAATCAAAGCACAGTGGCAATCACACAAGACTCTATGGCGATCTCGGGTCTACAGACTAACCTATACCAGTGTCACCAGAGAACTGCCATCTGGCGTGAGGTATAATACCATCTGGGTGTTCTCGGCGAGTCCGTCCAGTGTACCCAGTCTCCACTGAGCACCCGTATACCATCTTTGATGTCAAACACCAATGGATATGGGATCATCCATCGCCCATCTATATGGGTCGAGAAGCTACACGCTAGTCTACTCTGGTATATCGATGCCCTGTCTCGATACACCCATGACTAGGGACCTTGAAGGATGTACTTATGGACTACCATGTCCCCACTAGTATGATCCGCATCATAGTCCAGGTAGTCAAGAACACATCCTAAGGGCTTTACCAACATGTAGCAGAGAGACAATCAGTGTACACATTAAGGTAAAGAGTAACCAGATAGCATATTATCATGTCGAGCAAGAAAGTCCTCCCTATATATGTCCAAGCATCCACTACAATATACATCTTATGTATAGTAATGGCCTCTAGGGCATACATATAACTAACAATCTCCCACTTGCACTAGGGCCATCTGATAACAGTGGTTTTAGTATCTTATACTCAACCATCCTATAATAGTCTCTCTCTGGGAAAAGGCCTTTGTGAGTGGATCCGCCGTGTTGTCCTCTGAGTCTACTCTCTTGACCTCGATCCCCTGGAGATCAACCATCTCCATGATCAGGTGACACTGCCTTAGAATATGTCTGGATCACTGATGGGACGGGCGTTCCTTGGCATAAGTCACAACTCCATTGTCACACAATGGTAGGAACGAAGTTCATCTCATGAACTAATATATCTATCCAGACTGGCTTTTTGGTAGCATCCTTGGTAACGATGTATCTTGCCTTTAATCGTCTAGTAAGTCACGGTATCTAGCTTGGAACTCTTCGAACATACCGTCCCTCCACTGAGGGTAAAGACAATGCCTGAGACTGACATTCAGTCGTCCTTATCACCCTGGAACCTTTCCAGTGATTCTCTCCAGGATCAATTGATACCATCTCACTACAACTAGTGAGTATCCTAACATCCAATTAGATCTATCTCATAGATCCAAAACCCAGGATTTTGGAGGTATCACTTTGATCTATATGGAGAATCCTTGTGATAAGCGGAGATTGACTGAGCGTAGCATAGGAAACTACTTTCCTATCAAGAGTATGTCATCCACGTACTCTACGAGGATCACCATCATACTCTCTACTACTTTTTTGTATATACAAGGTTCATCTACCATTTTGATGAAGTCAAACTCTTTGACTACCACATCAAAACAGATGTTCCAACTCCACGATGCCCGCTTTATCACATAAAACATCTTGCACACGTTTCCGCTGCTCCCACTGTCTACGAAGCTCTCTGGCTGTGTACTTATAGACGCTCTCTTCTAAAACATCATTTATAAAAGCAGTCATGACACCTAACCGCCAGATATCGTAGTCTTGGTATGTATCAATGGCAAGTAGGATCTGGATGGACTTAAGCATAGGCCCCAGAAAAGGTTTCATCATTATCCACAACTAGTTTATGATGCAAACCTTTAACAAGTCTAGCTTTGAAAGTCTCAACTTTTCCATGTACACCAAGTAATCTTCTCAAGATATACTTGCTCCTAATGGGAATTTAACCCTTCAGATAAAGCAACCAAAGTCCATACTTTGTTGGTGTAAAAGGATTCCATCTCAGATCGCTAAGCATCCAGCCATTCTTACAGTGTCCCCACTCCTGATGGCCTGCTCGAAAATAGTTGGGTCATCATCTCATGATGCAATCCTCGCTCCCACTGTCATAGAGAAAACAAAGTATCTCTCAGGTTAGTGAGGACCCCTATCTAGATCGACGGAGAGGCTGAGGTTCGTTGGTTACTATTGAATCCTTCGGTTCTACCAAATCATCTGCTGTAGTTTTCTTAGCTGGAACTCCTTCCAGTTCTATCTCATGACCACTAATTTCTTCACAAGAAATTCCCTTTCACAAAGGTGGCATGTTGAGAAACAAAACATCTTTTGTCCCTCGGTTAGGTAGAAGTTATTCCCTTGCATATGCTTGGGATATCCAACAAACTTCCACAGATCTGACTTTGCCTCGAGCTTGTCCGGATTATTCTTTTAGACATAGGCTGGACAACCCTAAATCTTAACTACTTAAGATATGGGCTCTTCCCATTCTATATTACATATGAAGTGGTAGGCAACTGATTTGATTTGAACCCTATTCAATAGGTATGCAGCTTCTCAAGTGCATAACTCCCAAAAGGAAATAGGAAACTCAGTAATACTCATCATAGAGCACACCATATCACATAGGGTGCTATTGCTCCGCCCCGATATACCATCGTGCTATGGTGTATACGGAGGAGTAATGCTGAGAAAGAATCTCATTCTCCTTTAGAATATTCCAGGAATCTCGTGTTCAAGTATTCTCCTCCCTGGTCACATCAAAGGACATAATACTTATACTCGTTTTTGGTTTTCTACTTCTAACTTATATTCTGTGATTATCTCAAAAGTTTCGGACTTGTGTTTCAACAGGAACATATGTTTGAATCTTGAGAGATCATCAGTGAATGTAATGAAGTACAAAGAACCGGTCTTGGCATGTGTAGACAGGGGACCTTCATACATCAGCATGTATCAATCCCAAAAGTTCACCAACTCTTTCTCTGTTTCCAATAAACAGAGCTGTGGTCATCTTATCTTTGTGACATGATTGGCAAGTTTCATAAGATATAAATTCAAACTAATTTAAATATGCATCTAAATGTAACTTCAACTAACCGGGTCGCATTGATATGACCTAGTCTACAATGCCACAAGAAGAATTCGTTCAGTTCTGAACTCTTCCTCTTGTGTGTGTTTGTTATGTTAAGAACTGTAGTTTGATTTAGAAAGTTAATGCTTTTAGATAACGTGCCTGAACCGATCAACTCTTGATATAGGAAATGTTCAGAACATTATCCAACATTACAAAATTATATTTTTCTTTACTAATAAAGAGACTGATATGATGTTGTATATCAGGTTCGGTATCTAATAAGATTCATTCAGAATCAATGTATTATGATAATACATGGTGATAACTACCAACAGACTTGGCTGCAACACTTGCACCGTTTCTATCTCATGAAACTTATCACCCATTCTCAGTTCTCTACCTATCTGTAGCCCATGTAACAAATTACATTTACGGGATCCTGATCTGGTATCTCATACCCAGGACGTAAAGGATACTGAGAAAAAGTTCTCTGTAATGAACACATCCGAAGATGATGCATCAATATGCACTTTCTTCGTTTGGGCGGCACGGGAATTCTGGTAATCCCCTATTTCCTGTTCAGTCTTATAACTTTTATAAGAAAGAATGGAACCAACGTTCCCCAGCACAGTATAACATGCGGGTTCGGTCAATACTTCCGTATTATTTTCTTGATTAAGGCGTGATATGGTCGCTACCTGGAGAGAGAGAGAAGAAAACACTCATCGTATGCTCTTGCAAGATTAGATTGGTTATTATTTTATCTAATCAGGATGGCTCCCACTGTTTTTATCAAATCTTCCTTCAAACCCTAAAAGGAAAGACTAGCCGGGATTAATTACACCCAACAATTTCGCCAATCTTTTAGCCAGGCCAGTGTCGGTACTTTGAGGGAGGTTCCCCGTGCTTTCGCACGGACCTAATTAAAGTAAACCTCGTTTTCCCAGAGGCGTAGCCCCGTTGACACCTTTCTAGACACCTACTTGATTGGCTAATTGTCCTGTGTAAAACTCTCCCAGGAGTAACAATTACTCGCAGTGGGTATCGGGATCCAACTATCTCATAGAAGGTATGCAATCTCATTGCAAATTTCAACACTTGAAATTCCCGATAATTTTGCCCCTAACCTCCTATGACCTTGACAAAGGCCAACAAACCATAGGATGCTAGTCAAGTTCAAACCGTCATTTCTTGATTGAATTAAACCCACCCGCACGACCCTTGACAAAGGCCAACAAGGTCGTACGACTACCCTAACCCAATCTGCATCATATGCATAAACAGATAAGCACTAGTCAGCTACCGCACACTACGCCTTGACAAAGGCCAACAAACGCAGCATGAATACTAACTACTACTTATCTGAAATGACGGGGGGCTACGACAGGTTTTTCTGAAAACCTATTGCGTAATGAACTTGATATCGTTGTAGAATCAAATAATTTTAAAATGGAGTGTTTTTGAGGCTTTTGCTAGTTTCGCTAAAGAGGTCACTCCCGGTGAAGGGATCTCGGCTCTTTCCTCGTCGAATGAGGTGCAGGATATGTCATATATATCACTGTGCAAAGCAAGAACTAAAAAAACAATCAAAAGACAAAACCGAGGGGTGTAGCATCTGCCAGTCATTGCTAAAGGGGTCACTCCCGGTGAAGGGATCTCGGCCCTTTCCTTATCGAATAAGGTGCAGGATGTTCTACTAGGAACACCGCGATTCAAAGCAAGAACTGTAGCTACCTGTTTTTGAAAATTCGATTCCACAACATCTTTTAGGTTTCTTTTCTTTCATTAATCATATTAATGAAGTCCCATCATTTAAGTCACCTAAACATCACAGATAAATACGACGTACACTTATGCCATCCGCATTCGCCTCGATGTTCCCTCGTGCACCGTTAGGTTAGGTAACTAACGGCAGAGCGGGGCAGGACTAGCGCGGGTGTAAAACATAAGTAACGTCTATATAATATATCATATATACTATATACAGTATCTATCACAACATATCAAATTATCACATCATAAATATCGCAGCAGAAGAAACATATGAAACATTGGATATACTAGGACGTCCATGTTTTATTTTGAGCCTCTGTAAAACACGGATTCCACGGTCGCGATGAATAGCCAAACCCACACCCCTAGACCCCTACGAGAGCGGCAAGAAACCCTTCCAATTCTAGAGTTAGGAGACCCGGACTCGACTCCTCGAGTTGGTCTCCCACTGGACTCTAGAACCCGGTTACTTGTGCTCTCCTCCTTGGGTCTATCCTAGTGCAGAAAAGTAAATAATATACAAATGGTGATATCAACCTCATCCCGGAAGCGCCCCAATAAAAGAATATTACATACATTTAATTTTACATGAATGAAAATAAAAACTCTCATCTCACATAAAACCCCCGACTATTGAAAACGTGACGATCCAATATAACATATCCAGCAACACATAACATCACATGTCATCAACGTAAGTAAATATGCGCATCCCAATTGTCGTTGACATATAGCAACGAAACCGGCGATATCACATATTACACTTACGGTCGCAGAAAAGAAAGTGTAAAACTACAACATTTGGAATCCACAATTTCTTTAGACATCGTAAATCCGAAATATCACATACTTCGCATTTCATGCCTAACTGTATGAATTCCACATATTGTATCACATTCCAGATAAATAGACAGTATTAAACTTTCCGATCGAATAATCAAATACCTAAGATTTCCTAAATAGCTCAACACTTGAGTGGAGTTCAAAAATTCCAGAATACGTCACAGTACCAATGGTCCAGCCGTAGAAGGGTCAAGCCAACGCGTCACATGTGGCATGCCGTACTGCCCCAAACCCTAAGGTTCAGAGGCGGTTCAGACGGTCACATAATCGAGTTAAGGTTTTTGTTCTTCTAGAGGGTCCATTGCGTTACTTGCACGTTTTTCCGAAAGATTTAAACTCAAGAAAAATTCAACACTTGAAAGTTTTTCGTGCCGGGAGAAATTGAGTTAATGATATCCGTTCGAACATTTTAATACTTTCTAAATTATCCGGAAAAAGAACGAAATTAAATTTTCCGATTGAATCAACGAATACAAAATAAACCCCATAATACTCAACACTTGAGTAATTTTAAAAATACCGAGAAAATATAACTCACAGAAATAGAGATTACAGTGCAAAAATGAGTGCATAAATCCTCTGTACTGCCGCGGATCCGCGGCCCAAGCGCGGTACGGCCGCGGTTCCGCGGCGTTTTGTACGGATTATGCGCTCGTTTTTCACTACAATGCTTATATTTCCCTGCTTATTTTTTTAGGCATTTTTAATTCAGAAAAATCACAGTTTTTTAGAAATGAGCAGAGAAGGGTTGATTTTGAGGTTTCGGGGTTCGTTCGGAGTTTTAACTTCGTATACACGTCGCCTAATGCTCTAGTTAGGTTCTGATACCACTGTAGGGTTACTAGTCACTCTAACAAGGGTTAAGAAGGCATCAACCATGCCCGATTAAAATTTTAGCCGTGCCGAACAACCCTAAACAAGATCTTTGCTAGATTATTAGGGTTTCACATGCAAATAAATATCATTACAACTAAGTGAATATGAAATACAACCTTTGTAGATCGGTCCTTCACTTCATAAGCTCCTTGTTGTAGTCCCTTCGCTGCGATCATCTAACTCCTGGACTCCCGGATGGCTCCATGAGAAGAGGGCAACGGTTTTGCTTGAAGTCTTCGAGGCCGAAGATGATCTGCGTTGAGGGAATACGAACTCAAGCTACCACTTCACAAAAGTGAAGCAAACACCCTATACTAAAGTGCTAGTCTAGTAGAGGATGGTGAAATAGGAAATGGGTACACTTTAGAATTTCTTTTCTCACAATATTTCTCTCTCTTTATCAAACCCTAGCAAGAATTTGAAGGAGGAAGAAGATGAGCTCCAAAATGAGAATGAAAAACTAATTAAGAGAGAGAGCTAACCATGGGTGAGTGAGTATCATATACTAACTCATGTAGAGATATAACCATGGCTAATTCTAATGGTTGGGTTAACTAAATATCATAAGTAAAACAAATTGAGTTGAATTTGTCAAAGCACTAAAAGCTTCTACAAGCTTCATGCACTTAACAAATATCAATCAATTTAGATTTACTTTAAATATAAAAATCCCCTCCACTAAAATTAGAATGGTGTATGTCTTATACACCCATGTCATGTGTATCAAAAACCATGATACAAAAAGAAAACACATTTTAATATATATCACATATATATATATATTAATGTTGTGCACATGTGAGAAAAATCCTTAAGTGAACAAATGTTAGTCAATGTAAATTAGTATATCTAATATACAATTATATACTAAATTATTAAATCAACACTTGACTTAATAATCCGGTCATATCTCATATAACCGACTAACATCCAATGTATCGACTTATCGAATCAACACTTGATTCGATAACCCGACTATATCACATATAACCGACCGATACAAAAAGTCACGAGAATAGAATACGGTATCACATACACGCATTATTCTCGGTCCCGCACATATCACATACGTGCTCCTATTTCGTTTTTCCTGAGCCAGTAAAACCTCTATGTAGGACTCTAAAGACTCATCAATACGTCGGCAGTAGGTGATGATCACATCAAGCACCCACAAGCCGTCAGCGGTACTAGCTGGACGTAACGGCTACCCGGGTATTGAGCGATCAGAAGATCAGCAAGCAAGCCCGCTCTGACTCCTGCAAAAAGCCTGACAGTGACACTACCGTACAGTCCGGTCTCCTCGTCTGATATGTCGCATATCAAGTCTAGGGGTGGTAAACGTCAGACCCCAATAACCGATAAGTCGTGCCGATATGAGGCGCATAACGGGTCAAGAAACTACAGGTAACACTTACCAGTAAATCTCTAAACCATCCCTTGCCAGGGACTTCCCTGTTATGGCCAATCGAGCATAGCGCAACATCAACCCCCAATACCGGGAGAGACGAAACCATTCCTATCGCTCATTGCCTCCATGTGACTCGGGACTGTACCCAAAAACCACCGTTTTGCATGCCCTCTTGGATGTGGTAAGGTGGAAATCAAAGCACAGTGGGAATCACATAAGACTCTATGGCGATCTCGGGTCTACAGACTAACCTATACTAGTGTCACCAGAGAACTGCCATCTGACATGAGGTATAATACCATCTGGGAGTTCTCGGCGAGTCCGTCCAGTGTACCCAGTCTCCACTGAGCACCGGTATCCCATCTCTGATGTCAAACACCAATGGATATGTGATCATCCATCGCCCATCTATATGGGTCGAGAAGCTACATGCTAGTCTACTCTGGTATATCGATGCCCTGTCTCGATACACCCATGACTAGGGACCTTGAAGGATGTACTTATGGACTACCATGTCCCTACTAGTATGATCCGCATCATAGTCCAGGTAGTCAAGTACACATCCTAAGGGCTTTACCAACATGTAGCAGAGAGACAATCAGTGTACACGTTAAGGTAAAGAGTAAGAAGATAGCATACTATCATGTCGAGCAAGAAAGTCCTCCCTATATATGTCCAAGCATCCACTACAATATACATCTCATGTATTGTAATGGCCTCTAGGGCATACATATAACTAACATCATTATCTTGTTAATTTGAACCCATCCGTACATACCCCTGACGTTGGCCAAATGATAGTATGACTGTCCCAAACCAACTCATCTATCTATGCAACAAATGAATACCCAGCAGCTACCAAACACTATGCCTTGGCGTTGGTCAAAATACATAGCTTGAATACTACTGAATACCCAAATGAAATGATGGAGGGCTACGAATGGTTTTGGCGAAACCGTGAACGTACTAAACTTGATATGATCGAAGGAACCTGATAGCTTTTAAAAGGAGTGGTTTAAGCTCCGCAATTTAAAAATATCTTCTGTTTTAAAATAACCGAATGGTTTCTTTTAAACTGTTCCAACGATTCAACTTTGGTTTATTTTCTTTGCATTAATATAATGCGTCACATCAATTAACCTATCATTACAGAAAACAATGAAAATACAACGTCCTCTTATGCCATCCGCATTCGCCACTGGGCCCTATCATTCACCCGTTAGGTTACTTAACTAACGACAGAGCGGGGGCTGGGCTAGCGCGGGTGTAAAACATAAGTGACGCCTAATAGATATCATATATATATATTGTACATTCGTCAGACGCAATAATAGGCATTCCAGATCACAGATGAACATATTGGATTTTCTACGAATCCGCATTCCTTTTGAGCCTGCAAAGAAAGACGGATTAGACAGTCGCGATGAATAGACAAAACCCCACCCTAGACCCCTACTGGTACGACAAACTACCCGCCAAGTACCCGAAGTGAAGCGGTCTCCCTCAACGATGTGAGTAGGCCACTAAGCACTTCAAAGTACCCGGCAGTTTGTGCACCCTACCTTGGGTCTATCCTAGGAGCAGAAAACAGTAAATGAAATAATACAACGGTGGCTACAAGCTCAACCCGGATGTCCCCGCAAAAGAATATTACAACAAATTACAATTTACATTTGAACGAAATAAACACTCGTCTCACATCTCCGGCTATCCATTCACGACAATCCAACAAGTCTAAAATCACAAACCAGTAAAAACCATTACAGAAATGTGCAACCCCCTGCTAACCGACATACTAGAAGTTAGGGGAGGTTTACGAACACATTAAACATAACACAGATATAACCAAGTTAGCCAAACATCTTAGAATTTCGATCAAGCAACACAAATGAGTCTACTCCAAACAATTCTCTATGCACATTAAACCTGAGCAGAAACTGTTAGTTATATGTATGCCCTAGAGGCCATTACTGTACATTGGATGTATATTGTAGTGGATGCTGGGACATATATAGGTAGGACTTTCTTGCTCGACATGATAGTACGCTATCTGGTTGCTCTTTATCTTAACATGTATACTTTATGTTTCTCTGATTACATGTTGATAAAGCCCTTAGGATGTGTACTCGACTTCCAGGACTATGATGCAGATCATACTAGTAGGGCCTGGGTAGTCAATGAGTACATCCTTCATTGTTCCTAGTCGTGGGAATATCGAGACGGGGCATCGATATTCCAGAGTAGACTAGCGCATATCTTCTCGACCCATGCGATGGGCGATGGATGATCCCATATCCATTGGTGTTTGACATCGAAGATGGTATGCAGGTGCTCAGTGGAGACTGGGTACACTGAACGGACTCGCCGAGAACTCCCAGATGGTATTATACCTCACGTCAGATGGCAGTTCTCTGGTGACACTGGTACAGCTTAGTCTGTTGACCCGAGATCGTCATAGAGTCTTGTGTGTCTCCCACTGTGCTTTGATTTCCACCCTACCACGGCTCTACTGAGTCGTGCAAACAGGTGGTTTTTGGGTACAGTCCCGATTCACATGGAGGCAATGAGCGATAGGAGGGGATTCGTCTCTCCCGGTATTGGGGGTTGATGTTGTGCTATGCTCGACTGGCCATAACCGGAAATCCCTGCCCAGGGTTGCTGTGATATACTGGTAAGAGTTATCAGTAGTTTCACGAATGTTATGGACCCTACGTCGGCATGACTTATCGAGCTATTGGGGTCTGACGTTTACCACCCCTAGGCGAGATATGCGACATATCAGACGAACAGACCGGACTATACGGTAGTGTTACTGGTCGGATTCGCAGGAGTGTGAGCGGGCTTGCTCGTCGATCTTCTGATCGCTCAATACCTGGGTGGCCGTTACGTTTAGCAGACCGCTTGCGGCTTGTGGGTGTTTGATATGATCATCATCTGCTGCCGGCGTATTGACGAGTCTTTAGAGTCCTACACAGAGGTTTCCTGGCTCAAGCGAAACGAAATAGGAGCGCATATGAGATATGTGCGGGACCGAGAATAATGCGTGTATGTGATACCGTATTCCATTCTCGCGATCTATGTATCGATTGGTTATATGCGATATAACCTAGTTATCGAATCAAGGATTGATTCGATAAGCCGATGCATAGGATACTGGCCGGTTATATGCGACATGACCGGATCATTGAATCAAGTGTTGATTTAATGATTTAATGTATAATTATATATTTGATATATTACTTTGCATTAACTAGTATTGGTTCACTTTAAAAGGATTTTCTCACTTGATTTGTACAAGTTGTATATGTGATATATTTCTTTGTGCACATGATTGTATCATGTTTGATGATACATTCTTGTTTGGTTTTGTGTAAAGTATTAAACCATGGTTAGTTAGTGATTAGGGTTTCATCTTTTTCATTTATCTTTTTATTTTATTTATTTCAAAAGAAAAAGAAAATGAGAAATGAATGGTGGCTATTCTTGTTTTTAGTTGAAGATTCATGTAGCATTGTTTTAGTCACCATTCTTGTCTCAGACCTAACCCTAACCACTCATCTAACCTAAGTTAAGTCTCTACACTAAACCATGGTCAAAGATATGATAAGTATTGTATTTTCTTTTCTATTTTAATTTAAGTTATCATATCTTCTTCTTCTTCTTCATCTTCTTCAACATTGAAGAAAGCTTGCTACTTCAATGGCAAGTCATGAAGTCTAGTGAGAAATCCAAAACTAAAGTTTACCCACTTCCTATTTCTTCATCCTCTACCTCTTGCCAAGTAGTATAGGGTGTTTCCTTCACAAGTTTTTCCGACTTGGTGAAGTTGGAGCTTGTTCTAGCGATGCCTCGACGTAGATCATCTTCGGCATCGAACCGACGATCTAGCCCGCCCATTCTTCGAAGATGCCGACGCTAGAGCCCAAGACATGATTTGGACAGAGAGGGGACTTCATTGCGGAGCCGTGGAGGTGGTGGACCGGATCTACAAAGGTTGTATATCCGTTCCCTTAGTTAAAATGTTAACTAGTTTATGTTTTCGCCTAAATATCTAGTAAACGATCCGTAGTCGGGTTTGTAGGCACCCGTAAAATTTGATTTGTGCATGTTTGATGCCTTGTGAGACCTCACTAGGGTGCCTAGGAACCCTACAGTGGTATCAGAGCCTAGCTAGAGCCTTAGGCGAAGTCCAGACGGAATTTGAAACCGGAACGAACCCGAAACCAACTCCAAAATGTGCTCTCTGTACTTTTTCTAAAAACAGTGATTTTTCATGATTAAAAATATGCAGAGAAATAAGCAGGAAAATACAAGGATTACTGAAAAATTCGTGTTTGTAATTCCTTCTTTTAGCCGCGGTTCCGCGGCACGAGCAAGGCTCATGCGGCGGATCCGCGGCGATTTTGTCTTTTTTGGAATCCTATTTTACACAGTAATTCATTGTTTTCTGTGCTAACTTCTCTGGTTATTTTTAAAATTTATTCAAGTGTTGGATAATCTGGGATGTTTTGGAGCTTTGATGATTCGATCGGGTTTATCAAATTTTGTCTGTTTGGCTTTCCGGATAAATTTTAGAATATGTTAAAAAGTTCGACCGGATATAAATACCCAATTTTTCCCCTGTCGGGAAATTTCCAAGTGTTGGATTTTTCCGTAGTTTAACGACGTTCTAAGTAGTGCAAGTAACGCGATGGTCCCTCTAGAAGACAACAAACCTTAACTCGATTATGTGACCGTCTTGAACTGCCCTTTGAACCTTCGGGTTTGGGGCAGTACGGCGTGCCACATGTGAGGCGTTGGCTTGACCCTTCTACGGCTGGACCGTTGGTACTGAGGCACGAACGGAATGTTGTTAGACTTATTTCATGTATTGAGCTGTATCGGGAAAACTTAGGTGTTCGATTGTTCGATCGAAAAGTTTAACATTTTCTGTTTATCTGGAATGGGATACAATAATTGGAATTCACAATGAGTTATGAGATAACTAAATGAATGTTATAAACACAGCAGTTTAGTCTCGATTGATCGGTTGCCACGAAATTTTGATGTGATCAAAAGTCCGTCGCAATCACGTAGTGTACGCGGATACTCGCCGGATAAACTTAATAGACAGCCTCACCCCATAGCCCCGACCAAGTGACTGTAGGAGAACCCCGTCGCCGAAAGCATCCGTTCGGGTGCTCGCGGCAGCGGTGTTCCGCCTTGGTGCACTTCGTCGACGGTATCGGGGGTGCGGCCGTCTACTGAAGTTTGCGACGAGTATTCGATCAGGATGTCGGGAATCTTGTTGAATTGCCCGACTTGATATTGAAAAGAGTTTTCGATTTTGAGACTAAAATGCGGGGTTTATAACTGTTAGGCATGCGATGTCTAAGGTATTCATTTGATTAAGCATGCGATGTCTATGCAGATTGCGGATTCCAACTGTTGTAGTTTTACACTTTCTTTTTTGTGACCGTAAGTGTAATATGTGATGTCGC
This sequence comes from Agapanthus africanus, assembly GCA_030015575.1. Taxonomy (NCBI): domain Eukaryota; kingdom Viridiplantae; phylum Streptophyta; class Magnoliopsida; order Asparagales; family Amaryllidaceae; genus Agapanthus; species Agapanthus africanus. The sequence goes on along the minus strand of CM057347.1, from coordinate 282,045,963 downwards.
CGGTTTCGTTGCTATATGTCAACGACAATTGGGATGCGCATATTTACTTACGTTGATGACATGTGATGTTATGTGTTGCTGGATATGTTATATTGGATCGTCGTATTTGAGTAGCCGGGGCTTCTTATGTGAGATGAGTGTTTTTCATTTTCATTCATGTAAAACCTTGTATGTAATATTCTTTTATTGGGGCACTTCCAGGTTGCGGAAGTAGTCACCGTTTGTATATTATTTACTTTTCTGCACTAGGATAGACCCAAGGAGGGGAGCACAAGTAACCGGGTTCTGGGGTCCAGTGGGAGACCAACTCGAGGAGTCGAGTCCGGGTCTCCTAACCCTAGAATTGGTAGGGTTGCTTGCCGCTCTCGTAGGGGTCTTGGGGTGTGGGATTGGCTATTCATCACGACCGTGGAATCCGTGTTTTATACTGGCTCGTATTGAAAACACGGACGTCCTAGTATATCCAATATTTCATATGTTTCTTCTGCTGTGATTTATCTGTGATAATGTGATGTTCTGTGACATGTATTATATATAGTATATATGATATATTATATAGACGTTGCTTATGTTTTACACCCGCGCTAGCCCTGCCTCGCTCTGGCGTTAGTTACCTAACCTAACGGTGCAGACGGGACATCGAGGCGAATGCGGATGGCATAAGCGTACGTTATATTTATCTGTGATGGTTAGGTGGATTTAAATGATGGGATATTCATTAATGAGATTAATGAAAGAAAATAAACCTAATTGATGTTGTGGAATCAAATTTCAAAATAAAACAGGTAGCAACAGTTCTTGCTTTGCATCGCGGTGTTCATTATAGAACATCCTGCACCTTATTCGATAAGGAAAGGACCGAGATCCCTTCACCGGGAGTGACTCCTTTAGCAATAACTGGCAGATGCTACAACCCTCGGTTTGTCTTTTGATCGCTTCTATAGTTTCTGCTTTGCACAGCGATATACATGATATATCCCGCACCTCATTCGACGAGGAAAGGGCCGACGATCCCTTCACCGGGAGTGACCCCTTTAGCAAAACTAGAAAAGCCTCAAAAACATTCCATTTAAAAACCATTTGATTCCGCAACGAGATCAAGTTCAAAGCGTTAAAGGTTTTCACAAAAACCAGCCGCAACCCTCCGTCATTTTAGGAAGTTGAGTACTTAGTATTCGTGCTGTGTTTGTTGACCATAGTCAAGGCACAGTGTACGGTAGCTAAGTGATGTCTTCCTACACCGCATATGATGCGATTAGTTAGGACAGTCGCGTGACTTTGTTGACCTTAGTTAAGGGTCATGTGGGTGGGTCTAATTAATCACGAAATGACGGGTAGAACTTGACTAGTACTTATGATTTGTTGACCATAGTTAAGGTCATAAGTGCTAGGGGTAAAAACCATTATCGGGAGTTTCAAGTGTTGAAACTTGCAATGAGATTGCATACCTTCTATGTGATAGTTGGATCCCGATACCCACTGCGAGTAATTGTTACTCCTGGGAGAGTTTTGCACTTTACAATTAGCCGATCAAGTAGGTGTCTAGAAAGGTGTCAACAGGGTTACGCCTCTGGGAAAACGAGGTTTACAGTAATTAGGTCCGTGCGAAAGCACGGGGAACCTCCCTCAAAGTACCGACACTGGCCTGGCTGAAAGATTGGCGAACTTGTAGAGTGTAATTAATCCCGGCTAGTTTTTCCTTTTAGGGTTTGAAGGAAGATTTGATAAAAACAGTGGGAGCCATCCTGATTAGATAAAATATATAACCAATCTGATCTTGCAAGAGCGCACGGAGAGTGTTTTCTTCTCTCTCTCTCCTGGTAGCGACCATATCACGCCTTAATCAAGATAATAATACGGATGTATTGACCGAACCCGCTTGTTATACTGAGCTGGGGAACGTTGGTCCCGCTCCAACTTATAATTGTTATAAGACAGAGCAGGAAATAGGGGAATACCAGAATTCCTATGCCGCCCAAACGAAGAAAGTGCATATGATGCATCTCCTTCGGGTGTGTTCATTACAAAGAACTGTTTCTCAGTATCCTCTGCATCCTGGGTATATGATACCGGATCAGGATCCTAGATATGTAATCTGTTACATAGGGCTACAAAAGGGTAGAAAAACTGAGAACGGGTGATAAGTTTCATGAGACAGAAAACGGGGCAAGTGTTGCAGCCAAGTCTGTTGGTCACTGTCACCCTGTATTACGAATACATTGATTCTGAACAAATGCTATTAGATACCGAACCTGATATACAAAATCATATCAGTCTCTTTGTTAGTAAAGAGAGGATATAATTTTGTATTGATGGATAATGTTTTGAACATTTCCTATATCAAAAGTTGATCGGTTCAGGCACGTTATCTAAAAGCATTGACGTTCTAAATCAAACTACAGTTCCTTGTATACTGAACACACACAAGAGGAAGAGTTCAGAAATGAACAAATTCTTCTTAAGGTATTGTAGACTAGGTCATATCAATGCGACCCGACTAGCTGAAGTTACATTTAGATGCATATTTAAATCAGTTTGAATTTACATCTTGTGAAACTTGCCAGTCATGTCACAAAGATTAGATGACCATAGCTCTGTTTATTGGAAACAGAGAAAGAGTTAGTAAACTCTTAGGACTGATACATGATGATGTATGTAAGGTCTCCTGTCTACACATGCCAGGACTGGTTCTTTATACTTCATTATATTCTCTGATAATCTCTCAAGATTCAGTCATATATTCCTGTTGAAATATAAGTCCGAACCTTTTGAGGTATTCACAGAATATAAGTAGGAAGTAGAGAACCAATATACCGGTATAAGTATTATGTCCTATGATGAGATCAGGGATGAGAATACTTGTGCATGGAATCCTTGGACTATTCTAAAGGAAAATGAGATTCTCTCTCAGTATTACTCCTCTGAACACACCACAGCACAACGGTGTATCGGGGCGGAGCAATCACACAATATTAGATATCGTGTGCTCTATGATGAGTATTACTGAGTTACCTATTTCCTTTTAGGAGTTATGCACTTATGAAGTTGCATACCTATTGAATAAGGTTCGATTCAAATCAGTGCCTACCACTCCATATGAGATATGGTATGGAAAGAGCCTATCTCTTAAGTTAGTTAAGATTTGGGATTGTCCGGCCTATGTCGAAAGCAAAATCCGGACAAGATCGAGGTAAAGTCAGTTGTGTAGAACTGGAAAGGTTCCAGCTATACGAAACTACAACTGAAGATTTGACAGAACCAAAGGATTCTATAGTCCCCGACGAACGTCAGCTTCTCCGCCGATCTGGTAGGGTTCCTCGCCTGCCTGAGAGATACCTCGGTTTCTCGATGACAGTGGGAGCGAGGATTGCATCATGAGATGATGGCCCAACCAGTTTCGAGCAGGCCATCGAGAGTAGGGACTCTGTAAGAATGGCTGGATGCTTAGTGATCTGAGATGGAATCCATGTACACCAGCAAAGTATGGACTTTAGCTGCTATATCTGAAGGGTTAAATCCCCATCAGGAGCAAGTATATCTTGAGAAGATTACTTGGTGTAGATGGAAAAGTTGAGACTTTCAAAGCTAGACTTGTTAAAGGTTTTCGTCATCGACCAGGCATGGATAATGATGAAACCTTTTTCCAATAGCTATGCTTAAGTCTGTCCAGATCCTACTTACCACGGCTACATACCATGACTACGATATCTGGCGGTTGGGTGCCATGACTGCTTTTCTAAATACTGATTTAGAAGAGAACGTATATAAGAACACAGCCAGAGGTCCTCGTAAACAGTGGGAGCAGCGGAAACATGTGCAAGTTGCTTTACATAATGAAGCAGGCATCGCGGAGTTGGAACATCTGTTTTGATGGATTAGTCAAAGTGTTTAACTTCATAAAAATGGTAGACGAACCTTGTATATACAAAAGGGTAGTAGAGAGTAAGGTGGTCATCTTCATATTGTACGTAGACAACATACTCTTGATAGGAAAAGAGTTTCCTTTACTACGATCGGTCAATCTCCTATTATCACTAGGATTCCCCAAATAGGATCAAAGTGATACCTCCTAAATCCTGAGTTTTCATCTATGAGATAGATGTAATTGGATGTTAGGATTCTCACTAGGTATAGTGAGATTGTATCAATCGATCCTGGGGAGAATCACTGGAAGTGTTCCAGGGTGATAAAGATGACTGAATGTCAGTCACAGGCACTGTCTTTACCCTCAGTAAAGGGACGGTATGTTGGAAGAGTTCCAAGCTAGATACCGTGGCAAACTAGACGATAAAGGCTGGTAACATCGCTATTGAAGATACTACCAAAGAGGAAGTTTGGGTGTATATTGGTTCATAAGATGAACTAGGTTCCTGCCATTGTATGACAATGGAAGTGTGGCTTTAGCCCTGGAACCCTGGTCCCATCAGTGACCCAGACAAATTCTGAGGAAGCATAACCTGATCATGGAGATAGTTGATCTCCGGGGTGATCGAGGTTAGGAGAGAAGACTCAGAGGACAACACAGCGGATCCACTCACGAAGGCCTTTTTCCCAAAGAGAGACTTTTAGGGGATGGTTGAGTATGTGATATTGCAACCACTGCTACAGATGGCCCTAGTGCAAGTGGGAGATTGTTAGTTATATGTATGCCCTAGAGGCCATTACTGTACATTGGATGTATATTGTAGTGGATGCTGGGACATATATAGGTAGGACTTTCTTGCTCGACATGATAGTACGCTATCTGGTTGCTCTTTATCTTAACATGTATACTTTATGTCTCTCTGATTACATGTTGATAAAGCCCTTAGGATGTGTACTCGACTTCCAGGACTATGATGCAGATCATACTAGTGGGGCCTGGGTAGTCAATGAGTACATCCTTCATTGTTCCTAGTCGTGGAAATATCGAGACGGGGCATCGATATTCCAGAGTAGACTAGCGCATATCTTTTCGACCCATGCGATGGGCGATGGATGATCCCATATCCATTGGTGTTTGACATCGAAGATGGTATGCGGGTGCTCAGTGGAGACTGGGTACACTGAACGGACTCGCCGAGAACTCCCAGATGGTATTATACCTCACGTCAGATGGCAGTTCTCTGGTGACACTGGTACAGCTTAGTCTGTTGACCCGAGATCGTCATAGAGTCTTGTGTGTCTCCCACTGTGCTTTGATTTCCACCCTACCACGGCTCTACTGAGTCGTGCAAACAGGTGGTTTTTGGGTACAGTCCCGATTCACATGGAGGCAATGAGCGATAGGAGGGGATTCGTCTCTTCCGGTATTGTGGATTGATGTTGTGCTATGCTCGACTGGCCATAACCGGAAATCCCTGGCCACGGTTGCTGTGATATACTGGTAAGAGTTATCAGTAGTTTCACGAATGTTATGGACCCTACGTCGGCATGACTTATCAAGCTATTGGGGTCTGACGTTTACCACCCCTAGGCGAGATATGCGACATATCATACGAACAGACCGGACTATACGGTAGTGTTACTGGTCGGATTCGCAGGAGTGTTAGCGGGCTTGCTCGTCGATCTTCTGATCGCTCAATACCCGGGTGGCCGTTACGTTTAGCAGACCGCTTGCGGCTTGTGGGTGTTTGATATGATCATCATCTGCTGCCGGCGTATTGACGAGTCTTTAGAGTCCTACACAGAGGTTTCCTGGCTCAAGCGAAACGAAATAGGAGCGCATATGAGATATGTGCGGGACCGAGAATAATGCGTGTATGTGATACCGTATTCCATTCTCGCGATCTATGTATCGATTGGTTATATGCGATATAACCTAGTTATCGAATCAAGGATTGATTCGATAAGCCGATACATAGGATACTGGCCGGTTATATGCGACATGACCGGATCATTGAATCAAGTGTTGATTTAATGATTTAATGTATAATTATATATTTGATATATTACTTTGCATTAACTAGTATTGGTTCACTTTAAAAGGATTTTCTCACTTGATTTGTACAAGTTGTATATGTGATATATTTCTTTGTGCACATGATTGTATTATGTTTGATGATACATTCTTGTTTGGTTTTGTGTAAAGTATTAAACCATGGTTAGTTAGTGATTAGGGTTTCATCTTTTTCATTTATCTTTTTATTTTATTTATTTCAAAAGAAAAAGAAAATGAGAAATGAATGGTGGCTATTCTTGTTTTTAGTTGAAGATTCATGTAGCATTGTTTTAGTCACCATTCTTGTCTCATACCTAACCCTAACCACTCATCTAACCTAAGTTAAGTCTCTACACTAAACCATGGTCAAAGATATGATAAGTATTGTATTTTCTTTTCTATTTTAATTTAAGTTATCATATCTTCTTCTTCTTCTTCATCTTCTTCAACATTGAAGAAAGCTTGCTACTTCAATGGCAAGTCATGAAGTCTAGTGAGAAATCCAAAACTAAAGTTTACCCACTTCCTATTTCTTCATCCTCTACCTCTTGCCAAGTAGTATAGGGTGTTTCCTTCACAAGTTTTTCCGACTTGGTGAAGTTGGAGCTTGTTCTAGCGATGCCTCGACGTAGATCATCTTCGGCATCGAACCGACGATCTAGCCCGCCCATTCTTCGAAGATGCCGACGCTAGAGCCCAAGACATGATTTGGACGGCGAGGGGACTTCATTGCGGAGCCGTGGAGGTGGTGGACCGGATCTACAAAGGTTGTATATCCGTTCCCTTAGTTAAAATGTTAACTAGTTTATGTTTTCGCCTAAATATCTAGTAAACGATCCGTAGTCGGGTTTGTAGGCACCCGTAAAATTTGATTTGTGCATGTTTGATGCCTTGTGAGACCTCACTAGGGTGTCTAGGAACCCTACAGAAACAAATCATCCCAGAAAACACAACATCAACACAGAAGAACAACTGAGCAAATTTGGGTTGACTCGGAGTCAACTCGGCCGCGGATCCGCGGCGGATCGCTTGGATCAGCGGCGGTTCCGCGGCGTTATGGCCGATTTACAGTCCCAAATTTCTTTACAATTCTTAAAATTCCCTGCTTGTATTTTTAAGGGTCCCTGAAAAATTTTTAGACCCTGTTTTAAAATCGGCAGAAACATGGTGAAAATGATGTTTTTTCGAGTTCGTTTTGCGATCGAATTTCTAACGACTTTGCTAACAAGTTAGTTATGGTTTAGCCAGGCTCTGATACCACTGTAAGTCGACGTTAGACACCCCACAAGTTGCGGGGAGGCGGAATAGGTAAAACAATCATTTTGTTTGAGTTAACATCGACTAACTTTACGGATCTTTGCTAAACCCTAACTAACAACAATCTAGAAGTGATTAGCTACTATGATAGATGATTATACCTAAAGATTCAAGTCCTTCTTGTTCTTGTTGATCACCTCCTTGTCAGCCTCCTCGATGTGATAGAAGATCCACCCGAGAGCTCCTTCTCCAAGCTTTCATCTCTCACTTAAGATAACTAGGTGGCTATGAGTGCTAATCAAAGTAACCTAGAAGATATAGAAGAGGATTAGGGATCTATTAGTCTTGCTAACCCTTGGATCTCAACACATGAAAGGATTAGGGTTAGTTCTTTGAAGAGAGAGCTTGAGGAGAGGGATTGTGAAAGTGAGAATGATAATGAATTCTAACTCATTTGTGAATATATGAAGCATGATAATGATCTAAAATGAATAACATATGATAATATTAACCATGCTTCATTAACTCACTTTGGATGAATCATCTCATGAGTCATTAAGCAATAAATTCTTCATTAACTCATTTAGATGAATCACTCCATGAGTCACTAATCCATTTAATGCAAATTCCACCTAAGCTCTCCACCTCATCTATCTTCTAGAAGCTTCTCGACTAATTACGAGAATGCCCCTCCCATCCGTGAAAACACGGAAATACCGAGACTGTGTAAATCCAATAATCCAATACTAGAATTTGGCTTAAACTAAAGCCTGCTAGTAAAAACTGTCCGAACATCATACGTGCATAAATACACGTATCTGTCCGAACCCTGTCGTAAAGCCATACGACCTCTATATCATTTCGCCCGAAGCAAGGAAACTCTCTGTGTAGGACTCTAAAGACCCGACTCTACACTGGCAGTGGGTTTAACCACAGGCCGCAAGTGGTACTAGCTGTACATAACGGTCCCCAGGTAGATGTCGATAAGAAGGCCGATGAGGAAACCCATCTGAACACCTACTGAGCTTGATATGACAATCTCCGTACAGTCCGGTCTGTTCGTCTAGGACTATCGCATATCGGGCCTAGGGGCGGCAAGCGTCAGTCCCCTAAAAGCGGTATAAGTCGTGTCGGAGTGAAGCCCATTACACCTTGAGAAGCTAATGAAAATCCTACCAGTAAACCTCGTTTGCCCTGGCTAGGGACTTTGCGTAATGTCTCTCCAAACACAGCGCGATATCAACTCCCAATACCGGGAGAGACGAATCCTATCTAACCGCCACTTCCTCCAAGTGCTTCAGGGCTACACCCAACTGCTACCTGTTTGCACGACTCCTTTGAGCCGTGGTAGGGTAGCAATTTAAGAATAATGGAAACACACTCGAGACGAAGCAGCAGTGTCAAGTCTGCGGACTATGCTGTACTCATGTCACCTGGGAACTGTTAACTGACGACGGGTATAATACCAACCAACAGTTCTCTACGAGTCCTGTCCGGTGTACCTGTAACCCATCGAGCACCTGTATACTATCTCCAATACAACATACTGATGGCTGTGGGACAGACCATCTCCCCAACTGGGATGAGAAGCGTACACACTAGTCTACTCCAGAGTATCGATGCCCTGTCTCGATAATCCTACGACTAGGGACCTGAAAAAAAGATGTGCTTGTAGACTATCCAGCCCCCACTAGTGTGACTGCCATCACAACACCGGTAGTCAAGCAAGATCCTAAGGGCTCTATCAATATGTATTCACGATATGCTAACATATACACATATTAAGATAGACATAAACCAAGTAGCATACTACTATGTTGAGCGAGACTGTTAATATAACTGTGAATATCCCAAGCTTCCATTATGTTATATACAAACTAGTATGATACAATAATGGCCCCTAGGGCATATACACTAACACACACACACACACACACACACACACACACACACACACACACACACATATATATATATATGTATGTGTATGTGTGTGTGTGTGATATATTAATTGGGTTTCTTTTTGTGTCATGCTTGATGATACATGCTACATGGGTGTATGAGACTCACACCATGCTCATGATAATATAAGGTTTAATTATTTAATGTAAATCCAAATTAGTTGGAAATTAGTCACATGGCATGAAGCTTATGGAAGCTTGTAAATCCATTGACTTAGTCCACTAATTTTGTTTTACTTAAGATATTTATTAACCCAACCATTCTCATTAGCCATGGTTATGTCTCTACATGAGTTAGTATATGATATTTTCTCACCCATGGTTTCCATTCACACTCTCTCATCCATTATTTGCTTCATCTTCTTCATTGAGCTCTCTAGCTTTCTCAAGGTGAAGTAAAAGAGTGAGAAAATTAATTCTAAAGTGAGCAAAAATCTTACTTCATCATCCTCTACTAGATTAGCCATTTAGTTTAGGGTGTTAGCTTCACTAATCCCTAATTAATGAAGAGGTATCTTGGGTTGGTGTCTCCTTGACGTAGATCATTTTCGGCCTCGAAGACTTCGTGCAAGCTTGTTCCTTTCATCTTGTGGAGCCATTCTAGAGTCCAGAAGATCACTACTTGGAGCGAAGGGTACTACACGGAGCTATTAAAGTGTAGGACCGGTCTACAAAGGTTGTATTTCATATTCACTTAGATGTAAAGTTGTTTACATGTTGTTTCGTCTAAATCTCTAATTAAGATTCTAGGGTTAGGGTTGTTTAGCATGGAATTTTTTTGTAAATGGCATGGAAGATGCCTCCCAAAACCTTGTTTTCGTGCTAGGTAACCCTACAGTTTGCTCGTCGGCCTCCCCTTTGCTCAGTACCTGGGTAGCCGTTACGTACAGCTAGTACCACTAACGTGCTTGTGGTAAACCCACTGCCAGCGTATTGACGAGTCTTTACAGTCCCGAGTCACATGGAGGAAATGAGTGATAGGAGGGGTTTTGTCTCTCCCGGTATTGGGGGTTGATGTTGCGCTATGCTCGATTGGTTATAACTGGAAGTCCCTGGCCAGGGTTGCTGCCGAGATTTACTGATAAGAGTTATCAGCAGTTTCTCGAACCGTTATAGGCCAGACATCGGCATGTCACGTTACTGGGTCTGACGTTTACCACCCCTAGACATGATATGCGACATATCAGACGAAGAGACCGGACTGTACGGTAGTGTTACTGATAGGCTTCATGGAGAGTATGGACAGGCTTGCTTGTTGATCTTCATATCGCTCAATACCCAGGTAGTCGTTACGTCCAGCTAGTACCGCTGACGGCTTGTGGGTGACTGATGTGATCATCACCTGCTGCTGGCGTATTGACGAGTCTTCAGAGTCCCACACAGAAGTTCCCTGGTTCAAGCGAAACGAAGTAGGAAACATATGTGATATGTGTGTGGGCCTGATTAAATACGTGTATGTGATACCGTATTGTAATCTGGCAGTTATCTGTTATCAAGTTCGGTTATATGTGATATAACCAGATTATCGAATCTGAAGGGTTACCCAAGACGGTAGCAAGGTTTCGGGAGGCATCGTCCATGCCAAATTCAAAAATTTGCCGTTTTGGCTAACCCTAAACAAGAATCGTATACTAGAAATCGACGGAAAGTAATATGCAAACACTTTGCAATAAGAAGTGAGCAAGGAATACAACCTTTGTAGACCGGTCCTTCACTTCAATAGCTCCGTGTAGTAGTCCCTTTCGCTGTGATCATAAACTCCGGACTCTAAAGAGGCTCCATGAAGAAACGAACATGCTTACTTCGATGACTTCGAGGCCGAAGATGATCTACGTCGAGGAGACACTAACCCAAGCTATTTCTTCACTAGGTCAAGAACTTTGTGAAGAGAACACCCTATACTAAATGGCAAGTAGTAGAGGATGATGAAATAGGAAGTGGGCTCACTTTAGAATTGATTTTCTCACACTTTTTCTCATAACTCCATTAGAGCGAGAAATCTTTTGAGGAGGAAGAAGAAGAAGAACTAACTCATCCAAATGAATTATTGGTGAGGTTAATAATGCAATCAAGGGTTAACCATGTCATGCTTAACCCTTGTAGAGAGTTAACCATGTGCTATGGTTAAAGGTTAGGTCAAAAATATCTTAAGCAAGACAAAGAGAGAGAACAAAGTCAAAGATGCCTTGAAGCTTCTACAAGCTTTCAATAAATATCAACCATGACTAATTCCTCAATTTTGAATTACTTAATGATAAATTTAAACCCTAATCTTAACCTAGCATGGTTTAACCCTCATTAACCCTAGTTGCATTTGTAACCTAACATGATACATTTAACATATATCACATATACATCAATGTACCCAATGTGAGAAAAGAAATCATAAGTGAGCTAATATTAGTTAATGTAATGTAATATATCAAATATATAATTATACATTAAATTATTAAATCAACACTTGATTTAATACTCCGGCTATATCACATATAACCGACTAATAGCATAATGTAACATCTTATCGAATCAACACTTGATCCTATATCACATATAACCTTTCATGTCACACATCGCGAGAATATAGCGCGGTATCACATATCGCATTAATCTCGGTCCCGCACATATCACATATGTTCTCCTACTCCGTTTCGCTTGAGCCAGGAAACCCTTGTGTAGGACTCTAAAGACTCGTCAATACACCGGTAGTAGATGATGATCATATCAAACACCCACAAGCCGCAAGCGGTCTACTAAACGTAACGGCCACCCGGGTATTGAGCGATCAGAAGATCAATAAGAAAGCCTGCTCACACTCCTGCGAATCCAATCAGTAACACTACCGTACAGTCCGGTCTCTTCGTCTGATATGTCGCATATCTCGTCTAGGGGTGGTAAACGTCAGACCCCAGTAACTCGATAAGTCATGTCGATATGAGGCTCATAACGGGTCGAGAAACTACTGATAACACTTACCAGTATATCTCTGAAGCAGCCTTGGCCAAGGACTTCCCGTTATAGCCAATTGAGCACAACGCAATATCAACTCCCTATACCGGGAGAGACGAAACCCCTCCTATCGCTCATTGCCTCCATATGACTCAGGACTGTACCCAAAAGCCACCGTTTTGCACGTTCTCTTTTACGTGGTAAGGTAGAAATCAAAGCACAGTGGGAATCACACAAGAATCTATTACGATTTCGGGTCTACAGACTAACCTATACCAGTGTCACCAGAGAACTGCCATCTGACGTGAGGTATAATACCATCTGGGAGTTCTCGGCGAGTCCGTCCTGTGTACCCAGTCTCCACTGAGAACCCGTATACTGTCTCTGATGTCAAACACCAATGGATATGGGATCATCCATCGCCCATCTACATGGGTCGAGCAGCTATACGCTAGTTTACTCTGGTATATCGATGCCCTATCTTGATATACCCTCGACTAGGAACATTTGAAGGATGTACTTAGCGACTACACTGTCCCCACTAGTATGATCTACATCATAGTCCTGGTAGTCAGGTACTCATCCTAAGGGATTTATCAACATGTAACATAGAGACAATCAGTGTACACGTTAAGATAAAGAGCAACCAGATAGCATACTATCATGTCGAGCAAGAAAGTCCTCCATATATATGTCCAATTATCCACTACAATATACATCGTATGTACAGTAATGGCCTCTAGGACATACATATCACTAACAATCTCCCACTTGCACTAGGGCCATCTGTTGTAGTATCCCATACCCAACAATCAGCAGTGGTTGAAGTATTTCATACTCAACCATCCCATAAAAGTCTCTCTTAGGAATAGGCCTTTGTGAGTGGACACACCCTGTTCTCCTCTGTGTCTACTCTCCTTACCTCGATCTCCCTGGAGATCAACCATCTCCATGATCAGGTGATACTACCCAAGAATATATCTAGATCACTGATGGTACGGGGGTTCCTAGGCCAAAGCCACAACTCCATTGTCACAAAATGGTAGGAACGAAGTTCATCTCATGAACTTATATACATCCAGACTACATCTTTGGTAACATCATAGGTAACCATGTATCCAGCCTTTATCGTCTAGTATGCCATGGTATCTAGCTTGGAACTCTTCCATCATACCGTCCCTCTACTGAGGGTGAAGACAATGCCTGTTACTGACATCCAGTCGACCTTACCACCCTAGAAGATATCCAGTGATTCTCCCCAGGATCGATTGATACCATCTCACTACACCTAGTGAGAATCCTAACATCCACTGAGATCTATCTCATAGATCCAAAACCCAGAATTTAGGAGGTATCACCTTAATCCTATATGGAGAATCTTTGTGATAAGAGGAGATTGACCGAGTGTAGCATAGGAAAGTCCTTTCCTATCAAGAGTATGCCATCCACCTACAATACGAGGATCATCACCATACTCCCTACTACCTTTTTGTATATATAAGGTTCATGTACCATTTTGATGAAGTCAAACTCTTTGACTACCAAATCCAAACAGATGTTCCAACTCCGCGATGCCTGCTTTAATTTATAAAGCAACTTGCACACGTTTCTGCTACTCCCACTGTCTACGAAGCCCTCTGGCTGTGTACTTATAGACGCTCTCTTCTAAATCACTATTTAGAAAAGCAGTCCTGACACCCAACAACCAGATATCGTAGTCATAGTATGCAGCAATGGCAAGTAGGATCCGGATGGACTTAAGCATAGGCACTAGAGAAGGTTTCATCATTATCCATACCTGGTCAATGACGAGAGCCATTTCAACTAGTCTTAGCTTTGAAAGTCTCAACTTTTCCATGTATACCAAGTAATCTTCTCAAGATATACTTTCTCCTGATGAGGATTTAACCCATCAGATATAGCAACCAAAGTCCATACTTTGTTGGTGTATATGGATTCCATATCAGATCGCTTAGGATCCAGCCATTCTTACAGAGTCCCTATTAGTGTATATGCCCTAGGGGCCATTATTGTATCATACTAGCTTGTATATTACTTAATGGAAGCTGGGGATATTCACAGTTATATTAACAGTCTTGCTCAACATAGTAGTATGCTACTTGGTTTATATCTATCTTAATATGTGTATATGTTTCTTTTAGCATATCATGAATACATATTGATAGAGGCCATAGGATCTTGCTTGACTACCAGCGTTGTGATGGCAGTCACACTAGTAGGGGCTGGGTAGTCTACAAGCACATCCTTTTTCAGGTCCCTAGTCGTAGGATTATCGAGACAGGGTATCGATACTCTAGAGTAGACTAGTGTGTACGCTTCTCATCCCAGTAGGGGAAATGGTCTGTCCCACAACCATTAGTACGTTGTACTGGAGATAGTATGCAGGTGCTCGTTGGGTTATGGGTACACCGGACAGGACTTGCAGGGAACTGTTGGTTGGTATTATACCCGTTGTCAGTTAACAGTTCCCAGGTGACATGAGTACAGCATAGTCCGTTGACTTGACACTGCTGCTTCGTCTCAAGTGTGTTCCCACTGTTCTTAGATTGCTACCCTACCATGGCTCAAAGGAGTCGTGCAAACAGGTAGCAGTTGGGTGTAGCCCCGAAGCACTTGGAGGCAGTGGCGGTTAGATAGGATTTGTCTCTCCCGGTATTGGGAGTTGATATCGCGCTGTCTTTGGAGAGCCATTACGCAAGGTCCTTGGTCAGGGCAAGCGAGATTTATTGGTAGGTTTTCCAGTAGTTTCTCAAGGTGTAATTGGCTTCACTCCGACACTACTTATACCGCTTTTAGGGGACTGACGCTTCTGGCCCCTCTAGGCCCGATATGCGATAGTCTTAGATGAACAGACCGGACTGTACGAAGATTGTCACATCAGGCTCAGTAGGAGTTCGGATGGGTTTCCTCATCGGCCTTCTTATCGACATCTACCTGGGGACTGTTACGTACAGCTAGTACCGCTTGCGGCCTATGGTTAAACCCACCGCCAGCACAGTGTCGAGTCTTTAGAGTCCCACACAAAGAGTTTCCCTGCTTCAGGCGAAACGATATAGAGGTCGTATGGTTTTACGACAGGGTTCGGACATATACGTGTACTTGTGCACGTATGATGTTCGGACAGATTATACTAGCGGGCTTTAGTTTAAGCCTGATTCTAGTATTGGATTATTGGATTTATGCAGTCTCAGTATATCCGTGTTTTTCGTAAATACGGATGGGAGGGGCATTCTCGTAATTAGTCCAGAAGCTTCTAGAAGAAAGGTGACTCATTTAGATTTAATTCATTTATGAATTAAACTAAATGAGGTGGAAAGCTTATGTGTTATTTGCATTAAATGTTTTAATGACTCATGAGATGATTCATCCAAAGTGAGTTAATGAAGCATGGTTATTATTATTGTATATTATTATTTGGATAGTTATCATGCTTCATATATTCACAAATGAGTTATAATTCATTTCATTCTCACATACACACTCTCTCTCCTCAAGCTCTCCTCTTCTTCAACCTAACCCTAATCCTCTCATGTGTTGAGATCCCAATGGTTAGAAAGACTAATAGATCCTTAATCCACTTCTATATTTTCTAGGTCACTTGGATTAGCAATTCTAGCCACTTAGTTACCTCAAGTTAGAGGTTAAAGCTTGGAGATGGAACTCTCGGGTGGATCTTCTATTACATTGAGGAGGCCGATGAGGAGGTGAACAACAAGAACAAGAAGGACTAGTATCTTGAGGTATAATCATCTATCATAGTAGTTTAGCACTTCTAGATAGTTTGTTAGTTAGGGTTTAGCAAAGATCCGTAAAGTTAGTCGATGTTACCTTGAACAAAATGATTGTTTTACCTATTCCACCTCCCCGCATCTTGTGGAGTGTGTAACGTTGACTTACAGTGGTATCAGAGCCTAGCTAAACCATAACTAACATGTTAGCAACGTCTTTAGAAATTCAATCGCAAAATAATCCCGAAAAACCGACGTTTTCACCAAGTTTCTGCCGTTTTTAAAATGGGGTCTAAAATTTTTTCAGGGACCCTTAAAAATACAAGCAGGGTTTTTTAAGAATTGTGAAGAAATTTGGGATCGTGACTCGTCCAACCCACCGTGGAACCGCGGCCGATCCAAGTGATCCGACGCTGATCCAAGGCCGAGTTGACACCGAGTCAATCCAAATTTGCTCGGTTATTCTTCTGTGTTGATGTTGTGTTTTCTGGGATGTTTTGTATCTGCTCAGGTTTTATGTGCACAGAGAATTGTTTGGAGTAAATTCATATGTGTTTCTTGATCGAAATTCTAAGAACTTTGGCTAACTGGATTATATCTGTGTTGTGATTAATGTGTTCGTAAACCTCCCCTAACTACTAGTATGTCGGTTAGCAGGGGGTTGCACATTTCTGTAATGGTTTTTACTGGTTTGTGAATGTGAACTTGTTGGATTGTCGTGAATGGATAGCCGGGGATGTGAGACGAGTGTTTCTTTCATTCAAATGTAAATTGTAATTTGTTGTAATATTCTTTTGCGGGGCACATCCGGGTTGAGGTTGTAGCCACCGTTGTATTATTTCATTTACTGTTTTCTGCTCCTAGGATAGACCCAAGGTGGGGTGTACAAACTACCGGGTACCTTGAAGTGCTTAGTGGCCTACTCACGTCGTTGAGGGAGACCGCTTCACTTTGGGTACTTGGCGGGTAGTTTGCCGTACCCGTAGGGGTCTAGGGTGGGGTTGGCTATTCATCACGACTATGTAATCCGTCTTTCATTGCAGGCTCAAAGGGAATGCGGATTCCTAGAATATCCAATATGTTCATATGTGATCTGGAATGCCTATTATTGCGTCTGACGAATGTACATTATCTATATATGATATCTGTAAGTGCACAGCGGCGCCCCAGCCGTCTGAACGAGGCTAAAATGCGGAAGCGATGCTTAACTTTAACTTTTGGAACCGGCACCACCGCGCACAAAAATCCCGGATCGGGCCATTAATCTAATCTAAGCTAACTAGAGAAGGGGTAGAGAAGATATACTGAGCGATCCGTGTCCTTCGGTCGTCTCGTCGTCGTCCCGATCTCCCCGCGGAATTCCGGTCTTCACCTCCTCGCCGGAAGGGCACCACGTCGCCGGCTTCTTTTACGGGCTCCCACCTCTGGACCGAGGCAACTCGGGCATGAAGTTGGCGAGTCGACGTGCCCAAGGATGTTGTAGGTTAACTGTAGAACTCTATGTCTCTTTGGGGTTATGGAAGTTGCCTTTGGTGGAGGAATGAGATGATAGAATTTTTTGGAGATGAAGTTTGGGATTTTGCAAGCACAAGAGAGCCAAAAAATCCCACACAAAATAATGGGCAGCCCTTCCTCATTTGGCCGGCCATGCTTTTGTGAATGGAGAGAGAGAGCAAAGACTAGGAGGTGGGTGGAAAGCAATGATGCAAGCAAGTGATGATGAGAGAATCCAATGATCACAACCTATAACCAACACTCCACCAACCTAATCATAACCCATCATCAAACCACAAAAGTCAAGCAATGATGAGTGAAGAAGTCAAGGTCAAACAAGAGCTATCATGAAGCAACAATATGCAAAGACCACCCTCCACAATGCTAATTTGCACAAATGCAAATAAGCCCTCCTCCACCAATCTTCGGCCAATGAAAGATACAAAGGAAAATGGCCGAAACGAAAAGAAAACTGGTAACTTCAGAAAACTGATCCCGTAATAAATTACAGGAAAACCCCGCTACTGTATATACATACCCGCATTTGTATTCTGACCGAATACAAATGCAATGAGACAAAATCTACACTGTACAATACAAGGATCCGGCTTAAACCAAAGCCCGCTAGTATTTCCCGTCCGATCATGATCCGTGCAATACCGCACGTATCTGATTGAACCCTGCCATATCTCCATACGGCCTCTACAACATTTCGCCCGAAACTTGAGTAACTGGTCTGTGGGGGACTCTAAAGACTCGTCAATACTATGGTTGTGGATTTAACCACTAGCACGTCAGTGGTAGTAGCCATACATGACGGGCTACCAGCTATTGACCAAAAGGGACGTCGATGAGCGAACTCATCCTGACACCCTACTGAGCCTGTCAGTGACAATATCCGTACAGTCCGGTCCGTTTGTCTATGAGCATCGCATGGCGGGCCTAGGGGGTTGGTAAAAGTCAGACCCCCAAAAGCGGTACAAGTCGTGTCGGAGTGTAGCCCAGAACACCCTGAGATACTACTGGAATACCTACTAGTAAATCTCCTGCCTTGGCCAAGGACTTCGTGTAAGGGCTCTCCTAGACACAGCGCGACCTCACCCCCAATACCAGGAGAGACGAACCCCTGAAGATCCGCTCACTGCCTCCATATGGCTCGGGACTGTACCCAACTAAAACCTGTTTGCATGTCTCCTTTGAGCGTGGTAGGGTAGTAATCAAAGTACATTGGGAACTCACACGAGACAAATGACGATCCTCAGGTCGATGAACTAACCTGTACACATGTCACTAGGGAACTGCTATCTGACGTCTGGTATAAGACCAACTAGCATGTTCCCGGCGAGTCCTGTCCGGTGTACTCATAACCCAATGAGCACCTGTATACATCTTAGGTGAACCAACTGACACCAGTGGCTTGTGAGACCGGCTACCGTCCCTCGTCGGGGTCTCGACTGTATACACTAGTCTACTCTGGAGAATCGATGCCCTGTCTCGAAACTCCTATGACTAGGGACCATTTAAGGATTTGCTTATAGACCCCAGCTCCCACATATATGATCGCCCTCATACTGCTGGCAGTCAAGCAAGAATCCTAGGGGCTCTATCAACGTGCAATAGTGACCTGTAAGGTCACCTAAAGGTGTACACGATGATAAAGATAAACCAGATAGCATACTATCATTTTGAGTAAGACTGTCCTACCGGGATAGGTCCTCCCTCAATCATTGCAATCACGTGCCTGTGATCCAATAATTGACTCTGAGGGCATTATCTCCAACAATATCTAGTAGGCATTGCTTATGTTTTGCATCCGCGCTAGCCCAGCCCCCGCTCTGTCGTTAGTTAAGTAACCTAACGGGTGAATGACGGGGCCCAATGGCAAATGCGGATGGCATAAGCGGACGTTGTATTTTCGTTGTTTTCTGCAATGATAGGTTAATTGATGGGACGTATTAGATTAATGCAAAGAAAATAAACCAAAGTTGAATCGTTGGAACAATTTAAAAGAAACCACTCGGTTATTTTTAAAACAGCAGATTTTTAATTGCGGAGCTTAAACCACTCCTTTTAAAATGCTATCAGGTTCCTTCGATCATATCAAGTTCACTACGTTCACGGTTTTGCGAAAACCATTCGTAGCCCTCCGTTATTTCATTTGGGTATTCAGTAGTATTCAAGCTATGTATTTTGACCAACGCCAAGGCATAGTGTTTGGTAGCTGCTGGGTATGCATCTGTTGCATAGATAGATGAGTTGGTTTGGGACAGTCGTACTGCCATTTGGCCAACGTCAGGGGTATGTACAGGTGGGTTCAAATTAACAAGATAATGATGGGTAGAACTTGACATGTGACTTATGACATTTTGACGAACGCCAAGGTCATAAGTTCATGGGGCAAAAATTCACATCGGGAATTTCTAAAGAAACTGAAATTTGCTAGAGTTGCATACTATTTGGAGTGTGATAATTTTGGTAGGATTCCTTCAGCTTTATCACACGATGATATTTGGATCTCGATCCTACTGTGAGTATATGCTACTCTTCGGGAGATTCTTTCACTTAACGATCAATGCAATAAACCAAGTAGGTGTCGAGAAAGGTGTCAGTGAGGCTACACCCTCAGGGAAAAGAGGTTATTTAATTAAGGAACTTCACGAAAGCGTCGTAAAACCTTGCTCGAAGTACCGACACTGGCCTGGCTGAACGGTTAAGCAAGTATTGTACAGTAAGAATAGTCCTGACTAGTTCTTCTTTTTTGGTTTGAGGAAGGATTCGAGAAACAGTGGGAGCCATCCTGCTTAGATAAACTAAAAACCACTCTAAACTTGCAAGAGCATCATGCTAAAGTGTTTCCTCTCTCTCTCCTAATTGCAGCGACCCAGAACATGACAGGCCTTAAGTTATTATTAGATAAAAATATTTTGACAGGGCCAAACTATAAAGATTGGTCCCGGAATGTCAAGATGGCAATAACTTATGACAAATTGGGGTATGTCCTTACTACTAAGGCCCCTTCCATCCCAGGTCCAGAATTTAGTGTCGCGGATAAGGAAATCCGCAAGACCTGGGAGATTGACTGCGTGAAGGCCAAATACATCGTGCTTGCCTCTATGAATAATGAACATCAGAGGATGCACGAGGATATGGATCTTGAATCCATATTTCTCCACACCAAGGAACTGTATGGAGAGCAATCTTGTATAGCTAGATACGAGACCTCGAAGAACTTGTTTCAGTCGAGGATGGCCGTCGGATCATCTGTAGGGGAACATGTCCTTAAGATGATTGGCTATATTGAAGAGCTCGCAGACCTCGGGACAACATTAGATAGTGAGCTGTATACAGACTTGGTTCTTCAGTCCCTTCCTTCCACCTACGCCCAGTTTATCTTGAATTTCAACATTCAAGGTAAAGAAGTTGAACTTCCAGAACTCCTTAACATGTTGAGGAGTGCAGAGGGCACCTTGCAGAAAGCAAGGGAAACACCCACAATATTTGTTCGTGGTGCTTCCTCTTCCCGGTCCAAGGCAAGGGCCAAAGGAAGGAAGAAGAAGGCCGCTACCAAACCGAGAGGTGGTGTTGGTAAGGTGGGAGTCAAGGGAAAGGCAAAGGTTGCGGTGCCGGTAGTGGCAAAGGACGAGTGCTTCCACTGTCGTAGGAAAGGCCATTGGAAAAAAGATTGCAAAGCTTGGATTGCCAAGAGCCAGGACCCGAGGCAAGTTGTGGCTTCAGCTTCAGGTGTGTTTGTAATTGAAAATTGTCTGTCAATCAACTCTACTTCCTGGGTATTGGATACAGGATCAGGATCTCATATATGCAATTCATTGCAGGCACTGAGAAACCGTAGAGTGCTGAAGGTTGGTGATATGACCTTCCAGGTTGCTAACGGAGCTAGCGTGAATGCTGTGTCCGTAGGGGATTATCACCTTGGATTGACGAGTGGACAAATTTTGGTTTTGCGCAACTATTTTTGTGTACCTAGTTTAACGTGTAATATCATATCAGTATCCTTGTTATCAAAAGAAGGTTATGATTTCACGTTTGTAAGCGATGTTGTTAACATCCACCTTAATCATGGTTTGATTGGGTCCAGTACACTAGATAACGGTATATACGTGTTAAACCAATTACAGATTTTCAATGTCCAGAACACACTAAAAAGAAAGTCTCCAGATATAAATCAGGCTTTCTTATGGCATTGTAGACTAGGTCACATCAATGAGAAAAGGTTAACTAAGTTACATAGAGAAGGATATTTGGATCCGTTCGAATATCAATCTTATGCCACTTGTCAATCATGTCTCAAAGGAAAGATGACAAAGACTCCTGATCAGTCAAAAATATTGCATTCTTAACACGGCAATTTCCCTATCATTTGCACTCATTTAGAAGTGTTCGGTATTCATATTTCACATATTAGCAAATCTGTTGTAAAATATCAGATTGCATGTGTTAGACTTTTAAACCGGCACTTTAAAGGAAATTGACTGCATTTTATGGCATCGCATCATCTCTGTATTTGCGCAACACTTATGTCGAGATTTGTGCAGGAAATTGCAGGAGCAAAATCAAAAGAAGCTGATAAAAAATACACCAACTCCATGTTTTCAGATCTGGTAGCAATTAAAAAGGCAATATAAAATTCAACATATCAATAAAAGCCCCATACATCAGTCCAAGACCACTACAGAAAGCTCAAGCCCTAAGCCCTCAAAAGAGCCGCGGAACCGCGGCGGTAGCCGGCTTGAGCCGCGGTTCCGCGGCGCTTCTGCCACGTCAGCGCTTCATTTTCAGTGGAAAATTCTTATCTCTGGGCCTACACCTCATTTTGACACGTCAAATTCCAGAATACTCCTGAAGCTTCTG
The DNA here is from genome assembly GCA_030015575.1 of Agapanthus africanus. NCBI lineage: Eukaryota > Viridiplantae > Streptophyta > Magnoliopsida > Asparagales > Amaryllidaceae > Agapanthus > Agapanthus africanus. The sequence goes on along the minus strand of CM057347.1, from coordinate 282,023,767 downwards.
CCAGATCAGCAAAGAAGATTAAGCAAGGCTAATCCTAATTAAGCTCCTAACTAACCTCTTCTAGAAGCTCCCTCCTAACTAATCACATCTAGAAGCTTCTCCTCTAACTAACTTTTGGAGGGAAATTCAAATCTTGCTAACAAACTTTTGGAGGGAAACTTAAAATTCAAATCCTAGATCTAGGGTTTGGTTTTCTATAAATAGGAATCTAGATTTAAGGGTTGAGGGTGTTCAATCAATAGTTCATTAATTCTTCATCTTCTTCCACAAGTCTAGTGACAAGGCTTGTGCGAAACCCTAACCCTAATTCCACTCCAAATTCAAGATCCCGAGTACCAATCAAGCGAGAAGCCTTCAACCTTTTAGGAGCTGAGCCGATCTTCAATCGGGCAAGTGATCCAAGCCGATCCGCGACTCAAGGAGACGAGCGAAGCCAAATCGACAATCGAGTTCTTCCTCTTGTAGTTCTTGAGCGATTGTAATGAAATTGTTGATATAAATAAAAGGTGAATTTCTTTAATCTTTCTTTCTTTAAATTCTTGCATCATGATTCGATCTCAATTTGTAATTGTAGTTCTTGTTGTGATGTTCGAGTAAAACTCTGCACGTAAAGGAGTCGAGACGATCAATAGAATGATGATGTAACAAATCTTAATACGATTCTTGAGTCCTTCGAGCTTTGTAAACCCTAGCAAGTTCAAGAATCGATGACCTAGTTTCGTTGCGATGCTTTCTTGATTGTGATCGCTTGAAATTAGGGATCTACGATCGTTTCTTGAATTTACTAGAGGCTAGAATGTGAATGATATCGACGAAAGAACAAGGGATAAGATGAAACCCTAGTTTCATAAGAAATCCCTAATTCTCGATCGATCATCATCGATCTAGTATCAATTCATCGAAGGATAAGAATACGTAATTGTAAGATTACATCACATCTATAGATCCGATCGATTCCTACGAGCCTCATTTCGATTCTTGATATTTGGTTTGGAAAAATCAACAAACTCTCAATTCTTGATTCTATCTTTTTCTTGTTATTAGATTTAGATTTTCTAATTCTTGAACTTCAAATACAAATCTTGAATTGTTTGTTTTCTTTTCTTTAAAGTTTCAATTCATCTAATTCAAAAGACGAACGATTACACTTTCCCTGTGGACGATCCGCACTCACTAACAATCTACATCCGACACCATAGTTGATTGCGGTCAAATAATTTTGGTTGTGATTTCTTTACAATTTTCCAACATACACATTCTAAAAGTCATAAAATCAAATGGCGCCATTGCCGGGGATAGTGCTCTAATTGTTCGTATTTTGAAATTTGAGTTGAAAATTTTATTCCATCTAAATTTTGTGAACAAAATTCGTGCAAACACTAATACGTGAGTTGTGATTTGATTGCGGGGAAATCTGGAATCACTGGAGCTTGGATAAAATTTTTGTGAATATTCCAGAGAGCTGAGAAATTGTACAGGAGCTTGCTGAAGAATTTTTGTGCAGAGAACTGCCTAGGTGACCGCGATTCCGCGGAAGATACCCTCCTATTGCGGCGGTTCCGCGGCAAGCTTGCTTCTTCACTGTTCCAATTTTTCTCTGTAAGTCTCTCACTTTCTTATCTCCTCCCTCATCTGCTCCAATTAACATTTTGTGCAGGTTTTTTTGCAAATAATCGCAGCGCTGCAAAAGCAAAATTAAAATTTGTGCGTGTTTTGATTTATTGGTTGTTTGCATATTAATATGGATATTAAGGGGCACGGCCAAATCCAAATTAGGTGGGGATTTCATTACCCTTCCTAGGCCCCGAAAACTGCAAAACTTGCATCCGCATTGACCCACATTAACTAAAAAATATCTAGAGATGACTCTAAGGACCATCGCGCTCAATTAGGACAGAAGAAGGCCGTGGGTAATTCATTGCTTATCCGCGTTTTCTTGTGGTGCCTAGGCAAGTGTGTCGAAGGCTAGTGGTTATTAATTAGGCCCACTACTTACGTAGTGGAGTACCTTCTCACTTACCTGACACTTACCTGGCCACAGGGAGACAAAGAGGCAGTGGAGGATTCTATCCTGCGACTTGTCTTTTGGCAGTTAGGAGCGGTCTAGAGCCGGACCTAGGTGACCATTAGAATTAGGGTTTTGTGTGTTGCATTTGTTGTGCTCGCATCATATTTTCCAAAATCCGTCCACTTTTCAAAACAAACACTGCATACATCATTTCCCCTAATTATAAGTCACGCTGCCACTTGTACTAACCCTTTTTAGTGCAAGATAGGCTGGACAACAGGATTCTAGTGCCTGTTTAGTCCGAGTCCCCCGATCGACCCAAAAGTAGGTATTTCTACACTTACCTTTTCTTTACCCACCACCACACCCACATCGATGGATCCATCTCCATCGAACTTCTTTACCACTACCCTGCCGCCGTCCGTTGGTGCGCAGAATCCACCTCGCATCTCTCTCCAAGAGAGATGCTATCCTACACGAGGCCCACTTTCCACTTGTCTTTCCACTCCACCAGCCAACGGGGAAAATTTTCAGATTAAACCCTAATACATCAACCTTCTACCAAAATTCCACGGTCTCGAGTCTGAAGACGCATACGTATTTATCACGAAATTTGAAAATGTATGCGCAATGATGGGTACCTCACAGTTGTCTGTGGATGCTTTGCGTCTTCGTCTTCTCCCATTTACCTTGTGCGATTTAGCCGAGAAGTGGCTATATAATACTACCGCACATTCCATTTCAAATTGGGATGAATTCGTCAAAGCATTCCTGAAGAAATTCTACCCACATCAAAAGACAGCTCGAGTCCGTAGCGAAATCTATCAATTCACCCTGCTTCCAAATGAAACATTCTCAAAATGTCTTGAACGTTTCAAGGATCTGTTAGTCCAATGTCCACATCACGGCATCCCGAGATGGGAATTGTGCCGAATCATTTATGAGGGCATTACTCCTTACACAAGACAGACCCTTGAATCCATGTGTCAAGGCAATTTTATGACCAAAGATGATGGGGAAGCATGGAACTTTCTAGAAGATTTCGTTGAAAAATCTTTACAGTGGGAGGGTGTGAGTCAATCGTCTAGGGAAGGCAATGATATTTCCATAGCAGTTAGAGCTGACATCTCAGCTATACACAAGAAACTCGAGACTATGGAAAACAAATTTTTAGCCGCCACCCTAAATCAAATGTCACTCTCCAAAACTGTATGTGGCTGTTGTTCTGATCCGTCTCACTTGACGGAAGAATGTCCGTTTCAAGGTCATGAGCATACCAATGCTGCATTTCAAAGACCTAGAAACGATCCATCTTCCTCCACATATGATCAGGGTTGGAGGAATCACCCTAACTTTGCTTGGAACCAATCCCAATCTCAAAACACGGTTCCAAACATGAATCATTTCCAAAGGGTCCCTCCACCATAACAGCAGCCACCACTTCAATTGAGTCAGCACCCCTTCCAAGCACATAACTTCCAAAATCCGGCCAACACTTTTGCACCACATGAAAACTTTTTGCAATTGACCGGTACTGATAATACCTCTGCACTAGCACAAACCTTGGACACTTTCATGAAACAATCCATCCAAGGGACGTCAAGTTTGCAATCTTCCATCGAGAATGTGATGAAGATCATTATCTCTCAAAATGAGAACATCAAATCGATGGAAGAACAAATTGCACAACTAAAAGCCGAAATGAGTGCAAGAGAGAAAGGGAAACTTCCAGCTCAACCTTTACCCAATCCTGGCTATTCACATCTTGTGAATGCAACCATGTTGAGATCTGGAAGAGTGCTTGACAATCATGTTGGGGAAGAGTTTGATGACACTGATAAATCAATCAATAACACCCCGGCTGAGACCTTTCCTTCCACTTCTACTTCTAATTCTAACCCCAGTTCTTCTACCCCACCACCTTTCTGCGAGCCTATTCTTCGTTTCCCAAAAGGCTCGCCACCCCAGCCCATCTCTTCTAGTTCTCCACAGACGATCCCCACTCCTCTTTTGGGATCATGTCTACCCCCACTTCCTTCTCCTATGATGGACCCAGTGCTTATTGCTAAAGCACCTTACCCGAACCGGTTAAGGGCTAACACACCAAGTCTACATATGGAGAAGATTATGAACATTTTTAAGGAAGTTAACATCAACATCCCTTTCCTAGATGCTATCCAACAAGTTCCGTCCTATGCGAAAACTCTTAAGAACTTGTGCACTAGGAAGAGGAAGACTCAAGTGCCCAAGAAGATATTCATGGCAAAGACTGTAGACACGGCTTTCCCCCAACAATTACCGAGGAAACGTAAGGATCCTGGATGTCCTACTATTTCCATTTCTATTGGGGAAAAACACATTAACCGTGCTCTACTAGACTTTGGCGCTAGTGTTAACTTGCTTCCTTACTCAGTCTATGAGCAGTTAGGTATCGGAGAGTTGAAGCCAACCCATTGCACTCTCCAGATGGCTGACCGATCGATCACCAAACCTAGGGGTGAACTGGAGGATGTGTTAATAAAAATCGGAGAATTTCTATTCCCGGTAGATTTTATTGTAATTGATACACAGCCTGTAGCGAACCCACGGAATCAAATTCCGGTGATTTTAGGTCGCCCCTTTTTGGCCACTTCCAATGCAATAATCAACTGTCGTAATGGTTCTATGACCCTATCCTTCGGGAATAGGTCAATTGAGTTGAACATTTACAAGTTGGGAAGTGTACCATTCGAACCTACTGCTCAGGTCTGTTCTGTCGACTTAATGGATGTCGACAGCAGCGAATTTGATGATCCTCCTGATACCGATCTTGACTCTTTTCATATGTTATTGTTTGACCCAATTATGTATCATACACATACGGACTCTTCCACCGAGATGTCCGGGTCAACAATTAACACTGATTATGAAATGTTTTTAGAGTCTGAAGATCACCCAGCACTTTGTGATTACATTATTCATCGGGGTATTGATGGAACTTTTGAGGAAATCTTCGCTGATGAACTCGCATTTTTGAATGACACGGGTGTTGAGATGAATCATGTCCAAATCAATGAAATTGAACCTCCACCCCTTCTTCTGAACTGTAAAAAGAATGCGAGTTATCCATCACATTCACTGCATCGTCTCTCCAATACGAGACGCACACACACTCTCTTCCACCACTTAACCTTTCCCCACTTCTTCTTCCACCAACCAGAGCACTGCATTGATAAATTTTTTGAATGGATGGTGTTAACTTTCGGTCTTTGCAAAGCTTGGCATCGACCAATGATTTTTTGACCCCCTCATGTGATTTTCAAGGATTAACATTGCATAACTCAAGTTTGGGGGGGGGGGGTATAATCGGGCTCTTGAAAAGAAAAGTTTTACAAAATTTTGAGCCAAAAATAAGTTTGGGGGAGGTTCTTCACTTAAATATTTTGCCCCCACTAATAAATTCCTCTCAGGCTTGCAGGTTTTTCGAGATTTAGCAGATGGCAACAGTGAGGACACTGTTGAAAACAAGTTTGGGGGAGGTTTGTGCTTATTTTCGCATCATTTGCATCATACTTTGCATAAGCACAAAACATTTTTGAAAAAACTATAAAAATTTAAAAATTTTCAAAAAGATAAAAAATATTTTTGTACATAAATAAGATAATAAAAGATTAGATAGTGAACAATTACATCCATGAGAATAAGAAAAATTTAAGAAAACTAAGAAAATTAGAAGTTTTCTTATACGAACTAGTAATAAGTAGTTATGAGCCGTTGTCCCAAGGGTTAGTAAGATGAAGGACGTCACTAATCTGAGGATAAAAATAAGTCTGAAAAATAGTTTCTATTCTGAAAGCCAAACATTTTGAACGTTGCTACCCTGCTATTTGCACTTACATATGTCTTGAAGCCTGGGATAGTAGAGGATACCTTGAAATACTCTTGTTTTAAAGCCGATGTATGAAGGAAATAAAAAAAAAGTGAATAAAAAAAATATATATAAAGTGGTGAGAAAAATGGACACTGGTTTTGTTATCACCGAGGGCAATAAAAAAATTTATAGCGAGGGTGCTTTTTCACCTAGTGCCCTAAGGCCAACTGGTCTGGGAGTCACTGCTATGCCTGAGGTGGTGCAAGACGAGGAAAATACACCAAGTAAGCAAGCACATGAGTAATCGGTCGGTTAGTACCTCAAGAAGTATTAATGGTCGCATGAAAGTGTGTGAGCAATCTCATCCAAATATTCATTAATTAAAAAGTACTGAGGCTGATGGGCAAGAGTATGATAGCTTGAATTGAATTCTCCGGGTGAAGGGATGTCCTTTACACACGCGCAGGGTGATATGATCGATGTTTGGAAGAAAGATAGGAATGAAAAATAAGACAATGTTTTATTGAGGGAGGACGTGATTTCTAACATTTTTTCATGACCATTAAGGTAGGGCTCATGACAACCGAAAAGCTAGCTTAGTTGGAAACCCTAATTTTCAAGGCTTTTCTTTTACAATTCTTTTCTTTAAATGTAATATTCATGATCTTCCTTTTATTATTGGATTTTGTGGGTGCAATCTGCTGAAAACCCTCAGGAGACAACACTCCTCCTACTAGGGACACCTAGATGTTTAAAGGCTTGTTGCACGTGCTCAGTGCAATCGTGTTGCCTACGAAAGTGTGCTAGTAGTTTTTTCTCTTTCTTTATTTTCTCCTTCTATTTTTAATAAAACTGTTCGCTCGAGACGATCGAAAATAAGTTTGGGGGAATTTGATCAGTCGAAAATATTGCATTCTTAACACGGCAATTTCCCTATCATTTGCACTCATTTAGAAGTGTTCGGTATTCATATTTCACATATTAGCAAATCAGTCGTAAAATATCAGATTGCATGTGTTAGACTTTTAAACCGGCACTTTAAAGGAAATTGACTGCATTTTATGGCATCACATCATCTCTGTATTTGCGCAACACTTGTGTCGAGATTTATGCAGGAAATTGCAGGAGCAAAATCAAAAGAAGCTGATCAAAAATACACCAACTCCATGTTTTCAGATCTGGTAGCAATTAAAAAGGCAATATAAAATTCAACATATCAATAAAAGCCCCATACATCAGTCCAAGACCACTACAGAAAGCTCAAGCCCTAAGCCCTCAAAAGAGCCGCGGAACCGCGGCGGTAGCCGTCTTGAGCCGCGGTTCCGCGGCGCTTCTGCCACGTCAGCGCTTCATTTTCAGTGGAAAATTCTTATCTCTGGGCCTACACCTCATTTTGACACGTTAAATTCCAGAATACTCCTGAAGCTTCTGCCAGATCAGTAAAGAAGATTAAGCAAGGCTAATCCTAATTAAGCTCCTAACTAACCTCTTCTAGAAGCTCTCTCTTAACTAATCACATCTAGAAGCTTCTCCTCTAACTAACTTTTGGAGGGAAATTCAAATCTTTCTAACAAACTTTTGGAGGGAAACTTAAAATTCAAATCCTAGATCTAGGGTTTGGTTTTCTATAAATAGGAACCTAGATCTAAGGGTTGAGGGTGTTCAATCAATAGTTCATTAATTATTCATCTTCTTCTACAAGTCTAGTGACAAGGCTTGTGCGAAACCCTAACCCTAATTCCACTCCAAATTCAAGATCCCGAGTACCAATCAAGCGAGAAGCCTTCAACCTTTTAGGAGCCAAGCCGATCTTCAATCGGGCAAGTGATCCAAGCCGATCTGCGACTCAAGGAGACGAGCGAAGCCAAATCGACAATCGAGTTCTTCCTCTTGTAGTTCTTGAGCGATTGTAATGAAATTGTTGATATAAATAAAAGGTGAAATTCTTTAATCTTGCTTTCTTTAAATTCTTGCATCATGATTCGATCTCAATTTGTAATTGTAGTTCTTGTTGTGATGTTCGAGTAAAACTCCGCACGTAAAGGAGTCGAGACGATCAATAGAATGATGATGTAACAAATCTTAATACGATTCTTGAGTCCTACGAGCTTTGTAAACCCTAGCAAGTTCAAGAATCGATGACCTAGTTTCGTTGCGATGCTTTCTTGATTCTGATCGCTCGAAATTGGGGATCTACGATCGTTTCTTGAATTTACTAGAGGCTAGAATGTGAATGATATCGACGAAAGAACAAGGGATAAGATGAAACCCTGGTTTCATAAGAAATCCCTAATTCTCGATCGATCATCATCGATCTAGTATCAATTCATCGAAGGATAAGAATACGTAATTGTAAGATTACATCACATCTATAGATCCGATCGATTCCTACGAGCCTCATTTCGATTCTTGATATTTGGTTTGGAAAAATCAACAAACTCTCAATTCTTGATTCTATCTTTTTCTTGTTATTAGATTTAGATTTTCTAATTCTTGAACTTCAAATACAAATCTTGAATTGTTTGTTTTCTTTTCTTTAAAGTTTCAATTCATCTAATTCAAAAGACGAACGATTACACTTTCCCTGTGGACGATCCGCACTCACTAACAATCTACATCCGACACCATAGTTGATTGCGGTCAAATAATTTTGGTTGTGATTTCTATTCTATTTTCTAACATACACATCCTAAAAGTCATAAAATCAACTCCATTCACTGGACATGGAGTAAGAGCGAGCGAGCTCTTAGGACTCATACACAGCAATGTATGTGGTCCAATGTCTACACATGCAAGAAACGGTTTTTCATATTTCATTACTTTTATGGATGATTTCTCTGGGTATGGATTCATTTTCTTGATGAAACATAAATCCGAGGCCTTTGAGAAATTCCAAGAATATAAGAATGAAGTAGAAAACCAAACCGGCAAAAGTATCAAGACACTGAGATCTGATCGAGGTGGTGAATACTTAAGTGCCGAGTTCCTGGGTTACCTAAGAGAGAATGGATTTCTCTCTCAACTTACTCCTCCATACACTCCACAACACAACGGTGTATCAGAGAGACGGAACCGAACCCTATTAGATATGGTACGTTCCATGATGAGTAATGCTGAGTTACCGTGATCTTTCTGAGATTATGCACTAGAATCAGCTGCATAACTTTTGAACAGGGTTCCTACCAAGACTGTGCCTACCACACCATATCAGATGTGGAGTGGGAAGAAACCCTATCTTCAGTATCTGAAGATATGGGGATGTCCAGCTTTTGTTAAAAAGCAGCATGCGGACAAACTCGAGGCACGATCAGTACAGTGTAAGTTTGTAGGATATCCAAAGAACTCCAAGGGGGTATTTTTTCTATTACACGGAGGAACAAGTGGTTTTTTTTCTTCTCGTAATGCCCATTTTCTAGAACAGCAGTTTTTAGAAAAAGAAACAACTGGGATTGCAATAGAACTGGAAGAAATTCCAGAACCACAAACTACTACTGAAAGTTTGGTAGAACCAGAAGTTCCAGAAGAACAGAAAATTCCCGCACCCCTCCACAGGAGTAGTAGGCCTTCTCATCCACTGAGAGATACTATGGTTTTCTCATAGTCGGGGATAGAGAGGATTGCGTCATTGATAATGATGAACCTACTAGGTTCCAGCAGGCCATACAGAGTGGCGACTCAGTAAGATGGCTGGATGCAATGCAGACCGAGATGGAGTCCATGTACACCAACAAAGTATGGACTTTGGACTTTGCTCCAGATGGGGTAAAACCCATAGGATGCAAGTGGATCTTCAGGAAGAAGATTGGTGTAGATGGACAGGTGGAAACCTATAAAGCTAGACTTGTTGCAATGGGTTTTCGTCAAAGACCTGGTTTGGACTATGACGAAACTTTTTCTCCAGTGGCTATGCTCAAATCCATTCGGATCTTTCTTGCCATTGCTGCCTTCTACGATTATGAGATCTGGCAGATGGACGTAAAGAAGGCTTTTCTAAATGGTAATTTAGAAGAGTGCGTCTATATGGATCAGCCAGAAGGTTTCAATCAGAGTGGGAGCAGCGGGAAAGTGTGCAAGTTGCTTAAGTCCATTTATGGACTAAAGCAGGCATCGCGGAGTTGGAACATCTGTTTTGATGAAACGGTCAATGAATATGACTTTATCAAAAATCCAGATGAACCATGTATATGTTAGTTATATGTATACCCTAGAGACCATTACTGTACATACGATGTATATTGTAGTGGATGCTTGGACATATATAAGGAAGAATTTCTTGCTCGACATGATAGTACGCTATCTGGTTGCTCTTTATCTTAACATGTGCTCTGATTGTCTCTATGTTACATGTTGATAAAGCCCTTAGGATATGTACTCGACTACTGGGACTATGATGAGAACATACTAGTGGGGCCACGGTAGTCGACGAGTAGATCCTATAACAGTTCCTAGTCGAGGGTATATCGAGACAGAGCATCGATACACCAGAGTAGACTAGCGTATACGCATCTTGACCAATATGATGGGCGATGGATGATCCCATATCCATTGGTGTTTGATATCAAGGATGGTGTACGGGTGCTCAGTAGAGACTGGGTACACTGGACGGACTCGCCGAGAACTCCCAGATGGTATTATACCTCACGTCAGATGGCAGTTCTCCGGTGACACTGGTACAGGTTAGTCTGTAGACCCGAGATCGTCATAGAGTCTTGTGTGATTCCCACTGTGCTTTGATTTCCATCATACCACGTCCAAGAGGGCGTGCAAAAAGGTGGCTTTTGGGTACAGTCCCGAATCATATGGAGGCAATGAGCGATAGGAGGGGATTCGTCTCTCCCGGTATAGGGAGTTGATGTTGTGCTGTGTTCGATTGACTATAAATGGAAATCCGTGGCCATGGTTACTGAGATTTACTGGTAAGTGTTATCAGTAGTTTCTCAAACTTTTATAGACCTCATATCGACATGACTTATCAAGCTACTGGGGTCTGACGTTTACCACCCCTAGGCGGGATATGCGACATATCAGACGAAAAGACCGGACTGTACGGAAGTGTTACTGATTGGATTCGCAGGAGAAGTTACAGGCTTGCTTGTTGATCTTCTGATCGCTCAATACCTGGGTGGCTGTTACGTTTAGATGACCGCTTGCAGTTTGTGGGTGTTTGATATGATCATCACCTACTGCCGGCGTATTGACGATGTAAGTGCACGGCGGCGTCCCGGCCTCCATCCCGAGGCCAAATGTGGAAGCGATGGTTAACTTTAATTTTCAAACCGGCATCACCGCGCACTAAAACCCGGATCGTGCCATTAACTAGTCCTAGCTAACTACAAGATGGGGAAGAGAGATATACCGAGTGATCCGAGTCCTCCGGTCTTCTCGCCGTCGTCTCGATCTGCCGCGGAATGTCCAGTCTCCACCTCCTCGCCAGAAAGGGCACCACGTCGCCGGCTCCTTTTACGGGCTCCCGCCTCTATACCGAGGCAACTCGGGCACGAAGCTGGTGAGTCGACGTGCCTAAGATTTGCTGTAGAATGTGTAGTGCTCTTTAGTCTCTATTGGGGTTTATGGAATTGCCATATGGTGGAGGTATGATACATGAACTTTTTCTAGGTGAATTTGGGGATTTTTCTAACATGAAAAGAACAAAAATCCCCACTAGAAATTCTTGGACAGCCCCCCAAGAGCCAAGGCCGGCCATGCTTATTGGAGAGGAGAGAATGAGAGAGAGTGTAAGGATGATGGAACCATAATCATAATGCAAGAGAGAAAAGGTCATCATATGAAGAAATGATCACAAAGAAACTCCAACACTCAAACTACAATCATCAACAACCATGATTGCTCACAAAGTCAAGCAATCATGAACTCAAGAAAGTCAAGGAATGGTCCTTCATCATGAGACCATCATGATACAAGAAAATGCAAAGAACACCCTTCCAAATTGCTTATTTGCACAAATGAAAATAAGCCCTCCTCCACCAATCTTCGGCCATTGAAAGATACAAATGAAATATGGCCGAAACGGAAAGCAAACCGGTAACTCCAGAAAACTGGTCCCGTAATAAATTACAGGAAAAACCCCGCTACTGTGCATACACACCTGCATCTGTATTCCGACCGAAATACAAATGCAATGAGACAAACTCTACACCGTACAATACTAGGATCCGGCTTAAACCAAAGACGGCTAGTATTATCCGTTTGATCCTGATCAGTGCAATACCGCACGTATCTGATCGAACCCTGCCATATCTCCATACGGCCTCTACAGTGTTTCGCCCGAAAACTTGAGCAACTGAATGTGGGGGACTCTAAAGACTCATCAACACCTTGGTTGTGGATTTAACCACTAGCACGTCAGAGGTATAAGCCAATACGTAGCGGGCTACCAGGTATTGACCAAAAGGGACGTCGATGAGCGAACTCATCCTGACACCCTACTAAGCCTGTCGGTGACAATATCCGTACAGTCCGGTCTGTTCGTTTATGAGCATCGCATGGCGGGCCTAGGGGGTTGGTAAAAGTCAGACCCCCAAAAGCGGTACAAGTCGTGTCGGAGTGTAGCCCAGAACACCCTGAGATACTATTAGAATACCTACCAGTAAATCTCCTGCCTCGGCCGAGGGCTTTGTGTAATGGCTCTCCTAGACACAGCACGACCTCACCCCCAATACCGGGAGATACGAACCCCTGAAGATCCGCTCACTGCCTCCATGTGGCTCGGGACTGTACCCAATTAAAACCTGTTTGCACGTCTCCTTTGAGCGTGGTAGGGTAGTAATCAAAGTACAGTGGGAACTCACACGAGACAAATGACGATCCTCAGGTCGATGAACTAACCTGTACACATGTCACCAGGGAACTGCCATCTGACTTCTGGTATAATCCCAACTAGCAGGTTCCTGGCTAGTCCTGTCCGGTGTATTCATAACCCAATGAGCACCTGTATACATCTTAGGTGAACCAACTGACACCAGTGGCTTGTGAGACCGGCCACCGCCCCTCGTCGAGGTCTTGACTGTATACACTAGTCTACTCTGGAGTATCGATGCCCTGTCTCGAAACTCCCACGACTAGGGACATTTTAAGGATGTGCTTATAGACCCCACCTCCCACTTATATGATCGCCCTCATACTGCTGGTGGTCAAGCAAGAATCCTAGGGGCTCTATCAACGTGTAATAGCGACATGTCAGGTCACCTAAAGCAGTACACGATGATAAAGATAAACCAGATAGCATACTATCATCTCGAGTAAGACTGTCCTACCGGGATAGGTCCTCCCTCAATCATTGCAATCACGTGCCTGTGATCCAATAATTGACTCTGAGGGCACTATCTCCAACAATCTCCCACTTGCACTCAAGGCTAATTATTGCGATGTCGCATACTCACAGCCCGTGTGATACCGAACACCCAACTCCTCCACTAGTCAGTCTCACAAAGCTCGTTTGCGAAACTATTGCGTTCGAGGAATAGCCTCAGTGAGTGGATCCGCTTTGATGTTTCTTTCTATGTCTCTCTATATCTCAAGTTCGCGGAGAAAGCCATCTCCCGAAATGAGCAATACCTGTCTTAGAATGTGTCTAGATGTCTGATGGGACCTAGCTCATAAATGAACTCCAAATCCAAACTTCTTAGACTGTATCGTCAACTGAACTTAATCAATATCCTGCGCCATGCCTCCCTCAGTATTTCCTTGGACCACCTGTCCAAAATACTGCCCCTCGTCAGAAGGAAAACTATAACTCTGACAACCTCCTCGTCGTCCATGTCACCTTGGAAGCCTGGAATGATAACTGTCTCCCGAATGAGGCTGTCGTTATCATATCCCTAGAACATCCACTTATGTTCTAAAAATGCTTCCGATTGTTTCTCCAGGATTGGATTAATATCAATTTATTGCGTCCACTGCAAAAACAATATCTGGTGTGGTACTTGACATCTCATGATTGACTCAATTGCCTATGCAAGTGATCTGCCAATCATGCACATCCCTCTCCACTTTAGTCTGTAAGACACCTTTAGAGAGGGTGACTCCATCACCTGCAGGTACACTACCGTGCCAAGAGTCGTACATTCTAAATACTCTTAGAATGCTGTCTAAGTACCCTTAATTGGGAAACCACCTAAATCCAGATCTAAAACCATAGATCTAGTAACCAGTATGCCTGATATAATTTCCAAGTCCCATGTGGAGAAACCACTGTGTGATGACCAAAGTATAACCGATCGTAGTATAGGAATGTCACTTCCTACTCTGTGTATGTCATCCAAATACCAGGACATCACACCCTACTACCTTCTTAACAGATCCATCCCCTATTCTGATGAAGTCAAACCTATGACTGTCACATCAGAAATAGATGATCTATCTCCGCTATATCTGCTTTAGTCTATAAATAGACATAAGCCACTTGCCCACCAATGCTTCCGCTGCTCCCACTGACTACGACAACCCTCCGGCAGAGTCATATAGACGTACACTTCTAAAGCCAGTTTAGAATGACGCTATACTCATCCTCTTGCCGGGTCTCACAGTCTGGAACAACAACAATGGCAATTCTGGGTAAACAAGAACTTCCCTGTCACCGTCCTTGAGGCTACCGGAGTACCTCTCGGGTGCCTGAAGTTACCCACTATAGCTGCGGAGTGGCCAATGGAATGTCAAACCAGATTGAATCTTTAGGTTCCTATCAAATCTTCAGTAATCGTTTGTGGTTCTGGAATCACTTCCAGTTCTACCATACTCCCACTACTGTTTTCTGAAAAATCCATTTTATTTAAAACTGTGGCGAGTCTAGAACAATATCGCTATTGTTCTTCCAGATGGTAGAAAGTCAACCCTCGTCATAGCCTGGGTCAACCCACAAACAGCCATTACAGAAACTTGCCTTGAGTTATCCAGTGTCTGGTTTTAATCATAAGCCGGACAACTCCCCGTATCTTAACATCTTTAAGATACGAACTGTTCTATATCCAATATAGGACCAGAGGCACTGATTTAATTGAACCAGATTCAAATCATGCAGCTGTTTCCAGTGCATGTCAACTAAATGGAAGAGAGGCCGATCAGCGTTACTCAACTTAGGAGTACTTCCAATTATGAGTAATCTGAAAGAGAAGCAAGTTCTCTTAATCATTACTATCAACTGAATACCATACACAAGTATCTACATCTTCGATCTCCTTGAAGAATCCTAATACTTGCAACACCTGGTTCTCTACTTTATTCAAATACCTATAACTTCTCAAAATTCGGACCCTGTGTTTCCATGAAACACCTGTCTAAAAACTAGAGAAGTCATAAGTAAACCGAATATAGTACGAGGACTAACCCCTCTGTCCTGATGGACCCTGGACAACATACAATACTCTGTATAAGTCCCTTGAGTCTGATAACTCATTCACTGTGTGTCGTAGGTTGAAAACTGTACTTATGGTTAAGAAGAATTACACCGCTGTTTAATGCTCCTTACCTAACCATCCACTGATATAGGTAAATGTCATAGACATAATTTCAAAAAAGGTATATCTCACTCTATGAAAATAGACGTACAGATATATCAATTTGAAATTGGTGCATAACAGCGGATATTCAAAACCAAATATTTGCCGACCGACAAACAGCCCAGGTGATTTCCTCAAATATCACCGATTACAACGAATCCTGATATAATGAGGATGATCACCTAATTCCCACTAACTTACTCCCACTCATCATTTGTAAAACCACACAGATGTGAGAATCATACCTGGTAAATACATACCCTGGAGCAAGTGTCTAATCGGGAAATCAGTTTTCTTTTAACAGTACACAGTGAAACTGAAACATTGAAATGTTTCGTAGGGGTATCCGGGTATTCCTAGTAATGCCTCTTCCATTATCCAGATTCACAACTATAACCGTATATTTCTTTGCCACCTCTCCAAATCCCTTTATATCTCTTTAGTCATTACCTTCTGTACACCCCTTTAGGCCAAATGGCTTTCTTCCTTCCCTATCGTTCGGCACCAGCCTATGGTTTGGAAGAAGACTATCCAATTAGCATAATAGGTGTACTGTCCTAATCCTAGGAGCACTCACAATGCGAGAGAAGGTGAGGATAAAAGACAACCGAATAAACCTTATTCCTATTTCTCCCGAACCAGAATCCATCCCCGAACTGGAACAAGTTCCTTTCGAGTTCGTATATAACCATACGATGGAGTATCCAATAAACTGTGGATCTTCGTAGTGATACGGAGTGTTCTGGAGAAATACAAAGGTGAAATGGGAGTGGTAATGAAATACCTGGTTTGGTCGTGAACATCAGTCGCAATTTACTTTGCCCTCTTACTAATCCCTTGATATGTCTTTACTTAATACCTTCTGTACACCATCGTTAGGCTAATTGGTTTTCTTCATTCCCTACCGGTCGGCACCAGCCTAAGGTTTGGAAGAAGACTATCCAATTAGCATAATAGGTGTACTATCTCCTAAACCAAGGAGTACTCTCAACCTGAGAGAAGGTAAAAGGAAAAGACAACTGAATAGTCCTATCCGTTTTCTCCAGAACCAGAAACCATCCTCGAATAAATTCTTTCGAGTTCGTATATAACCATACGATGGTTTTGTCCAATGGAAGTGGACGTTCGTAGTAATATGGGGTGTTCTGGAGAAAAGGGTAAAAGTAGGAGTGGCAATGAGGTCTGCAACTCTGACAATCCAAAAGCCAGTGTTAAGAAGGTTCAGTTAATTTTGGTCTCTGAGTCATAGTCTAGGGTCGGGTCAATGGTCGCTGCCAAAGAGAGAGAGAAAAGAAACACTCAGCGTGCACTCTAACCTAGATAAGAATGGTTACCAATTTATCTAATCTGGAAACCTCCCACTGTACCGTCAAATTCTCCTCCAAACCTAAAAGAAGAATTAGTCGGGATCACCCGAGGAGTAAACTAACTCATCAGTGGGAATCGGGATCCAACTATCATCGCATGATAACGTGACGCAATCCGCTCACGCTATCACACTCCAGAAGGTATGCGCATATCTGGCAAGTTTCAGTTCTTTTGAAACTCCCGATGTGATTTTTACCCCATGCTCTTATGACCTTGACTTTGGCCAACAAATCATAAGTCACATGTCAAGTTCTACCCGTCATTCTCTAGGTTAATTTGAGCCCACCCGTACAAGCCCTTGACTTTGGCCAACAAAGCTATACGACTGCCCCAAACCAACGCATCTATCTATGCTGCATATGAATACCCCAATAGCTACCAAACACTGTGCCTTGACTTTGGCCAACAAACACAGCCTGAATACTATTGACCACCCATATGAAACGACGGAGGGCTACGAATGGTTTCTGGCGAAAACCTTTAACGTAAAGAACTTGATATCATTGAAGGAACGGATAGCTTTTAAAAATATAGTGACGAAAACCTTTGCTAAAGAGGTCACTCCCGGTGAAGGGATCTCGGCTCTTTCCCCGTAGAATGAGGTGCAGGATATTGCAACTGAATACCACGGTGCAAAGCAAAAGTAATCGACTATAGTGAAGTTAATGCCCTGACGCAAACTTCTTTCCAAGGGGTCACTCCCGGTGAAGGGATCTCGGCCCTTGCCTCGTCGACTGAGGAGCAGGATGTTCCAACTGAATACCACGATGCAAAACAAAAGAGAACGTCCTTGCAATAACAGCTTTTTGAAAAATGTTCCAACAACATCAGATTAGGTTTGTTTTTAACTTGCATTGATCCGAATCAACGCAATCCCATCAATTGATCACACCACAAAGAACGAAAATATACTAATGTACGTATATGCCATCCGCATTCGCCACTGGGTCCCGTCATTACCCGTTAAGTTAGCTAACTAACGACAGAGCGGGGACTGGACTAGCGCGGATGCAAAACATATACAACATCTACTAATATATATATACCAATATATAATATTTCGCTCAAGGCGTGATAAAATGCAACATCACAGAAATGTACAGCATCACAGAACAATACAGATATCTGGGATCCCCGGGTTTCACAGAGCCGCTGAAACCCGACGTTCCCCTGGTCGTGTGGATAGCCTGTGCAATGAAATCCTAGACCCCTACGGGCGCGGCAAGTTACCCGCCAAAACCTGAAGCGAGGCAGCCCCCTTCAGCAACGTGAATGGACCACCCAGCACTTCACGGAATCCGGTAACTTGGGCACCCCTCCTGGGTCAACCTGTACCCCCTACGAGTGCGGCGAATAGCCCGCCAATTCTAGAGTGAAGCCCCCTCCGTCTCAATGCCATGAGATGCGGGCTTGTTGCCCTCTAGAATCCGGCTATCCGTGCACCCCTCCGCGGGGCAATCCTAGTACAGAAAGTAAAATATACATACAACGGGTACATCGACCGCAACCTGGTCGTGCCCCAAAAAAAAATACAAACAGGCAGTGACGGCAGTCCACATGTCGGACGCTCGCCCCGCAATATCAAATGTACATAATACAACAAAACTGTACTACCACTGCAACCAGGCTATCCCCCACGACCGATCCGCAACATCACAGCAAAATCACAGAACATCAACGTGAAAGTCACGTTCGCAAATCCGTCTAACCGGGCTATAGCAGTTAGACAGGATTTACCAATCAAGTGACATTCACGGTCGCAGATATAATGTAAATACTGTGAAATAATGTGTTTAAATATCCGATCGATCAAATTTACCAAGTGGGCCCCCAAGTACTACTGTAGCACATCAAGAAATCTGGGCCCAAAAAATAACATTCCAGAAAACCTATTTTCCACTCAGGAGCATTCTGTAGAATTTTGGGGGACTGAACAGTTCAAGTCACGGCGGAACAGCGGCCCAAGCATGGGTTTGGCCGCGGTTCCGCGGTGGTTTGGACTGTTCACGAGCCCAAATTTTCACAGAACTCTTAGAATGTCCTACACATCATTCTGAAACAACCTGAAAAATTTTTGGACTTCAAAAAATTTCGACAGAAACTGATGTGAAGAAAAATACGGTTTTTGGAAAATTGTTCGATCGGAAATGTAAAACACATTAGACAAAGCTAAACTATGTTAATGGCGAGTCTCTGATACCACTGTAAGTGCACGGCGGCGCCCCGGCCTCCATCCCGAGGCCAAATGCGGAAGCGATGGTTAACTTTAATTTTCAAACCGGCACCACTGCGCACTAAAACCCGGATTGTGCCATTAACTAGTCCTAGCTAACTACAAGATGGGGAAGAGAGATATACCGAGTGATCCGAGTCCTCCGGTCTTCTCGCCGTCGTCTCGATCTGCCGCGGAATGTCCGGTCTCTACCTCCTCGCCGGAAAGGACACCACGTCGCCGGCTTCTTTTACGGGCTCCCGCCTCTATACCGAGGCAACTCGGGCACGAAGCTGGCGAGTCGACGTGCCCAAGATTCGCTGTAGAATGTGTAGTGCTCTTTAGTCTCTATTGGGGTTTATGGAATTGCCATATGGTGGAGGTATGATACATGAACTTTTTCTAGGTGAACTTGGGGATTTTTCTAACATGAAAAGAACAAAAATCCCCACTAGAAATTCTTGGACAGCCCCCCAAGAGCCAAGGCCGGCCATGCTTATTGGAGAGGAGAGAATGCGAGAGAGTGTAAGGATGATGGAACCATAATCATAATGCAAGAGAGAAAAGGTCATCATATGAAGAAATGATCACAAAGAAACTCCAACACTCAAACTACCATCATCAACAACCATGATTGCTCACAAAGTCAAGCAATCATGAACTCAAGAAAGTCAAGGAATGGTCCTCCATCATGAGACCATCATGATACAAGAAAATGCAAAAAACACCCTTCCAAATTGCTTATTTTCACAAATGCAAATAAGCCCTCCTCCACCAATCTTCGGCCATTGAAAGATACAAATGAAATATGGCCGAAACGGAAAGCAAACCGGCAACTCCAGAAAACTGGTCCCGTAATAAATTACAGGAAAAACCCCGCTACTGTGCATACACACCTGCATCTGTATTCCGACCGAAATACAAATGCAATGAGACAAACTCTACACCGTACAATACTAGGATCCGGCTTAAACCAAAGCCGGCTAGTATTATCCGTTCGATCCTGATCCGTGCAATACCGCACGTATCTGATCAAACCCTGCCATATCTCCATACGGCCTCTACAGCGTTTCGCCCGAAAACTTGAGCAACTGAATGTGGGGGACTCTAAAGACTCATCAACACCTTGGTTGTGGATTTAACCACTAGCACGTCAGAGGTATAAGCCAATACGTAATGGGCTACCAGGTATTGACCAAAAGGGACGTCGATGAGCGAACTCATCCTGACACCCTACTGAGCCTGTCAGTGGCAATATCCGTACAGTCCGGTCCGTTCGTCTATGAGCATCGCATGGCGGGCCTAGGGGGTTGGTAAAAGTCAGTCCCCCAAAAGCGGTACAAGTCGTGTCGGAGTGTAGCCCAGAACACCCTTAGATACTACTAGAATACCTACCAGTAAATCTCCTGCCTCGGTCGAGGGCTTTTTGTAATGGCTCTCTGATCAGTCGAAAATATTGTATATTTTAGCCAGCAATTTCCTTAACATTTGCATACATTTAGAAGTGTTCGGCATTCATATTCTACATATTAGCAAATCTGTCACAAAATATGAGATTGCATGTATTGGACTTTCAAACCGACACTTTAAAAGAAATTAACCGCATTTCATGGCATCGCATCATTTCTGTATTTGCGCAACACTTGTCTTGAGTCTGTGCAGGAAAATACGGAAGAAAAGCAAAAGAGCTGATCAAAAATACGCCAACTCAACAATTTCAAATCTGGTAGCAATATAAAGAGAGAAACAAAATTCCACATATCAGATAAAGGCCCACTGTTAGTTGTATGTATGCCCTAGAGGCCAGTATTGTACAGATTATGTATATTATATTGGATGCTTGGACATATATAGAGATGACTTTCTTGCTCGACATGATAGTATGCTATCTGGTTGCCATTTATCTTAACATGTGCACTAGTCTCTTTATACTGTCTTATAGTTACATGTTGGTAAAGCCCTTAGGATTTGTACTTGACTACCTGGACTATGATGCAGATCATACTAGTGGGGACATGGTAGTCCATAAGTACATCCTTCAAGGTCCCTAGTCGTGGGTGTATCGAGACAGGGCATCGATATACCAGAGTAGACTAGCGTATACGCTTCTCGACCCATGTGATGGGCGATGGATGATCCCATATCCATTGATGTTTGACATCAGAGATGGTATACGGGTGCTCAGTGGAGACTGGGTACACTGGACGGACTCGCCGAGAACTCCCAGATGGTATTATACCTCACGTCAGATGGCAGTTCTCAGGTGACACTTGTACAGGTTAGTCTGTAGACCCGAGATCGTCATAGAGTCTTGTGTGATTCCCACTGTGCTCTGATCTCCACCTTACCACGTCCATGAGGGCGTGCAAAACGGTGGTCTTTGGGTACAGTCCCGAGTCACATGGAGGCAATGAGCGATAGGAGGGGTTTCGTCTCTCCCGGTATTGGGAGTTGATGTTGTGCTGTGCTCGATTGGCCGTAGCAGGGAAGTCCCTGGCCAGGGCTGATCAGAGATTTACTGGTAAGTGTTACCAGTAGTTTCTCGACCCGTTACGAGCCTCACATCGGCACGACTTATCGGGTTATTGGGGTCTGACGTATACCACCCCTAGACTTGATATGCGACGTATCAGACGAAGAGACTTGACTGTATGGTAAGTGTTACTGGTCGGATTCGCAGGAGTGTGAGCGGGCTAGCTCGTCGATCTTCTGATCGCTCAATACCTGGGTGGCCGTTACGTTTAGCAGACCGCTTGCGGCTTGTGGGTGCTTGATATGATCATCATCTGCTACCGGCGTATTGACGAGTCTTTAGAGTCCTACACAGAGGTTTCCTGGTTCAAGCGAAACGAAATAGGAGTGCATATGAGATATGTGCGGGACCGAGAATAATGCGTGTATGTGATACCGTATTTGATTCTCGCGATTAATGTTTCGATTGGTTGTATGTGATATAACCTTGTTATCGAATCGAAGATCGATTCGATAAGTCGATACATTGAATACTAGTCGGTTATGTGCGACATGACCGGATCATTGAATCAAGTGTTGATTTAATGATTTAATGTATAATTATATATTTGATATATTACTTTGCATTAACTAGTATTGGTTCACTTTAAACGGATTTTTCTCACTTGATGTGCACATTGTATATGTGATATACTTCTGTGCAATTACATGTATCATGTTTGATGATGCATGTTGTTTTGGCTTTGTGTAAAGAATGCAACCATGGTTATGAGAGTGGTTAGGGTTTAAGATTTATTCTTTTGTTTCCATAAATTCCTAGGCACCCTAATGAGGTCACACAAGGCATCGAACATGCCAAATTAAAATTTTTAGTGCCGAGAAACCCTAGACTACGGATCTTAGACTAGATGTCTAGGCGAAATAGAAAGCTAGTTAACACTTAACTATAGTTTAAACGGAAATACAACCTTTGTAGATCCGGATGTCCACCTCCACGGCTCCGCAACGACGTCTCCTCGCTGTCCTAGTCGAGCTCCGGGCTCAAACGTCGGCTTCGTCGGAGAAACGGGTGAGCTAGATCGCCGGCTTCGTGTCAAAGACGATCTACGTCGAGGCATCGCAAGTTCAAGCTCCGACTTCACAAAGTGATGAAATTTGTGAAGAAAACACACTCTACAACTTGTCTAGAGGTAGAGGGTGAAGAAATAGGAGATGGGTTCACTTTAGATTTGGATTTTGCTCACTAGATCACAACTTGCCATTAAAGTAGCAAGCTTTCTCACTTTGAGAAGAAGAAGAAGATGATAGAAAAACTTATGATAAGTTATTTCTAAAATGAATAATAATGGAATTCTTATCATCTTCTAACCATGGTCAAGTGTAGAGAATTGACCATGGTTAGTGGGAGTGGTTAGGTTTAAGCAAGGAGACAAAATGGCATCATTACAAAAAGCTTCATGAAGCTTCACCACACTTCATGATAAAATGAAACCCTTTTGTTTCCATAAATCTATTTAATAAATAATAAAAGGATTTAATAATAAGAGAATAAATCTTAAACCCTAACCACTCTCATAACCATGGTTGCATTCTTTACACAAAGCCAAAACAACATGCATCATCAAACATGATACATGTAATTGCACAGAAGTATATCACATATACAATGTGCACATCAAGTGAGAAAAATCCGTTTAAAGTGAACCAATACTAGTTAATGCAAAGTAATATATCAAATATATAATTATACATTAAATCATTAAATCAACACTTGATTCAATGATCCGGTCATGTCGCACATAACCGACTAGTATTCAATGTATCGACTTATCGAATCGATCTTCGATTCGATAACAAGGTTATATCACATACAACCAATCGAAACATTAATCGCGAGAATCAAATACGGTATCACATACACGCATTATTCTCGGTCCCGCACATATCTCATATGCACTCCTATTTCGTTTCGCTTGAACCAGGAAACCTCTGTGTAGGACTCTAAAGACTCGTCAATACGCCGGTAGCAGATGATGATCATATCAAGCACCCACAAGCCGCAAGCGGTCTGCTAAACGTAACGGCCACCCAGGTATTGAGCGATCAGAAGATCGACGAGCTAGCCCGCTCACACTCCTGCGAATCCGACCAGTAACACTTACCATACAGTCAAGTCTCTTCGTCTGATACGTCGCATATCAAGTCTAGGGGTGGTATACGTCAGACCCCAATAACCCGATAAGTCGTGCCGATGTGAGGCTCGTAACGGGTCGAGAAACTACTGGTAACACTTACCAGTAAATCTCTGATCAGCCCTGGCCAGGGACTTCCCTGCTACGGCCAATCGAGCACAGCACAACATCAACTCCCAATACCGGGAGAGACGAAACCCCTCCTATCGCTCATTGCCTCCATGTGACTCGGGACTGTACCCAAAGACCACCGTTTTGCACGCCCTCATGGACGTGGTAAGGTGGAGATCAGAGCACAGTGGGAATCACACAAGACTCTATGACGATCTCGGGTCTACAGACTAACCTGTACAAGTGTCACCTGAGAACTGCCATCTGACGTGAGGTATAATACCATCTGGGAGTTCTCGGCGAGTCCGTCCAGTGTACCCAGTCTCCACTGAGCACCCGTATACCATCTCTGATGTCAAACATCAATGGATATGGGATCATCCATCGCCCATCACATGGGTCGAGAAGCGTATACGCTAGTCTACTCTGGTATATCGATGCCCTGTCTCGATACACCCACGACTAGGGACCTTGAAGGATGTACTTATGGACTACCATGTCCCCACTAGTATGATCTGCATCATAGTCCAGGTAGTCAAGTACAAATCCTAAGGGCTTTACCAACATGTAACTATAAGACAGTATAAAGAGACTAGTGCACATGTTAAGATAAATGGCAACCAGATAGCATACTATCATGTCGAGCAAGAAAGTCATCTCTATATATGTCCAAGCATCCAATATAATATACATAATCTATACAATACTGGCCTCTAGGGCATACATACAACTAACAATCTCCCACTTGCACTAGGGCCAGCTGCTGTAGTATCTCATACCGAGCATCCCGAAGAGTCTCTCAAACTGTATCTGGGGAATGGCCTTCGTGAGTGGATCCGCCGTGTTGTTCTTCGTGTCAACTCTCCTGACCTCGATCTCCCGGCGATCAACTATCTCCCGGATCAGGTGATACCGCCTCAGAATATGCCTGGACCGCTGATGGGACCTGGGTTCCTTGGCCAAAGCCACTGCTCCATTGTTATCGCAATACAAAGGTATTGGATGCTCAATGGATGGAACCACACCAAGTTCAGTAATGAACTTCTTGATCCAGACAGCTTCTTTAGCAGCATCGTTGGCAGCGATGTATTCAGCCTCCATCGTCGAGTCTGCCACGGTTTCCTGCTTGGAACTCTTCCAGCTAACCGCCCCTCCGTAAAGGGTAAAGACAAAGCCCGACTGCGACTTAGAGTCGTCCTTATCACTCTGGAAGCTCGAATCGGTAAAGGACTCCACTTGGATCTCTCCGTTACCATACACCAAGAACATATCTCTAGTCCTTCGCAAGTACTTGAGAATGCTCTTCACAGCTGTCCAGTGACTCTCTCCAGGATCAGCTTGATACCTGCTCACTACACTTAGTGAGTATGCTACATCGGGTCTGGTACATAGCATCGCATACATGATAGAGCCTACTGCCGAAGCATAGGGTATCCCTTGCATGCGAGCTCTCTCCAAATCAGTCTTGGGAGACATCTCTTTGGAGAGAGTGACTCCAGAGATCGTGGGTAAGTTCCCACGCTTGGACTCTTCCATACTAAACCTCTTTAGTATGGTGTCAATGTACCTGGATTGGGACAATCCCAAAATCCGTTTGGATCTATCTCTATAGATCCTGATTCCCAATATGCAGGAGGCATCACCAAGATCTTTCATTGAGAATCTATGTGATAAGAAGAGCTTGACCGATTGCAGCATAGGAATATCATTTCCTATCAAGAGTATGTCGTCCACGTACAATACAAGGAAGACAACCTTACTCTCTGCCACCTTCTTGTAAATACAAGGTTCATCTGGATTTTTGACGAAATCAAACTCTTTGATAACGACGTCAAAGCAGATGTTCCAACTCCGCGATGCTTGCTTTAATCCATAAATGGATTTAAGCAGCTTGCACACCTTCCCGCTGCTCCCACTGTCTACGAAGCCCTCTGGCTGAGTCATGTACACGCACTCTTCTAAATCACCATTTAGAAAGGCGGTCTTAACATCCATTTGCCAGATTTCGTAGTCATGAAAGGCAGCAATGGCAAGCATGATTCGGATGGATTTAAGCATAGCCACTGGAGAAAAGGTTTCGTCATAGTCCACACCTGGTCTTTGACGAAAACCCTTTGCTACAAGTCTAGCTTTGAAAGTCTCCACTTTCCCATCTACACCAAGTTTCTTCTTGAAGATCCACTTGCTCCCAATGGGTTTTACCCCTTCAGGAGCAACTTCCAAAGTCCATACTTTGTTGGTGTACATGGAATCCATCTCGGACCGCATAGCATCCAGCCATTTCACTGAGTCCCCACTCGTGATGGCCTGCTCGAAGCTAGTTGGGTCATCATCCTCCATGATGCAATCCTCGCTCCCACCGTCCATGAGAAAACCGTAGTATCTCTCAGGTTGGCGAGGAACCCTACTAGATCGGCGGAGTGGCTGGGGTTCATCGGGAACTATGGAATCCTCTGGTTCCACCAGATCTTCTGTTGTAGCTTGTGCAGCTGGAACCTCTTCCAGTTCTACTTCATGACCACTAATCTCTTTTTCAAGAAATTCCTTTTCTAAAAAGGTGGCATGCCGAGAAACAAACACTCTTTGTTCCTCAGGGTGGTAGAAGATATACCCTCGCGAATGTTTGGGATATCCAATAAACTTACACAGAATGGACCTTGCCGCGAGTTTGTCCGGATTTTGCGTTTTTACATAGGCCGGACAACCCCATATCTTAACATAATTAAGATATGGTCTCTTTCCTTTCCATATCTCATATGGAGTGGTCGGCACGGTTTTG
Organism: Agapanthus africanus; assembly: GCA_030015575.1. Classification (NCBI taxonomy): domain Eukaryota; kingdom Viridiplantae; phylum Streptophyta; class Magnoliopsida; order Asparagales; family Amaryllidaceae; genus Agapanthus; species Agapanthus africanus. The sequence continues at coordinate 281,997,260 of CM057347.1, read as the reverse complement.
GTGGGAACCATATTCAATAGGTCTGCAGCTGTTTCCAGTGCATATCCCCAGAAGGAAATAGGTAACTCAGCTGTGCTCATCATAGAGCGCACCATATCTAATAGGGTGCGGTTCCTTCGTTCTGATACACCGTTGTGCTGTGGTGTATATGGAGGAGTCAGCTGAGAGAGAATCCCATTCTCTTTTAGGAAGTCCAGGAATTCATTGCTTAAGTATTCTCCTCCTCGATCAGATCGTAGGATTTTAATACTTTTTCCGGTTTGGTTCTCGACTTCTTGTTTATATTCCCTAAATTTCTCAAAAGCTTCTGATTTGTGTTTCATCAGGAACACATACCCGAACCTAGAGAGATCGTCAGTGAATGTAATGAAGTATGAAGAACCATCCCTGGCATGTGTAGACATGGGACCGCATACATCACTATGTATCAGTCCTAAGAGTTCGGTAACTCTTTCTCCGTGTCCCGTAAACGGAGTCTTGGTCATCTTGCCTTTGAGACATGACTGGCAAGTGTCATAAGATGAAAATTCAAACGAATTTAAATATCCATCTTTATGCAACTTAGCTAGTCGTGTCGCATTGATGTGACCCAGTCTACAATGCCACAAGAAGGATTCATTGAGTTCAGAACTCTTCCTCTTGTGTGTGTTTGTTATACTGAGGACTATTGATTGGTTTAGAACATAAATGCCATTGCACAACGTGCCTGATCCAACCAACTTTTGGTTATGGAAAATGTTCATAACATTGTCCTGTAATACAAAATTATATCCCTCTTTACTTAATAAAGAGACTGATATAATGTTGCATATCAGGTTCGGCATATAATAGCATTCGTTCAGGACCAATGTATTACCAGTTGGTAATACAAGGTGATATTCCCCGACAGTCTTAGCTGCAACAATTGCACCATTTCCGACTCTAATGTCTTTATCACCTTCTCCAAGTTCTCTACCTTTCCTAAGCCCATGTAACTGATTACATATATGGGATCCTGACCCGGTATCCAATACCCAGGACGTAGAGCAAATGGAGAAACAGTTCTCAGTAACGAACACACCCGAAGAAAATGCATCAACATGTACTTTCTTGATTCGGGTGGCATGGGAATCCTGGTATTCCCCTATTTCCTGTTCATTCCTATAACTCTTATAAGAAGGAACGGAACCAACGTTCCCCAGCACAGTATAACATGCGGGTTCGGTCAATACATCCATATTATTATCTTTATTAAGGCATGAAATGGTCGCTACCTAGAGAGAGAGAGAAGAAAACACTTTAGCGTAAGCTCGTGCAAGATCAGATTGGTTATTATCTTATCTAATCAGGATGGCTCCCACTGCTTTTTATCAAATCTTCCTCCAAACCCTAAAAGGAAAGACTAGCCGGGATTAATTACACACTACAAGTTCGCCAATCTTTCAGCCAGGCCAGTGTCGGTACTTTGAGGGAGGTCCCCCGTGCTTTCGCACGAACCTAATTACTGTAAACCTCGTTTTCCCAGAGGCGTAACCTCGTTAACACCTTTCTAGACACCTACTTGATCGGCTAATTGTAATGTATAAAACTCTCCCAGGAGTAACTCTTACTCGCAGCGGGTATCGGGATCCAACTATCTCATAGAAGGTATGCAATCTCATTGCAAATTTCAACACTTGAAATTCCCGATAATATTTTGCCCCTAGCGTGCTATGACCTTGACGCAGGCCAACAAACCATAGTGCGCTAGTCAAGTTCAACCCGTCATTTCCTGATTGAATTAAACCCACCCGTACGACCCTTGACGCAGGCCAACAAAGTCGCACGACTACCCTAATCCAATCTGCATCATATGCATAAGCAGATAAATACTAGTTAGCTACCGCACACTACGCCTTGACGCAGGCCAACAAACGTAGCACGAATACTAACTACTACTCATCTGAAATGACGGAGGGCTACGCCAGGTTTTTCTGAAAACCATGAGCGTAATGAACTTGATATCGTTGTAGAATCAAATGATGTTTTGAAATGGAGTGATTTTGAGGCTTTTCTAGTTTTGCTAAAGGAGTCACTCCCGGTGAAGGGATCTCGGTCCTTTCCTCGTCGAATGAGGTGCGGGATATATCATATATATCGCTGTGCAAAGCAAAAACGCAAAAGCAGTCAAAAAACAAACCGAGTGTGTAGCATCTGCCAGTTATTGCTAAAGGAGTCACTCCCGGTGAAGGGATCTCGGTCCTTTCCTCATCGAATAAGGTGCGGGGTATATCATATATACCGCTATGCAAAGCACGAACTGTAGCTACCTGTTTTATTTAAAATCTGATTCTACAACATCTTAGGTTTCTTATCTTTCATTAATCACATTAATGAAGTCCCATCATTTAAATACCTAAACATCACAGATAGATATGACGTACACTTATGCCATCCGCATTCGCCTCGATGTCCCCTCGTGCACCGTTAGGTTAGGTAACTAACGACAGAGCAGGGCAGGGCTAGCGCGGGTGTAAAACATAAGTAACGTCTATATAATATATCATATATACTATATATTATATCCATCACAGAATCATCTCATGATCACATCACAGATATCGCAGCAGAATAAACATATGAAATATTGGATATACTAGGACGTCCGTGTTTTCAATACGAGCCAGTATAAAACACGGATTCCACGGTCGTGATGAATAGCCAATCCCACACCCCTAGACCCCTACGAGAGCGGCAAGCAACCCTGCCAATTCTAGGGTTAGGAGACCCGGACTCGACTCCTCGAGTTGGTCTCCCACTGGACCCCAGAACCCGGTTACTTGTGCTCCCCTCCTTGGGTTTATCCTAATGCGGAAAAGTAAATAATATACAAAGGGTGACGGCTTCCGCTACCTGGAAGTGCCCCAAATAAAAGAATATTACATACAAGTTTTTACATGAATGAAAATGAAAAACACTCATCTCACATAAAAACCCCCGGCTATTCGATTACGACGATCCAATATAACATATCCAGCAACACATAACATCACATGTCATCAACGTAAGTAAGTATGCATACCCCAATTGTCGTTGACGTATAGCAACGAAACCGGCGATATGAACATACTACACTTACGGTCACAGAAAAGAAAGAGTAAAACTACAACAATTGGAATCCGCAACTTCTTTAGACATCGCATGCCTAACAGATATAAATCCCGCATTTCAGTCTCATTATCGAAAACTCTTTTCGATATCCAATGAAACTAAAGCGCTAGATTTATAACATCCATCCAGTTATCTCATAACCTTTTGTGAATTCCAATTATTGTATCCAATTCCGGATAAATAGAATATATCAAACTTTCCGATCGAACATTCGAACACCCAAGTTTTCCCGACACCGATCAACACATGAATTAGGTTCAAAGACATTCACTTCATACCTCAGTACCAACGGTCCAGCCGTAGAAGGGTCAAGCCAACGCCTCACATGTGGCACGCCGTACTGCCCCAAACCCGAAGGTTCAAAGGGCAGTTCAAGACGGTCACATAATCGAGTTAAGGTTTGTTGTCTTCTAGAGGGACCATCGTGTTACTTGCACTACTCAGAACGTCTTTTAACCACAGAAAAATCCAACACTTGGAATTATTCCGGCAGGGGAAAACCTGGGTATTTGTATACGGTCGAACTCTTTAACATATTCTACAGTTATCTGGAAAAACACTCAGACAAAATTTGATATCCCGATCGAAAGACCGAATTCCCAAATCAACTCAGAAATATTCAACTCTGGAAAAATATTAAAAGTGCACAGAAAATCCAGCATTAATAATTATGAGATACTGTATAAAAACCACTGAACAAACAGGTCGTACCGCCGCGCAACCGCCGCACGAGGCTAGCTCGTGCCGCGGAAGCGCGGCAATATAAAGGAATTATGGGCACGAATTTCACAGTATTTCATATATTCACCTGCTTATTTTTCTGAACATTTTTAATGTGGAAAAATACCAGATTTTAAAAATTGGACAGAGAGCAATTTTCCGGGTATGGTTTCGGTTCGATCGGACTTCAAATCGCGTCTGGACATCGCCTAAGGCTCTAGCTAGGCTCTGATACCACTGTAAGGTTCCTAGGCACCCTAATGAGGTCACACAAGGAACCTTAAACCCACAACTCAGGTCCAACAAGCACCAGAAAGCCCAAGCTCTAAATCCCCAAAGCAGCCGCCCTTCCGCGGCAAATACCCCTTAACTGCGGCGGTTCCGTGCCTCCTATGCCACGTCATCGCTTCAAATTCAGTGCAGAATTCCAATCTCTGGGCCCACATTGCTTTCTGATATGTCAAGTTCCAGAATACCCTCGAAGATACTGCCAGATCAGCAAAGAAGATTAAGGAAGGCTAATCCTATTTAAGCTCCTAATTAATCCTCTTCTAGAAGCTCCCTCCTAACTAATCACATCTAGAAGCTTCTCCCCTAACTAACTTTTGGAGGGAAATTTGAATTTCTTCAACAAACTTTAGGAGGGAAACTTAGAATTTGAAATCCTAGATCTAGGGTTTAGTTATCTATAAATAAGAACTTAGACCTAGGGTTAAAGGCTAATCAATAATCAATCTTTAGGGAATCAATTTTAGTTAATCTTTCCCTCTTTCATCATCTTCTTCCACAAGTCTAGTGACAAGGCTTGTGCGAAACCCTAACCCTAATTCCTCTCCAAATCCAAGATCTTGAGTACCAAATCAAGCGAGAAGCCTTCAACCTTTTATGAGCCGAGCCGATCTTCAATCGGGCAAGTGATCCAAGCCGATCCGCGATCCACGGAGACGAGCGAAGCCAAGTCGACGATCAAATTCTTCCTCTTGTAGTTCTTGAGCGAATGTAATGAAATTGTTGATATAAATAAAAGGTGAAATTCTTTAATCTTGCTTTCTTTTAATTCTTGCATCATGATTAGATCTCAATTTGTAATTGTTGTTCTTGTTGTGATGTTTGAGTAAAACTCCGCTCGTAAAGGAGTCGAGACGATTGTAGAATGATGATGTAACAAATCTTAATACGATTTTTAAGTCCTACGAGTTTTGTAAACCCTAGCAAGTTCAAGAATCGATGACCTAGTTTCGTAGCGATGCTTTCTTGATTGTGATCGCTCGAAATTAGGGATCTACGATCGTTTCTTGAAATTACTAGAGGCTAGAATATGAATGATATCAATGAAAGAACAAGAGATAAGATGAAACCCTAGTTTCACAAGATGTCTCTAATTCTCATCGATCATCATCGATCTAGTATCAATTCATCGAAGGATAAGAATACGTAATTGTAAGATTACATCACATCTATAGATCCGATCAATTCCTACGAGCCTTATTTCGATTCTTGAGATTTGGTTTGGAAAAATCAACAAACTATCAATTCTTGATTCTATCTTTTTCTTGTTATTAGATCTATATTTTCTCATTCTTGAACTTCAATTTTAAATCATGAATTGTTTTGTTTTCTTTTCATTAAAGTTTCGACTCATCTAATTCAAAAGACGAACGATTACACTGTCCCTGTGGACGATCCGCACTCACTTACAATCTACAATCCGACACCGTAGTTGATTGCGGTCAAATAATTTTTGGTTGTGATTTCTTTACAATTTTCTATACTACACATCAAGAATTCGTTTCAATCAAACGGCGCCGTTGCCGGGGATCATTTGAATTGATACTTTTACATCCAATCAAGAAATTATATCAATCAAATGGCGCCGTTGCCGGGGATAGTGCGCTAATAGTTCGTATTTTGAAATTTAAGTTGAAAATTTTATTCCATCTAAATTTTGTGATCAAAATTCGTGCATACGTGTTTTGTGGTTTGATTGCGAGGAAATCTGGAATCATTGGAGCTGTGGAAAAAAATTTCTGAAACATCCAGAGAGCTGTGTAGGTGAACAGAAGCTTGTGCACAAATTTTTGTGCACTGATCTCAACATACAGCGGCGGAAGCGCGGCATATACCCCTTACCTGCGGCGGATCCGCGGCAACCCTAGCTCTTCACTGCACCAATTTTGCTCAGTATCTCTCTAACTTTCTTATCTCTTACCTCATCTGCTCCAATAACAATTTTGCTGCAGGTTTCTTTGCAAATAAATCGCAGCGCCGCAAAGCAAAATAAAATTTGTGCGTGTTTTTGATTCTTGGTTGTTTTCATATTAATACGGAAATTAAGGGGCACGACCAAATTCAAATTAGGTGGGGATTTCATTACCCTTCCTAGGCCCCGAAAATCACAAACTTGCATCCGCATTTACCCTCATTAATTAAAAGAAATCTAGAGATGACTCTAAGGACCGTCGCGCTCAATTAGGATAAGAGAAGGCCGTGGGTAATTCATTGCTTATCTGCGTTTTCTTGTGGTGCCTAAGGCGAGTGTGTCTAAGGCTAGTGGTTTTTAATTAGGCCCACTACTTACGTAGTGGAGTACCTTCCCACTTACCTGGCACTTATCCGGCCACAGGGGGACAAAGAGGCAGTGGAGGATTCTATCCTGCGACTTGTCTTTTGGCAGTTAGGAGCGGTCTAGAGCCAGACCTAGGTGACCACTAGATTCTAGGTTTTGTGTGTTGCATTTGTTGTATTGCATCATTTTTTTCAAAAATCCGTATCATTTTTTCAAAGCAAACACCGCATTCATATTTCCCCTAATTATAAATTCACGCTGCCACTTGTACTAACCCTTTTTAGTGCAAGATAGGCTGGACACGGGTTTCTAGTGCCCGCTAAGTCCGCGTCCTTTCGATCGACCCAAAAGTCGGTATTTCTACATTTACCCTTTCTTTTACCCACTACCACACCCACATCGATGGATCCATCTCCATCGAACTTCTTTTCCACTACCCTGCCGCCGTCCGTTGGTGCGCAGAATCCACCTCGCATCTCTCTCCAAGAAAGATGCTATCCTACACGAGGCCCACTTTCCACCTGTCTTTCCATTCCACCAGCCAACGGGGAAAATTTTCAAATAAAACCCCAATTCATCAACCTTCTACCAAAATTTCACGGTCTCGAGTCTGAAGACGCATACGTGTTTATCACGAAATTTGAAAATGTATGCGCAATGATGGGTACCTCACAGCTTTCTGTGGATGCTTTCCGTCTTCGTCTTCTCCCATTCACTTTGTGCGATTTAGCCGAGAAGTGGCTTTATAACACTACCGCACATTCCATTTCAAATTGGGACGAATTCGTCAAAGCATTCCTTAAGAAATTTTACCCACATCACAAAACAGCTCGAGTCCGTAGCGAAATCTATCAATTCACCCAGCTTCCAAATGAAACATTTTCAAAATGTCTTGAACGTTTCAAGGATCTGTTAGTCCAATGTCCACATCACGGCATCCCTAGATGGGAATTGTGCCGAATCATTTATGAGGGCATTACTCCTTACACAAGACAGACCCTTGAATCCATGTGTCAAGGCAACTTTATAACCAAAGATGATGGGGAAGCCTGGAATTTTCTAGAAGATTTCGCTGAAAAATCTTTACAGTGGGAGAGTGTGAGTCAATCGTCTAGGGATGGCAATGATATTTCCATAGGAGTTAGAGCTGACATTGCAGCTATTAATAAGAAACTCGAGAATATGGAAAATAAATTTTTAGCCGCCGCCCTAAGTCAAATATCACTCTCCAAAACTGTATGTGGATGCTGTTCTGATCCGTCTCACTTGACGGAAGAATGTCCGTTTCAAGGTCATGAGCATACCAATGCCGCATTTCAAAGACCTAGAAACGATCCATCTTCCTCCACATATGATCAGGGTTGGAGGAATAACCCTAACTTTGATTGGAACCAATCCCAATTTCAAAACACGGTTCCAACCCAAAACAATTTCCAAGGGGTCCCTCCACCACAACAGCAGCCACCACTTCAATTGAGTCAGCACCCCTTTCAATCACAAAACTTCCAAAATCCGGCCAACACTTTTGCACCGTCTAGTCCTTTGCAATTGACCGGTACAGATAACACCTCTGCACTAGCACAAACCTTGGATACTTTCATGAAACAATCCATCCAAGGGACGGCAAGTTTGCAATCTTCCGTTGAGAATGTGATGAAGATCATTATCTCTCAAAATGAGAACATCAAATCGATGGAAGAACAAATTGCACAACTAAAAGCCGAAATGAGTGCAAGAAAGAAAGGGAAACTTCCAGCTCAACCTTTACCCAATTCTAGCTATTCACATGATGTGGATGCAATCACGTTGAGATCTGGAAGAGTGCTTGACACTCACGTTGGGGAAGAGTTTGATGATACTAATAAATCAATCAATAGAACCCCGGCTGAGACCTTTCCTCACACACACACTTCTTACCCCAGTTCTTCTACCCCACCATCTTCTTCCGAGCCTATTCTTCATTTCCCAAAAGGCTCGCCACTACAGCCCACCTCTTTTACCCCTCCACGGACGATCCCCACTTCTATTTTGGGATCGGTTCCACACACACTTCTTTCTCCTATGATGGACCCAGCGCTTATTGCTAAAGCACCTTATCCTAATCGGTTAAGGGCTAACACACCGAGTCCACATATGGAGAAGATTATGAACATTTTTAAGCAAGTAAACACCAACATCCCTCTCCTAGATGCCATCCAACAAGTTCCGTCTTATGCGAAAACTCTTAAGAACTTGTGCACTAGGAAGAGGAAGAATCCAGTGCCCAAAAAGATATTCATGGAAAAAACAATAGACACGGCTTTCCCCCAACAATTACCGAGGAAACGTAAGGATCCAGGATATCCTACTATTTCCGTTTCTATTGGGGAAAAACACATCAACCGTGCTCTACTAGACCTTGGCGCTAGTGTTAACTTGCTTCCATACTCAGTCTATGAGCAACTAGGTATTGGAGAGTTGAAGCCAACCAATTGCACTCTCCAGATGGCTGACCGATCAATCACCAAACCTAGGGGTGAACTGGAGGATGTGTTAATAAAAATCGGAGAATTTATATTCCCGGTAGATTTTATTGTAATCGATACACAGCCTGTAGCGAACCCACGGAATCAAATTCCGGTGATTTTAGGTCGCCCCTTTTTGGCCACTTCCAATGCAATAATCAACTGTCGTAATGGCTCTATGACCCTATCTTTCGGGAATAGGTCAATAGAGCTGAACATTTACAAGTTGGGAAGTGTACCCTCCGAACCTATTGCTCAGGTATGTTCTGTCGACTTAATGGATGTCGACAGCAGCGAATTTGATGATCCTCCTGATATCGATCTTAACTCTTTTCATACGTTATTGTTTGACCCAACTATGTATCATACACATACGGACTCTTCCACCGAGATGTCCGGGTCAACAATTAACACGGATTATGAACTGCTCTTAGAGTCTGAAGATCACCCCGCACTTTGTGATGATATTATTCATCAGAGTATAGATGGAACTTTTGAGGAGATCTTCGCTGATGAACTCGCATTTTTGAATGACACGGGTGTTGAGATAAATCATCTTCCAATCACTGAAATTGAACCTCCACCCCTTCTTCTGAACTATAAGAAGAATGCGAGTTATCCATCACATTCACTGCATCGTCTCTCCAATATGAGACGCACACACATTCTATTCCACCCCTTACCCTTTCCCCATTTCTTCTTTCACCAACCAGAGCACTGCATTGATAAAATTTTTGAATGGTTGGTGTTAACATTCGGTCTTTGCAAAGCTTGGCATCGACCATTGATTTTTGACCCCCTCATATGATTTTCAAAGATTAATATTGCTTAAGTTTGGGGGGGTATAATCGGGCTCTTGAAAATAAATTTTTTATAAAATTTTGAGCCAAAAATAAGTTTGGGGGAGATTCTTCACTTAAATATTTTGCCCCCACTAATAAATTCCTCCCAAGCTTACAGGTTTTTCGAGATTTAGCAGAAGGCAACAGTAAGGACACTGTTGAAAACAAGTTTGGGGGAGGTTTGTGCTTATTTTCGCATCATTTGCATATCATTTGCATAAGCACAAAACATTTTTTTTTGAAAACCTATAAAAATTTAAAAAATTTCAAAACTATAAAAATATTTTTTGTACATAAATAAGATAATAAAAGTTTAGATAGTGAAAAATTACATCCATGAGATTAAAAAAATTTAAGAAAACTAAGAAAATTAGAAGTTTTCTTATACGAACTAGTAATAAGTAGTTATGAGCCATTGTCCCAAGGGTTAGTAAGATGAAGGACGTCACTAATCTGAGGATAAAAATAAGTCTGAAAAATAGTTTCTATTCTGGAAGCCAAACATTTTGAACGTTGCTACCCTGCTATTCGCACTTACACACGTCTTGAAGCCTGGGATAGTAGAGGATACCTTGAAATGCTCTTGTCTTAAAGCCAATGTATGAAGGAAATAAAAAAAAATGAATAAAGAAAATATAAAGTGGTGAGAAAAATGAACACTAGTTTTGTTATCACCGAGGGCAATAAAAAAATATATAGCGAGGGTGCTTCATCACCTAGTGCCCTAAGGCCAACTGGTCTGGGAGTCATTGCTATGCCTGAGGTGGTGCAAGACGAGGAAAATACACCAAGTAAGCAAGCACATGAGTAATCGGTCGGTTAGTACCTCAGGAAGTATTAACGGTCGCATGAAAGTGTGTGAGCAATTTCTTCTAAATATTCATTGATTAAAAAGTACTGAGGCTGATGGGCAAGAGTATGATAGCTTGAATTGAATTCTCCGGGTGTAGGGATGTCTTTACACACACGCAGGGTTATATGATCGATGTTTGGAAGAAAGATAGGAATGAAGAATAAGACAATGTTTTATTGAGGGAGGACGTGATTTCTGACATCTTTTCATGACCATTAAGATAGGGCTCATGACAACCGAAAAGCTAGCTTAGTTGGAAACCCTAATTTTCAAAGTTTTTCTTTTCCAATTCTTGTCTTTAAATGTAATATTCATGATCTTCCTTTTATTATTGGATTTTGTGGGTGCAATCCGCTGAAAACCCTCAGGAGACAACACTCCTCCTACTAGGGACACCTAGAGGTTTAAAGGCTTGTTGCACGTGCTCAGTGCAATCGTGTTGCCTACGAAAGTGTGCTAGTTAGTTTTTTCTCTTTCTTTATTTTCTCCTTCTCTTTTTAATAAAACATTCGCTCGAGACGATCGAAATTAAGTTTGGGGGTATTTGATCAGTCGAAAATATTGTATATTTTAGCCGGCAATTTCCTTAACATTTGCATACATTTAGAAGTGTTCGGCATTCATATTCTACATATTAGCAAATCTGTCACAAAATATGAGATTGCATGTATTAGACTTTCAAACCGACACTTTAAAGGAAATTAACCGCATTTCATGGCATCGCATCATTTCTGTATTTGCGCAACACTTGTCTTGAGTCTGTGCAGGAAAATACGGAAGAAAAGCAAAAGAGCTGATCAAAAATACGCCAACTCAACAATTTCAGATCTGGTAGCAATATAAAGAGAGAAACAAAATTCCACATATCAGATAAAGGCCCACAACTCAGGTCCAACAAGCACCAGAAAGCTCAAGCTCTAAATCCCCAAAGCAGCCGCCCTTCCGCGGCAAATACCCCTTAACTGCGGCGGCTCCGCGCCTCCTATGCCACGTCATCGCTTCAAATTCAGTGCAGAATTCCAATCTCTGGGCCCACATTGCTTTCTGATATGTCAAGTTCCAGAATACCCTCGAAGATACTGCCAGATCAGCAAAGAAGATTAAGGAAGGCTAATCCTATTTAAGCTCCTAATTAATCCTCTTCTAGAAGCTCTCTCCTAACTAATCACATCTAGAAGCTTCTCCCCTAACTAACTTTTGGAGGGAAATTTGAATTTCTTCAACAAACTTTAAGAGGGAAACTTAGAATTTGAAATCCTAGATCTAGGGTTTAGTTATCTATAAATAAGAACCTAGACCTAGGGTTAAAGGCTAATCAATAATCAATCTTTAGGGAATCAATTTTAGTTAATCTTTCCCTCTTTCATCATCTTCTTCCACAAGTCTAGTGACAAGGCTTGTGCGAAACCCTAACCCTAATTCCACTCCAAATCCAAGATCTTGAGTACCAAATCAAGCGAGAAGCCTTCAACCTTTTAGGAGCTGAGCCGATCTTCAATCGGGCAAGTGATCCAAGCCGATCCGCGATCCACGGAGACGAGCGAAGCCAAGTCGACGATCAAATTCTTTCTCTTGTAGTTCTTGAGCGAATGTAATGAAATTGTTGATATAAATAAAAGGTGAAATTCTTTAATCTTGCTTTCTTTTAATTCTTGCATCATGATTAGATCTCAATTTGTAATTGTTGTTCTTGTTGTGATGTTTGAGTAAAACTCCGCTCGTAAAGGAGTCGAGACGATTGTAGAATGATGATGTAACAAATCTTAATACGATTTTTAAGTCCTACGAGTTTTGTAAACCCTAGCAAGTTCAAGAATCGATGACCTAGTTTCGTAGCGATGCTTTCTTGATTGTGATCGCTCGAAATTAGGGATCTACGATCGTTTCTTGAAATTACTAGAGGCTAGAATTTGAATGATATCAATGAAAGAACAAGAGATAAGATGAAACCCTAGTTTCACAAGAGGTCTCTAATTCTCATCGATCATCATCGATCTAGTATCAATTCATCGAAGGATAAGAATACGTAATTGTAAGATTACATCACATCTATAGATCCGATCGATTCCTACGAGCCTTATTTCGATTCTTGAGATTTGGTTTGGAAAAATCAACAAACTATCAATTCTTGATTCTATCTTTTTCTTGTTATTAGATCTATATTTTCTCATTCTTGAACTTCAATTTTAAATCATGAATTGTTTTGTTTTCTTTTCATTAAAGTTTCGACCCATCTAATTCAAAAGACGAACGATTACACTGTCCCTGTGGACGATCCGCACTCACTTACAATCTACAATCCGACACCGTAGTTGATTGCGGTCAAATAATTTTTGGTTGTGATTTCTTTACAATTTTCTATACTACACATCAAGAATTCGTTTCAATCACTCTCCTAGACACAGTGCGACCTCACCCCCAATACCGGGAGAGACGAACCCCTGAAGATCCGCTCACTGCCTCCATGTGGCTCGGGACTGTACCCAACTAAAACCTGTTTGCACGTCTCCTTTGAGCGTGGTAGGGTAGTAATCAAAGTACAGTGGGAACTCACACGAGACAAATGACGATCCTCAGGTCGATGAACTAACCTGTACACATGTCACCAGGGAACTGCCATCTGACGTCTGGTATAATCCCAACTAGCAGGTTCCCGGCGAGTCCTGTCCGGTGTACTCTTAACCCAATGAGCACCTGTATACATCTTAGGTGAACTAACTGACACCAGTGGCTTGTGAGACCGGCCGCCGCCCCTCGTCGGGGTCTCGACTGTATACACTAGTCTACTCTGGAGTATCGATGCCCTGTCTCGAAACTCCCACGACTAGGGACATTTTAAGGATGTGCTTATAGACCCCACCTCCCACTTATATGATCGCCCTCATACTCCTGGTGGTCAAGCAAGAATCCTAGGGGCTCTATCAACGTATAATAGCGACATGTCAGGTCACCTAAAGCAGTACACGATGATAAAGATAAACCAGATAGCATACTATCATCTCGAGTAAGACTGTCCTACCGGGATAGGTCCTCCCTCAATCATTGCAATCACGTGCCTGTGATCCAATAATTGACTCTGAGGGCGCTATTTCCAACAGACGATTCTTTAGAGTCCTACACAGAGGTTTCTTGGCTCAGGCAAAACGGAGTGGGAGCACATATGTGATATGTGCGGGACCGAGAACAATACGTGTATGTGATACCGTATTAAATTCTCGCGATATGAGATATCGGCCGGATATATATGATATAGCCGGGTCATCGGATCAAGTGTTCATTCGATGAACTGATACAGATTATATTAGTCGGTTATTTGTGAAATAGCCGGATTATCGGATCAAGTGTTGATTCGATAATTTAATGTATAATTATATATTTGATATATTAAATTACATTAACTGATATAAGCTCACTAAAAGATTCTTTTTCTCACTCGGGTAATACATTGATATATATGCGATATATGTTAATTGTATTATTTTATTTTGTTACAATAAATATTTATATGTGATATATAATATTGTAACATGTTATGGTTATAAATGCAACATGATTTGTAGAGTTTAATTGAGGTTAGGGTTTGGATTAGGGTTAAGTCTTCATGAAGCTTTCAAGAAGCTTCTTGAAGCTTTGACTTTGACTAGGATATTTTGCATAGATATTTTCTTAACCCAACCCAACATTTTACCCTAGTTAAATCTCTACATGGGTTAAGTCTTCATACTTAACCCATGGTTGCAATTCTAACCATAGATTAGAGTTTCATTATTCATCATAAAAGGATTCTTCTTCTTCTTCCTTGAGTTCTTAATGGAAAAGCTTACTTGCTTTTTCATTAGTGATGAAAATGAGTGAGTTAATGAAAACAAATGAGAGCCAAAATCCTACTTCATCATCCTAATCTATCCTAACCATTTAGATTAGGGTGTTCACTTCATTTAGTGAGTGAGAGCTTGTGTTATAGAAACTTCAAGGTAGATCATTTTTGTTATCGAAGATCGGAAGCTAGCTTGCATTTTTCTCTTCGTGGAGCCTCTCGAGAGTCCGGTACTTGATGATCGCAGCGAAGGGACCACAACACGGAGCTTATGAAGTGAAGGACCGGACTACAAAGGTTGTAATCCCAAACTCTTAGATGTTAAAGTGTTTAACATGCTTTGTTTCGTCTAATCTCTAGTTTAAGATCTTAGTTTAGGGTTGTTCGGCACGTCTAAATTTTAAATCGGGCATGGTTGATGCCTCATAGACCCTTATGAGAGTGCCTAGTAACCCTACAGTGGTATCAGAGCCAAGCTAGAGTTTTAGGCGAAGTCTAGACGATGTTTAAAGTCCGGTCGAACTCCGAATACCCGTAAAACACTAGTTTCTGGAAAAAATTTCAAAAGTTGACATTTTTCATATTAAAAATGCTCAGAAAATTCAGCAGGTGATTTGATGGATTACTGTGTAAAACGAGCCCCAGATACTTTTATTGTGCCGCGGAACCGCGGCAATACCCTTGCTTGCACGGCGGTTCCACGGCCAAACAGTAGTATTAGTTTTTTATTTTTACACAGTAACGTCCGTACTCACTTCCTGATGCTTCTGAGAAGTTTTAATTATACTCAAGTGTTGAGTTTTCTGGGATGTAATGGGGACTCGTTGATTCGATCGGATTATTTAACTTCGTTTAAGTTTTTCCGGATAATTTTAGAACGTGTTAAAAAGTTCGAATGGATATCTATAACTCACTTTTTCCCCTGCCGGAAAATTTCCAAGCGTTGGATTTTTCCGTAGTTTAATAACGTTCTATGTCGTGCAAGTAATGCGGTGGACCCTCTAGAAGAACACAAACCTTAACTCGATTATGTGACCGTCTGAACTGCCTTTGAACCTTAGGGTTTGGGGCAGTACGGCATGCCACATGTGAGGCGTTGGCTTAACCCTTCTACGGCTGGACCATTGGTACTGTGGCATGTGATGGATGTTTTAAAACTAATTTCAAGTGTTGAGAACTATTTGGGAAATCTTGGGTGTTTGTTTATTCGATCGGAAAGTTTAACATTGTCTATTTATCTGGAATGTGATATAATATTTAGAATCCACAGGTAGTTATGAGATAACTAATTTGAATGTTATAAATCTAGCAGTTCAGTCTCAATTGATCGGTTGCCACGGAATTTTTATATGATCAAAAGTCCGTCGCAATCACGTAGCGTACGCTGATACTCGCCGGGTAAACTTAATAGACAGCCACGCCCCATAGCCCCGACCAAGTGACTGTAGGAGAACCCCGTCGCCAAAAGCATCCGTTCGGGTGCTCGCGGCAGCGGTATTCCGCCTTAGTGCACTTCATCGACGGCATCGGGGTGCGGCCGTCTACTAAAGTTTGCGACGAGCAATCGATCAGGATGTCGGGAATCTTGTTGAATTGCCCGACTTGATATTGAAAAGTGTTTTCGATAATGAGACTAAAATGCGGGGTTTATAATTGTTAGGCACGAGATGTCTAAGGTATTCATTTGGTTAGGCATGCGATGTCTAAGGAGGTTGCGGATTCCAACTGTTGTAGTTTTACACTTTCTTTTCTGTAACCGTAAGTGTAGTATGTAGTTGTATCGCCGGTTTTCGTTGCTATACATCGACGACAATCGGTGTATGCATACTTACTTACGTTGATGACATGTGATGTTATGTGTTGCTGTGATATGTTATATTGGATCGTCGTGTTTGAGTAGCCGGGGGTTTTATGTGAGATGAGAGTTTTTTATTTTCATTCATGTAAAATTCATTTGTATGTAATATTCTTTTATTAGGGCACTTCCGGGCTGAGGATGATGTCACCATTGTATATTATTTATTTTTCCGCATTAGGTAGACCCAAGGAGGGGAGCACAAGTAACCGGGTTCTAAGGTCCAGTGGGAGACTATCTCGAGGAGTCGAGACCGGGTCTCCTAACCCTAGAATTGGTAGTGTTGCTTGCCGCTCTCGTAGGGGTCTAGGGATGTGGGTTTGGCTATTCATCGCGACCGTGGAATCCGTATTTTATACAGGCTCGTATTAAAACACGGACGTCATAGTATATCCAATATTTCATATATGTTCTTCTGCTGCAATGTTCTGTGATGAGATCATATTACTGCCTGAGACGAATGTTTATATTGTATATATGAGATATATATTATATATTGTTGATTTCGTTTCATATCTGATGCTTGTGAAGCATAATAAAATGGGACTTCATTAATGAGATTAATGAAATAAAAGAAACCTAATGATGTTGTAAAAACTTGTTTAAAAACTGGTAGCTCTAGTTCTTGCTTTGCATAGCGGTGTTCCTTGTAGAACATCCAGCACCTTATTCGATAAGGAAAGAGCCGAGATCCCTTCACCGGGAGTGACCTCTTTAGCGAAACTAGCAGATGCTGCATACTCGGTTTGTTTTTTGACTGCTTCTATAGTTTTTGCTTTGCATAGTGATATTTGTGAAATATCCTGCACCTTATTCGATGAGGAAAGAGCCGACGATCCCTTCACCGGGAGTGACCTCTTTAGCAAAACTAGAAAAGGCTTCAAAAACACTCCATTTAAAATCACTCGATTCTACAACGATATCAAGTTCATTACGCTCATGGTTTTCTTAAAAACCTGCGTAGCCCTCCGTCATTTCAGATAAGTACTACTTAGTATTCGTGCTGCGGTAGTTTGGCATGCGGCAAGGCGTAGTGTACGGTAGCTAACTAGTGCTTATCTGCTAGCATACGATGCGATTGGATTAGGGTATTCGTACGGCGTTGTTTGGCATGCGTCAAGGGTCGTACGGGTGGGTTTAATTCAATCACGAAAAGTACGGGTTGAACTTGACTAGCGGACAATGGTTTGTTTGGCATGCGTCAAGGTCATAGCACGTTAGGGATAAAATATTATTGGGAATTTCAAGTGTTGAAATTTGCAATGAGATTGCATACCTTCTATGAGATAGTTGGATCCCGATACCCGCTGCGAGTAAGAGTTACTCCTGGGAGAGTTTTACACATTACAATTAGCCGATCAAGTAGGTGTCTAGAAAGGTGTTAACGGGGTTACGCCCCTGGGAAAATGAGGTTTACTTTAATTAGGTCCATGCGAAAGCACGGGGAACCTCCCTCAAAGTACCGGCACTGGCCTGGCTGAAAGATTGGCGAACTTGTAGCATGTAATTAATCCCGGCTAGTCTTTCCTTTTAGGATTTGGAGGAAGATTTGACTAAAACAGTGGGAGACATCCTGATTAGATATATTAGATAACCAATCTAATCTTGCAAGAGTATACGCTGAGTGTTTTCTTCTCTCTCTCTCTCCAGGTAGCGAACATGTCACGCCTTAATCAAGATAATAATACGGATGTATTGACCGAACCCGCTTGTTATACTGAGCTGGGGAACGTTGGTCCCGGTCCAACCTATAATTATTATAAGACAGAGCAGGAAATTGGGGTTACCAGAATTCCCGTGCCGCCCAAACGAAGAAAGTGCATGCTGATGCATCTTCTTCGGGTGTGTTCATTACATAGAACTGTTTCTCAGTATCCTTTACGTCCTGGGTATGAGATACCGGATCAGGATCCCGCATATGTAATCTGTTACATGGGCTACAGATAGGTAGAGAACTGAGAATGGGTGATAAGTTTCATGAGATAGAAACGGTGCAAGTGTTGCAGCCAAGTCTGTTGGTAGTTATCACCCTGTATTATCAGAATACATTGATTCTGAACGAATGTTATTAGATACCGAACTTGATATACAACATCATATCAGTCTCTTTATTAGTAAAGAAAAGATATAATTTTGTATTGTTGGATAATGTTTTGAACATTTCCTATATCAAGAGTTGATCGGTTCAGGCACGTTATCTAAAAGCATAGACGTTCTAAAGCAAACCACAGTTCTTAGTATACAGAACACACGCAAGAGGAAGAGTTCGGAAATGAACGGATCCTTCTTGAGGTATTATAGACTAGGTCAAATCAATGTGACCCGACTAGCTGAAGTTACATTTAGATGCATATTTAAATTAGTTTGAATTTACATCTTGTGAAACTTTCCGGTCATGTCACAAAGATAAAATGACCACAGCTCCGTTTATTGGAAACAGAGAAAGAGTTAGTGAACTCTTGGGATTGATACATGCTGATGTATGAAGGTCCCCTGTCTACAAATGCCAAGACCGGTTCTTTGTACTTCACTGATTATCTCTCAAGATCCGGACATATGTTCCTGTTGAAACAAAGGTCTGGAACTTTTGAGAAATTCAATGAATATAAGTTAGAAGTAGAGAACCAAAAACGGGTATAAGTATTATGTCCTTTGATGAGATCAAGGAGGAGAATACTTGAGCACGGAAATCCTGGAATATTCTAAAGGAGAATGAGATTCTCTCTCAGCATTACTCCTTCGTATACACCATAGCACAATGGTATATCGGGGCGGAGCAATTGCACCCTATTATATATGGTGCGCTCTATGATGAGTACTACTGAGTTTCTTATTTCCTTTTGGGAGTTATACGCTTGAGAAGTTGCATACCTATTGAATAGGGTTCCAATCAAATCAGTTGCCTACCACTTCATATGTGATATGGAATGGGAAGAGCCCATATCTTAAGTATGTTAAGATTCGGGGTTGTCCAGCCTATGTCTAAAAGCATAATCCGGACAAGCTCGAGGCAAAGTCAGTTCTGTGAAAGTTTGTTGGATATCCCAAGCATTTGCAAGGGAATATCTTCTACCAAACCGAGGAACAAAAGATGTTTTGTTTCTCAGCATGCCACCTTTGTGAAAGGGAATTTCTTGTGAAGAAATTGTTGGTCATGAGGTAGAACTGGAAGGAGTTCCAGCTATACAAACTGCAGCTGATGATTTGGTAGAACCAAAGGATTCAATAGTTTCCAATGAACCTCAGCCTCTCCGCCGATCTAGTAGGGTTCCTCACCCACCTGAGAGATACTTCGGTTTCTCTATGACAGTGGGAGCGAGAATTGCATCATGAGATGATGACCCAACTTATTTCGAGCAGGCCATCAGGAGTGGGACTCTGTAAGAATGGCTGGATGCTTAGTGATCTGAGATGGAATCCTTATACACCAACAAAGTATGGACTTTGGTTGCTTTATCTGAAGGGTTAAATCCCCATCAGGAGCAAGTATATCTTAAGAAGATTACCTGGTGTACATGGAAAAGTTGAGACTTTCAAAGCTATGCTTAAGTCCATCAAGATCCTACTTGCCACGGCTACATACCATGACTACAATATCTGGCGATTGGGTGCATGACTGCTTTTCTAAATGTTGATTTGGAAGAGAGCGTCTATAAGTACACAGCTAGAGGGCTTCGTAGACAGTGGGAGCAGCGGAAATGTATGCAAGATGTTTTATGTGATAAATCAGGCATCGCGGAGTTGGAACATCTATTTTGATGTGGTAGTCAAAGAGTTTGACTTCATCAAAATGGTAGATGAACCTGGTATATACAAAAAGGTAGTAGGGAGTATGATAGTGATCCTCGTAGAGTACGTGGATGACATACTCTTGATAGGGAAGGAGTTTCCTATGCTACGCTCGGTCAATCTCCGCTTATCACAAGAATTCTCTATATAGGATCAAAGTGATACCTCCTAAATCCTGGGTTTTGGATCTATGAGATAGATCTAATTGGATGTTAGGATTCTCACTAGGTGTAATGAGATGGTATCAATCGATCCTGGGGAGAATCACTAGAAAGGTTCCAGGGTGATAAGGACGACTGAATGTGAGTCGCAGGCATTGTCTTCACCCTCAGTGGAGGGACGGTAAGTTGGAAGAGTTCCAAGCTAGATACCGTGACTTACTAAACGATTAAAGGCAAGATACATCGTTACCATGGATGCTACCAAAGAGGCAGTCTGGATATATATAAGTTCATGAGATGAACTTCGTTCCTACCATTGTGTGACAATGGAGTTGTGGCTTATGCCAAGGAACCCCCGTCCCATCAGAAATCCAGATATAATTCTTAGGCAGTATCACATGATCATGGAGATGGTTGATCTTCAGGGAGATCGAGGTAAGGAAAGTAGATACAGAGGACAACAGCGCGGATCCACTCACAAAGGCCTTTTTCCCAGTAGAGACTTTTATAGGATGGTTGAGTATGAGATACTTCAACCGTAGCTAAATGTTGGGTATGTGATACCACAACAGATGGCCCTAGTGCAAGTGGGAGATTGTTAGTTATATGTATGCCCTAGAGACCATTACTGTACATACGATGTATATTGTAGTGGATGCTTGGACAAATATAGGGAGGACTTTCTTGCTCGATATGATAGTACGCTATCTGGTTGCTCTTTATCTTAACATGTACTCTGATTGTCTCTATGTTACATGTTGATAAAGCCCTTAGGATATGTACTCGACTACTGGGACTATGATGAGATCATACTAGTGGGGCCACGGTAGTCGACGAGTAGATCCTATAACAGTTCCTAGTCGAGGGTGTATCGAGACAGGGCATCGATACACCAGAGTAGACTAGCGTATACGCATCTTGACCCATATGATGGGCGATGGATGATCCTATATCCATCCGTGTTTGACATCAAGGATGGTGTACGGGTGCTCAGTAGAGACTGGGTATACTGGACGGACTCGCCGAGAACTCCCAGATGGTATTATACCTCACGTCAGATGGCAGTTCTCCGGTGACACTGGTACAGGTTAGTCTGTAGACCCGAGATCGTCATAGAGTCTTGTGTGATTCCCACTGTGCTTTGATTTCCATCATACCACGTTCAAGCGGGTGTGCAAAAAGGTGGCTTTTGGGTACAGTCCCGAATCACATGGAGGTAATGAGCGATAGGAGGGGATTCGTCTCTCCCGGTATAGGGAGTTGATGATGTGCTGTGTTCGATTGGCTATAAATGGAAATCCCTGGCCAGGGTTGCTGAGATTTACTGGTAAGTGTTATCAGTAGTTTCTCGAACTGTTATAGACCTCATATCGATACGACTTATCAAGATATGCGACATATCAGACGATGAGACCGGACTGTACGGGAGTGTTACTGATTGGATTCGCAGGAGAATGTACAGGCTTGCTTGTTGATCTTATGATCGCTCAATACCTGGGTGGCTGTTACGTTTAGCTGACCGCTTGCAGCTTGTCGGTGTTTGATATGATCATCACCTACTGCCGGCGTATTGACGATTCTTTAGAGTCCTATACAGAGGTTTCTTGGCTCAGGCAAAACGGAGTGGGAGCACATATGTGATATGTGCGGGACCGAGAACAATACGTGTATGTGATACCGTATTAGATTCTTACGATATGAGATATCGGCCGGGTATATGTGATATAGCCGGGTCATCGGATCAAGTGTTGATTCGATGAACTGATACAGATTATATTAGTCGGTTATTTGTGAAATAGCCGGATTATCGGATCAAGTGTTGATTCGATAATTTAATGTATAATTTTATATTTGATATATTAAATTACATTAACTGATATAAGCTCACTAAAAGATTCTTTTTCTCACTCGGGTAATACATTGATATATATGCGATATATGTTAATTGTATTATTTTATTTTGTTACAATAAATATTGTATATGTGATATATAATATTGTAACATGTTATGGTTATAAATGCAACATGATTTATGGAGTTTAATTGAGTTTAGGGTTTGGATTAGGGTTAAGTCTTCATGAAGCTTTCAAGAAGCTTCTTGAAGCTTTGACTTTGATTAGGATATTTTGCATAGATATTTCCTTAACCCAACTCAACCCTTTACCCTAGTTAAATCTCTACATGGGTTAAGTCTTCATACTTAACCCATGGTTGCAATTCTAACCATAGACTAGAGTTTCATTGTTCATCACAAAAGGATTCTTCTTCTTCTTCCTTGAGTTCTTGATGGAAAAGCTTACTAGCTTTTTCATTAGTGATGAAAATGAGTGAGTTAATGAAAACAAATGAGAGCTAAAATCCTACTTCATCATCCTAATGTATCCTACCCATTTAGATTAGGGTGTTCACTTCATTTAGTGAGTGAGAGCTTGTGTTATAGAAACTTCAAGGTAGATTATCTTTGTTATCGAAGATCGGAAGCTAGCTTGCATCTTTCTCTTCATGGAGCCTCTCGAGAGTCTAAAACTTGATGATCGCAGCGAAGGGACCACAACACAGAACTTATGAAGTGAAGGACCGGACTACAAAGGTTGTAATCCCAAACTCTTAGATGTTAAAGTGTTTAACATGCTTTGTTTCGCCTAATCTCTAGTTTAAGATCTTGGTTTAGGGTTGTTCGGCACGTCTAAATTTTAAATCGGGCATGGTTGATGCCTCATAGACCCTTGTAAGAGTGCCTAGTAACCCTACAGTATATATAGTAAAGTTGTAGCACAAACTGTCGTATTCCTCGTCTTGTACGTGGATGACATTTTCTTGATAGGAAATGACATTCCTATGCTACAATTTGTCAAACGATTCTTGTCACACAGGTTCTCCATGAAAGACCTGGGTGATGCCTCTTACATTCTGGGGATCTAAATCTATCGTGATAGATCTAAGTGGATGTTGGGACTTTCGCAGTCCAGGTATATCAACACTATACTGAAAAGATTCAGTATGGAAGATTCTAAGCGCGGTAATTTACCGGCTTGTCACGGAATCACCCTCTCCAAAGAGATGTCTCCCAAGACTGATTTGGAAAGGGATTGCATGTCGATTATACCCTACGCTTCTGCGGTAGGCTCTATAATGTATGCGATGTTGTGCACCAGACCAGATGTAGCTTACACACTGAGCGTGGTAAGCCGGTATCAGTCAGACCCAGGGGAGAAGCACTGGATAGCAGTAAAGAACATTCTCAAGTACCTGAGAAGGACTAAGGATATGTTCTTGGTTTATGGCGGTAAAGACCTCCAGATCGAGGCTTTTGCTGACCCCAGCTTCCATAATGACAAGGATGACTCCGAGTCCATGTCAGGTTATGTCTTTACTCTCAATGGAGGGGCAGTGTGCTGGAAGAGTTCCAAGCAGGACACCGTTGCTGACTCGACGATGGAAGCGGAGTATATCGCTGCTTGCGATGCCACAAAAGAAGCAGTCTGGATGAAGAAGTTCCTAATAGAACATCAGGTGGTTCCTACCATTGTTAATCCAATACCGCTGTATTATGACAACAACGGCGCTATAGCTTTAGCGAAGGAACCCAGGTCCCATCAGAAGTCCAGACACATCTTAACTAGGTATCACCTGATCAGGGAGATCATAGATCGCAGGGAGATCGAGGTCCGGAGAGTTGCTACAGAGGAGAACACTTCAGATCCATTCACAAAGGCCTTACCTCAGACACGGTTCGAGTGGCTATTCGAGATGATATGTCTTCGATACGCCAGTACATGGCCCTAGTGCAAGTAGGAGATTGTTAGTGTATATGCCATAGGGGCCACTATTATATCATACTAGCTTGTATATTACTTAATGGAAGCTTGGGATATTCACAGCTATATTAACAGTCTTGCTCAACATAGTAGTATGCTACTTGGTTTATATCTATCTTAATATGTATATATGTTTCATTTAGCATATCGCGAATACATATTGATAGAGCCCATAGGATCTTGCTTGACTACCAGCGTTGTGATGGCAGTCACGCTAGTAGGGGCTGGGTAGTCTACAAGCACATCCTTTTTCAGGTCCCTAGACGTAGGATTATCGAGACAGGTTATCGATACTCCAAAGTAGACTAGTGTGTGCGCTTCTCATCCCAGTAGAGGAAATGGTCTGCCCCACAGCCATCAGTACGTTGTATTGGAGATAGTATGCAGGTGCTCGTTGGGTTACGGGTACACCGGACAGGACTCGCAGGGAACTGTTGGTTGGTATTATACCCGTCGTCAGTTAACAGTTCCCAGGTGACATGAGTACAGCATAGTCCGTTGACTTGACACTGCTGCTTCTTCTCGAGTGTGTTCCCACTGTTCTTAGAGGTCTACCCTACCACGGCTCACAGGAGTCATGCAAACAGGTAGCAGTTGGGTGCAGTCCCGAAGCACTTGGAGGCAGTGGCGGTTAGATAGGATTCGTCTCTCCCGGTATTAGGAGTTGATATCGCGCTGTGTTTGGAGAGCCATTACGCAAGGTCCCTGGCCAGGGCAAGAGAGATTTTCTGGTAGGTTTTCCAGTAGTTTCTCAAGGTGTAATGGGCTTCACTCCGATACGACTTATACCGCTTTTAGGGGACTGACGCTTGCCGCCGCCCTAGGCCCGATATGCGATAGTCTTAGACGAACAGACCGGACTGTACGAAGATTGTCACATCAGGCTCAGTAGGAGTTCGGATGGGTTTCCTCATCGGCCTTCTTATCGACATCTACCTAGGGACCGTTACGTACAGCTAGTACCGCTTGCGGCCTGTGGTTAAACCCACTGCCAGCGTAGTGTCGAGTCTTTAGAGTCCCACACAGAGAGTTTCCCTGCTTCATGCGAAACGATATAGAGGTCGTATGGTTTTACGACAGGGTTCGGCATATACGTGTACTTGTGCACGTATGATGTTCGGATAGATTATACTAGCGGGCTTTAGTTTAAGCCAGATTCTAGTATTGGATTATTGGATTTATGCAGTCTCAGTATATCCGTGTTTTTCGTAAATACAGATGGGAAGGGTATTCTTGTAATTAGTCAAGAAGCTTCTAGAAGAAAGGTGACTCATTTAGATTTAATTCATTTATGAATTAAACTAAATAAGGTGGAGAGCTTATGTGTTATTTGCATTAAATGTTTTAATGACTCATGAGATGATTCATCTAAAGTGAGTTAATGAAGCATGGTTGTTATTATTGTATATTATTATTTGGATAATTATCATGCTTCATATATTCACAAATGAACAAATGAGTAATAATTCATTTCATTCTCACATACACACTCTCTCTCCTCAAGCTCTCCTCTTCTTCAACCTAACCCTAATCCTCTCATGTGTTGATATCCCAATGGTTAGAAAGACTAATAGATCCTTAATCCACTTCTATATCTTCTAGGTCACTTGGATTAGCAATCCTAGCCACTTAGTTATCTTAAGTTAGAGGTTAAAGCTTGGAGAAGGAACTCTCGGGTGGATCTTCTATTACATCAAGGTGGCCGACGAGGAGGTGAACAACAAGAACAAGAAGGACTAGTATGTTGAGGTATAATCATCTATCATAGTAGTTTAGCACTTCTAGATAGTTTGTTAGTTAGGGTTTAGCAAAGATCCGTAAAGTTAGTCGATGTTACCTTGAACAAAATGATTGTTTTACCTATTCCGCCTCCCCGTATCTTGTGGGGTGTGAAACGTCGACTTACAGTCCCCACTCTTGATAGCCTGCTCGAAACTAGTTTGTTCATCATCTCATGATGCAATCCTCGCTCCTACTGTCATAGAGAAAACCGAAGTATCTCTCAGGTGGGTGAGGGACCCTACTAGATCGTCGGAGAGGCCGAGGTTCGTTGGAAACTATTGAATCCTCCGGGTTTACCAAATCATCAGCTGCAGTTTGTATAGCTAGAAATCCTTCCGGTTCTACCTCATGACGACTAATTTCTTCACAAGAAATTCCCTTTCCCAAAGGTGGCATGCTGAGAAACAACACATTTTGTTCCTCGGTGCGGTAGAAGATATTCCCTTGCGAATGCTTGGGATATCCAACAAACTTCCACAGAACTGAACTTGCCTCGAGCTTGTCCGGATTTTGCCTTTAGACATAGGCTGGACAACCCCCAAATCTTAACATCCTTAAGAGATAGGCTCTTCACATACCATATCACATATGGAGTGGTAAGCACCTCATTTGGTTGGAACCCTATTCAATAGGTATACAGCTTCACAAGTGTATAACCCCCAAAAGGAAATAGGCATCTCAGTAGCACTCATCATAGAGCACACCATATCACATAGGGTGCGATTGCTCCGCCCTGATACACCAATGTGCTGTGGTGTATACGGAGGAGTAATGCTGAGAGAGAATCACATTCTCCTTTAAAATAGTCCATGAATTATGTGCTCAAGTTGTTAGTTATATGTATGCCCTAGAGGCCATTACTATACATAGGATGTATATTGTAGTGGATACTTGGACATATATAGGGAGGACTTTCTTGCTCGACATGATAGTATGCTATCTGGTTGATCTTTACCTTAACGTGTACACTGATTGTCTCTCTGTTACATGTTGGTAAAGCCCTTAGGATGTGTACTTGACTACCTGGACTATGATGCGGATCATACTAGTGGGACATGGTAGTCCATAAGTACATTCTTCAAGGTCCCTAGTCGTGGGTGTCTCGAGACGGGGCATCGATATACCAGATTAGACTAGCGTATACCTTCTCGACCCATACAGATGGACGATGGATGATCCCATATCCATTGGTTTTTGACATCGGAGATGATATACGGGTGCTCAGTGGAGACTGGGTACACTGGACGGACTCACCGAGAACTCCCAGATGGTATTATACCTTACGTCAGATGGCAGTTCTCTGGTGACACTGGTACAGAGTAGTCTGTTGACCCGAGATCATCATAGAGTCTTGTGTGGTTCCCACTGTGCTTTGATTTCCACCTTACCACGTCCAAGAGGGCGTGCAAAACGGTGGTTTTTGGGTACAGTCCCGAATCACATGGAGGCAATGAGCGATAGGAGGGGATTCGTCTCTCCCAGTATAGGGAGTTGATGTTGCACTGTGTTCGATTGGCTATAACCGGAAATCCCTGGCCAGGGTTGCTGAGATTTACTGGTAAGTGTTACCAGTAGTTTCTCGAAATGTTATAGACCTCATATCGACACGACTTATCGAGCTATTGGGGTCTGATGTTTACCACCCCTAGGCAAGATATGCGACATATCAGACGAACAGACCGGACTGTACGGTAAGTGTTACTGGTTGGATTCACAGGAGTGTGAGAGGGCTTGCTCGTCGATCTTCTGATCGCTCAATACCCGGGTGGCCGTTACGTTTAGCAGACCGCTTGCGGCTTGTGGGTGTTTGATATGATCATCATCTGCTGCCGGCGTATTGACGAGTCTTTAGAGTCCTACACAGAGGTTTCCTGGCTCAAGCGAAACGAAATAGGAGCGCATATGAGATATGTGCGGGACCGAGAATAATACCAGTATGTGATACTGTATTCTATTCTCGTGATGAATGTATCGAATGGTTGTATGTGATATAACCTAGTTATCGAATCGAGGATTGATTCGATAAGTCGATACATTGGATATTGGTCGGTCATATGCGATATGACCGGATCGTTAAATTAAGTGTTGATTTAATGATTTAATGTATAATTATATATTTGATATATTACTTTGCATTAACTAATATTTGTTCACTTTAGATGGATTTTCTCACTTGAAGTGCACATTGTATATATATGATATAGATTTATGCACTGGTTTGTATCATGTTTGATGATACATGCAAACTTGGGTGTGTATGATTAAACCATGGTTATGTTAATGGTTAGGGTTTTGATTTACTTATCTATTTATTTTTATTTATTCATTTATTTTGGAAAGAAATGAAATGGTTGCTTCTTTTGTCTTTTGTTGAAACTTCATCAAGCTTTGAAGCTTTGACCATTTTGTTTCTTAGACTTAACCTAACCATTAAACCTAACCCTAGTTTATTCTCTACACTTAACCATGGTTGCTATATGATAAGAATGAATGGGATTTTCTTTTTAACTTAATCCTTTTTATTCTTATCATATTCTTTTTCTTCTTCTTCTTCTTCTTCAAGAAGAAGAAAGCTTGCAACCTTTAATGGTAACTTGATGAAAAGAGTGAGAAATCCAATTCTAAAGTGAACCCACTTCCTATTTCTTCATCCTATACCACTTGCCAAGTAGTATACGGTGTTTTCTTCACAAGTTTCATGACTTGGTGAAGTTGGAGCTCGAGTTAGAGTCGCCTCGACGTAGATCATCTTCGGCATCGAAGTCGACGATCTAGCCCGATCATTTTTTCGACGAAACCATTACTAGAGTCCGGGATCCGATGATCGCAGCGGAGGGACTTCAACGCGGAGCTATGGAGGTGGAGGACCGGATCTACAAAGGTTGTATTTCCGTTCACTTAGTCAAGTTGTTAACTAGTTGCATGTTTCGCCTAATTTCTAGTTAACAATCCGTATTAGGGTTTCTTGGCACCGGAAAATTTTTAATTTGGCATGGTTGATGCCTTGTGAGACCTCTTGAGGGTGCCTAGGAACCCTACAGTGGTATCAGAGCCTAGATAGAGCTTTAGGCGAAGTGTAGACGAAGTTAGAAGTCCGATCGAACCCGTAAACCCCGACAAAACCCTTCTCTGTACATTTTTCAAAACAGTGGATTTTTGTGAATTAAAAATTCTCAGAAAAACAAGCAGGAAAATATAAGAATTACTGTGAAGTACGGTCCACTAAGTCAATAATTTGACCGTGGAACCGCGGCGAAACCATGGATTTGGCGGCGGTTCCGCGGCCAAAATTTGGACTTAGTCCCTGAAATTTCATATATTTATTGTTAGGTCCTTTCTTGGCAATTTTTTATGGGAATTTTTTAATTCCACTATAGTGTTGAGTTTTCTAGGGTTTTATTGGGGACTCGTTAATTTGATCGGATAATTTAACTTCGTTTATGTTTTTCCGGATATTTTAGAAACTGTTAAAAAGTTCGACTGGATATGAATACCCAATTTTTCCCCGGCCGGGAAATTTCCAAGTGTTGGATTTTTCCGTAGTTTAAGAATGTTCTAAGTAGTGCAAGTAACGCGATGGACCCTCTAGAAGAAAAAAAACCTTAACTCGATTATGTGACCGTCTTGAACTGCCCTTTGAACCTTAGGGTTTGGGGCAGAACGGCGTGCCACATATGAGGCGTTGGCTTGACCCTTCTACGGCTGGACCGTTGGTACTGAGGCATGAAGTGAATGTTTTTAAACTTATTTCATGTGTTGAGCTGTTTCGGGAAAACTTGGGTGTTTGATTGTTCAATCGGAAAGTTTAACATTTTCTATTTATCTGGAATGTGATACAACAATTGGATTTCACAAGTAGTTATGAGATAACTGATTGTTTGAGATAACTGAATGAATGTTATAAACATAGAACTTTAGTCTCACTTGATCGGTTGCAACGGAATTTTGATGTGATCAAAAGTCCGTCGCAATCACGTAGCGTACGCGGATACTCGCCGGTAAACTTAATAGACAGCTACACCCCATAGCCCCGACCAAGTGACTGTAGGAGAACCCCGTCGCCAAAAAGCATCCGTTTGGGTACTCGCGGCAGCGGTGTTCCGCCTTAGTGCACTTCGTCGACGGCATCGAGGGTGCGTCCGTCTACTAAAGTTTGCGACGAGCATTCGATCAGGATGTCGGGAATCCTGTTGAATTACCCGAGTTTATATTGAAAAGTGTTTTCAATATTGAGACTAAAATGCGGGGTTTATAATTGTTAGGCATGCGATGTCTAAGGAATTCATTTGGTTAGGCATGCGATGTCTAAAGAGTTTGCGGATTTCAACTGTTGTAGTTTTACACTTTCTTTTCTGCGACCGTAAGTGTAATATGTGATATCGTCGTTTTCGTTGCTATATGTCAACGACAATTGGGATACGCATGTTTACTTACGTTGATGACATGTGATGTTATGTGTTGCTGGATATGTTATATTGGATCGTCGTGTTTGAATAGCCGGGGTTTTTTTTATGTGAGATGAGTGTTTTTCATTTTCATTCATGTAAAAACTTGTATGTAATATTCTTTTATTGGGGCACTTCCAGGTTGCGGAAGATGTCACCTTTTGTATATTATTTACTTTTCCGCACTAGGATAGACCCAAGGAGGGGAGCACAAGTAACCGGGTTTTGGAGTCCAGTTGGAGACCAACTCGAGGAGTCGAGTCCGGGTCTCCTAACTCTAGAATTGATAGGGTTGCTTGCCGCTCTCGTAGGGGGTCTAGGGGTGTGGGTTTGGCTATTCATCGCGCCCGTGGAATCCGTGTTTTATACTGGCTCGTATTGAAAACACGGACGTCCTAGTATATCCAATGTTTCATATATTTCTTCTGCTGCGATATCTGTGATGTGATCATGTGATGTTCTGTGATAGATTTAGTATATAATATATATGATATATTATATAGACGTTACTTATGTTTTACACCCGCGCTAGCCCTGCCCCGCTCTGCCGTTAGTTACCTAACCTAACGGTGCACGAGGGGACATCGAGGCGAACACGGATGGCATAAGTGTACGTCGTATTTATCTGTGATGTTTAGGTGACTTAAATGATGGGACTTCATTAATGTGATTAATGAAAGAAAAGAAACCTAAGATGTTGTGGATGTAAGTCGATGTTCAACACCCCAATACTTGTGGGGAGGCGGAAATATGAAAAACGATCTTGTTCTATGATTAAACATCGAATAACCGTATGAATCGTTTGCTAAACAATACTTAACAAAACCTATAGAGTTCTAAACTACTATGTTAAGAGATTATACCAAATGGTTCTAGTCCTTCGTTTTTATGTTATCTACGGCCTCTTTGGATCTCCACGTCCTCCTCGGCTTCCTTCCGTGATAGACGATCCACCCGAGAACCCTAATCCAAGCTATAACCTCTAAACTTGAGGTTACTCAGTTTCTCTAGTTGCTAAATAGAGTAGCTAAGGTGATGTAGAGATAGGTTATGGAGTAATTAGTCTTTCCTAATACTTGTTCTCAACTCATGAGGGGTAGGATTAGGCTTTGGTGAAGGAGAGAGAACTTGAAGAGAGAGAGTGAGAAGATGATAATGATAATAATAATAATAATGAAATAGCTTCTCACAAGATATATGAAACATAATGAATTAAAAGAAATGAATAATATGAGATTATTCATTATGTTTCATAAATGCAAGTGGGTGATTCATTATGTGAGTCATTAAGCATTTAATAATGCATTAATGACACGATGAATCACTCACAATGAGTTACTAAATCATTAAATGAAAATGCCACCTCTCCCTCCAAGTCACATCCTTCTAGAAGCTTCTCGGAAAATTACGAGAACGCCCCTCTCATCCGTGAAAACACGGAAAAACTTTAGACTGTATAAATCCAATAACCTGATACTAGAATCTGGCTTAAACCAAAGCCGGCTAGTAAAAACTGTCCGAATATCGTACGTGCGTTTAAACACGTATGCGTCCGAACCTTTGTCGTAAAACCATACGTCCTCTATATCTTTTCGCTTGGGTTTGGGAAATCTCTGTGTGGGACTCTAAACACTCGACTACTACGCTGGCAGTGGGTTTAACCACAGACCGCAAGCAGCACTAGCTGTACGTAACGGTCCCCAGGTAGTTGTCGATAAGAAAGCCGATGAGGTAACCCATCTGAAATCCTACTGAGCCTGTCCGTGACAATATCCGCGCAGTCCGGTCTGTTCGTCTAAGAGTATCGCATGTATGGTCTAGGGAGGTGGTGGACGTCAGACCCCTAATAACCGTACAAGTCATGTCGGTATGACTCTATCACCATCCGAGAATCTACTGATCAATCTATCAGTAATTCTCAATCAGCCCTGGCCAGGGACTTATGGTAATGACCAACCGATCACCGTGCGATATCAACTCCCTATACCGGGAGAGACGAATCCCTAACAGTCACTCACTGCCTCCACGTGGCTCGGGACTGTGCCCAACTAAAACCTGTTTGCACGGCTCCTTTGAATCGTGGTAGGGTAATAATCAAAGCACAGTGGGAACTCACACGAGACAAATGATGACCTTAAGTCAACGGACTATCTGCACACATGTCACCTGAGAACTGCTATCTGACGTTAGGTATAATACCATCCATTCAGTTCTCGTCGAGTCCTGTCCGGTGTACTCACACCCAGTGAGCATCTGTATACAATCTTAGGTGTACTGCACCAATGGCTGCGGGACCAGTCCATCGCCCCTCCTTAGGGTCTAGATATGTATACGCTAGTCTACTCCGGAGTATCGATGCCCAATCTCGATACTCCTGCGACCAGGGACATCTAAGGATGTGCCTATTGACTATCCAACTCCCACAAGTATGACTGCCATCACAACGCCGGTAGTCAGGCAAACACCCTATGGGCTTTATCAACATACATATATAAATACCAAGTAAAATATATCATACGTTAAGACAAAGACAAACCAAATAGCGTACTATCATATCAAGCAAGACTGTCATGTACATACATATCCCAAGCATCCTATACAATGTAGGCCTCTAGGGCATATATATCCAACAATCTCCCACTTGCATTAAGGCCTATAATTGGCGCAATGAGTACCCACTGTCTCTACCAGATCCAGTTGTTAGCGTACCGTATGCCCAACATCTCAAACAGCTTCTCGAACTGCTCTTGAGGGATGGCCTTGGTGAATGGATCTGCCGTGTTGTCTTTTGTGTCCACTCTCCGTATCTCGATCTCCCGACGATGCACGATCTCCCTGATCAGGTGAAACCGCCTTAAGATATGCCTGGATTTCTGATGGGACCTTGGTTCCTTCGCTAAAGCTACAGCGCCATTGTTATCGCAATACAAAGGTATTGGATTGGCAATGGACGGAACCACCTGAAGTTCAGAAATGAACTTCCTCATCCAGACAGCCTCTTTTGCGGCTTCACTAGCAGCTATATACTCAGCCTCCATAGTTGAGTCTGCGACGGTATCTTGTTTGGAATTCTTCTAACATACCGCCCCTCCATTGAGGGTAAACACAAAACCCGAAATGGATTTAGAATCATCTTTGTCACTTTGGAAGCCGGAGTCGGTAAAAGCCTCTACCTGGAGGTCCCCATTATCGTAAATCAAGAACATCTCCTTAGTCCTTCTCAGGTACTTGAGAATGTTCTTTACCGCTATCCAATGTTTCTCACCTGGGTCAGACTGATACCTGCTTACCACACTAAGTGCGTAAGCTACATCCGGTCTGGTACATAACATCGCATACATTATTGATCCTACCGCCGAAGCGTAGGGTATAATGCTCATGCGAGCCCTCTCTTCATCAGTCTTTGGAGACATCTCTTTGGAGAGGGTGATTCCATGACAAGCGGGCATATTGCCACGCTTGGAATCTTCCATACTAAATCTCTTTAGTATGGTGTCAATATACCTGGACTGTGAAAGTCCCAACATTCTATTAGATCTATCACGATGGATCTTAATGCCCAGAATGTATGATGCATCTCCTAAGTCTTTCATAGAGAATTTCTGTGACAAGAAGAGCTTTACTGATTGTAGCATAGGGATATCATTCCCTATTAGTAGTATATCGTCGACGTACAAAACGAGGAAGACTACTGCTCTTTCTACAATCTTCCTATAAATACATGGTTCATCTACATTTTTGATAAAGTCAAACTCTTTGACTGTCTCATCAAAGCAGATGTTCCAACTCCGCGATGCTTGCTTTAATCCATAAATGGATTTAAGCAACTTGCAGACTCTTCCGCTGCTCCCACTGTCTAAGAAACCTTCTGGTTGATCCATGTAAACACTCTCTTCTAAATGTCCATTTAGAAAAGCTGTTTTTACGTCTATCTGCCAGATTTCATAGTCATGGAAGGCAGCAATCGCAAGCAGGATCCGAATGGATTTAAGCATAGCTACAGGTGAAAAGGTTTCATCATAGTCCAATCCTGGTCTTTGACGAAAACCTTTTGCTACGAGTCTAGCTTTGTAGGTTTCCACTTGTCCAAATGCACCAATCTTCTTTTTGAAGATCCATTTGCATCCAACTGGTTTTACTCCAGGAGGAGCAACTTCTACAGTCCATACTTTATTGGTTTACATGGATTCCATTTCGGATCTCATAGCATCCAGCCATTTCATCGAGTCACTACTCGTAATAGCCTGCTGAAAACTAGTAGGCTCATCATCATCGATGATGCAATCCTCTCGATCCCCATCTAGAAGAAAACCATAGTATCTTTCAGGAGGATGAGAAAGCCTACTAGATCTGCGGAGTGGCGTTGGTTCGTCATGTTCTATTGAAATCTGAGGTTCTACTATGTCCTCGATAGCAGTTTGAGGTTCTGGAATTTCTTCCAGTTCTACCGCGCTCCCACTAATTTCTTTTGCAAGAAATTCGCTTTCTAAGAAGACAATGTGACGAGCGACAAACACCTTTTGTTCTTCAGTGTGGTAGACCATATACCCCCTTGAATGCTTGGGGTATCCTAGGAACTTGCATAAAACCGATCGTGCCTCGAGCTTGTCCAGATTATGTTTTTTAACATATACCGGACACCCCCATATCTTGATATACTTGAGATATGGTCTCTTCCCACACCACATTTCATATGGAGTGGTAGTTACAGACTTAGTTGGAACTCTATTCAATAGGTATGCTGCTGATTCTAGAGCAAATCCCCAGAAGGAAAGTGGCAACTCAGCACTACTCATCATTGAACGCACCATATCTAATAGCGTGCGATTCCTCCTTTCTGATACACTATTATGCTGAGGTGTATAAGGTGGAGTAAGCTGAGAGAGAATTCCATTCTCTTTTAAGTATTCAAGGAAACTGGTACTTAAGTATTCTCCACCTCGATCAGATCGAAGTGTCTTGATGCTTTTACCAGTTTGTTTCTCTACTTCATTTTTATACTCCTTAAACTTCTCAAAAGCCTCGGATTTATGCTTCATTAAGAACACATGTCCATACCTAGAGAATTCATCAGTAAAAGTGATGAAGTAGGAGTGACCACTTCGTGCATGTATAGACATTGGACCACATACATCACTGTGTACTAGTCCCAAGAGTTCAGTGGCTCTTTCTCCGTGTCCGGTGAACGGAGATTTGGTCATTTTTCCTTTGATACATGATTGACAAGTTGCATATGATGAATATTCAAACGGATCTAAATATCCATCTTTATGTAACTTAGTCAACCTTGTTTCATTTATATGACCAAGTCTACAATGCCATAGGAAGGCTTAACTCGAATCTGGAGCCTTTCTTTTACGCGTGTTTTGAATATAGAAAATTTGAGGTTGTTTAAGTATGTATATGCCGTTTTCCAGTGTGCCATACCCAATCAGTTCTTGATTTAGGTGAATGTTCATGACATTTCTTTCAAACGCAAAACTATATCCTTCATTCGATAACAAAGATACTGATATAATATTACACAACATACTGGGAATACAAAAACAGCTGTACAACACCAAAATGTGTCCACTAGTCAACCCTAGGTGATATTCCCCTATTGCAATTGCATCTACATGCATTCCATTGCCTATCCGAAGAGTCATATCACCTGTCCCCAGCACTCTACTTTTTCTCAGATCCTGCAATGAATTACAGATATGAGAACCAGAACCGGTATCAAGTACCCATGATGTAGAGTTAACTGAAAGACAATTTTCGATTGCAAACACACCTGAAGTTGAAGCAACTACTTGCTTCATGTCCTTAGCTTTGAAGGCCTGACAATCCTTCTTCCAGTGCCCTTGCTTGTGACAATAGAAGCACTCGTTCTTTTCTGTCTTCACCCTTCCTGCCTTGTTCGTTCCCTGCACCTTCTTGACCCCACCTTTCGGTTTGGTGGCTTTCATCTTCTTCTTCCCTTTAGCTTTCGCTTTAGATTTAGAAGAAGATGATTAGCCAACATACAGAACGGGGGTCTTCTCCTTTTTCAAGGAGGTCTCTGCTACCCTCAACATATTGAGGAGCTTTGGAAGATCTGCTTCCATTTCGTGCATGTTGAAGTTCAGCACGAACTGAGAGAAGGTGTGGGGAAAGGACTGCAAAATCAAGTCGATATCCAAATCGTTCTCTAGCACGCTGTTGGAGATAGGGCCCTCAGAGTCAATTATTGGATCACAGGCACGTGATTGCAATGATTGAGGGAGGACCTATCCCGGTAGGACAGTCTTACTCGAGATGATAATATGCTATCTGGTTTACCTTTATCATCGTGTACTGTTTCAGGTGACCTTACAGGTCGCTATTACACGTTGATAGAGCCCCTAGGATTCTTGCTTGACGACCAGCAGTATGATGGCGATCATATACGTGGGAGCTGGGGTCTATAAGCACATCCTTAAATGGTCCCTAGTCGTGGGAGTTTCGAGACTGGGCATCGATACTCCATTAGTAGACTAGTGTATACAGTCGAGACCCCGACGAGGGGCGGTGGCCGGTCTCACAAGCCACTGGTGTCAGTTGGTTCACCTAAGATGTATACAGGTGCTCATTGGGTTATGAGTACACCGGACAGGACTCGCCGGGAACCTGCTAGTTGGGATTATACCAGACGTCAGATAGCAGTTCCCTGGTGACATGTGTACAGGTTAGTTCATCGACCTGAGATCGTCATTTGTCTCGTGTGAGTTCCCACTGTGCTTTGATTACTACCCTACCACGGCTCAAAGGAGTCGTGCAAACAGGTTTTAGTTGGGTACAGTCCCGAGCCACATGGAGGCAGTGAGCGGATCTGCAGGGGTTCGTCTCTCCCGGTATTGAGGGTGAGGTCGCGCTGTGTCTAGGAGAGCCATTACGCAAAGCCCTCGGCCGAGGCAGGAGATTTACTGGTAGGTATTCCAGTAGTATCTCAGGGCGTTCTGGGCTACACTCCGACACGACTTGTACCGCTTTTTGGGGGTCTGACTTTTACCAACCCCCTAGGCCCGACATGCGATCCTCATAGACGAACGGACCGGACTGTACGGATATTGTCACTGACAGGCTCAGTAGAGTGTCAGGATGAGTTCGCTCATCGACGTCCCTTTTGGTCAATAGCTGGTGGCCCGTCACGTATTGGCTAATACCTCTGACGTGCTAGTGGTTAAATCCACAGCCATAGTATTGACGAGTCTTTAGAGTCCACCACACTTACAGTTACTCAAGCTTTCGGGCGAAACGCTGTAGAGGCCGTATGGAGATATGGCAGGGTCCGATCAGATACGTGCGGTATTGCACGGATCAGGATCGGACAGTTTTGTACTAGTGGCCGTATAGTTATATGGCAGGGTTCGATCTGATACGTGCGGTATTGCACGGATCAGGATCAAACGGATATTACTAGCCGGCTTTGGTTTAAGCCGGTACTAGTTTAGTACAGTGTAGATTTTGTCTCATTGCATTTGTATCCGGTCGGAATACAGATGCGGGTGTGTATGCACAGTATCGGGGTTTTTCCTGTAATTTATTACGGGACCAGTTTTCTGGAGTTGCCAGTTTGCATTCCGTTCCGGCCGGTTTTCCTTTGTTCTTTCCCGGCCGGACTTTTCTGATGGAGAGGGTAATTTGCAGTTTTGCAAATTACACTTTGTGGGGGTTTTTCTTGCAAATGTATTTATCATGATAGCATCTTTAGATGCCATTCTTTTCCTTCATCTTTTCATGCTTTATTAAGATTTGAAGTGAGTTGAAAGTTGATAAGAAAGGATTAGAGTTGATGTGAGGTTGTGATGATGAGGTTTAGGATATGGTCACCCTTCATGCTCTCCTACACTCACCTCCCTCTTGTTTGATATATTCATTCCTCCACCTTATTCTTCTCACTTGATGAAAATGGTTGAAAGAAAGAAGAAGAAGAGAGAGTTTTCATTCTTGAGAGTTTCATTTTTCTTGATCTCATTTTCATGCTAGAAAAATGCAAGCACCATTTTTCTAGTCTTGATTCCTCCATCATCTTCAAAGGCAACAAACCCCAAATGAGATATACCCTCTACACTACACATTCTACAGCATATCTTGAGCATGTCGAGT
This sequence comes from Agapanthus africanus, assembly GCA_030015575.1. Lineage (NCBI taxonomy): Eukaryota > Viridiplantae > Streptophyta > Magnoliopsida > Asparagales > Amaryllidaceae > Agapanthus > Agapanthus africanus. The sequence continues at coordinate 281,958,870 of CM057347.1, read as the reverse complement.
TGCCGGCTTCATGCCCGAGTTGCCTCGGTATTGAGGCGGGAGCCCGTAAAAGACGCAGGCGATGTGGTGCCCTTCCGGCGAGGAGGCGACGATGTGGAGGCAAGACTTTCCGCGGGAGATCGGGACGATGACGAGAAGACCGGAGGACTCGGATCACTCGGTATACTTCTCTTCCCATCTCTTGATTGCTAGCATTAGGTTAATGGTAAACGATCCGGGTTTTCATTGTCCGCGGTAGCGCCGGTTTCCGAGTAAGGAAAATTTTTGATTCCGCATTTTGGCCTCGAGTACGAGGCCGGGGCGCTGCCGTGGCGCAACATGGTATCAGAGCCACGCCATTAACCTTTCCTAGCTTGTTCTAATGCGTTTTGCTTATCCGATCCACCAAAATTCCAAAAACATCATTTTTGTTCACATCAGTTTTCTGTTGGAATTTTTTGGTGTCTAAAATTTTTTCAGGTTGCAGAAAAATGATGTGCTAGAAAATATAAGGCTACTGTAGAAAAACGATAAAGTGATTCACTAGATGGAGCGCGGAACCGCGGCCAAAACCCCCTTGGGGCCGCGGTTCCGCCGCACTATGGTGAGTTCACTTGGTCGTTTTTCTTCAGTTGCTTTCTAGGCTGAAAACAGGGCTTTTGGGATATTAAATTTGGGCCCAGATCTTCTGTGACTGCTACAGTATTACTTGGGGGCCCACTTGTTAATTGTTTGATCGATCGGATATTTTTAAACACATTATTTCACAGTATTTACATTATATCTGCGACCGTGAATGTCACTTGATCGGTAAATCCCGTCTAACTGCTATAGCCCGGTTAGACGGATTTGCGAACGTGACTTTCACGTTGATGTTCTATGTTTATGCTGTGTTGTTGCGGATCGGTCGTGGGGGATAGCCTGGATGCAATGCTAGTACAGTTTTTGTTGTATCATGTACATTTGATATTGCGGGGCGAGCGTCCGACATGTGGACTGCCGTCACTGCCTGATTGTATTATTCTTTTAGGGCACGACCTGGTTGCGGTCGATGTACCCGTTGCATGTATATTTTACTTTCTGTACTAGGATTACCCCGCGGAGGGGTGCACGGATAGCCGGGTTCTAGAGGGCAACGGGCCCACATCTCATGGCATTGAGAAGGAAGGGGCTTTACTCTAGGATTGGCGGGCTATTCGCCGCACTCGTAGGGGGTACAGGTTGACCCAGGAGGGGTGCCCAAGTTACCGGATTCCGTGAAGTGCTGGGTGGTCCATTCACGGTACTGAAGGGGGCTGCCTCGCTTCAGGTTTTGGCGGGTGACTTGCCGCGCCCGTAGGGGTCTAGGATTTCATTGCACAGGCTATCCACACGACCAGGGGAACGTCGGGTTTCAGCAGCGGCTCTGTGAAACCCGGGGCTTCCAGATATCTGTATTGTTCTGTGATGCTGTACATTTCTGTGATGTTGCATTTTATCACGCCTTGAGCGAAATATAATATATTGGTATATATATTAGTAGATGTTGTATATGTTTTGCATCCGCGCTAGTCCAGTCCCCGCTCTGTCGTTAGTTAAGTAACCTAACGGGTGATGACGGGACCCAGTGGCGAATGCGGATGGCATATACGTACATCAGTATATTTTCGTTCTTTGTGGTGTGATCATTTGATGGGACTGCGTTGATTCGGATCAATGCAAGATAAACAAACCTATTCTGATGTTGTTGGAACAATTTTTCAAAAGGTTGTTATTGCAAGAACGTTCACTTTTGTTTTGCATCGTGGTATTCATTTGGAATATCCTGCTCCTCAGTCGACGAGGCAAGGGCCGAGATCCCTTCACCGGGAGTGACCTCTTGGACAGAAGTTTGCGTCAGGGCATTAACTTCACTATAGCCGATTACTTTTGCTTTGCATCGTGGTATTCAGTTGGAATATCCTGCACCTCATTCTACGGGGAAAGAGCCGAGATCCCTTCACCGGGAGTGACCTCTTTAGTAAAGGTTTTCGTCACTATATTTTATAAAAGGCTATGCAGTTCCTTCAACGATATCAAGTTCATTACGTTAAAGGTTTTTCGCCAAAAACCAGCCGTAGCCCTCCGTCATTTCCTACAGGTATTATTTGGTATTCGTGCTGCGTTTGTTGACCTAGTCAAGACGTAGTGTTCGGTAGCTAAGTGGTACTTGTTTGTTGCATAAGTGGGATTGGTTGAGACAGTCGTGCGGCCTTGTTGACCTAGTCAAGGGCACGTGCGGGTGGGTTTAATGCAATCCAGAATAATGACGGGTTGAACTTGACTGGCGGTTTATGGTTTGTTGACCTAGTCAAGGTCATAAACCGCTTGGGGTAAAAATCACATCGGGAGTTTCAAAAGAACTGAAACTTGCCAGGCATGCGCATACCTTCTGGAGTGTGGTGACTTGAGTGGATTCCGTCAAGTTATCATGCGATGATAGTTGGATCCCGATTTCCACTGATGAGTTGGTTTACTCCTCGGGTGATCCCGACTAATTCTTCTTTCAGGTTTGGAGGAGAATTTGAGGTACAGTGGGAGGTTTCCAGATTAGACAAAGTGATAACCATTCTGATCTAGGTTAGAGTGCACGCTGAGTGTTTCTTTTCTCTCTCTCTTTGGCAGCGACCATTGACTCGACCCTGGACTATGACTCAGTGACCAAGTTGACCGAACCTTCTTAACACTGGCTTTTGGATTGTCAGAGTTGCAGACCTCATTGCCACTCCTACTTTTACCCTTTTCTCCAGGACACCCCGCATTACTGCGAACGTCCACTTCCATTGGACAAAACCATCGTATGGTTATATACGAACTCGAAGGACTTCGAGGATGGTTTCTGGTTCTGGAGAAAACGGATAGGATTATTCAGTTGTCTTTTCCTTTTTACCTTCTCTCAAGTTGTGAGTACTCCTTGGTTTAGGAGATAGTACACCTATTACGCAAATTGGATAGTCTTCTTCCAAACCTTAGGCTGGTGCCGAACGGTGGGGAATGAAGAAAACCAATTAGCATAACTATGGTGTGCAGAAGGTATTAAGTTAAGACAAAGCAAGGGATTAGTAAGAGGGCAAAGTAAATTGCGACTGCTATTCACGACCGAACCAAGTGTTTCTTCGCCAATCCTAAATCACCTTTGTATTTCTCCAGGACACTCCGTATCACTACGAAGATCCACAGTTTATTGGATACTCCATCGTATGGTTATATACGAACTCGAAAGGAACTTGTTCCAGTTCGGGGATGGATTCCGGTCCAGGAGAAATAGGAATAAGTTTTATTCGGTTGTCTTTTATCTTCACCTTCTCTCGCTTTGCGAGTGCTCCTAGGATTAGGACAGTACACCCTTTATGCTTATTGGATAGTCTTCTTCCAAACCATAGGCTGGTGCCGAAGGGTAGGGAAGGAAGAAAACCAATTGGCCTAAAGGGGTGTGCAGACGGTAATGACTAAAGACATATAAAGGGATTTGGACAGATGGCAAAGAGATATACGGTTACAGTTGTGAATCTGGATAATGGAAGAGGCATTACTAAGAATACCAGAATACCCCGACGAAACATTTCAATGTTTCAGTTTCACCGTGTACTGTTAATGGAAAACTGATTTCCCAGTTAGACACTTACTCCAGGGTATGTATTTACCAGGTATGATTCTCACATCTGTATGGTTTTACAGATGTTGAGTGGGAGTAAGTTATTGGGAATAGGGTGATCATCCTCATTATATCGGGATTCGTTGTAATCGGTGATATTTGAGGAGATCATCTGGGCTGTTTGCCGGTCGGCAAATATTTGGTTTTGAATATCCGCTATTGTGCACCAATTTCAAATTGTTATATCTGTACGTCTATTTTCATAGAGTGAGATGTACCTTTTGATATTATGTCGATGACATTTACCTATATCAGTGGATGGTTAGGTAAGGAGCATTAAACAGCGGTGTAATTCTTCTTAACCATAAATACAGTTTTCAACCTACGACGCACAGTGAAAGAGTTGTTAGACTCAGCGGACTTATACAGAGTATTGTATGTTGTCCAGTGTCCATTAGGACAGAGGGGTTGGTCCTCATACTATATTCTGTTTACTTTTAACTTCTCTAGTTCTTAGACATGTGTTTCGTAGGAACACAGGGTCTAAGTTTTGAGGAGTTATAGGTATTTGAATAGAGTAGAGAACCAAGTGTAGCAAGTATCGGGATTCTTCAAAGTGATCGAAGATGTAGATACTTGTGTATGGTGTTCAGTTGATAGTAATGATAAAGAGAACTTGCTTCTCTTTCAGGTTACTCATAATTGGAAGCATTCCTAAGTTGAGTAACGCTGATCAGCCTCCTTCTATTTAGTTGACATGAACTGGTGACAGCTGCATGATTTGAATCTGGTTAAATTAAATCAGTGCCTCTGTTCCTATATTGGATATAGAACAGTTCATATCTTGACATTGTTAAGGTACGGGGAGTTATCCGGCTTATGATTAAAACCAGACTCTGGATAACTCAAGGCACGTTTCTGTAATGGCTGTTTGTGGGTTGACCCAGGCTATGACGAGGGTTGATTTTCTACCATCTGGAAGATCAATAGTGATATTGTTCTTGAATCGCCACAGTTTTAATAAAAATGGATTTTTTCAGAAAACAGTAGTGGGAGTATGGTAGAACTGGAAGTAATTCCAGAACCACAAACGATTACTGAAGATTTGATAAGGAACCTAAAGATTCAATCTGATTTGACATTCCATTGGCCACTCCGCAGATATGATGGGTAACCTCAGGCACTCGAGAGGTACTTCGGTATGCTCAAGGACGGTGGCAGGGAGGTTCTTGTTTACCCAGACTTACCATTGCTGTTGTTCCAGACCGTGAGACCCGGCAGGAGGATGAGTATAGCATCGTTCTAAACTAGCTTTAGAAGTGCATGTCTATATGACTCTGGCAGAGGGTTATCGTAGTCAGTGGGAGCAGCGGAAGCATTGGTGGTCATCAGGCTTATGTCTACTTATAGACTAAAGCAGTTACAGCGGAGATAGATCATCTATTTCTGACCTGACAGTCATAGGTTTGACTTCATCAGAATAGGGGATGGATCTGTTGAGAAGGTAGTAGAGTATGATGTCCTGGTATTTGGATGACATACACAGAATAGGAAAAGATACTCCTATACTACGATCGGTTATACTTTGGTCGTCACACAGTGTTTTCTCCACATAGGACTTGGATATTATATCAGACATACTGGTTACTAGATGTATGGTTTTAGATCTAGATTTCGGTGGTTTCCCAATCTGGGTACCTTGACAGCATTCTATGAGTATTTAGAATGGACGACTCCTGACACGGTAGTGTACCTGCAGTTGATGGAGTCACCCTCTCTAAAGGTGTCTTATAGACTAAAGGGGAGAGGGATACTCATGATTGGCAGATCACTTGCTTAGGCAATTGAGTCAATCATGAGATGTCAAGTACCACACCAGATGTTGTTCTTGCACTAGATGCAATAAGTTGATATTGATCCAATCCTGGAGAAACAGTCGGAAGCAGTCTTAGAACATAAGTGGATGTTCTAGGGATATGATAACGACAGCCTCATTTGGGAGACAGTTATCATTCCAGGCTTCCAAGGTGACATGGACGACAAGGAGGTTGTCAGAGTTATAATTTTCCTTCTGACAACGGGCAGTATTTTGGACAGGTGGTCCAAAGCAATACTGAGGGTGGAATGGCGCAGGATACTGATTAAGTTCAGTTGACGATACAGTCTAAGAAGTTTGGATTTGGAGTTCATTTATGAGCTAGGTCCCATCAGACATCCAGACATTCTAAGACAGGTATTGCTCATTTCAGGAGATGGCTTTCTCCGCGAACTTGAGATATAGAGAGACATAGAAAGAAACATCACAGGGGATCCACTCACTGAGGCTATTCCTCGAACGCAATAGTTTCGCAAACGAGCTTTGTGAGACTGACTAGTAGAGGAGTTGGGTGTTCGGTATCACACGGGCTGTGAGTATGCGGCATCGCAATAATTAGCCTTGAGTGCAAGTGGGAGATTGTTGGAGATAGTGCCCTCAGAGTCAATTATTGGATCACAGGCACGTGATTGCAATGATTGAGGGAGGACCTATCCCGGTAGGACAGTCTTACTCGAGATGATAATATGCTATCTGGTTTACCTTTATCATCGTGTACTGTTTCAGGTGACCTTACAGGTCGCTATTACACGTTGATAGAGCCCCTAGGATTCTTGCTTGACGACCAGCAGTATGATGGCGATCATATACGTGGGAGCTGGGGTCTATAAGCACATCCTTAAATGGTCCCTAGTCGTGGGAGTTTCGAGACTGGGCATCGATACTCCATTAGTAGACTAGTGTATACAGTCGAGACCCCGACGAGGGGCGGTGGCCGGTCTCACAAGCCACTGGTGTCAGTTGGTTCACCTAAGATGTATACAGGTGCTCATTGGGTTATGAGTACACCGGACAGGACTCGCCGGGAACCTGCTAGTTGGGATTATACCAGACGTCAGATAGCAGTTCCCTGGTGACATGTGTACAGGTTAGTTCATCGACCTGAGATCGTCATTTGTCTCGTGTGAGTTCCCACTGTGCTTTGATTACTACCCTACCACGGCTCAAAGGAGTCGTGCAAACAGGTTTTAGTTGGGTACAGTCCCGAGCCAAATGGAGGCAGTGAGCAGATCTGCAGGGGTTCGTCTCTCCCGGTATTGGGGGTGAGGTCGCGCTGTGTCTAGGAGAGCCATTACGCAAAGCCCTCGGCCGAGGCAGGAGATTTACTGGTAGGTATTCCAGTAGTATCTCAGGGCGTTCTGGGCTACACTCCGACACGACTTGTACCGCCTTTTGGGGGTCTGACTTTTACCAACCCCCTAGGCCCGACATGCGATCCTCATAGACGAACGGACCGGACTGTACGGATATTGTCACTGACAGGCTCAGTAGAGTGTCAGGATGAGTTCGCTCATCGACGTCCCTTTTGGTCAATAGCTGGTGGCCCGTCACGTATTGGCTAATACCTCTGACGTGCTAGTGGTTAAATCCACAGCCATAGTATTGACGAGTCTTTAGAGTCCACCACACTTACAGTTACTCAAGCTTTCGGGCGAAACGCTGTAGAGGCCGTATGGAGATATAGCAGGGTCCGATCAGATACGTGCGGTATTGCACGGATCAGGATCGGACAGTTTTGTACTAGTGGCCGTATAGTTATATGGCAGGGTTCGATCTGATACGTGCGGTATTGCACGGATCAGGATCAAACGGATATTACTAGCCGGCTTTGGTTTAAGCCGGTACTAGTTTAGTACAGTGTAGATTTTGTCTCATTGCATTTGTATCCGGTCGGAATACAGATGCGGGTGTGTATGCACAGTATCGGGGTTTTTCCTGTAATTTATTACGGGACCAGTTTTCTGGAGTTGCCAGTTTGCATTCCGTTCCGGCCGGTTTTCCTTTGTTCTTTCCCGGCCGGACTTTTCTGATGGAGAGGGTAATTTGCAGTTTTGCAAATTACACTTTGTGGGGTTTTTTCTTGCAAATGTATTTATCATGATAGCATCTTTAGATGCCATTCTTTTCCTTCATCTTTTCATGCTTTATTAAGATTTGAAGTGAGTTGAAAGTTGATAAGAAAGGATTAGAGTTGATGTGAGGTTGTGATGATGAGGTTTAGGATATGGTCACCCTTCATGCTCTCCTACACTCACCTCCCTCTTGTTTGATATATTCATTCCTCCACCTTATTCTTCTCACTTGATGAAAATGGTTGAAAGAAAGAAGAAGAAGAGAGAGTTTTCATTCTTGAGAGTTTCATTTTTCTTGATCTCATTTTCATGCTAGAAAAATGCAAGCACCATTTTTCTAGTCTTGATTCCTCCATCATCTTCAAAGGCAACAAACCCCAAATGAGATATACCCTCTACACTACACATTCTACAGCATATCTTGAGCATGTCGAGTTGCCGGCTTCATGCCCGAGTTGCCTCGGTATTGAGGCGGGAGCCCGTAAAAGACGCAGGCGATGTGGTGCCCTTCCGGCGAGGAGGCGACGATGTGGAGGCAAGACTTTCCGCGGGAGATCGGGACGATGACGAGAAGACCGGAGGACTCGGATCACTCGGTATACTTCTCTTCCCATCTCTTGATTGCTAGCATTAGGTTAATGGTAAACGATCCGGGTTTTCATTGTCCGCGGTAGCGCCGGTTTCCGAGTAAGGAAAATTTTTGATTCCGCATTTTGGCCTCGAGTACGAGGCCGGGGCGCTGCCGTGGCGCAACACACGCATCCCAGGTTTGCGAGTTCCTCAATTAGGATGATCATTTTGAGGATGTGCTCTCCTACAGGCGATCCTGGAGCTAACCTCATCTGGAAGAGTTTCCTTGAGGTTTTGTACCTCGCGATACGTGAGTGCTCTCCATACAACTCTTTGACATAGAGAAAGATGGATACAATATCCATACTCTCGTGCTGTTTTTGGAGTTCATTGTTCATGGACGCCAGCACGATACACTTAGCTCGCTCACAATCTAGATCCCAGGTTTTGCGGACTTCCCTGTCCACAACTGAGGAATCTGGTCCAGGGATAAGGGGAGGAACAGCGGTGGTAACATATGCTACTTTGTCATAAGTCAGTGCAATATTGACGTTCCTTAGCCAATCTTTATAGCTCTGCCCGGTCAGTATATTCTTTTCGAGTAATAGTTTTAATCCAGTCATGGTAGCTGCCAGAGAGAGAGAAAAGAAAACACTCAGCATATGCTCTTGCAAGTTTAGATTGGTTTATTAATTTATCTAAACAGGATGGCTCCCATTGTTTCCTCAAATCCTTCTTCAAAACCTTAAAAGAACTAGTCAGGATTTAATCACACGTCACAATACTTGCTTAACCTTTCAGCCAGGCTGGTGTTGGTACTTCGAGGGAGGTTTTCCAACGCTTTCGCGAAGTTCCTTAATTAAATAACCTCTTTTCCCTGGAGGCGTAGCCCCTCTAACACCTTTCTAGTCACCTACTTGGTTAATAGCATTGATTGTTAAGTGAGAAAAATTCCCGAGAGTGATCCTACTCATCAGTGGGATCGGGATCCAACTATCATTGCATGATGCCCTAGATGGAAGCCACTCTAGTCACCACACTCCAGAAGGTATGCTAAATCTGCAAGTTTCCTTTATGTTTGAAACTCCCGATGTGATTTTTACCCCAAGCTCTTATAGACCTTGACGTAGGCCAACAAGTCATAAGACGCAAGTCAAGTTCTACCCGTCGTTGTCCTGATCAATTTAAGTACATCGTACAAGCCCTTGACGTAGGCCAACAAGGTGTACGTCTGTATTAAACTAATGCATCTATCTATGCAACAAATAGGCACACACACTGCTACCATACACTATGCCTTGACGTAGGCCAACAAGCATAGCATGAATACGATGTGCTGTCTATCTGAAACGACGGAGGGTTACGGCTGGTTTTTGGCAAAAACCGTTAACGTAATGAACTTGATATTATCGAAGGAACAGAGATAGCTTTTATTTAAAAGGAGTGGTTTAAGCTCCGCATTTAAAATTTGCTTTTTCAAGAAAACCGAGTGGTTTTTAGAAATTGTTCCAACGATTCAGTTTAGGTTTTATTTTCTTTGCATTAATAATAATGCGTCCCATCATTAACCTATCATTACAGATAACAACGAAAATACAACGTCCTCTTATGCCATCCGCATTCGCCACGGGGTCCCGTCATCACCCGTTAGGTTACTTAACTAACGGCAGAGCGGGGGTTGGGCTAGCGCGGGTGTAAAACATAAGTGACGTCTAACTAGCTATCATATATAGATATTGTACATTCGTCAGACGCAATAATAGGCATTCCAGATCATAGATAAACAATATTGGATTTGCAAGCAATCCGCATTTCTTTTGAGCCTGCAATGAAAAACGGATTACACAGTTGTGATGAATAGCCATTTACCCCACCCCAGACCCTTACGGGTACGGCAAACTACTCGCCAAGTACCAGAAGTGAAGCGGTCTACCTCAACACTTCAAAATACCCGGTAGTTTGTGTACCCCACCTTGGGTCTATCCTAGGAGAAAAAACAGTAAAAAAAGAATAATACAACGGTGGCTACAACCGCAACCTGGATGTGCCCCGCAAAATAATATTACAACTTATTACAATTACATCGAATGAATTAATACAATAACCCATCACAAACCCGGCTAATCACCACAACAGTCCAATACAGTTTATATACACAAACAGATATATATCACATCACAGATATGTGCAACCCCCTGTCAACCGACATACTAGCAGTTAGGGGAGGTTTACGAACACATAATACATTTCACAGATATAATCAAACAAGCAAATACCGTATAATTTCGATCGATTAAACACATTTAATTTTGCTCCAATACTTCTCTGTAAATCTGAAACCTGAGCAAAAATAAAAATTACCAGAAAACACCAAATATCACAGAGAATCAACACAAGAAACTTGGGCTGATGAGTCGTCCAAAGAGCGGCGGAATCGCGGCGGATCGGTGGTATTCGCCGCGGTTCCGCGGCGCTTTGGCCGATTCATGAGCCTAGTTTTCTTGGGTGTTCTAATATATTCATATAGGTCATTCTGAAGGTCCCTGAAAAATTTTTGAACCTCATTTAAAATTCGACAGAAACTGCAAGATATCGGGGTTTTTCCGGTTTGTTTTTCCGTTCGAAATTCATACAATTTTGCAAGTGTGTTAATTATTGTTTAGTGAGGCTCTGATACCACTGTAAGTCAATGTTCAACACCCCAATACTTGTGGGGAGGCGGAAATATGAAAAACGATCTTGTTCTATGATTAAACATCGAATAACCGTATGAATCGTTTGCTAAACAATACTTAACAAAACCTATAGAGTTCTAAACTACTATGTTAAGAGATTATACCAAACGGTTCTAGTCCTTCGTCTTTATGTTATCTACGGCCTCTTTGGATCTCCACGTCCTCCTCGGCTTCCTTCCGTGATAGATGATCCACCCGAGAACCCTATTCCAAGCTATAACCTCTAAACTTGAGGTTACTCAGTTTCTCTAGTTGCTAAATAGAGTAGTTAAGGTGATGTAGAGATAGGTTATGGAGTAATTAGTCTTTCCTAATCCTTGTTCTCAACTCATGAGGGGTAGGATTAGGCTTTGGTGAAGGAGAGAGAACTTGAAGAGAGAGAGTGAGAAGAAGATAATGATAATAATAAAAATAATGAAATAGCTTCTCACTAGATATATGAAACATAATGAATTAAAAGAAATGAATAATATGAGATTATTCATCATGTTTCATAAATGCAAGTGGGTGATTCATTATGTGAGTCATTAAGCATTTAATAATGCATTAATGACATGATGAATCACTCACAATGACTCACTAAATCATTAAATGAAAATGCCACCTCTCCCTCCAAGTCACATCCTTCTAGAAGCTTCTTGGAAAATTACGAGAACGCCCCTCTCATCCGTGAAAACACGAAAAAACTTTAGACTGTATAAATCCAATAACCAGATACTAGAATCTGGCTTAAACCAAAGCCGGCTAGTAAAAACTGTCCGAATGTCGTACGTGCGTTTAAACACGTATGCGTCCGAACCTTTGTCGTAAAACCATACGTCCTCTATATCTTTTCGCCTGGGTTTGGGAAATCTCTATGTGGGACTCTAAAGACTCGACTACTACGCTGGCAGTGGGTTTAACCACAGACCGCAAGCGGCACTAGCTGTACGTAACGGTCCTCAGGTAGTTGTCGATAAGAAAGCCGATGAGGTAACCCATCTGAAATCCTACTGAGCCTGTCCGTGACAATATCCGCGCAGTCCGGTCTGTTCGTCTAAGAGTATCGCATGTATGGTCTAGGGAGGTGGTGGACGTCAGACCCCTAATAACCGTACAAGTCGTGTCGGTATGGCTCTATCACCATCCGAGAATCTACTGATCAATCTATCAGTAATTCTCAATCAGCCCTGGCCAGGGACTTATGGTAATGACCAACCGATCACCGTGCGATATCAACTCCCTATACCAGGAGAGACGAATCCCTAACAGTCACTCACTGCCTCCACGTGGCTCAGGACTGTACCCAACTAAAACCTGTTTGCACGACTCCTTTGAATCGTGGTAGGGTAATAATCAAAGCACAGTGGGAACTCACACGAGACAAATGATGACCTTAAGTCAACGGACTATCTGCACACATGTCACCTGAGAACTGCTATCTGACGTTAGGTATAATACCATCCAGTCAGTTCTCGTCGAGTCCTGTCCGGTGTACTCACACCCAGTGAGCATCTGTATACAATCTTAGGTGTACTCCACCAATGGCTGCGGGACTAGTCCATCGCCCCTCCTTAGGGTCTAGATATGTATACACTAGTCTACTCCGGAGTATCGATGCCCAATCTCGATACTCCTGCGACCAGGGACATCTAAGGATGTGCCTATTGACTATCCAGCTCCCACAAGTATGACTGCCATCACAACGCCGGTAGTCAGGCAAACACCCTATGGGCTTTATCAACATACATATATAAATACCAAGTAAAATATATCATACGTTAAGACAAAGACAAACCAAATAGCGTACTATCATATCAAGCAAGACTGTCATGTACATACATATCCCAAGCATCCTATACAATGTAGGTCTATAGGGCATATATATCCAACAGTGGAATCGAATTTCTAAAAATAAAACAGGTAGCTATAGTTCTTGCTTTGCACAGCGGTATATATGATATATCCTGCACCTTATTCGATGAGCAAAGGACCGAGATCCCTTCACTGGGAGTGACTCCTTTAGCAATAACTGGCAGATGCTACACACTCGGTTTGTCTTTTGATAGCTTCTATAGTTTCTGCTTTGCACAGTGATATATATGATATATCCCGCACCTCATTCGACGAGGAAAGGGCCGACGATCCCTTCACCGGGAGTGACCCCTTTAGCAAAACTAGAAAAGCCTAAAAAACACTCCATTTAAAAATCATTCGATCCTACAACGATATCAAGTTCATTACGCAATAGGTTTTCAGAAAAACCTGTCGTAGCCCTCCGTCAGTTCAGATAAGTACTAGTTAGTATTCGTGCTGCGGTAGTTTGGCCTCCGTCAAGACGTAGTGTACGGTAGCTAACTAGTGCTTATCTGCTAGCATATGATGCGATTGGATTAGGGTATTCGTACGGCGTTGTTTGGCCTCCGTCAAGAGTCGTGTGGGTGGGTTTAATTCAATCAGGAAATGACGGGTTGAACTTGACTAGCGGACTATGGGTAGTTTGGCCTCCGTCAAGGTCATAGGACGCTAGGGGCAAAATTATCGGGAATTTCAAGTGTTGAAATTTGCAATGAGATTGCATACCTTCTATGAGATAGTTGGATCCCGATACCCGCTGCGAGTAATTGTTACTCCTGGGAGAGTTTTACACATTACAATTAGCCGATCAAGTAGGTGTCTAGAAAGGTGTTAACGAGATTACGCCTCTGGGAAAACGAGGTTTACATTAATTAGGTTCGTGCGAAAGCACGGGGGACCTCCCTCAAAGTACCGACACTGGCCTGGCTGAAAGATTGGCGAACTTGTAGCGTGTAATTAATCCCGGCTAGCCTTTCCTTTTAGGGTTTGAAGGAAGATTTGATAAAAACAGTGGGAGCCATCCTGATTAGATAAAATAATAACCAATCTGATCTTGCAAGAGCATACGCTGAGTGTTTTCTTCTCTCTCTCTCCAGGTAGCGACCATATCACGCCTTAATCAAGATAATAATACGGAATATTGACCGAACCCGCTTGTTATACTGAGCTGGGGAACGTTGGTCCTGCTCTAACTTATAATTGTTATAAGACAGAGCAGGAAATAGGGGAATACCAGAATTCTTATGCCGCCTAAACGAAGAAAGTGCATGTGATGCATCTCCTTCGGGTGTGTTCATTATACAGAACTGTTTCTCTGTATCCTCTACGTCCTGGGTATTTGATACCGGATCAGGATCCCGCATATGTAATTTGTTACATGGGCTACAGATAGGTAAAGAACTGAGAACGGGTGATAAGTTTCATGAGACAGAAAACGGGGTAAGTGTTGCAGCCAAGTCTGTTGGTCACTGTCACCCTGTATTACCAATACATTGATTCTGAACGAATATTATTAGATACCGAACCTGATATACAAAATCATATCACTCTCTTTGTTAATAAAGAAATGATAAAATTTTGTATTGTTGGATAATGTTTTGAACATTTCCTATATCAAGAGTTGATCGGTTCAGGTACGTTATCTAAAAGCATTAATGTTCTAAATCAAACTACAGTTCTTAGTATACGGAACACAAACAAGAGGAAGAGTTCAGAAATGAACGGATCTTTCTTGAGGTATTGTAGACTAGGTCATATCAATGCGACCCGACTAGCTGAAGTTACATATAGATGCATATTTAAATCTGTTTGAATTTACATCTTGTGAAAACTTGCCAGTCATGTCACAAAGATAAGATGACCACAGCTCTGTTTACTGAAAACAGAGAAAGAGTTAGTGAACTCTTGGGATGATACATGTTGATGTATGTAAGGTCCCCCGTCTACACATGCCAGGAACGGTTCTTTGTACTTCATTACATTCTTTGATGATCTCTCAAGATTCAGTCATATGTTCCTGTTGAAACACAAATCTGAACCTTTTGAGATATTCACAGAATATAAGTTAGAAGTAGAGAACCAAAATACAGGTATAAGTATTATGACCTTTGATGTGATCAGGGAGAAGAATACTTGAGCATGTGATCAGGGAGAAGAATACTTGAGCATGGAAATCCTGGACTATTCTAAAGGAGAATGAGATTCTCTCTCAGCATTACTCCTCCGTATACACCATAGCACGATGGTATATCGGGACGGAGCAATTGCACCCTATTCGTTATGGTGCGCTCTATGATGAGTACTACTGAGTTACCTGTTTCCTTTTTGGGGTTATGCACTTGAGAAGCTGCATACCTATTGAATTAGGTTCGAATCAGATCACAGCCTACCACTCCATATGAGATATGGTATGGGAAGAGCCCATGTCTTAAGCTAGTTAAGATTTGGGGTTGTCCGCCCTATGTCTAAAAGCAAAATCCGGACAAGCTCGAGGCAAGGTCAGTCATGTAGAACTGGAAAGGTTCCAGCTATACAAACTACAGCAGATGATTTGGTAGAACCAGAGAATTCAGTAGATACCAACGAACCTCAGCCTCTCCGCCGATCTAGTAGGGTTCCTCACCCACCTGAGAGATACTTCGGTTTCTCTATGACAGTGGGAGCGAGGATTGCATCATGAGATGATGACCCAACTAGTTTCGAGCTGGCCATCAGGAGTGGGACTCTGTAAGAATGGTTGGATGCTTAGCGATCTGAGATGGAATCCATGTACACCAACAAAGTATGGACTTTAGTTGCTATATCTGAAGGGTTAAATCCCTATCAGGAGCAAGTATATCTTGAGAAGATTACTTGGTGTAGGTGGAAAAGTTGAGACTTTCAAAGCTAGACTTGTTAAAGGTTTTTGTCATCGACCAGGCGTGGATAATGATGAAACCTTTTCCAGTGTCTATGCTTAAGTCCATCCAGATCCTACTTGCCACGGCTACATACCATGACTACAATATCTGGTGGTTGGGTGTCATGACTGCTTTTCTAAAATGATGTTTCAGAAAAGAGAGTCTGTAAGTACACAGTCAGAGGGCTTCATAGACAGTGGGAGCAGCAGAAACGTGTGCAAGATGTTTTATGTGATAAAGCAGGCATCGCGGAGTTGGAACGTCTGTTTTGATGTGGTAGTCAAAGAGTTTGACTTCATCAAAATGGTAGATGAACCTTGTATATACAAAAAGGTAGTAGGGAGTATGGTGGTGATCCTCGTAGAGTACGTGGATGACATACTCTTGATAAGAAGGGAGTTTCTTATGCTACGCTCGGTCAATCTCCGCATATCACAAAGATTCTCCATATAGGATCAAAGTGATACCTACTAAATCCTGGATTTTGGATCTATGAGATAGATCTAAATGGATGTTAGGATACTCACTAGTTGTAGTGAGATGGTATCAATCGATCCTGGGGAGAATCACTGGAAGGGTTCCAGGGTGATAAGGAAGACTGAATGTCAGTCACAGGCATTGTCTATACCCTCAGTAAAGGGACGGTATGTTGGAAGAGTTCCAAGCTAGATACCGTGGCATACTAGACGATAAAGGCTGGATACATCGCTACTTAAGATGCTACCAAAGAGGCTGTTTGGGTGTATATTGGTTCATGAGATGAACTAGGTTCCTATCATTGTGTGACAATGGATGTGTGGCTTTGGCCCGGGAACCACGGTCCCATCAGTGACCCAGACATAATCTAAGGCAGTATCACCTGATCATGGAGATGGTTGATCTCCAGGGTTATCGAGGTTAGGAGAACAGACTCAGAGAACAACACGGCGGATCCACTCACAAAGGCCTTTTCCTAGAGAGAGACTTTTATGGGATGGTTGAGTATGAGATACTACGACCACTGCTATCAGATGGCCCTAGTGCAAGTGGGAGATTGTTAGTTATATGTATGCCCTAGAGGCCATTACTATACATAGGATGTTTATTGTAGTGGATGCTTGGACATATATAGGGAGGACTTTCTTGCTCGACATGATAGTATGCTATCTGGTTGATCTTTACCTTAACGTGTACACTGATTGTCTCTCTGTTACATGTTGGTAAAGCCCTTAGGATGTGTACTTGACTACCTGGACTATGATGCGGATCATACTAGTGGGGACATGGTAGTCCATAAGTACATCCTTCAAGGTCCCTAGTCGTGGGTGTATCGAGACAGGGCATCGATATACCAGATTAGACTAGCGTATATCTTCTCGACCCATATAGATGGGCGATGGATGATTCCATATCCATTGGTTTTTGACATCAGAAATGATATACGGGTGCTCAGTGGTGACTGGGTACACTGGACGGACTCGCCGAGAACTCCGAGATGGTATTATACCTTACGTCAGATAGCAGTTCTCTGGTGACACTGGTACAGAGTAGTCTGTTGACCCGAGATCGTCATAGAGTCTTGTGTGGTTCCCACTGTGCTTTGATTTCCACCTTACCACGTCCAAGAGGGCGTTCAAAACGGTGGTTTTTGGGTACAGTCCCGAATCACTTGGAGGCAATGAGCGATAGGAGGGGATTCGTCTCTCCCGGTATTGGGAGTTGATGTTGCACTGTGTTCGATTGGCTATAACCGGAAATCCCTGGCCAGGTTGCTGAAATTTACTGGTAAGTGTTACCAGTAGTTTCTCGAAATGTTATAGACCTCATATCGACACGACTTATCGAGCTATTGGGGTCTGACGTTTACCACCCCTAGGCAAGATATGCGATATATCAGACGAACAGACCGGACTGTACGGTAAGTGTTACTGGTTGGATTCACAGGAGTGTAAGGGGCTTGCTCGTCGATCTTCTGATCACTCAATACCCGGGTGGCCGTTACGTTTAGTAGACCGCTTAAGGCTTGTGGATGTTTGATATGATCATCATCTGCTGCCGGCGTATTGACGAGTCTTTAGAGTCCTACACAGATGTTTCCTGGCTCAAGCGAAACGAAATAGGAGCGCATATGAGATATGTGCGGGACCGAGAATAATACCAGTATATGATACTGTATTCTATTCTCGCGATGAATGTATCGAATGGTTGTATGTGATATAACCTAGTTATCGAATCGAGGATTGATTCGATAAGTCGATACATTGGATATTAGTCGGTCATATGCGATATGACCGGATCGTTAAATCAAGTGTTGATTTAATGATTTAATGTATAATTATATATTTGATATATTACTTTGCATTAACTAATATTTGTTCACTTTAGATGGATTTTCTCACTTGAAGTGCACATTGTATATATATGATATAGATTTGTGCACTAGTTTGTATCATGTTTGATGATACATGCAATCTTGGGTGTGTATGATTAAACCATGGTTATGTTAATGGTTAGGGTTTTGATTTACTTATCTATTTATTTTTATTTATTCATTTATTTTGGAAAGAAATGAAATGGTTGCTTCTTTTGTCTTTTGTTGAAACTTCATGAAGCTTTGAAGCTTTGACCATTTTGTTTCTTAGCCTTAACCTAACCATTAAACCTAACCCTAGTTTATTCTCTACACTTAACCATGGTTGCTATATGATAAGAATGAATGGGATTTTCTTTTTAACTTAATCCTTTTTATTCTTATCATATTCTTTTTCTTCTTCGTCTTCTTCTTCTTCTTCAAGAAGAAGAAAGCTTGCAACCTTCAATGGTGACTTTATGAAAAGTGTAGCGTCTTGAAAAGTCGTTTTGGTGTTTTCCTGAAATTCGGTGAAAATTCGGTATTTTTCCGAAAACCGTCTTTCTTGTTATTTTGCAGTTTAGGGCTAATTATACCTAAAATGGATAGGTAATTGCTTGTTTTTAGTAGCTAATGAGTTAATTATGAAATTCTGGTCGTTTAAAAATTTTCCCTAATTTTTCAATTTTTTAATATTATTTTAAGCCGGTAAGAAAATACATTAAATTAGCGATAAATACAAATTTTTCCGGGCTAATTTTAATCTCTAAAATTATGATAATTAAAATCTAGTGATAACATAAATTTTTAGTAATTTATTTTGATTTTTAACAAATTTTTATGATATGAAACGAATTTATTGAATTTTGAGCTAAAACTTGCAATTTTTGACTTGTAGGGGGCCTTTTTGCATAAAATTTCTTTTGTAAAACCCCTCTCTCTTTTTCCTCAGCCCTAGGACAGCCCCACCTTGTGCAAGTCCAGAAATTTCTGGCCTCATTTTCTTGGGTTGCTTTCTTGTGTTGAATTGTTGGTTTATTGGATTTATTTTAATTAAAATGAATAAGGTATGGTGCATTTGACTTTGGAGACTTGACCCTTGACTTTCCCCACTTGCCCACACCCTCCCCCTCACCTCTTGCTGGCCGAAACCTGCACACCCCTCCTCTTCATCTCTTTTCTTCTCATTTCTTCAAAATTCTTCAAGTTTAATTCAAAGAAAATTGCAAATTAAAGCTTGCAAATTTAAAACCATCCTTCATCCTTCTTTTCCTTCACCTCCCTAGCTTGGATCTTGATGCTTGAGGCCATCATTTGGAGCAAAATCCATTCTTGCTAGATCTCTAGTGAGGTATAATCCCTTGCTAATTAAATTCTTTTGTTTAAGATTCTTAAGTAGATTGTTGTAGTGTTAAATTTAGTGTAGTTCTAATATAGTTTTCTTAGGTTATGCTTGAAAAATTTCACTAGGGTTTTGAAGCCATAATAGTTAATTAGATTGTTTTATAGTTAATCTAGTTGTTAATTAACTAATCTATATGGTTACCTTGTTATATAGTCTTCAATTTTGCTAATTTAGGTAATTTTAGAAGTTTGATTTTAGTTGTAAATTGTTGTTTTACGATTTTCAAGAGAGGGTTATGTATGGAAATGGTTTGTGAAACATGATAATGAGTTGATTAGGGTTAGAAAACATTATTTAGTTGATTTAAACCCAATTTGTTATCTAGTATTTTGCTAACCTAATCTATGAGATTAATCTTCTTATGTGGGCTTTTGTTGTGTTAATTTAAGTTTTCAAGTGTGGAAATTGATTTGGAATTTGCTAGGTTATAAATTCAAGAAATGGTTATTATGGAAAATAGGATTGGAATCATTGTTATTGTGTTGTAATTAGTGTTTGTAGATTGCTTGTAGTGTGGTTGGGTGTTCAAGCTTGATAGTAGTCTTTTGTAGCCAATCGGCGATTTTTGCACCGATTTTGGAATGCAATTGCTTACTAGTTTTGTTATAAAGTTATGGGATGAATTATTTTTGATATCTTGATGATTGTAATGGCTTGTCCTACGACTTTTAGGATGCGTGAGTGCGGATTTTTGGGTAGTCGGGTTTTAGTTTTGCCGGGCGACCAAATCGGCGTTTTTTTGGGCAGTTTTTGCGATTTTCGCTTGTGTTCCGCGCACTTTGTGCACGTTGTACCTAGCTAGCGAACGTTAGTAGTTTCGTTTGGGTTTTGCGTCGTTCTTGATATGTAACCTTATGTTTGGTATTGATGTTAATCCCAGATTCGGTCGCGGAGACGTCAGACGCGGCGCGAAAGGGGAAAGCGGTGATTGGACACAGCTAGCCAGGGATTCCGGTGAGTAGATGTAATATCTACGGGGGACTATCGTTGGATGGCGCAAGCCGCCCGATAGTTTTAGTAACTTACAAGATCCTTAGTAATGTAATAATTAGGGGTGAAATACTTAATTGACTATTTGCTGCATCCATGCATTATATTGACATACCTATACGAAACCATTTTATAGGACACCTGCACCATTGCCAGGGTTTTTATATGCAGCACGAGCACTATTCATGCTTACACACACACCCTGGTAATTGCCATGCCACCACACTAGATAACCTTTAAATTTAAACCTTTTACCAATTGATACTTAAACTTGTGCTATTGCCTTTAATTCCTTAAAATGAAACCGTAGAATTGCTATTCATGTGCATGTACTTCATCATATTAATTGTTCATGCCTAGTCTATTAATCATGCATTGTAACTTGATTATTGATATCATACGCATTCATTATCATTGATATATGCACTTATGAGGATTTCTTGAGATTTTATGATATTGCTGGATTTCGGGGGAAAACCGCAAAATTTCTAAAACTTATTATTTTTTTTAAATATGTAAATTGCGGTTTTCTAATGATGTTGTGTCGTCCACCATGAGTTTGTTGTGGTTTTGGAAATCCGTGTCGAGGAGTGGAGGAACCGGCACGGGTACATGGTGGGCCCGGTAAGGTACCCCGGGGCAAGAGGAATGTGGTGTTGACGTTGAGCCTGGCAGGGGACGGATTACCTACCGGTGACTGTTTGGGACGGCGGATATCCAGAGGATACCGACCGTGGCCGCTAGATGATGAGATATTGATATTTGAGATGGGTCAGCCGGACGGCTGAGGCCAGAGATACATTTATGAGATTTGAGACAGCTTTTGGGTGTCGTTGCTGGACACCGGTTCTCGTCGATTCTTTGAGTATTATGCTGGCATTCTAAAAGAGTTTCAAAAACAAAAAGAGATAAATGTTTCTTATATATACCTTTGAGACCTCAGATATTCATGTTGCATACATATTCGTACACTGATGTTGTATACACACCTGCTAGTGCACCCATTCATACCTGTATTTTAGATGCTAGGATGCTTGTGTGCATGCATACGATAGCCTTTGTAGGTGTTATTTATTACTCACGAGTTGGCAACTCACCCCCGTTGTGCCACAGTCTTTTGCAGGTCCGCTCCGTCAGTTCAGTAGCGGCGGGCGCACTTGTTCTTTTGCCTCTTTTGCCTGGGCTCGAGATTTGCTCATAGGTGGGTTATGTTATTATTTTTGTACCACCTTGTATATTCTTTGTATCTAGTGTACTCCATCTACTGTTTCTACCAGATTTATTGTATATTGACCTAGAGATGAGACTGTGAGGTTTGTGGACTTTTATGCTGTATTTTGGGGTCGAACTCACTTGAGTCGACATGATGTTTTCTTATGCTTTATTATGATTATTATGCTTGCTGTCATTTACATTGCGTGGGATTTGTGACCGCCTCGTGGCGAAGAGCTAGCTCCCGCTTGGGGATGCCCTATTTTGTTGGATTTATATATATTTTGTTGTACCCATTTTGGGGGCCAGTATTTACAAAGGAGACTCTGCCGAAATTTTCGGAAAAATTGGTATTGTTTTTAAAAAGGGTTTTACATGACTTATTTGATAAACTCGCTTTCAATTGATTGGGTTTTCTTCACTCTTTTGCTTAATTGGTTTTGTTTTCTGGGCTTTGGCTTACTTATTTTACGGACGTCTTTAGACGTTTCGTAAACTTAAGTGCCAGTCACGTTCCGTACCCTGCGGGTCGTGACAAAGTTGGTATCAGAGCGATAGGTTTTACCTTTGTGAGTGTAGGATGACCCTTGGTAGATGGAGTAAGTGACTTAAGCAGGGTAACGTAGCGTGCGTATGTCCGCGGCATACTTACGATACGGTACTCCGCCTAAGTGACTTTAGGATATACTTGCTTGAAAAATTCCTTCTTCAATTCCGTGTATCCTATGATCCTATTGCACTGTTCTTACTGTCCTATTTCCTGTAGCAGCCACTATGCCGCCGAAGGCTACGAGGGCACAGAGGGCTGCCGCCAGAGACGAGATTCGAGCTGGCTCGTCCGAGACTAGGACTGAGCAGGGTGGTATGCCTACGCCGCAGGGACAGACCGATCCACCTTCCCCAGGCCGTATGGATAGGCTCGAGACCGGTATGGAGGAGTTGTGACAGATGATGGGAGGCATGCAGGAGCTACGTCAGATGGTAGGATCCCTAGTTGCAGCCAGTCGTACACCGAGGCCGGATGACGTACCTACTACATCACAGACGACCATGATACCTGCTCCTACTACTACCACCGTGGCCATTCCGGTTTCACTACAGGATTTCATGAGGCTGAGACCTCCAGTATTCACCGGCACCGAGGCAGCGGAGGACCCACAGACGTTCCTTGACAGTTTAGCCAGGATCTGCCGTTCGCTGAGATGTTCGGATGATCGATGGGTAGAGCTTGCGAGTTTCCGACTAGAGGGTCTCGCGCAGACATGGTGGGAGTCAGTCTTGAGAGGTCGAGCTGCAGGTCTGCCGCCTATGACTTGGGCCGAGTTTACAGCGGTCTTTCTAGCCCGTTTCCTTCCAGAGAGCGTTCGTGACGCCAGAGCTCGCAGCTTCGAAGCCTTAGTCAAGACACCTGGGATGACGGTGTCTGAGTATGACATCCAGTTTACACAGTTATCCCGATATGCTCAGTATTTGGTGGATACCGAGGAGAAGATGGTGAAGAGGTTCGTACAGGGACTTGATGCCCAGTTATATCTTGCCATTGGCGCCCAGCACTACGACACTTATTCGCTGCTATGGATACGGCATTGCGGATGGAGGCACGCATATCACGGACTTCGGCCGTTTCTAGGCCGAAGAGGATGCGCACCGATGTACCGTCTCAGAGGCAGCGCGCCAGATTCTTTCCGAGAGATAGGCCTGGCAGAGGATTTGGGCGGGGACAGTTATATGGTTCTTATCCCCAGGGGCAGCAGCCGTCGCCAGGATATTTTGGGTGCGGGAGTCTGCACCATCTTGTCAGAGACTGTCCAGTGAGACGACAGGGAGCAGCGACAGTTCCGCATGTGACCCTACCACCATCACCACCCCCTCCTCAGAGAGCCCTACTTCCTACCCCAGGCGATGCTCCACGCCAGTTAGGTGCACCGAGAGGCCGTGGACGCGGCGGTCCTGTTCAGAGAGGACGAGGAGGCAGAGGCCGAGGTCGAGGTCAGCCGCTATCGGTGGAGGACAGGCCCGAGTTTTTGCTTTGACACCGCAGGATGCGTAGGCATCCAATGCCGTTGTGACAGGTACCTTGCCAGTTTGTTCTTTCGACGCACGAGTATTATTCGACCCAGGTTCCACACATTCGTACGTCTCTACACACGTTGCACCGATGTTGGGCCGTGAGTCGTCGTCGTTAGATCAGCCGCTTGTTGTGGTTACTCCGGTAGGCGAGTCGTTTGTCGCTCGTTTTGTATTTCGTTTGTGTTCCGTTCGTATCGGGGAGAGGGATTCATCAGTTGATTTGATACTCCTCGATATGTTGGACTTTGATGTGCTTCTGGGCATGGATTGGCTAGCCACTTGTTATGCTTCGGTGGACTGCCGTGAGAAGGCGGTCAGATTTAGCTTTCCGGGAGAGCCAGTCCTTGTTATTCAGGGAGACCGCAGTGTCGCCCTTCCCAGCTTAATTTCGTCTCTTCGCGCTGGTCAGCTCTTGCGGAAGGGATGTCAGGGATTCTTAGCGTCTATTTGTGATACTCGAGCTGCAGAGGTTCCGTTAGACCGGGTCCCGGTAGTTTGTGAGTTCCCTGATGTTTTCCCTGATGAGCTACCTGGGCTACCGCCTGAGCGCGATGTTGAGTTCTGCATTGATTTGATTCCCGGTTCGGGGCCTATTTCTATACCGCCTTATCGGATGGCCCCGGCAGAGCTTCGAGAGCTGAAGGATCAGTTGCAGGATTTGTTAGATAAGGGGCTTATTCGACCGAGTGTTTCTCCGTGGGGTGCTCCGGTCCTGTTTGTCAAGAAGAAGGATGGAAGTTTGCGCTTATGTATCGACTACCGCCAGCTAAACAAAGTTACCGTTCGGAACAGATATCCGTTGCCGCGCATCGATGATTTGTTCGACCAGCTTCAGGGTGCGGGGTATTTTTCGAGGATCGACTTGCGATCAGGATACCATCAGCTGCGAGTTCGACAGAAGGATATACCGAGGACAGCTTTCCGCACGCGCTACGGCCACTACGAGTTTTTGGTGATGTCGTTCGGACTCACCAACGCCCCAGCAGCATTTATGGATTTGATGAACCGTACATTCAGGCCGTATCTTGACTTGTTCATCATCGTGTTTATCGACGATATCTTGGTGTACTCCCGGAGCAGAGAGGAGCACGAGCAGCACTTGCGGATTACGTTACAGACTCTGAGGGAGCACCAGCTGTTCGCGAAGTTCTCCAAGTGTGCATTCTGGCTGGACAGCGTCGGATTCTTGGGTCACGTGGTTACGAGAGACGGCATTTGTGTGGACCCGAAGAAGATTGAGGCTGTTCAGCAGTGGCCCCGACCTACATCGGTGACTGAGATCCGTAGTTTTCTAGGCTTGGCGGGCTACTACAGGCGTTTTGTTCAGGACTTCTCCCGTATATCTGCACCGTTGACCGGTTTGACCCGGAAGGGAGTTCCTTTCGTTTGGACAGAGGAGTGCGAGCACAGTTTTCAGCAGCTACGGACTTGTTTGACTACGGCGCCGGTATTATCTTTGCCTTCGGGATCAGGCGGATTTGTTGTCTACTGTGATGCTTCGCGAGTGGGATTAGGATGCGTATTGATGCAGCATGGCCGGGTGATCGCTTATTCTTCTCGGCAGTTGAAGAAGCATGAACAGAACTACCCCACTCATGATTTGGAGATGGCTGCAGTGGTCTTTGCACTGAAGATTTGGCGACATTACCTGTACGGCGAGTCGTGTCAGATATTCACCGATCACAAGAGCTTAAAGTACATATTTCAGCAGCGAGACCTGAACCTCAGACAGCGTCGTTGGATGGAGTTGGTGAAAGACTACGACTGCGAGATCTTATATCACCCCGGCAAGGCGAATGTGGTGGCAGATGCGTTGAGTAGGAGGCCCGGGGGTAGTCTATCCTTTTTGCGCGCAGTGCAGAGGCAGTCGTCAGCAGATTGGCAGATGTTATGCGACAGCCGAGTTGAGTTCGAGTTCACTCAGACAGGGGGACAGCTCGCGCATGTTCGTGCACGCCCACAGTTGCTTGACCGTATATATGAGGCACAGCGCAGTGACGACCGTTGCTCAGAGATCATGGCACAGATGGGACAGGGCAGATTTTCCGAGTTCGTGATTGACGATCAGGGGATTTTACGATATGGATCTAGACTGTGCATACCAGATGCTGATGGATTGCGGCGCGACATTCTTGAGGAGGCACACCGATCAGTGTATAGTGTCCACCCCGGTTCCACCAAGATGTACCATGATATGAGAGAGACCTACTGGTGGGACGGGATGAAGAGGGACATTGCGGAGTTCGTTTCGAGATGCCTGACTTGTCAGCAAGTCAAGGCCGAGCACCAGAGGCCTGCAGGAGAGCTACAGCCGTTACCCATTCCAGAGTGGAAATGGGAGCAGATTTCGATGGATTTCGTTGTGGGTCTACCCAGGACCAGTCGAGGGTACGACTCCATCTGGGTGATCGTGGATAGATTGACGAAAGCGGCTCACTTCCTTCCAGTGAAGACGACTTTCAGCTTCGCTCAGTATGCTCAGCTCTATATTGACGAGATCGTGCGACTACATGGCGTACCGACTTGTATCGTGTCAGATCGAGGCACTCAGTTCACCAGCCGACTTTGGCAGAGACTTCAGGAGGCTTTGGGCACTCGTTTGAGCTTCAGCACAGCGTTTCATCCGCAGACCGACGGACAGTCAGAGCGGACCATTCAGACTCTCGAGGACATGCTCAGAGCGTGCGTCTTAGACTTTGGTGGTAGCTGGGATCGTCATTTACCTCTAGTGGAGTTCTCCTACAACAACAGCTTCCAGGATACTATTCAGATGGCACCTTTCGAGGCATTGTATGGGAGGAGATGCAGATCGCCCGTGTGTTGGACAGAGCTCAGCGAGAGCAGCATTTTGGGGCCGCAGCTTGTTGAGGAGACGACAGCGAAGATACAGTTGATCCGAGACCGGATGAGAGCGGCTCAGAGCAGGCAGAAATCGTATGCAGACAGACGCCGTCGCAGATTAGAGTTCGCAGTTGGCGACCATGTTTTTCTGAAAGTCTCTCCGATGAAGGGCGTGATGCGTTTTGGGCGAAAGGGGAAGCTTAGCCCTAGATTCGTAGGTCCCTTCGAGATCCTCGAGCGTGTCGGCGCTGTTGCATATCGTTTGGCTCTTCCTCCCAGCTTTCCCGATGTTCACCCCGTCTTCCATGTTTCGATGCTCCGCAAGTACCTTCACGACCCTTCGCATGCGATTCAGCACCCGACAGTCCAGCTAGAGCACGACCTTTCTTTTGCAGAGCAGCCGGTGGCCATCCTGGATCGGCAAGTGAAGAAGTTGAGGTCGAAGATTATACCAACCGTCAAGGTCCTTTGGCGTAGCCCGAGCAGCGAGGAGGTTACCTGGGAGACCGAGGGCGAGATGAGGAAGAAATATCCCCATCTCTTTGAAGGTACACGTAGCTATATTTTTAAATTCGGGGACCGAATTTCTTTAAGGGGGGAAGATTGTAGCGTCTTGAAAAGTCGTTTTGGTGTTTTCCTGAAATTCGGTGAAAATTCGGTATTTTTCCGAAAACCGTCTTTCTTGTTATTTTGCAGTTTAGGGCTAATTATACCTAAAATGGATAGGTAATTGCTTGTTTTTAGTAGCTAATGAGTTAATTATGAAATTCTGGTCGTTTAAAAATTTTCCCTAATTTTTCAATTTTTTAATATTATTTTAAGCCGGTAAGAAAATACATTAAATTAGCGATAAATACAAATTTTTCCGGGCTAATTTTAATCTATAAAATTATGATAATTAAAATCTAGTGATAACATAAATTTTTAGTAATTTATTTTGATTTTTAACAAATTTTTATGATATGAAACGAATTTATTGAATTTTGAGCTAAAACTTGCAATTTTTGACTTGTAGGGGGCCTTTTTGCATAAAATTTCTTTTGTAAAACCCCTCTCTCTTTTTCCTCAGCCCTAGTACAGCCCCACCTTGTGCAAGTCCAGAAATTTCTGGCCTCATTTTCTTGGGTTGCTTTCTTGTGTTGAATTGTTGGTTTATTAGATTTATTTTAATTAAAATGAATAAGGTATGGTGCATTTGACTTTGGAGACTTGACCCTTGACTTTCCCCACTTGCCCACACCCTCCCCCTCACCTCTTGCTGGCCGAAACCTGCACACCCCTCCTCTTCATCTCTTTTCTTCTCATTTCTTCAAAATTCTTCAAGTTTAATTCAAAGAAAATTGCAAATTAAAGCTTGCAAATTTAAAACCAACTTTCATCCTTCTTTTCCTTCACCTCCCTAGCTTGGATCTTGATGCTTGAGGCCATCATTTGGAGCAAAATCCATTCTTGCTAGATCTCTAGTGAGGTATAATCCCTTGCTAATTAAATTCTTTTGTTTAAGATTCTTAAGTAGATTGTTGTAGTGTTAAATTTAGTGTAGTTCTAATCTAGTTTTCTTAGGTTATGCTTGAAAATTTTCACTAGGGTTTTGAAGCCATAATAGTTAATTAGATTGTTTTATAGTTAATCTAGTTGTTAATTAACTAATCTATATGGTTACCTTGTTATATAGTCTTCAATTTTGCTAATTTAGGTAATTTTAGAAGTTTGATTTTAGTTGTAAATTGTTGTTTTACGATTTTCAAGAGAGGGTTATGTATGGAAATGGTTTGTGAAACATGATAATGAGTTGATTAGGGTTAGAAAACATTATTTAGTTGATTTAAACCCAATTTGTTATCTAGTATTTTGCTAACCTAATCTATGAGATTAATCTTCTTATGTGGGCTTTTGTTGTGTTAATTTAAGTTTTCAAGTGTGGAAATTGATTTGGAATTTGCTAGGTTATAAATTCAAGAAATGGTTGTTATGGAAAATAGGATTGGAATCATTGTTATTGTGTTGTAATTAGTGTTTGTAGATTGCTTGTAGTGTGGTTGGGTGTTCAAGCTTGATAGTAGTCTTTTGTAGCCAATCGACGATTTTTGCACCGATTTTGGAATGCAATTGCTTACTAGTTTTGTTATAAAGTTATGGGATGAATTATTTTTGATATCTTGATGATTGTAATGGCTTGTCCTACGACTTTTAGGATGCGTGAGTGCGGATTTTTGGGTATTCGGGTTTTAGTTTTGCCGGGCGACCAAATCGGCGTTTTTTTTGGCAGTTTTTGCGATTTTCGCGTGTGTTCCGTGCACTTTGTGCACGTTGTACCTAGCTAGCGAACGTTAGTAGTTTCGTTTGGGTTTTGCGTCGTTCTTGATATGTAACCTTATGTTTGGTATTGATGTTAATCCCAGGTTCGGTCGCTGAGACGTCAGACGCGGCGCGAAAGGGGAAAGCGGTGATTGGACACAGCTAGCCAGGGATTTCCGTGAGTAGATGTAATATCTACGGGGGACTATCGTTGGATGGCGCAAGCCGCCCGATAGTTTTAGTAACTTACAAGATCCTTAGTAATGTAATAATTAGGGGTGAAATACTTAATTGACTATTTGCTGCATCCATGCATTATATTGACATACCTATACGAAACCATTTTATAGGACACCTGCACCATTGCCAGGGTTTTTATATGCAGCACGAGCACTATTTATGCTTACACACACACCCTGGTAATTGCCATGCCACCACACTAGATAACCTTTAAATTTAAACCTTTTACCAATTGATACTTAAACTTGTGCTATTGCCTTTAATTCCTTAAAATGAAACCGTAGAATTGCTATTCATGTGCATGTACTTCATCATATTAATTGTTCATGTCTAGTCTATTAATCATGCATTGTAACTTGATTATTGATATCATACGCATTCATTATCATTGATATATGCACTTATGAGGATTTCTTGAGATTTTATGATATTGCTGGATTTCGGGGGAAAACCGCAAAATTTCAAAAACTTATTATTTTTTTTAAATATGTAAATTGCGGTTTTCTAATGATGTAAGTGTCGTCCACCATGAGTTTGCTGTGGTTTTGGAAATCCGTGTCGAGGAGTGGAGGAACCGGCACGGGTACATGGTGGGCCCGGGGCAAGAGGAATGTGGTGTTGACGTTGAGCCTGGCAGGGGACGGATTACCTACCGGTGACTGTTTGGGACGGCGGATATCCAGAGGATACCGACCGTGGCCGCTAGGTGATGAGATATTGATATTTGAGATGGGTCAGCCGGACGGCTGAGGCCAGAGATACATTTATGAGATTTGAGACAGCTTTTGGGTGTCGTTGCTGGACACCGGTTCTCGTCGATTCTTTGAGTATTATGCTGGCATTCTAAAAGAGTTTCAAAAACAAAAAGAGATAAATGTTTCTTATATATACCTTTGAGACCTCAGATATTCATGTTGCATACATATTCGTACACTGATGTTGTATACACACCTGCTAGTGCACCCATTCATACCTGTATTTTAGATGCTAGGATGCTTGTGTGCATGCATACGATAGCCTTTGTAGGTGTTATTTATTACTCACGAGTTGGCAACTCACCCCCGTTGTGCCACAGTCTTTTGCAGGTCCGCTCCGTCAGTTCAGTAGCGGCGGGCGCACTTGTTCTTTTGCCTCTTTTGCCTGGGCTCGAGATTTGCTCATAGGTGGGTTATGTTATTATTTTTGTACCACCTTGTATATTCTTTGTATCTAGTGTACTCCATCTACTGTTTCTACCAGATTTATTGTATATTGACCTAGAGATGAGACTGTGAGGTTTGTGGACTTTTATGCTGTATTTTGGGGTCGAACTCACTTGAGTCGACATGATGTTTTCTTATGCTTTATTATGATTATTATGCTTGCTGTCATTTACATTGCGTGGGATTTGTGACCGCCTCGTGGCGAAGAGCTAGCTCCCGCTTGGGGATGCCCTATTTTGTTGGATTTATATATATTTTGTTGTACCCATTTTGGGGGCCAGTATTTACAAAGGAGACTCTGCCGAAATTTTCGGAAAAATTGGTATTGTTTTTAAAAAGGGTTTTACATGACTTATTTGATAAACTCGCTTTCAATTGATTGGGTTTTCTTCACTCTTTTGCTTAATTGGTTTTGTTTTCTGGGCTTTGGCTTACTTATTTTACGGACGTCTTTAGACGTTTCGTAAACTTAAGTGCCAGTCACGTTCCGTACCCTGCGGGTCGTGACAAAAAGAGTGAGAAATCCAATTCTAAAGTGAACCCACTTCCTATTTCTTCATCCTCTACCACTTGCCAAGTAGTATACGGTGTTTTCTTCACAAGTTTCATGACTTGGTGAAGTTGGAGCTCGAGTTAGAGTCGCCTCGACGTAGATCATCTTCGGCATCGAAGTCGACGATCTAGCCCGATCATTTCTTCGATGAAACCATTACTAGAGTCCGGGATCCGATGATCACAGCGGAGGGACGTCAACGCGGAGCTATGGAGGTGGAGGACCAGATCTACAAAGGTTGTATTTCCGTTCACTTAGTTAAGTTGTTAACTAGTTGCATGTTTCACCTAATTTCTAGTTAACGATCCGTATTAGGGTTTCTCGGCACCGGAAAATTTTGAATTTGGCATGGTTGATGCCTTGTGAGACCTTTTGAGTGTGCCTAGGAACCCTACACAGGTATTCTCTTCCCTGATCATATCAAAGGATATAATACTTATACCCGTTTTGGTTCTCTACTTCTGACTTATATTCTTTGAATTTCTCAAAAGCTTCAGACTTGTGTTTCAACAAGAACACATGTGCGAATCTTGAGAGATCATCAGTGAATGTAATGAAGTACAAAGAACCAGTCCTAGCTTGTATAGACAGGGGACCTACATACATCATCATGTATCAATCCCAAGAGTTCATCTAACTCTTTCTCTGTTTCCAATAAACGGAGCTATGATCATCTTATCTTTGTGACATGACTGGCAAGTTACACAAGATATAAATTCAAACAGATTTAAATATGCATCTCTATGTAACTTAGCTAGTCGGGTCATATTGATATGACCTAGTCTACAATACCTCAAGAAGGATTCGTTCATTTCTGAACTCTTCCTCTTGTGTGTGTTTTGTACGTTAAGAACTGTGGTTTGATTTAGAACGTAAATGCTTTTAGATAACGTGCCTGAGCCGATCAACTCTTGATATAGGAAATGTTCAAAAAATTATCCAATAATACAAAATTATATCCTTCTTTACTTAATAAAGAGACTGATATGGTGTTGTATATCAGGTTCGGTATCTAATAACATTCGTTCCGAATCAACGTATTTGGTAATACAGGGTGATAACTGCCAACAGATTTGGCTACAACACTTGCACCGTTTCCAACTCTTAAAACTTATCACCCATTCTCAGTTCTCTACTTATCTGTAGCCCATGCAACAGATTACATATGTGGGATCCTGATCCGGTATCACATACCCAGGACATAAAGAATACTGAAAAACAGTTCTCGGTAATGAACACACCCGAAAATGATGCATCAGCATGCACTTTCTTCGTTTGGGCGGTACGGGAATCCTGGTAATCCCCTATTTCCTGCTCGGTCTTATAACAATTATAAGTTGGAGCGGGACCAACGTTCCCCAGCTCAGTATAACAAGCGGGTTCGGTCAATACATCCGTATTATTATCTTGATTAAGGCATGATATGGTCGCTATCTGGAAAGAGAGAGAGAGAAGAAAATACTCAGCGTATGCTCTTGCAAGATTAGATTGGTTATTAATTTATCTAATCAGGATGGCTCCCACTGGTTTTATCAAATCTTCCTTCAAACCCTAAAAGGAAAGACTAGCCGGGATTAATTACACCCTATAAATTTGCCAATCTTTCAGTCAGGCCAGTGCTGGTACTTTGAGGGAGGTTCCCCGTGCTTTCGCACGGACCTAATTAAAATAAATCTCATTTTCTCAGGGGTGTAACCTCGTTGACACCTACATGATCGGCTAATTGTAAAGTGCAAAACTCTCCCAGGAGTAACTCTTACTCGTAGTGGGTATCGGGATCCAACTATCTCATAGAAGGTATGCAATCTCATTGCAAATTTCAACACTTGAAATTCCCAATAATATTTTGCCCCCAACTTCCTATGACCTTGACAAAGGCCAACAAACCATAGGATGCTAGTCAAGTTCAACCCGTCATTTTCTGATTGAATTAAACCCACCCGCACGACCCTTGACAAAGGCTAAAAAGGTCGCACGACTACCCTAACTCAATCACATCATATGCTTATGCAGATAAGCAGTAATCAGCTACCGCACACTACACCTTGACAAAGGCCAACAAACGCAGCATGAATACTAACTATTACTTATCTGAAATGATGAAGGGCTACGACAGGTTTTTAAGAAAACCTTTTGCGTAATGAACTTGATATCTTTGTAGAATCAAATGATTTAAATGGAGTGTTTTTGAGGCCTTTGATAGTTTTGCTATAGAGGTTGTTAGCTATAGTGCCCTCAAGGCAATTATCATAGACGCGGACTTGTGATTATGATGATTGAGTGAGGACCTATACCAATAAAGCAGTCTTACTCAAGATGATAGTATGCTATCTGGTTTGTCTTTATCATCATATACATGTTGATAGAGCCCATAGAATTCTTGCTTGACTGCCAGCATTGTGATGGCGATCACATACGTGGGAGCTGGGGGCCTATAAGCACATCCTTAAATGTCCCTAGTCGTAGGAGTATCGAGACCGGGCATCGATACTCTAGTGTAGACTAGTGTATACTGATCGAGACCCCGATAAGGGGCGGTGGCCAGGTCTCACAAGCCATTGGTGTTAGTTTGTTCACCTAAGATAGTATACAGGTGCTCATTGGGTTATGAGTACACTGGATGGACACGCCAGAACCTGCTAGTTGGTATTATACCTATTGTCAGATAGCAGTTCCCAGGTGACATGTGTATAGGTTAGTCTGTCGACCTGAGATCGTCATTTGTCTCGTGTGAGTTCCCACTGTGCTTTGATTACTACCCTACCACGGCTCAAAGGAGTCGTGCAAACAAGTTTTAGTTGGGTACAGTCCCGAGCCACATGGAGGCAGTGATCGGATCGTCGGGGATTCGTCTCTCCCGGTATTGGGGGTTGATGTCGTGTTGTGTACGGATGGCTATCACCATAAATCCGTGGCCACGGTGGACGAGAATTACCGATCCAGGATCGATAGTTTCTCAGGTGGTGATGGGTTTCATACCGACACTAAATATCGTGTTGTTAGGGGTCTGACTTTATCCACCCCCTTAGACTCGATATGCGATACTCTTAGACGAACAGACCGGACTGTACGGATATTGTCACTGACAGGCTCAGTAGGGGTTCAGGATGAGTTTGCTTGTCGGCCTCCCTTTCGCTCAATACCTGGGTAGCCGTTACGTACAGCTAGTGCCGCTGACGTGCTTGTGGTTAAACCCACTGCCAGCGTATTGATGAGTCTTTAGAGTCCCACACAGAGGGTTTTTCACGGTTCAGGCAATATGGTGTACATGTCGTATGTTGGTACATACGGGTGTCCGATTAAATATGTGCACTTGCTGCGCAGACTTTAATCGGACGGTTGATAATACTAGCGGCTTAGGATTGAGCCGGATTATTAAATAGGGTTTTGATTTAATAATTTATATATGTATTTGTATATACGTATTCTAGTATTATTGTTCATTATACGTTTTCTCTCTCGGCTATTCGTATTTTGGTACGAATACGTGTATATGTATTTCGGAACATGTACCGGGAAGTATTCCGTATTTGTACGGAATAGCTTCTAGAAGAAGTTGCCACCTCATTTATAAGATTTCCCTTTATTGGAAAATCATTTGTTTTTAATAAATGAGGTGGAAGGGATGATGTAGCAAAGGCATGGGTCAAAGCATGGTCTTTAAGTATGGTGTGCAATTGTTTAATTGAAAAAGAAAATGTTTTTTTATGGGAGAGAGAGAGGGGGCCGGCCACATATTTGTGGTGGGGGGATTCATTTTTGGTTACATGATTAATATCATAGCCTCCTCACTCTCTCACTCTCATGCTTGACCCAAAAAGACTTAGCAAAAGTTCACATCCTTCTTCATCTTCTTCTTGAGTTTCTTATTGAGCTCATGGTTTGAGAGAAAAATGTAGTGACACTTTCATACACCCCCACTCTCCATCGCCAGCGACTTTGGAGCGTCGGTTGTCTCGTTCGACGAGGCTGGAGCTTGCGCCGTTTCCTTCGGGTGGATCATCGGAGATGGAGGAAGACCGGCAACCAAACTACATCAAGGAGCCGCTAGGAGCTTAGAATGAAGACCGAAGGACACGGATCAACTCGGTATAATGATTCTAACTCTTAGTTAGTTTGCTAGATTAGGGTTTAAGGTCGATTCGTAAATCGAGTAACGGTAGCGTCAGTTTTAGAAATTTTTATTCCGCATTTTGGCCGCGTTTCGACGGCCGGGACGCTGCCGGGACCCAACATGGTATCAGAGGCACCCTTTAAACCCCTTACTAGCTTGGTTAAACGTGCTTGAAAGATCAATCGACGGAAACTTCCAAAAACACGATTCCAATTATCTGTTCTTTGCCAATTTTCAAAAGTGTTCAAAAAATTATTTGCGGTAGCTTAAAAATCCGTGCAGGCGAATTTAGGGGTACAGAAAAAATTTGAGCTTCTGAAGCTTTCAAAGAGCCGCGGAACCGCTGCACTAATCCCCTTTTGGCGGTGTATCCGCGGCCATTTATTGGCGACGGGCCTTCAAATTTTCACTGTAGCTCATATACTTGGAATTGTGATTTTTGTGATATTCTGTTTTGGCCCAGGTTTCAGTGAAGTGTTGTTTTGCTATTGGGGGCAATTTGGAACTTAGTCGATCGATATTTTAAGTGTGCATTTATCAGTACATATATTATAATCTGCGACCGTGAATGTCATTTGATCGGTAAACTCGTCTAATTGCTATATGTCTTTTAGACGGATTTGCGAATGTGACATTCATGTTGATGTTCTGTATTGTGCTGTGATGTTGGTTGGATCATCGTGGTGGATAGCTATGGTGCAATGTTAGTACGGTTTATTTTCATTTGTACATTTGATATTGCGGGGCGAGCGTCCGACATGTGGACTGCCGTCACTGACAGTTTGTATATTATTCTTTTGGGGCACGACCGGGCTGAAGTCTATGTCACCCTTGTATATTATTTTATTTTCTGTACTAGGCTTACCCCGCGGTGGAGTGCACGAATAGCCAGATTCTAGAGGGCAACGGGTCCGCATCTCATGGCGTTGGGATGGAGGGAACCTTACTCTAGAGTTGGCGGGCTATTCGCCGCACTAGTAGGGGGTATAGGTGACCCAGGAGGGGTGCTCAAGTTACCGGATTCCGTGAAGTGCCGGGTGGCCCATTCACTTTGCTGAAGGGGGCTGCCTCACTTCTGGTTTTGGCGGGTAACTTGCCGCGCTCTTAGGGGTCTAGGTTTCATTGCACAGGCTATCCACACGACAGGGAACGTCGGGTCTCATTAGCGGCTCAAGTGAAACCCGGGGCTCCAGATTATCCACCATTATGTGTTGCTTCTGTGATGTTTCTGTGATGTTGCTTTATATCATGCCTGGGATGAATGTTATATATATATTTATATATATTAGTAGATGTTGTATATGTTTTGCACCCGCGCTAGCCCAGTCCCCGCTCTGTCGTTAGTTAAGTAACCTAACGGGTGATGATGGGACCCAGTGGCGAATGCGGATGGCATATACGTACATTTTATTTTCGTTCTTTTCTGGTGTGATTAATTGATGGGAATGCATAGATTCTTATCAATGCAAGGATAAAACAAACCTATATATATATGATGTTGTTGAAACCATGTTTTTTTAAAAACTGATATTACAGACGTTCTCTTTTTCTTTGCACAGTGGTATTCGGTTATGAATATCCAGCACCTCATTCGATGAGGCAAGGGCCGAGATCCCTTCATCGGGAGTGACCCCTTGGGTAAAATTTTGCGTCAACGTAATCACTTTACTATAGTCGATTATTTTTTCTTTGCATCGTGGTATTCATTTTGGGATATCCTGCACCCCATTCGACGGGGAAAGAGCCGAGATCCCTTCACCGGGTGTGACCTCTTTAGCAAAAGTTTTCTCTACTATAATTTTTATAAAAACCACTTGGATTCCTTCAACGATATCAAGTTCATTACGTTAAAGGTTTTTCACCAAAAACCAACCGTAGCCCTCCGTCATTTCTGATTAGTATTGCTTAGTATTCGTGCTGCGTTTATTGACCTTGTCAAGGCGTAGTGAGTGGTAGCTCTGTAATACTTTTCTGTCACAAGCAAATGTGGATTGGTTAGGACAGTCGTTCGACCTTGTTGACCTTGTCAAGGGTCTGTGCAGGTGGGTCTAATGCAATCAAAATAATGACGGGTTGAACTTGACTAGGACCCTTTGACTTGTTGACCTTGTCAAGGTCACTTGGATCATAGGGGTAAAAATCATATCGGGAGTTTCAAACATACAGGAAACTTGCCAAGCTTGCGCATACCTTCTGGAGTGTGGTGACTTGAGTGGCTTCTATCAAGTTATCATGCGATGATAGTTGGATCCCGATTCCCACTGATGAGTAGGATTACTCCTCGGGTGATTCCGACTAATTCTCCTTTTGGGTTTGGAAGAGAATTCGAGGAAACAGTGGGGGCCATCCAGATTAGATAAAATGATTAACCATTTTGATCTAGGTTAGAGTGCACGCTGAGTGTTTCTTTTCTCTCTCTCTGGCTGAGACTATGACCCGACCTTTGACTAAAACTCATGAAACCAAGTTGACTGAACCTTCTTAAAACACTTTGACTTTTGGAATGTCACGGTGTCGCATACATCATTGCCACTTCTATATCACCTTTTCTTTTCTCCAGAACACCTCGTATCACTACGAATATCCACTTCCATTGGATAAATCTGTCGTATAGTTACATACGAACTCGAAGGAACTTTTTTCGAGGATGGATTCTGGTTCTGGAGAGATTGAATAGGATTATTCGGTTGTCTTTTCTCTTTACCTTCTCTCAGGTTGTGAGGGCTCCTAGGATTAGGAGAGGGTACACCTATTGAGCTTATTGGATAGTCTTCCTCCAGACCATAGGCAGGTGTCGAACGGTAAGGTAGGAAGAAAACCTACAAGCTTAACTGTGGTGTACAGAAGGTAATAAGTAAAGACATATAAAGGGATTAGAATAATGGCAAAAGAAATTGCGATCACCATCATTCACGACAAAGACCGTGTATACCCCTGCCACTCCTACATCCACTTTACTTTTCTCTGGAACACTCCGTATCACTACGGATATCCACTTCCATTGGATATACCATCGTATAGTTACATACGAACTCGAAGGAATTCGTTCCAGATTCGTGGATGGTTTCCGGTTCAAGAGAAATTGGGTAGGATTATTCAAATGACTTTTCTCCTTACCTTCTCTCAAGTTGCGAGGGCTCCTAGGATTAGAAGAGTACACCTATTACACTTATTAGATAGTCTTCTTCCAAACCTTAGGCTGGTGCTGAAGGGTAGGGAATGAAGAAAACCAATTAGCGTAAAGGAGGTGTACAGAAGATAATAAGTAAAGACATAATAAAGGAATTGCAGTGAGGGCAGGTAAGTATATGGTTACTGTCATGATTCAGGATAATGGAAGTGGCATTACTAGGAATACCAGTTAACCCTTTTGAAACATTTTCATGTTTCAATTTCACTGTGCGATGTTAATTGATAACTGTATTCCCAATTGGAATCTAACTCCAGGGTATGAATTTACCAGATCAGTTTCTCACATCTGCATGTTATTACGGATGGTGAGTGGGAGTAAGATATTGGGAATTGGGTGATTAGATCCTCATTATATCGGAATTCGTTGTGATTAGTGATATTTGAGGAAATCATCTGGATTTTGCCGGATGGCAAATATATGGATTTGAATATCCGTTGTTATGCACCAAGTTCAAACTGATATATCTGTATGTTTATTTTTATAAAGTGAGATATATATTTTTGATATTATGTCTGTGACATTTACCTATATCGGTTGGTGATTAGGTAAGGTGCATTCAACAGCGGTGTAATTCTTCTTAACCATACTACAGTTTTTCAACCTACGACGCACAGGGTTTGAGTTGTTGAACTCAGGGGAGTTATACAAAGTATTGTATGTTGTCCAGTGTCCATTAGGACAAAGGGGTTGCTACTCGTACTATATTGTGTTTACTTATGACTTCTCTAGTTCTGGACGTGTATTTCGTTGAAATGCAAGGTCCAGATATTCAGAAGTTATCAGTATAAGAATAAAGTAGAAAACCATTTGTTGTAAGTATCAGGATTCTTCGAGGAAGTCGAATATGTAGATACTTGTGTTTGGTATTCAGTTAATAGTAATGGTTTTGAGAACTTGCTTCTTTTTCAGGTTACTCATATATGGATGCACTCCTAGATGAGTAATGCTGATTGTCCTCTTTCCATTTGGTTGATATGCACAGGAGACAGCTGCATGATTTTGAATCTGGTTCAAATTAGATTAGTTCTTTTGTTTCTATATTAGATATATATAGAATCAATTTATATCTTAACGGTGTTAAGGTATAGGGAGTTGTCCGGCTGATGCTTAAAACCAGAATCCGGATAAACTCAAGGCATGTTTCAGTAATGGCTGTTTGTGGGTTATCCCGGGCTTTGACGAGGGATAACTTTCTACCATCAGGAAGATCAATATTTATATTGTTCTTGACTCGCCACAGTTTTAGCAAAATGGACATTTTCAGAAAAACAAAAGTGGGGGTATGGTAGAACTGGAAGTTATTCCAGAACCACAAACGATTATTGAAGATTTAATAAAACCTAAGGATTCAATTAGTTTTGACATTCCATTATCCACTCCGCAGTTTTTGGTGGCTAACCTCAGGCACCCGAAAGGTACTTCGGTCGTCTGAGTAACGGTGACAGGGAGGTTCTTGTTTACCCAGACTTGCCATTGCTGTTGTTCTAGACTATAAGACCCGGCAGGAGGATGAGTATAGCGTCGTTCTAAACTAGTTTTGGAAGTGTACGTATATATGACTCAGCCAGAGGGTTGTCAGTGGGAGTAGCGGAAGCATAGTAGGCAAGTAGCTTATGTCTATTTACAGACTAAAGCAGGTATAGCGGAAATAGATCATCTATTTTTTGATGTGACAGTCATAGGCTTTGACTTCATCAGAATAGGAGATGGATCTGCTAAGAAGGTAGTAGAGAGTGATGTACAGGTATTAGGATGACATGCACTTGATAGGAAGAGATATTCCTATACTACGATCAGTTGTACTATGGTCGTCACAAAGTTGTTTCTCCACACAGGATATGGATGTAATATCAGGGTATTCTGGTTACTAGATCTATGGTTTTGGATCTAGATTTGGGAAGTATCCTAATCTGGGTACTTTGATATTAAATGGATGACTCCTGGCATGGTGGTCAACCTGCAGGTGATGGAGTCAACCTCTCTAAAGGTGTCTTACAGACTAAAGGGGAGAGGGCTCTACATGATTAGCATATCACTTGCTTAGGCAATTGAGTTAATCATGAAATGTCAAGTACCACACCCGATATTGTTTTTGCACTAGCTGCAATAAGCAGATATATTAATACAATCGTGGAGAAACATTGGGGAGCAGTTTATGAATATAAATGGATGTTCTAGGGATATGGTAACGGCAGCCTCCTTCAGGAGACGGTTATCATTTCAGGCTTCCAAGGTGACCTGGATGACAGAGTGACTGTCAGAGTTATAGTTTTCCCTCTTTTGAGAGACAGTATGTTGGACAGGTGGTCCAAGCGGATACTGAGGAAAGGCATGGCGCAGGATACTGATTAAATTCAGTGGACGATACAGTCTAAGTAGTTTGCTGGATTTGGAGTTCATTTATGAACTGGGTCCCATCAGACATCCAGACAAATTCTAAGACAAGTATTACACATTTCGGGAGATAGTTTTCTCCGCGAAGTTGAGATATAGAGAGATACAGAAAGAAACATTGGAGCGGATCCACTCACTGAGGCTATTTCTCGAACGCAATCATTTTCGCAAACAGGCTTTGCGAAATTGATTAGTAGAGAAGTTGGGTGTTCGGTATCACACGGGCTGTGAGTATGCAACATCGTAATAATTGGCCTTAAGTGCAAGTGGGAGATTGTTGGCTATAGTGCCCTCAAGGCAATTATCATAGACGCGGACTTGTGATTATGATGATTGAGTGAGGACCTATACCGATAAAGCAGTCTTACTCAAGATGATAGTATGCTATCTGGTTTGTCTTTATCACCATATACATGTTGATAGAGCCCATAGGATTCTTGCTTGACTGCCAGCATTGTGATGGCGATCACATACGTGGGAGCTGGGGGTCTATAAGCACATCCTTAAATGTCCCTAGTCGTAGGAGTATTGAGACCGGGCATCGATACTCTAGTGTAGACTAGTGTATACTGATCGAGACCCCGATGAGGGGCGGTGGCCAGGTCTCACAAGCCATTGGTGTTAGTTTGTTCACCTAAGATAGTATACATGTGCTCATTGGGTTATGAGTATACTGGATGGACTCGCCGGGAACCTGCTAGTTGGTATTATACCTATTGTCAGATAGCAGTTCCCAGGTGACATGTGTACAGGTTAGTATGTCGACCTGAGATCGTCATTTGTTTCGTGTGAGTTCCCACTATGCTTTGATTACTACCCTACCACGGCTCAAAGGAGTCGTGCAAACAGGTTTTAGTTGGGTACAGTCCCGAGCCATATGGAGGCAGTGATCGGATCGTCGGGGATTCATCTCTCCCGGTATTGGGGGTTGATGTCGCGTTGTGTACGGATGGCCATCGCCATAAATCCGTG
Source organism: Agapanthus africanus (assembly GCA_030015575.1). Taxonomy (NCBI): domain Eukaryota; kingdom Viridiplantae; phylum Streptophyta; class Magnoliopsida; order Asparagales; family Amaryllidaceae; genus Agapanthus; species Agapanthus africanus. The sequence continues at coordinate 281,917,476 of CM057347.1, read as the reverse complement.
GCCACGGTGGACGAGAATTACCGATCCAGGATCGATAGTTTCTCAGGTGGTGATGGGTTTCATACCGACACTAAATGTCGTGTTGTTAGGGGTCTGACTTTATCCACCCCCTTAGACTTGTTATGCGATACTCTTAGACGAACAGACCAGACTGTACGGATATTGTCGCTGACAGGCTCAGTAGAGGTTCAGGATGAGTTTGCTCGTTAGCCTCCCTTTCGCTCAATACCTGGGTAGCCGTTACGTACAGCTAGTGTCCGCTGACGTGCTTGTGGTTAAACCCACTGCCAGCATATTGACGAGTCTTTAGAGTCCTACACAGAGGGTTTTTCACGGTTCAGGCAATATAGTGTACATGTCATATGTTGGTACATACGGGTGTCCGATTAAATATGTGCACTTGCGGCGCAGACTTTAATCAGACGGTTGATAATACTAGCGGCTTAGGATTGAGCCGGATTATTAAATCGGGTTTTGATTTAATAATTTATATATGTATTTTTATATAAGTAGTCTAGTATTATTGTTCATTATACGTTTTCTCTCTCGGCTATTCGTATTTTGGTACGAATACGCGTATATGTATTTCGGTACATGTACCGGGAAGTATTCCGTATTTGTACGGAATAGCTTCTAGAAGAAGTTGCCACCTTATTTATATGATTTCCCTTTATTGGAAAATCATTTTTTTTAATAAATGAGGTGGAAGGGATGATGTGGCAAAGGCATGGGTCAAAGCATGGTCTTTAAGTATGGTGTGCAATTGTTTAATTGAAAAAGAAAATGTTTATTTTATGGGAGAGAGAGAGGGGGCCGGCCACATATTTGTGGTGGGGGGATTCATTTTTGGTTACATGATTAATATCATAGCCTCTTCACTCTCTCACTCTCATGCTTGACCCAAAAAGACTTAGCAAAAGTTCACATCCTTCTTCATCTTCTTCTTGAGTTTCTTATTGAGCTCATGGTTTGAGAGAAAAATATAGTGACACTTTCATACACCCCCACTCTCCATCGCCAGCAACTTTGGAGCGTCGGTTGTCTCGTTCGACGAGGCTGGAGCTTGCGCCGTTTCCCTCGGGTGGATCATCGGAGATGGAGGAAGACCGACAACCAAACCACATCAAGGAGCCGCTAGGAGCTTGGAATGAAGACCGAAGGACACGGATCAACTCGGTATAATGATTCTAACTCTTAGTTAGTTTGCTAGATTAGGGTTTAAGGTCGATCCGTAAATCGGGTAACGGTAGCGCCAGTTTTAGAAATTTTTATTCCGCATTTTGGCCGCGTTTCGACGGCCGGGGCACTACCAGGACCCAACAGAGGTCACTCCCGGTGAAGGGATCTCGGCTCTTTCCTCATCGAATAAGGTGCAGGATATATATATATATATATATATATATATATATATATCACTATGCAAAGAAAAAACTCCAAAAGCAGTCAAAAGACAAACCGAGTGTTGTAGCATCTGCCAGTTTTGCTAAAGAGGTCACTCCCGGTGAAAGGATCTCGGCTCTTTCCTTATCGAATAAGGTGCAGGGTGTTCTACAAGAAACACCGCTATGCCAAGCAAGAACTGTAGCTACCTGTTTTTGAAAATTCGATTCCACAACATCTTTAGGTTTCTTTTCTTTCATTAATCTCATTAATGAAGTCCCGTCATTTTAAGTTACCTTTACATCACAGATAAATACAACATACGCTTATGCCATCCGCATTCACCTCGATGTCCCCTCGTGCACCGTTAGGTTAGGTAACTAACGGCAGAGCGGGGCAGGGCTAGCGTGGGTGTAAAACATAAGCAACGTCTATATAATATATTATATATACTATATACAGTATCTATCTCAACATATCAAATGATCACATCACAGATATGGCAGCAGAACACAACATATGAAATATTGGATATACTAGGATTTCCGGGTTTTATATTAAGCCTGTATAAAACACGGATTCCACGGTCATGATGAATAGACAAACCCACATCCCTAGACCCCTATGAGAGTGGCAAGCAACCCTACCAATTCTAGAGATAGGAGACCCGGTCTCGACTCCTCGAGATGGTCTCCCACTGGACCCTAGAACTCGGTTACTTGTGCTCCCCGCCTTGGGTCTATCCTAATGCGGAAAAGTAAATAATATACAATGGTGGCATCATCCTCAACCCGGAAGTGCCCTAATAAAAGAATATTACATACAATGAATTTTACATGAATGAAAATGAAAAACTCTCATCTCACATAAAACCCCCGTCTATTCAAACACGACGATCCAATATAACATATCCCAGCAACACATAACATCACATGTCATCAACGTAAGTAAATATACGTATCTCAATTGTCGTTGAAATATAGCACCGAAACCGGCGATACACCACATATTACACTTACGGTCGTAGAAAAGAAAGTGAAAAACTACAACAGTTGGAATCCGCAACCACCTTAGACATCATAAACCCAACGTATCTCATACTTTGGATTTCATGCGTAACCAAATGAATTCCTTAGACATCACATGCCTAACAATTACAAACCTCGCATTTTAGTCTCGATCTCGAAAACACTTTTCAATATCTAGTCGGGCAAATTCCCGACATCCTGATCGAATGCTCGTCGGAAACTTTAGTAGACGGCCGCACCCCCGATACCGTCGACGAAGTGCACTAAGGCGGAACACCGCTGCCCGCGAGCACCCGAACGGATGCTTTTGGCGACGGGGTTCTCCTACAGTCACTTGGTCGGGGCTATGGGGCGTGGTTATCTATTAAGTTTACCCGGCGAGTATCCGCGTACACTACGTGATTGCGACGGACTTTTAATCTCATCAAAATCCCGTGGCAACCGATCATCTGAGACTAAATTGCTAGATTTATAACATTCAAACTAGTTATCTCATAACTACTTGTGGATTCCAAATATTGTATCCCATCACATAATATCCGGACGACGTTAAACTCTTCGATCGATTCATCAAAGTCCCACAATTTCCCGACAGCTCAACACTTGAGCACAGTTTTAATAATACCCAGAAGATGCTACAGTACCTATGAACCAGCCGTAGAAGGGTCAAACCAACACCTCACATGTGACAACGCTAAACCACCACAAACCCTAGGGTTCAAGTGGCGATTTTTATGGCTACATAATCGAGTTAAGGTTTACGTTCTTCTAGAGGGTCCACAGAATCACTTGCATGTTTTTCCGAATACGTTAAACTTGGAAACATAGGTTTCTGACATTCGATCGAACTTTTTAACTTTGCCTAGACAATACGTGAATAACCCGAAACAATGTTAAAACTACGAATACGAAACACTCTGACTTTCTTATAGTGTAAGATTACATCATATGCAAAATCAGCAAAAATAAACAACACCTGAAACACCAAAACCCAGCACTTGGAGCACACCCAAAAACATTACCCTAAACTCCATTGAAAATCCGAGCAGGCCGGAATTTCAAGCCTTGTCGCCGGCCATTTTCCGAGGGGAGGGGTCCATTTTTGGGTAGTGTTCATGATGTATCTCATACAACATTCTGCACTTGTTTAAATAATTTTTTGACAACAATTTAAAATCGACAGAAACTAGGGTTTTGCATTTCAAGTTTCGGAGTTGTTTTGGTTTCGTGATCTTAACAAAATCCTTATTAATTTCTAGAATGGCTCTGATACCACTGAAGGGTTACCCAAGACGGCAGCAAGGTTTCGGGAGGCATCGTCCATGCCAAATTCAAAAAATTGTCGTTTTAGCTAAACCTAAACAAGAATCGTATACTAGAAATCGACGGAAAGTAATATGCAAACACTTTGCAATAAGAAGTGAGCAAGGAATACAACCTTTGTAGACCGGTCCATCACTTCAATAGCTCCGTGTAGTAGTCCCTTTCGCTGTGATCGTAAACTCCGGACTCTAGAGAGGCTCCACGAAGAAACGAGCATGCTTGCTTCGATGACTTCGAGGCCGAAGATGATCTACGTCGAGGAGACACTAACCCAAGCTATTTCTTCACTAGGTTAAGAACTTTGTGAAGAGAACACCCTATACTAAATGGCAAGTAGTAGAGGATGATGAAGTAGGAAGTGGGCTCACTTTAGAATTGATTTTCTCACACTTTTTCTCATAACTCCATTAGAGCTAGAAATCTTTTGAGGGGGAAGAAGAAGAAGAAGAACTAACTCATCCAAATGAATTATTGGTGAGGTTAACAATGCAACCAAAGGTTAAGCATGTCATGCTTAACCCTTGTAGGGAGTTAACCATGTGCTATGGTTAAAGGTTAGGTCAAAAATATCTTAAGCAAGACAAAGAGAGAGAACGAAGTCAAAGATGCCTTGAAGCTTCTACAAGCTTTCAACAAATATCAACCATGAATAATTCCTCAATTTTGAATTACTTAATGATAAATTTAAACCCTAATCTTAACCCTAGCATGGTTTAATCCTCATTAACCCTAGTTGCATTTGTAACCTAACATGATATATTTAACATATATCACATATACATCAATGTACAATGTGAGAAAAGAAATCATAAGTGAGCTAATATTAGTTAATGTAATGTAATATATCAAATATATAATTATACATTTAATTATTAAATCAACACTTGATTTAATACTCCAGCTATATCACATATAACCGACTAATATCATAATGTAACATCTTATCGAATCAACACTTGATCCGATAACCCGGCTATATCACATATAACCTTTCATGTCACACATCACGAGAATATAGTGCAGTATCACATATCGCATTAATCTCGGTTCCGCACATATCACATATGTTCTCCTACTCTGTTTCGCTTGAGCCAGGAAACCCCTGTGTAGGACTCTAAAGACTCGTCAATACGCCGGCAGTAGGTGATGATCATATCAAACACCCACAAGCCGCAAGCGGTCTGCTAAACGTAACGGCCACCTGGGTATTGAGCGATCAGAAGATCAATAAGCAAGCCTGCTCACACTCCTGGGAATCCAATCAGTAACACTACCGTATAGTCCGGTCTCTTCGTCTGATATGTCGCATATCTCGTCTAGGGGTGGTAAACTTCAGACCCCAGTAACTCGATAAGTCGTGTCGATATGAGTCTCATAACGGGTCGAGAAACTATTGATAACACTTACCAGTATATCTCTGAAGCATCCTTGGCCAAGGACTTCCTGTTATAGCCAATTGAGCACAGCGCAACATCAACTCCCTATACCGGGAGAGACGAAACCCCTCCTATCGCTCATTGCCTCTATGTGACTCGGGACTGTACCCAAAATCCATCGTTTTGCACGTTCTCTTGAACGTGGTAAGGTGGAAATCAAATCACAGTGGGAATCACACAAGACTCTATGACGATCTCGGGTCTACAGACTAACCTGTACCAGTGTCACCAGAGAGTTGCTATCTGACGTGAGGTATAATACCATCTGGGAGTTCTCGGCGAGTCCGTCCAGTGTACCCTGTCTCCATTGAGCACCCGAATACTGTCTCTGATGTCAAACACCAATGGATATGGGATCATCCATCGCCCATCTACATGGGTCGAGCAGCTATACGCTAGTCTACTCTGGTATATCGATGCCCTGTCTCGATACACCCTCGACTAGGAACATTTGAAGGATGTACTTAGCGACTACACTATCCCCACTAGTATGATCTACATCATAGTCCTGGTAGTCAAGTACTCATCCTAAGGGTTTTATCAACATGTAACATAGAGACGATTAGTGTACACGTTAAGATAAAGAGCAACCAGATAGCATACTATCATGTCGAGCAAGAAAGTCCTCCATATATATGTCCAAGCATCTATTACAATATACATCGTATGTACAGTAATGGCCTCTAGGGCATACATATCACTAACAGAATCAAGTGTTGATTTTATAATGTGATATACAGATAAATGATATTAGTCAGTCATATGTGATATAACCGGATTATTAAATCAAGTGTTGATTAAATAATGTGATATATATTATATGTGATATAATTATATCTTAACTAATATTATTAGCTCACTAAATATTTTCTTATATGTATTAATATATATATATATATATATATATATGATATATATATAAATATATATGAAGCATGACATAGATTTCTATTTTATGAAAATGGAAATGAGGTGGGAAATGGGAAGGCTTTGGGAGCATGGTTGCAAGCATGGGCTTTTATCATTGTTTATTCATCTTGACTCACTATTCAAGCATGGGTGCAATTTTATATTGCAATAATTCCATGCTTGAATGAGTGAGGTCAAGGGGTTAGCCATTGACTTGCTCATTCTAACACTTACCTATTTTTCTTTAGTTGCTCCCATATGCTCTCTAGCTTCTTCATCTTCCTCATTGTCACGGTTCAAGCTTCAACCCTCACATGTGATGTGAACCATGAAGCTTGAACACAAACTTGTGAGCAAAATCATATCCCCTACTTCACCATCCTACACTTGACTAGCGATCGAGTGTAGCGTGTTTCCTACGCTAAAGAGTTTAGTGTAAAGGTAACTTGAGTTGAAGGGACTTCGCGTGGATCATCTTCGGCACGAAGGTCATTGGAGGAAGCTCGTCCAAACCCTTAAGTAGAGCCTAGTGGAGTCGCGGGACTACTACACGGAGCATGTGAAGTGAAGGACTCGATCTACGAGGGTATAGCCATCTTTCACTTCTTCTAGTTTTCTTGATATCAAACATAAACCCTAATCAACTAGCTAAAGATCTTGGATAGTCTAGCTTAGCACCTATAAAAATTTGTATTTGGCATGGTTGATGCCACTTGGACCTCATGGTGGTGCTAGGGTAGACTTTCATGGTATCAGAGCCAAAGCTAGAAGATTAGACGATTTAATTAGAATCACGAAACCGAAAAACTCCGAAACACCAAAACCCAAGATCACAGTTTCTGTCGATTTTAAAACTTCCTCTGAAATTTTTTTAAACAACTGCAGAAGGTTATATTTGATGTAACAAGAACACCCTACAAAAACGAACCCCAAATGAAAAAATTAGTCCGGCGAAAATGGTGAAAAAACCCATCCTGGACGGTTTTTGCATTTAATTTGGGTTTGGATTTTGTATGGTGTTCTTATCTATTGATTTTGGAGTTTCAGGTATTGTTTGATTAGCCCAGTTTGCATGTTGTAACACCTTAGGATTTCGATTAGTATTAATTAGACGATAATGCGGGTTTTCTGTAAAAAGTTTACCAATTTGGTTTCCTCACATTTTATAACATTTAATTAATAATTTATTATTAATTGTTATGGCTTGCACACACTTGTGCATGTTAATGTGAGGTTTGTTTGTGTTAATCTAGTTTAGTGACCTTGACACTTTAATCTAATTCTTGCTTGTTTAAACCCTAACCCTAGATATTTGTGTGAGATATTTGTTTTGGATTGAGAGAGGTGGCTTGTGAGTCATGGAGGCATTTATGTGGGCATTAATGGAGGTGAGGGAGAGAGAGTAAGAATAAGGACTTATCTCTCCCTACACTCACCTCTCTCTCTCTCTTTTCATCTCACCCTCTCCCATTCTCTCTCACTCTATCTCCTTCTCAAATTCCTCAACCCTTTTCTTCATTCCTCAACCCTCAAACTGAACCCTTATCACTTCCATCACAAAACCTTCACAAACTTCACAAAATCAAACCCAAATCACATCTCAAGTCTTATTTTGCCTCTAGGATTCCTTGGAGCTTGGAAAGCTAGGATCTTTGAAGTTGTGGGAGTAGGTAATGATCTCTATCTGTGAAGTAAGTCTTTTTAATGTTATGTAGTTTGTTAGTTTCAGTTTAGAACGCGTAAAATTTCGTTTCGTGCAATATCGTATTTTTAGTATAGTTTTGGGTCTCGGATGATCTGCTATCAAACCAGGTATTTGTTGGAAAAGTTCCTATCACAATGACCTTGTGTAGTGACCTAGAACCCACCATAGAAACCTGAGCCCATTCCCTCTCTAACAGGCAGCAGATTTATTGGTTCTGGCCGCAATTTGCGGCCATAGTAGGGGCTGGGGGGGTTGTGTTTTGGGGTAGAGGTCTCTGCGGTTGTGTGTGGTCTTGTGGTACGTGCAACTTTTATAAATTGTTTGTGTAGCAAAATCTGGGTTCACTTTGCTTGTTTTCTAGAATTTCGACTACACGCGTTACGTTATCCGATACGGTTCGTGTTCTTGTGTAGCTGTTGCTCTTGAGTTGGTTTTGTAGTGTCGCTACGCACGTTATCCACTAGACGAACACTTGAGAGTTTGTTTGGAGTTGATGCGTCGGTCAAACGTAGTTAATACGTATTATTGGTCGATTGCTAATATACACTTGTTATGTTGTTTTATGATCTTAGGGACGCAGGTGGGGACTTCGGACGCTGCGAAGAAGGGAAATCGAGTGGTTGGCTTTACTTAGCCCTAGAATCATCTGTGAGTAGATTTAACATCTACAGGGGAATCGTCCGCATGGCGTTATGCGTCTGGGCTAGATATGATATGATATTAGTCGCATGTTTATATTGCACATATAGAGTTTGTGCATAAACTTCATTGCATATTATTACTTATGCTTGGACTTGTACCCTTTGGACACTACACTATTATTGACGGCTCATGTTGCACGAGCACTGATTGTATGCCACACACACCGTCGATAATTGCCATGACACGCATAACCCATAACATACGAGATATAGTTGACACCTATACATACGTGATATTGTATGGTTAGGGACTTTGGGACATTGATTCAAATTCCATTATGCATATGACATATAGCATACTTGTATACCTACATGCATACACATATGCCTTGACATGCCTACATGCTAGCTACCCATATACCTATATGGTACTGTACCATTAGAGATAGGTATATACACATATGAGACATAGCTACATGTACATCTTGCATACATACTTACACATACACCCGTATGGTATTACATCATTATTGATAGGTACATGCTCATACACCTTGTTGTAGTTACATGTTCACCTTTATATGATGTTGCGTTTGGTTTCGGAGAAATTAGGAACCGCATGATACTTAATAACTTGTTGCAGTTAAATAGCGTTTTTTCCTTTATATGCTCATATTACTGTTTCGTGTTGCATATATTTTATTTCATGGATATCGCATTGTAATGTGGTTTTTGTATGATATTTTCTGGATATTTTAATCCTACGTATATATATCAGTGGTATGGGACGTTGATATACATATGTATATTTACGTATATATATATCAGTTGTATGTGACGCTGTTATATATGTACACCTACATAATATATCATCATAATGATCTATGCAATTATACTTATTCATTTGATATGTGGGCCGATATTATGGTCGATATGAGGGTCGATATGAGGGGCCTATGTGCTCAATGTGAGGGGCCTATGTGCTCGATATGAGGATTCAGTGAGGATGACATGTTTTATTCTATACACCGCATTTATTTGATATGCATTGCTTCATGCATTAGTTGTACCTGATAGAGTACCTTTCATGACTATTGCATATACATAGTGTCATTTATTGCTATCAGCTTGCATGTGATAGACCATCGTAGTACGTGCATACTTGCGATTACCTGCATATGTTATTTACTATTCACGAGTTGGCAACTCACCCCGTTGTGCCACAGGGTTGTGCAGGTTGTCCATCAGAGCGGTCAGAGGCAGGGCTTTCTTCTTCCTATCGTATCATCTTTTGCAGCGGATACCGCTAAGGCTGACTGTATGCAGTTTTGCTAGGTGGGTTTTGCGGTTATCCGATGATGCTCATTTGTATATTCGTTGTATCCAGTACTCTCCATCTACCATTTTCATGTATTGACTTAGAGACGAGTTGTGAGGACGATATTGTATATTATTTTGTGACTGAGTGTCATTTATGCTGTTTTTATTTATATTGTCTTTTTCTTCGCTACGGCGTCGTATATCTGTTGTGGTGGTTGTTTTCCGCCTTTAGGCGTTGATTTGCTCCCGTTTTGGGGATGCTTTACTTATATCTTTTGTTGTACCCTTTTTGGAGGCTTGTTTTACAAAGGAGGTGCTGCCAAATTTTAAAGGAAGTAAATTTGGACTTTAAAGAATTTGTACTTGAGATTTCAAAATGTTTAACAATGTTCTTATCACTTACTACTTTTGATGGTTTAGATTGCTGGGTTTTCGGCTTACTTAAATTTCGTTACGCCTGTAGACGTTACGTGGTTTAAGGGCCGTCATGTACCAAATTTTGGGTCGTGACAAAGTTGGTATCAGAGCGCTAGGTTTTACCTTTCGGAGTGCAGGATGACCTTGGTATGATGGAGTAGGTAGCTTAAGCAGAGTGATGTCGCGTGTGTATGTCCGCGGCATACTTACGACACGGTATTCTGCCTAAGTGACCTAAGTACTAATTGCTTGAAATTCCTTCCATGATGATACATATCCTTGTGATTCGATTTCCGTGTTCTTATCGAATCCTATTTCCATTTATAGCCTTTTGCCGCCGATGACTATGAGGGCTCAGAGAAAGGCAGCGAGAGTCGAGGTCAGAGTTCACTCGTTTGGTACGAGGACTGACCAGGACGGTACGCTCATTGTACATGAGCAGTTTGATCCTCCTTCGATAGCTCGTATTGTTAGGCTTGAGGCAGATATGCAGGACTTGCGCCAGATGATGAGGTCGTTGGTTGAGGCCATTCGAGCACAGCGACAGGAGGTTGCCACCCCTGTTACCCAGTTATTCCTTGCTATCAGCATACAGCATTGTGTTACTTACACAGCACCAGTGGATGCAGCTCTATTAGCTAAGGAGCGTCTTTCCGAGACTTTGGGAGTTCGAGTACAGAGAAGGGCTCGTGCAGGTGTACCAGCCCAGAGACAGAGGCTTAGTCGCCGTGACAGGTTTCGTGCACGTCGCGAGAGTAGCAGAGGCTTGGGACGAGGCCAGTTGTTTAGCTCTTATCCGCAGGAAGGTCAGCAGTTTTTATCTGGATGTTACCAGTGTGGGAGTTTGGGTCATCGGGTTTGAGATTGTACTGGGCTACGTGAGCGCGAGGCAGCTGTACCATGTGATATCGTATCACCTTCACCTGAGGGAGAGTCACCTTTTGCGCCTGTTGTTGATCCGCGTCAGATTTTTGTTCAGAGAGGTCATGGTCGCGGAGGGTTCGTTCCAAGTGTACAGGATGGTAGAGGAGGAAGACAGCCAGTTGCGGGTAGAGGGAAGACACGAGCGTTTGCTTCTACTCACCGGGATGCGCGGGCGTCTAATGCAGAGTTTTCAGGTATTCATATTCGTATGTTCTTTCGTTACACATGTTTGTTTAATTCGGGATATATGCACTCGTTTGTTCTACACACTTTGTGTCGAGATTGGGCCGAGAGTCGTGTATGCTAGATCAGCTGTTTGTTGTGTTTACTCTTATTAGCGATCCTTTTATTGCGCGACACGTGTTTCGGTCATGTGCCAATCAGATAGGAGATAGAATTTCGTTCGTTGATTTGATCCTTCTAGAGATGTTGGACTTTGATGTTCTCCTGGGCACGGACTGGTTGGCTACGTGCTATGTGTCTGTGGACTGCCTTGAGAAAACAGTCAGGTTTTGTTTTCCCGGCTAGTCGGTTCTTGTTGTGCAAGGGGACAATGGTGCCGCCCCTCACAGCTTGATTTCAGCCTTTTTCGTTGGTCGGCTTTTGAGGAGAGGATGTCGGGGATTCTTGGCTTTCATTCGTGATACCGAAGCTACAGTGGGTTTGTTGGACCGGGTTCCTATCGTGCGAGAGTTTTCCGACGTTGTTCCAGGTGAGCCGGTGGAGCTTAAGGATCTGCTGCAGAGTTGTTAGATAGGGGGAGTTGTACGTCTGAGTGTTTCATTTTGGGGAGCTCCTATTCTGTTAGTCAAGAAGAAAGACGGCAGTTTGTGGTTGTACATTGATTGATCGTCAATTGAACCGAGTTATGGTGCGGATAGGTATCCTTTATCTCGCATTGATGATTTGTTCGATCAGCTCCAGAGTGCAAGACATTTTCTAAGTTTGTTTTGGGATCAGGTCATCATTGTTGCGGGTTCGGAGTGATGACATTCCGAAGACTGTGTTTTATGCACGCTACGGGCAGTATGAGTTTTTGGTGGTGTCGTTGGACTCACCAATGCCCTACAGCATTCGTGGATGTGATGAACCAAATTCTTCAGGCCGTTCCTCGACCAGTTTATTGTTGTGTTATTGATGACATTCTGGTCTATTCCAAGAGTCGTGAGGAACATGAGTAGCACTTGAGGATTTCTTTGCAGACATTGGGAGAGTACCAGCTGTTTGCTAAATTCTTGAAGTGTTCCTTCAGGCTTGATAGTGTTGACTTCCTAGGTCATGGGGTTACGTAAGACGTTATTCGTATGGACCCGAAGGAGATCGAGGCCGTACAGCTTTAGCCCAGAATTTTATCAGGGACAGAGGTCCGTAGATTTTTGGGCTTAGCCAGTTTTTACCGCCGTTTCGTGCAGGATTTCGTGAGTATCGCTGCACCATTGACCATACTGACAAAGAAAGGAGTTCTTTTTCTTTAGATTGAGGCATTCGTGCTGAGTTTTCAGTGGTTGAAGACTTGGTAGACGACTGCACCAGTTCTATCTTTTCTTTCTGGATCGGGCGACTTTGTCGTTTATTGTGATGTTTCGCGAGTGGGGCTCGATTGTGTACTGATGTAGCATGATAGAGTTATCGCTTATGCTTCCCGACAGTTGGAGGAAGTACGAGTAGGTTTTATCCCACTCATGATCTGGAGATAGCCGCGGTGATCGTGCGTTGAAGATTTGGAGACACTACTTGTAGGATAGTCGTGTCAGATTTTCACGGACCACCAGAGCTTTGTGTACATCTTCCTACAGAGGGATCTGAGTTGAGACAGCGCTGTTGGATGGAGCTTGTGAAGGATTGTGATTGTGAGATCCTTTATTTACCCGTGGCGAGACGATTGTGGTAGCTGATGCTTGAGTCGTAGGCCCGGGGGTAGCTTGTTCCAGTTGTGCGCAGTTCAGAGACAGTCTTCTGCAGATTTACAGAAAGATGAGTACAGTTTAGTTTGTGTCTACTAGGGGACAACTTTCTCATGTCCACGCCCGTCCACTTTTACTTAATCGTTTTCGTGAGGCGCAGCCCGCCGATGCTCGTTTGTTTGAGATTCTGAGCATGTTCGGCAGGGTAAAGATTCGGAGTTCTTGATTTATAACCAGGGTGTGCTATGTTAAGGACTCGATGGCATGTACCAGATACTAATGGGTAGAGACGCGAGGTCCTAGAGCAGGCACATCAGTCAGCTTTCAGTGTTCATCCAAGTGCCACCGAGATGTAACGTGACTTGAGAGTTGGTTACTAATGGGCGGGGGTGAAGAGTGAAGTTTCGGATTTCGTTTTGAGGTGCTTAGCTTGTCAGCGAGCTAAGGTTGAGCATTTGAGGCCGGCTGGAGAGTTTCAACCTTTTTACCGTTCCAGAGTGGGAATGGGAGCAGATCTCCATGAAATTCGTTGTGGGTCTACCCAGATCTAGTCGAGAGTATGACTCCATTTAGGTGATTGTTGTCCGGTTATGCTCAGTTTGCTCAGTTGTTCTTTGTTAAGTTTGTGTGTTTGCATGGAGTTACTTCATGCGTTGTATCCAATAGAGGCACCCAGTTCGCTAGTTGTCGTTGGCAGAAGCTTCAGGAAGCCTTGGGTACTGGTTGAGCTTTAGCTCCGCTTTCCATCCGTAGGCTGATGGTCAGATAGAGCGGACTGTACAGACTCTGGAGGATATGCTTGTGTGTACGTACTAATTGTTTGTTGGCGGTTGGGATCGTCACTTGCCATTAATGGAGTTCTCCTACGATAACAGTTATCAGGAGACATTTCAAATGGCAACTTTCAGGCCTTATGTGGTAGGTTATGTCGATCGCCAGTCTGTTTTACTGACTCAGCAAGAGCAGGATTTTTGGACCCCAGCTAGTCAAGAGGCTTCGGAGAAAATCCAGTTGGTTCAGGTTAGGATGAGAGCAGCCCAGTGCAGACAAAAGTCTTATGTGACCATGGTGGTCGCAGACTTGAGTTCGCGGTGGGAGATCATGTATTCCTACGGATTTTTCCGATGAATGGCGTGTTGAGTTTTGGGAAGCTTAGTCCCATAATTTGTAGGTCCTTTTGAGATCCTTGAAGCGAGTTAGTACCGTTTCCTATAATTTGGCACTTCCGCCCAGATTTTTGAGTATTCACCCCTTTTTCCTGTGTCGATACTTGAAAATACCTTCATGACCTTTCTCACATGATTTAGCACCAGACCATATAGCTTGGACGCGATCTTTTCGTTCATCGATAGCCGATGGTGTTAGTGGATCGGCAGGTGGAGAAACTTCGGTCAAGGGTCTTGCCATCTATGGAGGTTTTCTTTGGCGTAGCAGTCTAGTGAGGGGATCACTTGGGAGGCTACGAGTGAGATATGGATAATTTGCACTCATCTCTTTGAAGGTATGCATAGTAAGAATTTTAAATTCGAGGACGAATTTTCTATAAGCGGGGGAGATTGTAACACCTTAGGATTTCGATTAGTGTTAATTAGATAATAATGCGGGTTTTCTGTACAAAGTTTACCAATTCGGTTACCTCACATTTTATAACATTTAATTAATAATTTATTATTAATTGTTATAGCTTGCACACACTTTGGCATGTTAATGTGAGGGTTTGTTTGTGTTAATCTAGTTTAGTGACCTTGACACTTTAATCTAATCCTTACTTGTTTAAACCCTAACCCTAGATATTTGTGTGAGATATTTGTTTTGGATTGAGAGAGGTGGCTTGTGAGTCATGGAGGCATTTATGTGGGCATTAATGGAGGTGAGGGGGAGAGAGTAAGAATAAAGACTTATCTCACCCTACACTCACCTCTCTCTCTCTCTTTTCATCTCACCCTCTCTCATTCTCTCTCACTCTATCTCTTTCTCAATCCTTTTCTTCATTCCTTAACCCTCAAACTGAACCCTTATCACTTCCATCACAAAACCTTCACAAACTTCACAAAATCACACCCAAATCACATCTCAAGCTTGTTTTGCCTCTAGGATTCCTTGGAGCTTGGAAAGCTAGGATCTTTGAGCTTTTGGGAGTAGGTAATGATCTCTATCTTTTAAGTAAGCCTTTTTAATGTTGTGTAGCTTGTTAGTTTCAGTTTAGAACGTGTAAAGTTTCGTTTCGTGCAATATCGTATTTTTAGTATAGTTTTGGGTCTCGGATGATCTGCTATCAAACTAAGTATTTGTTGGAAAAGTTCCCATCACAGTGACCTTGTGTAATGACCTAGAACCCAGCATAAAAACCTGAGCCCATTCCCTCTCTAACAGGCCGTAGATTTATTGGTTATGGCCGCAATTTGCGGCCAGAGTAGGGGCTGGGGGGTTGTGTTTTGGGGTAGAGGTCTCTGGGGTTGTGTGTGGTCTTGTGGTACGTGCAACTTTACAAATTGTTTGTGTAGAAAATCTGGGATCACTTTGCTTGTTTTCTAGTATTTCGACTACACGCGTTACGTTATCCGATACGGTTCGTGTTCTTGTGTAGCTGTTGCTCTTGAGTTGGTTTTGTAGTGTCGCTACGCACATTAGCCACTAGACGAACACTTGAGAGTTTGTTTCGAGTTGATGCATCGGTCAAACGTAGTTGGTACGTGTTATTGGTTGATTGCTAATATACACTTGTTATGTTGTTTTATGATCTTAGGGATGCAGGCGGGGACTTCGGACGTTGCGAAGAAGGGAAATCGAGTGGTTGGCTTTACTTAGCCCCAGGATCATCTATGAGTAGATTTAACATCTACAGAGGAATCGCCCGCATGGCGTTATGTGTCTGGGCTAGATATGATATGATATTAGTCGCATGTTTATATTGCATATATAGAGTTTGCGCATAAACTTCATTTCATATTATTACTTGTTGTGCTTAGACTTATAACCATTGGACACTGCACTATTATTGACGGCTCATGTTGCACGAGCACTGATTGTATGCCACACACACCATCGATAATTGCCATGACACGCACAACCCATATACATACGAGATATAGTTGACACCTATACATACGTGATATTGTATGGTTAGGAACTTTGAGACATTGATTCAGATTCCATTATGCATATGACATATACCATACCTGTATACCTACATGCTTACACATATGCCTTGACATGCCTACATGCTAGCTACCCATATACCTATATGGTAATGTACCATTAGAGATAGGTATATACACATATGAGACATAGCTACATGTACATCATGCATACATACTTACACATACACCCGTATGGTATTACATCATTATTGATAGGTACATGCTCATACACCTTTTTGTAGTTACATGTTCACCTTTATATGATGTTGTGTTTGGTTTCGGAGAAATTAGGAACCGCATGATACTTAATAACTTGTTGCAGTTAAATAGTGGTTTTTCCTTTATATGCTCATATTACTGTTTCATGTTGCATATATTATATTTTATGGATATAGCATTGTAATATGGTTTTTATATGATGTTTTCTGGATGTTTTAATCCTGCATATATATATATATATATCAGTGGTATGGGACGCTGATATACATATGTATATTTACGTATATATATATATCGGTGGTATGGGACGCTGTTATATATGTACACCTACATAATATATCATCATAATGATCCATGCAATTATACTTATTCATTTGATATGCGGGCCGATATTATGGTCGATATGAGGGCTGATATTATGGTGGATATGAGGGGCCTATGTGCTCGATATGAGGGGCCTATGTGCTCGATATGAGGGGTGATTGATCTTAGATTTCGGATCGTGTTAATGAAAGATAAAATGTTCACAATCAAAGAAATTTGTATCGCCGCAATCAAAAATAGTGTCGCTAGTAGCGATTGTTAGTGAGCACGGATCGTCCACAGAGATTTGTGTTTTGATCAATCTTGTTTTAGATGAATTGAAATGAAAATAGTAAAGAAAATGATTCAAGATTCATGAGGTTTAGTTTCAAGAAACATAAAGAAAATAGATCTAGAATCAAGAATGAAGAAGTTATCCCCAATCAATTTGATTATCAAGATTATGAAGATCAGCTTGTAGGATTCGATTGAGTTAATAGCTAATGATGAATCTAATAATTCATAATCTTATCTATTGATAATTTGTAGCTAGATTGATGATGATGAATGAAGATTAGGGATCAATTGAAGAAACTAAGGTTTCTCCTTCACTATCCCTTATCTTTTCAATCATAATCATTCAGATTTAGCCTCTAGCAAAGAAAATCATCAATTGTTTGATCCCTAATTTGCAATGAAATAATCAAGAAGTGATCTCGCTCCAAATTAGGTCATCAACGATTCTTTTTGCTAAAGTTCACAAATCTTATAAGATTAAAAATTAGTATTAAGATTTATTCATCATTAGATCTATCAACTCTCTCGAATCCTCCACAAGCGGAGAATTTACTCACACATCATAAAATATGAAAGAATCAAGAATCGATAAATTTTCATAATGCAAGAATGTAAAGAAAGCAAGAATTACAATTATTACCTTTATTAAACAATGACTAGGTACACATTCACTCAATTTGAGGTTACAAGATTTGAGGAGGTAACTAGATCCATCGAAATTAGCTTCGCATCGATCTTCGTGAGTCGTGGAACGGTTGCGATCACTTGCTCTTGATGAAGACCGACGTCATGATAAAGGATAGTTGATGGCTTGCTTGATTTGCTTCTCGATGAATCTTGATTTGGTTTTGGAATTGGATTTGGGCTAGGGTTTGGACTACAAGTTATGTTACTTAACTTGTGTGTGGAATTGATGAATAATGATCAACAACCTTTGTAATGAAGCCATAAGTCCCCTTTTATAGTTTTCCTTTATCTTCTCCTAGAAGCTAGGTTGTTATGAGGCTTGCATAGGAAGCTAGGTAGGTACCAAGCTTACACTAGAAGTTTGGCTGTTGTAGAGAAGCTTCTGGAAAATTCTAGGGTTTTTAAAGCGTCTTGAGGAAGCTTGTCAGTTGAGAGGAAGCCTTGGGAAAAGTTTCAGTTCACCGACGAGTCGAAATGGCCGTGGATCCGTGGCGGATCGGCCTGGATCGGCCGCGGTTCCGCGGCCATATGATGAGTTTGATGGCTGGTTTTCTCTGTGTCTCTTGATGTTGGCTTTAGGATTTTTCTCTGATACCTGGAATCTTACTATTGTTTCTTTGTTGCTTCCAGATTTCATGTCTTTGACTTGATGCATTTTATCGGCGCTTTTGTGATTCCGGTTCTTTGATCTGAAGAATTTTCTGCACACAATCTCGATAAAGTATGTTGAGATATACAAAATCATGCATGTAGTAATAAACACACAATTTCCCTCATAATGTCGGTTATAATGTATAACACAGGTTATTTGATATTTTGCAGACGAATTACTAATATGTGCTATATTTATACCAAATACTTTTAGATGATTAATAAGAGTAGGGAAATTGATCTGTTAAGAATGCAATATTTTCGACTAATCAAATTCCCCCAAACTTAATTTTGGTCGTCTCGAGCAAACATCTTTTATTCAAGAGAAGGAGAAAATATAAGAAAAAGAAAAGGCTAACGAGCACACTTTTGTAGGCAACACGATTGCACTGAGCACGTGCAACAAGCCTTTAAACCTCTAGGTGTCCCTAGTAGGAGGAGTGTTGTCTCCTGAGGGTTTTCAGCGGATTGCACCCACAAAATCCGATAATAAAAGGAAGACTGTGAAAGTTACATATAAAGATAAGAATTATAAAAGAAAGACTTTGAAAATTAGAGTTTCCAACTACACTAGCATTTCAGTTGTCATGAGCTCTATCTTTATAGTCATGAAAAGATATTAGAAATCACATCATCCCTCAATAAAACATCATCTTGATTCTTCATTCCTACCTTTCTTCCAAACATCGATCATATACCCCTACGTGTGTGTAAAGGACATCTCTACACTCGGAGAATTCAATTCAAGCTATCATACTCTTGTCCATCTACCTCAGTACTTTTTTAGTCGGTGAATATTAGATGGATTTGCTCACACATTTTTCATGCGACCATTAATACTTCTTGAGGTACTAACCGACCGATTACTTATGTGCTTGCCGATTAAGCGTAAATAGTATTTTCCTCGTCTTGCAACACCTAAGGCTTAGCAGTGACTCCCAAACCAGTTGGTCTAAGGCACTAGGTGATGAAGCACCCTCACTATATTTTTTTTATGCTGCCTTGGTGATTACAAAACCAGTGTTCATTTTTCTACACCATTTTATATTTTATTCTTTATTTTTTATTTTCTTCGTACTTTAGCTTTTAGACAAGAGCATTTCAAGGTATCCTCTACTATCCCGAGTTTCAAGACGCGTGTAAGTGCATATAGTAGGGTATAAACATTCAAATGTTTAGCTTCCAGAATAGGAACTATTTTTCCGACTTATTTTTATCCTCAGATTAGTGACTTTTTTCATCTTACTAACCCTTGGAACAACGGCTCATAACTACTTATTACTAGTTTGTTTAAGAAAACATCTAACTTTCTAGGTTTTTCTTAAATTTTTCTAATCTTTTGGATGTAATTTTTCACTATCTAATCTTTTATTATAATATTAAATATATTTTTTTATATGTTTTGTGCTTATGCAAAGTATGATGCAAAGTGATGCATAAATAAGCACAAACCTCCCCCAAACTTGTTTACAACAGTGTCCTCACTGTTGTCATCTGTTGAATCACAAAAACCTATAAACTTGGGAGGAAAATTATTAACGGGGGCAATAATATATGAACATGAAAATCTCCCCCAAACTTATTCTTTTCATTCACCTCCATTCTAAAGATGATACAGTATTTTTCAAAACATGGAGGTGAGACGGAGGAATTTTAGTCAAAATAAAGTGGCTCCTGTAAAAACAGGAGCTCCTCCGTGGGGTCAGTGGAAAAATACGGTTTTAATTTATGTCCATTTACTTTGAAAATTGTACCGTTTTCAACATTTTCAACCTCAACTGCCCCGTGCGGGTATACATACCGCACAACAAAAGGTCATTTCCATCGAGATTTTAGCTTACTCGCATGAAGATGGAGACATGAGTCGTAAAGAAGGACTTGTTGACCTGGTATAAAAGTTTTTCTCAAAATGTTTTTATCATAAAATACCTTAGTCCGATTCTTTACTATCACAGCATTATCATAAGCTTCATCGCGGAGTTCACTTAGCTCGTTTAATTGCAGCTTCCGAAAGTTGCAGGATTGATTTAAGTCGAAGTTTAGTTCTTTAATAGCCCACATTGCTTTGTGTTCAATCTCGACCGGCAGGTGACAAGCCTTACCAAACACTAGACGATATGGAGACATACCTAGATCAGTTTTAAAAGCCGTATGGAATGCCCAAAGAGCATCCGTCAATCTGGTTGACCAATCTTTTCGATTTTTAGAAACTGTTTTCTCCAAAATTTGTTTGATTTATCTGTTTGAAACCTCAGCTTGCCCGCTCGTTTGGGAATGATAGGGTGTGGAAAGTTTGTGGTTGATTGCATATTTCCGCATCAAAGTCTCGAAAGACCGATTACAGAAATGCATCCCGTTATCGCTAATGATAGCGCATGGGTGTCCTAATCGCGAAAAGATATTTTCTTTTAAGAACTTAATGACAAACTTTTTGTCATTAGTGCGACAAAGAATAGCTTCCACCCATTTTGAGACGTAATCAACCGCAAGCAACATGTACAAATTCCCAAAAGAGTTAGGAAAAGGACCTATAAAATCAATGCCCCAAACGTCAAAAATTTCAACCACCAGAATCGGTTGAAGTGACATCTCATTTCTTTGAGAAATCCTACCCGTGTGTTGACATTGTGTACAGGTTTTGCAATGATCAAATGCATCTTTGAATAATGTTGGCCAGTAAAAACCGCATTGCAAAACCTTATCCGCCGTCTTTCGAGGACCAAAGTGACCTCCACATGCCGGATCATGAAAAAAGATAGAACACTCTTGAATTAATCATTGAGGACACATCGGCGAATGATCTGATCAGGACAATACTTAAACAGATAAGGTTCATCCCAGTAAAATTGTTTTACTTGGGATAGAAATCGATGTTTGTCCTGTTTAGACCATTCACTAGGAATAAGTTCCGTTGCAAGATAATTCACAATATCCACGAACCAAGGTTCGGTGAATACATTCAAGAGTTGTTCGTCTGGAAAAGAGTCATTAATTGGCAGGGTCACAGGTGAAGAAGAGATGCGTGAAAGATGGTCGGCTACTACGTTTTCACATCCTTTCTTATCTCGAATGACAAGATCAAATTCTTGTAATAGAAGGATCCAACGTATTAACCTACCTTTAGCATCCTTCTTCGATAAAAGATGTTTCAAGGCGGAGTGATCAGTGTACACAACAATTGGTGAGCCAATTAAGTAAGGCCTGAATTTTTCTAATGCAAATACAGCTGCCAAAAGTTCTTTTTCGGTAGTTGTCTAATTAATTTGAGCATCATTCAGGGTCTTACTTGCATAATAAATCACATGTGGCATCTTTTCAATGTGTTGTCCTAAGACTGCACCAACTGCAAAATCCGATGCCATCACATATAAGCTCAAATGGGTGGTTCCAATCAGGAGATGATAGAACATGGGCTGTAGTGAGGGAATTCTTAAGTGAGTCAAATGCAACCTCACAATCCGAGTCAAAGTGAAAGGTTGTGTCCTTGGCCAAGAGAAGAGTTAAGGGTCTAGCAATTTTGCTAAAATCCTTAATGAATCTCCGATAAAAGCCTGCATGGCTAAGAAAAGATCGTATATCTTTGACGCATTTGGGATGAGGAAGGTTATGAATGACATCTATTTTAGCTCTGTCAACCTCAATGCCTTTCCGTGAAATAACATGTCCAAGCACAATTCCCTCTTGGATCATGAAATGGCATTTTTCCAAATTCAAGGTTAAGTTCTTCTCCTTACAACGAGTATGAACTGCGTCAAGATGAGATAGGCAGTCAGCAAAAGAATCTCCGAATATCGAGAAATCGTCCATGAAAATCTCCAGAAAATTCTCGACCATGTCCGAGAATATCCCCATCATACACCGCTGAAATGTAGCGGGAGCATTGCATAACCCAAAGGGCATGCGTCTATAAGCAAATGTACCGAAAGGACAAGTAAATGTGGTTTTGTCTTGATCCTTTTCGGTAATAAGGACCTGGTTATAGCCAGAGTATCCGTCCATGAAACAGTAATATTCTCGTCCAGCTAAGCGTTCTAGCATCTGGTCAATAAAAGGTAGAGGAAAGTGGTCTTTTCTTGTTGCGGCATTGAGTTTTCTATAATTAATACATACACGCCACCCAATTTGAGCACGTGTCTGGATTAACTCATTTGCTTCATTTGTTATGACCGTGATGCCAGATTTCTTAGGGACTACATGAATCGGACTTACCCATTGGCTATCAGAGATTGGGTAAATGATACCGCTGTCAAGGCATTTGACGATTTCTTTCTTTACCGCCTCCTTCATGACGGGGTTTAACCGTCTCTGTGGTTCTCGGGTTGGTTTGGCTTTATCCATCAGATGTATATGATGTTCAACAATCAAGGGACTAATCCCTTTGATGCCATCCATAGTCCAACCAAAAGCCTGACTATTAGATCTCAATACCGTCAAAAGCGCATTCTCTTGCTCTGAGGCTAAAGAAGCAGATAGGATCACAGGTAAAGACTCATTCTCACCTAAATATGCATATTTAAGATGAGAAGGTAATAATTTGAGATCTAATGTCGGCGGAGAAATAATAGAAGGTGGGGTAAAAGAATGACATTCAGATTCACGAAGGAGCTCGTAGCCTGCAAAGGATATAGACTCGGAAAGTGATGAGTAAAAAGGTTCAGACTCAGGAGTGGACTCATCAAAAGTGTCCTCACTAAGATGTGCAAGATCAAACATTGATGTGCTAATGTCGTCGATATCATCAAAGCAAAGTTCATCAACTTCGCAGCTTTCGTGAGCTATCTCGTGGACAGAACAGACATCAAGAATGTGAGCAGAGGGTTCAGACGGTTGGCTTCCAATTTTGTAAATGTTCAGTTCAATTGTCATTTTTCCAAAAGATAGGTTCATAGAACCATTTCGACAATTAATGGCAGCATTGGAAGTGGCAAGGAATGGTCGACCCAGAATCACCGGAATTTGGTTTCGTGAGTTCGCTACAGGTTGTGTATGAAGAACAACAAAGTCCACAGGGAATATAAATTCCCTGACTTTTATCAACGCATCCTCTAATTCACCCCTACGTTTGGTGATTGATCGATCTACCATTTGGAGAGTGCAATGAGCTGGTTTCAACTCTCCAATCCTAACTGCTCATAAACAGAGTATGCAAGCAGGTTAACACTTGCGCCAAGGTCAAGTAAAGCACGGTTGATGTTTTTACCCCCAATAGAAATCGATATTGTAGGACTTCCGGGGTCCTTACATTTCTTTGGTAACTGTGGGGTAAACGTGTTAGTTATGTATATGCCCTAGAGGCCATTGTTGTACATATGATGTATATTATGATGGATGCTTGGATATATACAGAGAGGACTTTCTTGCTGTCATGATAGTATGCTATTTGGTTTCACTTTATCTTAACATGTTGACTTGTATTGGTTTACTGTCTTATTCTCACATGTTGATAAAGCCCTTAGGATCTGTACTCGACTACTGGGACTATGATGAGATCATACTAGTAGGGCCATAGTTTCGATGAGTACATCCTATATTTGTTCCTAGTCGAGGGTATATCGAGACAGGGCATCGATACACCAGAGTAGACTAGCGTATACGCATCTTGACCCATATGATGGGCGATGGATGATCCCATATCCATCGGTGTTTGACATCAGAGATGGTGTATGGGTGCTCAGTGGAGACTGGGTACACTGGACGGACTCGCCGAGAACTCCCAGATGGTGATATGCCACACGTCAGATGGCAGTTCTCCGGTGACACTGGTACAGAGTAGTCTGTAGACCCGAGATCGTCATAGAATCTTGTGTGATTCCCACTGTGCTTTGATTTTCACCTTACCACGTCCAAGAGGGCGTGCAAAACGGTGGCTTTTGGGTACAGTCCCGAATCACATGGAGGCAATGAGCGATAGGAGGGGATTCGTCTCTCCCGGTATAGGGAGTTGATGTTGTGCTGTGTTCGATTGGCTATAACTGGAAGTCCCTGGCCAGGGCTGATATAGAGATATACTGGTAAGTGTTACTAGTAGTTTCTCGACCTGTTATGAGCCTCACATCGACACGACTTATCGGTTACTGGGGTCTGACGTATACCACCCCCAGACTTGATATGCGACATATCAGACGAACATACCGGACTGTACGGGAGTGTTACTGATTGGATTCACAGGAGAACGGACAGGCTAGCTTGTTGATCTTCTGATCACTCAATACCTGGGTGGCTGTTACGTTTAGCTGACCGCTTGCAGCTTGTGGGTGTTTGATATGATCATCACCTGCTACCGGCGTATTGACGATTCTTTAGAGTCTTACACAGAGGTTTCTTGGCTCAGGCAAAACGGAGTAGAGGCACATATGTGATATGTGCAGGACCGAGGATAATGCGATATGAGATACCGTATTATATTCTCGTGATATTTAGATATGAATCGGGACATCGGATCAAGTGTTGATTCGATGAATCGGTACATGATATATTAGTCGGTTATATTCGATATAGCCGGATCGTTGGATCAAGTGTTGATTCGATGATTTAATGTATAATGATATATATGATATATTGTATTACATTATCTAATATTGGCTCGCTTTATTATTCCATTTTCTCACCGGATTAATACATTGATATATATGCGATATATGTTAATTGTATTATTTTCTTTTGTTGCAAATATATAATATATATGTGATATATATTATTGTGACATGATATGATTTATTATGAAACATCTTTAAGGATGATAATAAGGGATTAGGGTTTGATTAGGGTTAGCTCTTTCTTGCACTTTCTAGAAAGATTCTCTTTTGTCTTGGTTAAGATGTTATGGTTGATCCTTATCCTTAACCTAACCAAACCCTAACTCTAGTTTATTCTCTACAAAGTTTTAGCCTCTCATCCTTGACCATGGTTCAATAATCAATCATATATTCTTTACTACCATTCATCACAAAAGGATTATCATTTTCATTCATCATCTTCTTCTCTCTTAGCTTTGAGAAAGCTTACTAGTTAATTCTCTTGTGATGATTTCTTGTGAGAAAATGAATTAAAAAGAAAGCATAAATACTACTCCATCATCCTCATCTAATCTAGCCCATTAGATTAGGGTGTTCATCTCTTTAGAGTGAGAAAGCTTGGGTTATAGCAACTTCGACGTAGATCATCGGAGAAGCGGAACACTTCAAGCTAGCATGGATCGTTCGAGTCGTGGAGCCTCTCTTGAGTCCGGGAGATCGTAGATCGCGGCAAAGGGAATTCTACTCGGAGCTTGTGAAGCGAAGGAGCGGACTACAAAGGTTGTAATCCCTCACACTTAGGTTTAAAGATGTTATCTTGCATGTTAAACCCTAATAATCTAGCAAAGATCCCGTCTTTGGGTTGTTCGGCACATCTAAAATTTTATTCGGGCATGTTTGATGCTTTATGAACCTTTACAAGAGTGCCTAGGAACCCTACAAAACGCAGTGCTAACATTATTTGTCATGAAGACCTTTTTGGGCACTTGAGTCTTCCTCTTCCTAGTGCACAAGTCCTTAAGAATTTTCGCATAAGACGGGACTTGTTGAATGGCATCTAGGAGAGGGATATTGATGTTAACCTATTTAAACATTTCCATAATCTTTTCTATATATGGACTTGATTTGTTTCCCCTTAACCGATTTGGATAAGGAGCTTTAGCAATAATAGCTGGGTCCAATATTGGAGAAGGTGGTGTGTGTGGAACAGATCCCAGAATAGAAGTGGGGATCGTCTTTGGTGGACTAGAAGAGATTTGCTGAGGGTTTGAGCCTTGAGGAAAAAGAAGAATAGGCTCGCAAGAAGGTGGTGGGGTAAACGAACAAGGGTCAGAAGTAGAAGTGGATGTGGAAAGAAAAGTGGAAGTGAAAGCCGGGGTGTTGTTGATTAATTCATCATGATTATCAATCTCTTCACCGACTTGGTTATTCAGCACTCTTCTGGATCTCAACGTTATAATGGCATTCACATTGTAGTGTTGTGAATGTCCAGGATTCGGTAGGGGTTGAAACGGAAGTTTCCCTTTCTCTCTAGCACAAATTTTGGCATTTATTCGTGTAATTTGTGCTTCCATCGATTTTATACTCTCAGCTTGGGAGGCGGAGTTTTTCTTTATATCATCAACAGAAGACTTAACCTCAACCGAAACTTGCATGAAATTTTTCAGAATCAAGTTCATGGTTTGTGCGAGTGAAGAGGATTCATGGTCAATTGCAAAGAATTGTTATACGGTGCAGAAGTGTTGACCGGATTTTGAAAATTTTATGATTGATAGGGGTGCTGAGTCAGTTGTAGTGGTTGTTGTTGTTGTGGAGGGACCCTTTGAATGTTGTTTTGGTTTGGAACCGTGGTTTGAGTTTGGTGTTGGTTCAAAGCAAAGTTAGGGTGATTCCTCCAACCCTGATTATAAGTGGAAGAATACGGATCGTTTCTAGGTCTTTGCTGGAAAGCAGCATTTGTGTGCTCTTGACCTTGAAACGGAGAATTCAATGGACATTCTTCCGTAAGATGTGATGGATCAGAACAGCATCCACAGTCAGTTTTGGAGAGTGTCATCTGATTTAGGGAGGCTGATAAAAATTTGTGTTCCATAGCTTCGAGTTTCTTTTGCATTGCTGCCATTTAAGCTCTAACTCCTATGGAAACATCCAATTGATGGATACCACCCCTAGACAATGGTTGACTTACACTCTCCCACTGTAAAGATTTTTCAGCAAAATCTTCTAAAAATTTCCAAGCTTCACCATCGTCTTTAGACATGAAGTTGCCTTAACACATGAATTGAAGGTTCTGTTTTGTTGTAGGATTAATGCGCTCATATATGATTCTGCACAGATCCCATCGGTAGATTCCGTGATGAGGACATTGAACTAACAGATCTTTGAAGCGTTCAAAACACTTCGAAAATGGTTCATTGGGAAGCTGGGTAAATTGATTTATTTCGCTACGGACTCGAGCAGTCTTATGATTTGGATAGAATTTCTTAAGGAAAGCTACAAAGAATTCATCCCGGTTTGAAATAGAATGTGCGGTTGTGTTATAAAGCCACTTCTCGGCTAAATCGCACAAAGTGAACGGGAGAAGACGTAGACGCATAGCATCCACAGAAAGTTGTGAAGTACCCATCATAACACATACGTTTTCAAATTTGGTAATAAAAACATATGCGTCTTCAGACTTGAGACCATGATATTTGGGTAAAAGATTGATGTATTGAGGTTTGATTTCAAAATTTTCCCCATTGGCTGGTGGAATGGAAAGAAAGGTAGAAAGAGGACCTCGAATGGGGTAGCATCTCTCCTGGAGAGAGATGCAGGGTGGATTCTGCACACCTGTGGACGGTGGCAGAGTGGTGTTAAAGAAGTTCAATGGAGATCCGTCCATCGAAGTGGGTGTGGTAGTGGGTGAAGAAAAATAAGATATAGAATTACCGACTTCGGAGTCGATAGAAGAAACGCAGACAAGACGGGCACTAGAATCCCGTGTCCAGCCGAGCATGCACTAAATGGTTTAGCACAAGTGTCAGCGTTGTGATAATTAGAGAAAAGATGGATTTGGTGTTTGTTTTAAAAAAATACGGATTTTTGAAAAATCAAATCAAAAAAATATGCACAAGCAACCCTACATCTAATGGTCACCTAGGTCAAGTCTCTAGACCGCTCCTAGAATTCCAGAAGACAAATTGCAGGATAGATCCTCTACTACCTCTTTATCCCTTCTGTGGCCAGGTAAGTGTCAAGTAAGTTGGAGGTTCTCCACTACGTAAGTAGTGGCACTAATTAAGTAACCAGTTTCCTTAGACACACTTGCCTTAGAAACCACAAAAGAAACGCGGATAAACAGTAGATTACCCACAACCTCCTTCTGTCCTAAGTGAGCGCGACGGTCCTTAGAGTCATGTCTAGATATTTTTTAGTTAATGAGGATGATGCGGATGCAAGTTTTATTATTTTTGGGGCTTAGGAGGGTAATGAACTCCCCGCCTAATCTGAATTTGGTCTTTGCCCTTTAATTTCTGTGTTAAAATATGCAAACAACCAAGATCAAACACACAACAATTTTTCTTTAGCGGCGCTGCGAATTTTTGCAAAGAATCCTGCAGAAATTGGTTATTGGACAAAGCAAGGAGGAGATAAGAAAGTAGGAGCTATACCTGAGAAATTTGGAGCACTGAATCGACCAGAACGCCGCGGTTCCGCCACGAATTCAAGGTAAATGTCGCGGTTCCGCGGTTCAGTTGTAAGTTCTCTGAACAAACTTTGGTACAGACGCTCCTATTGCTTCACTGGCCTTCTTGAATGCTCCAGAGTATTTTTCCTCTTGCTCCACTGATTCCAGATTCCCTTGCTGAAATCACAACTAATCGTTAAGAACATGTTGCGATTTTGATTGAAATTTTTGATGGAATAAAATAATTTTCAACTCAAATAACAAGAACGAACAAAATAGCACGCAATCCCCGGCAACAGCGCCATTTGATTGATCTTAGATTTCGGATCGTGTTAATGAAAGATAAAATGTTCATAATCAAAGAAATTTGTATCGCCGCAATCAATAACGGTGTCGCTAGTAGCGATTGTTAGTGAGCACGGATTGTCCACAGAGATTCGTGTTTTGATCAATCTTGTTTTAGATGAATTGAAATGAAAATAGTGAAGAAAATGATTCAAGATTCATGAGATTTAGTTTCAAAATATATAAAGAAAATAGATCTAGAATCAAGAATTAAGAAGTTATCCCCAATTAATTTGATTATCTTGATTATGAAGATTAGCTTGTAGGATTCGATTGAGTTAATAGGTAATGATGAATCTAATAATTCCTTATCTTATCTAGTGATAATTTGTAGCTAGATTGATGATGATGAATGAAGATTAGGGATCAATTGAAGAAACTAGGGTTTCTCCTTCACTATCTCTTGTCTTTTCAATCATAATCATTCGGATCTAGCCTCTAGCAAAGAAAATCATCAATTGTTTGATCCCTAATTTGCAACTAAATAATCAAGAAGTGATCTCACTCTAGATTAGGTCATCAACGATTCTTTTTGCTAAGGTTTAAAAATCTCATAAGATTTAAAATTAGTATTAAGATTTGTTCATCATTAGATCTATCAACTCTCTCGAATCTTCCATAAGCGGAGAATTTACTCATGCATCATAAAATATGAAAGAATCAAGAATCGATAAATTTTCATAATGCAAGAATGCAAAGAAAGCAAGAATTACAATTATCACATTTTTTAATAAATGACTAGGTACACATTCACTCAATTTAAGGTTACAAGATTTGAGGAGGTAACTAGATCCGTCGAAATTAGCTTCGTATCGATCTTCGTGGGTCGTGGAACGGTTGCGATCAATTTCTCTTGATGAAGACCGGCGTCGCGATAAAGGATCGTTGATAGCTTGCTTGATTTGCTTTTCGATGAATCTTGATTTGGCTTTGGAATTGAATTTGGGCTAGGGTTTGGACTACAAGTTGTGTCACTCAACTTGTTTGTGGAATTGATGAATAATGATCAACAACCTTTGTAATGAAGCCATAGGTCCCCTTTTATAGTTTTCTTCTATCTTCTCCTAGAAGCTAGGTTGTTATGAAGCTTGCATAGGAAGTTAAGTAGGTACCAAGCTTACACTAGAAGCTTGGCTGTTGTAGAGAAGCTTCTGGAAAAATCTAGGGTTTTTGAAGCGTCTTGAGGAAGCTTGTCAGGAAAAGTTTTAGTTCGCCGACGAGTCGAATCGGCTGCGGATCCGCGGCGGATTGGCCTGGATCGGCCGCGGTTCCACGGCCATATGATGAGTTTGATGGATGGTTTTCTTTGTGTCTGTTGATGTTGGCTTTAGGATTCTTCTCTGATACCTGGAATCTTACTATTGTTTCTTGGTTGCTGCCAGATTTCATTTCTTTGACTTGATGCATTTTATCGGCGCTTTTGTGATTCCGGTTCTTTGACCTGAAGAATTTTCTGCACACAATCTCGATAAAGTATGTTGAGATATACAAAATCATGCATGTAGTAATAAACACACAATTTCCCTTATAATGCCGGTTATAATGTATAACACATGTTATTTGATATTTTGCAGACGAATTTCTAATATGTACTATATTTATACCAAATACTTTTAGATGATTAATAAGAGTAGGGAAATTGATGTGTTAAGAGTGCAATATTTTCGACTAATCAAGGGGCCTATGTGCTCGATGTGAGGGGCCTATGTGCTCGATATGAGGATTCAGTGAGGATGACATGTTTTATTTCATACACCGCATTTATTTGATATGCATTGCTTCATGCATTAGTAGTACTTGATAGAGTACCTTTCATGACTGTTGCATATACATAGTGCCATTTATTGCTATCAGCTTGCATGTGATAGACCATCGTAGTACGTGCATACTTGCGATTACCTGCATATGTTATTTACTATTCATGAGTTGGAAACTCACCCCCGTTGTGCCACAGGGTTGTGCAGGTTGTCTATCAGAGCAGTCAGAGGCAGGGCTTTCTTCTTCCTATCGTATCATCTTTTGCAGCGGATACCACTATGGCTGACGGTGTGCAATTTTGCTAGGTAGGTTTTGCGGTTATCCTATGACGCTCATTTGTATATTCGTTATATCCAGTACTCTCCATCTACCATTTTCATGTATTGACTTAGAGACGAGTTGTGAGGACGATATTGTATATTATTTTGTGACTAGGTGTCATTTATGCTATTTTTGTTTATATCGTCTTTTTCTTTGCTGTGGCGTCGTATATCTGTTGTGGTGGTTGTTTTCCGCCTTTGGGCGTGGATTTGCTCCCGTTTTAGGGATGCTTTACTTATATCTTTTGTTGTACCCTTTTTGGGGGCTTGTTTTACAAAGGAGGTGCTGCCAAATTTTAAAGGAAGTAAATTTTGACTTTAAAGAATTTGTACTTGAGATTTCAAAAGTTTTAACAATGTTCTTATCACTTAATACTATTGATGGTTTAGATTGCTGGGTTTTTGGCTTATTTAAATTTCGTTATGCCTGTAGACATTACGTGGTTTAAGAGCCGTCACGTGCCAAATTTCGGGTCGTGACACATGTGATGTTAACAGTTTTATTGGGGCTAATATGGAGTGTTTCGTAGTCGTAATTGTTACGTCGTTTTGGGTTTTGTTTGATATGGATGCAGTAGTGAGGGTCCACATTTAATTCGTTTTGTGAAAACTAGTTAATGATTATAAATCTAGCGTTTTAGTCTCGGTAAATCGGTTGCCACAGAGTCTTGATTCGGATCAAAACTCCGTCGTAATCGCGTATTGTACGTGAATACTCGCCAAATAACTTCGCTAGGTAGCCACGCCCCATTGTCCCGACCAAGTGACTGTAAGAGAACCCCGCTGCCAAAAGCATCCACTTGGGTGCTTGCGGCCACGGTGTTCCGCCTTAGTGCACTTCGTCGACGGCATCGGGGGTGCGGCCATCTACTAAAGTTTTTGACGAATGTTCGATATTGTAGTCGGGAATCTTGTTGAATCCCCGACTAAGTAATTGAAAAGTGTTTTCAATTTAAGACTAAAATACAAAATTTATCAGGTTAGGCATGAAATCCGGAATATGAGATATTCCGGGTTTATGATGTCTAAGGAAATGCGGATTCTAATTATTGCAGTTTTTCATTTCTTTTCTGCGACCGTAAGTGTAATATGTGGGGTATCCCAAATCTCGTTGCTATATGTCAACAGAATTTAGGATACGCATATTTACTTACGTTGATGATATGTGATATCATGTGTTGCTAGTGATATGTTTTATTGGATCGTCGTGATTGAATAGCTGGGAGTTTTATGTGGGATGAGAGTTTTTCAATTTTCATTCATGTAAAATTTTTATGTAATATTCTTTTATTAGGGCACTTCCGAGTTGAGGATGATGTCACCATTGATGTATATTATTTACTTTTCCGTATTAGGATAGACCCAAGGCGGGGAGCACAAGTAACCGGGTTCTAGGGTCCAGTGGGAGACCATCTCAAGGAGTTGAGACCGGGTATCCTAACTCTAGAATTGGTAGGGTTACTTGCCGCTCTCGTAGGGGTCTATGGGATGTGGGTTTGGCTATTCATCACGACCGTGGAATCCGCGTTTTACATTACAGGCTAAATTTAAAACACGGAAATCCTAGTATATCCAATATTTCATATGTTACTTCTGCTGCTTGGTTCTGTGATGTTGATCATATAACTGTGTGAGACGAATGTTGTATTAAATATATGATATATAATAAACGTTGCTTATGTTTTGCACCCGCGCTAGTCCAGCCCCCGCTCTGCCGGTAGTTAAGTAACCTAACGGTGCATGACAGGGCCCAGTGGCGAATGCGGATGGCATAAGCGTACGTTCTATTTTCGTTTCACTTCTCTGTAATATTTAGGAAACATTAATTGATGGGACTTCATTAATGAGATTAATGAAAAGAAAGAAACCTAAAGATATTGTAGAATCAAATTTTCAAAAATGGTAGCTCTAGTTCTTGCTTTGCATAGTGGTATTCCTTGATGAATATCCAGCACCTCATTCGATGGGAAAGAGCCGAGATCCCTTCACCGGGAGTGACCTCTTTAGCGAAACTAGAAAAGGCCTCAAAAACACTCATTTTCAAAATCATTAGATTCTACAACGATATCAAGTTCATTACGATCATGGTTTTCTTAAAAACCTGCATAGCCCTCCGTCATTTCAGATAAGTGCTATTTTAGTATTCATGCTACGGTTGTTTGGCCTCCATCAAGGCGTAGTGTACGGTAGCTGATTAGTACTTATCTACAGCATGCGATGCGATTGGATTAGGGTAGTTGTACGGCGTTGTTTGGCCTCCGTCAAGGGTCATCCGGGTGAGTCTAATTCAATCAAGAAATGAACGGGTTGAACTTGACTAGCGGCCTATGGGTAGTTTGGCCTCCGTCAAGGTCATAGGACGCCAGGGGTAAAAACATTATCGGGAATTTCAAGTGTTGAAATTTGCAATGTGATTGCATACCTTGTATATGATAGTTGGATCCCGATACCCACTGCGAGTAAGAGTTACTCCTAGGAGAGTTTTGCACTTTACAATTAGCTAATCAAGTAAGTGTCTAGAAAGGTGTCAACGGGGTTTTGCCTCAAGAGAAACATGGTTTATTTTAATTAGGTCCGTACGAAAGCACGGGGAACCTCTCTTGGAGTACCGATACCTGCCTAGCCGAACGATTGGCGAACCTGTAGGGTGTAATTAATCCCGGCTAATCTTACCTTTTAGGGTTTGAAGTAAGATTTGATAAAAATAGTGGGAGCCATCCTGATTAGATAAAATAGCCAATCTAATCTTGCAAAGAGCGCACGCAAAGTGATTATCCTTCTCTCTCTTTTGGTACCAACCAATGAAATGTCTTAATCAAGATAATAATATGGATGTATTGACCTAACCTACTTATTATACTGGGCTAGGTTCCCCACTATCTTATGATTGTCATAAGTCTGAGCAAGAAATAGGGGAATATCCGGATTCCCTCGCCACCCATACGAAGAAAAAACATGTTGATGCATCTTCTTCGAATGTGTTCGTTACCAGGAACTGTTTCTCAATTTGTTCTACGTCCTGGGTATTGGATACCGGTTCAGGATCCCACACATGTAATTTGTTACATGGGCTACAGATAGATGGAGAATTGGGAAAGGGTGATATG
Source organism: Agapanthus africanus (assembly GCA_030015575.1). Taxonomy (NCBI): domain Eukaryota; kingdom Viridiplantae; phylum Streptophyta; class Magnoliopsida; order Asparagales; family Amaryllidaceae; genus Agapanthus; species Agapanthus africanus. Next base: position 281,883,477 of record CM057347.1, on the reverse strand, counting down.
TCTCTAGTAGTAGAGATGGTGCAATTGTTGCAACCAAAGCAATTGGCAACTATCACCTAGTGTTACCAACTGGTAATACAATGATTCTGAGCAACTGTTATTTTGTACCAATAATATTGTGAATATTTTCCTAAATCAAGTGTTGATTGGTTAAAGTATGTTGTATAACAGTGTACACGTTATGAATCAAACTACAGTTCTAAACGTACAGAACACAAACAAGAGGAACAGTTCATAAATGAACGAAGTCTTCTTGAGGCATTGTAGACTAGGTCATGTCGATGAGACAAGACTAGCAAAAGTTCCATAAGAATGCATATTTGAATCTGTTCAAATTTACATCTTATGAAACTTGCCAGTCATTTCTCAAAGGCTAGGTGACCAAATCTTCGTTTACTGGAAACGGAGAAAGAGCTACTGAACTCTTGGATAGATACATAGTGATGTATGCGGTCCTATGTCTATATATGCCAGGGATGGTTCTACGTACTTTATAACATTCACCGATGTTCTCTCAAAATACGGACATGTGTTCTTGTTGAAACACAAATCTGAATCTTTTGAGAATTTCAAAGAATATAAGTATGAAGATGAGAACCAGATGGGTGAAGGTATTCAAGTCCTTCGATATGATCGAGGAAGAGAATACTTGAGCACGGAATTCCGGAATTATTTAAAAGAGAATGAGATTCTCTTTCAGCTTACTCCTCCGTATACACCATAGCACAATGGTATATATCGGGGTGGAGGAATCGTACCCTATGAGATATGGTGAGCTCTATGATGAGTAATGCTGAGTTTCCTATTTCCTTTTGGGGACATGCACTTAAGACAGCTGCATACCTATTGAATAGAGTTCCGACCAAATCTGTTTCCTACCACTCCATATGAGATATGGGATGGGAAGAGACCATCTCTTAAACGAGTTAAGATATAGGGTTGTCCGGCCTATGTTGAAAAGCACAATCCGGACAAGCTTGAGGCAAGGTCAGTTCTGTGCAAGTTTGTAGGATATCCCAAACATTCGCGAGGGTATATCTTCTACCACACTGAGCAACAAAAGGTGTTTTGTTTCTCGACATGCCACCTTTTTAGAAAAGGAATTTCTTATGAAAGAAATTAGTGGTAAAGAGGTAGAACTGGAAGAAGTTCCAGTAAAGCAAACTATAACTAACGATTTGGTGGAAGCGGAGGATTCAATAGTCCCCGACGAACCGTAGCCACTCCGCAGATCTAGTTGGGTTCCTCATCCACCTGAGAGATACTACAGTTTTCTCGTAGACGGTGGGAGCGAGGATTGCATCATGGAGATGTGTAACGTTTTAAAAATCGTTTAAGTTAATTGTCCGATAATCAGTAACATAACTTGTGTTTTCCGTAAAAATTTAATTATAATTATTTTTCAACATAGACTTAAATATACCTATTCGAGCTATGTAATTGCTAGTATTTGGTATTTAATTGGTCACTTGTAAATTTCTAGTTTACTTAAATATTTTTCTTAATTAATTATTTTAAATATTATTTCAAGCTTTCACTTATACATTAAATTAGTGTTAATTACAAATGAGAATGGGTTAATCATATATTAGTGAACCATGGCAACTTAGAATCAATTTTGTAACATGCTCATTCTTTCTTAAGTGTGTCACCATTGTTCTAGAAATGTCTAGGATCAATTAGAAATAAAATAAAATAAAAAGAATGTGAAGTATGCAAGCATTTATTTGAGGTATGGTGCATGTTCTTCGGGGTATGGTCACCTCCCTTACACACTCACCTCACTCTTTTCCCTCACTCCTCTAGTTGGCCGAGCCAGGAAAGAATTCAGCAACCCCTCCCCATCTTCACCACCTCATTTCCACTTTAAAAATCCTCAAAATTTCATCAAAAATCCACACAAACTCACACAAATCTCTAATTAAACCTTTACCAAATTTTCCTTGGCCTAATCTAGCATGGATCTAGGAGCAAGGAAGTTTTTTTGGAGGCAAGTTTGCAGGTTAGATCTACAAAATTGTGAGGTATAAATCCTAACCCTATGGTTTAATTGTTGGTTAATTTCTTAAATCAAACATAATTAGGTAGTTATATGGTTCTATATTGAAAGTTTGGAATTTCAAGAGAATGTTTTGGGTTCAAGTTAGGATTTTTATCACTTGATTATCTTTGCAATGTGTAGTTTAACATGTTAAGACTTTGCAAAACCTAATCTAGTTGCTAATTTGCTAATTGTTACATTTAATTTGTCCTAATTATATATTCTTGCAAACTAATTTTTATGATTAGTGTAATTAGGTGAGATTAAAATTTAGTTAGGGTTTGTGTGGCTTAATTAAGTTATTAAAGGAATATTGTGGCCACTAGTTTTGTTAAAACATCTAGATTTGAACTAAAATGGTAAATTGATGCTTTCTAGGTTTTTGGAATAAATCGATTTTAATAAAGTTTGAGGTTTTGATGATATACAACCTATTTCCTAATGTATTTAGTGTGTTGTGAATGCGTGATTGGTGCGATTGGATTCTAGGTTTGGTAGTAGCCACGTATATTGACCCTAGTTGTGGTTTGTGGCGTTGTCCCGAGCGCGTTTTGTGCACCAAGTGCGTGCGCGTCCTGTTAGTGCACGTGGTTGACTTGTATATTTTGTGTCCGCGAATATTTATATCTATTCTCTTATTTACTTGTGTACGTTTCTAGGATTGGGTGTAGAGACATCGAATGTAGCGCGGAAAAGGCAAGGCTGAGATCGGATCAGATTAGCCGAGGCGTCCCGGTGAGTAGATGCACACATCTATGGAGGAATCTTCTGGATGGCGCGAGGCGCCCGATAGTCAGGATTACTAGTAGTGCTTGTATTTATATGCGTAGTCCCCTAGTCATTCATCTCATTGTATTGTATCATCATAAATATATATGATATTATCTCATAGGACACTTGCACCATTACCATTGGTTCATGCTGCACGTGCACTATTCATGCGAACACACACGCCTTTGGTAATTGCTATGCCACGAACACTATAGAACTTGCTTAGAATCGGTATCTGTGCTGTAGGGTTACTAGGAACTCTTACAAGGGTCTATAAGGCATCAACCATGCCCGATTTAAAATTTAGACGTGCCGAACAATCCTAACCAAGATCTTAGACTAGAGATTAGGCGAAACAAATAGCAAGTAAACAACTTTACTTCTAAGAGTTAGGGATTACAACCTTTGTAGTCCGTTCCTTCACTTCTAAAGCTCCATGTTGAGGTCCCTTCGCTGCGATCATCGAGTATCCAGACTCTAAAGAGGCTCCACAAAAGAAAGATGCAAGCTTGCTTCCGATCTTCGATAATTAAGATGATCTACCTTGAAGAAACTCAAACCCAAGCTCTTGCTTTGCTAATCAAGTATTAGCAAAGCAAACACCCTAATCTAAGTGGCAAGAATAGATGAGGATGATGAAGTAGGAATTTAGCTCTCATTTGTTTTCAATTTCTCACTCATTTTCATCACTTTGCAAAAAGCTAGAAAGCTTTTTCAAGAGGAAGAAGAAGAAGAATCTATTTGTGATGAATAATCAAACTCTTTTTGAGATGAATAATGAAATCCAAGTAAGGTTAGAAATACAACCATGGGTTAAGTATGAAGAATTAACCCATGTAGAGAATCAACCATGGTTAAAGGGTTGGGTTGGGTTAAACAAATATCTACAAAAATATTAACACATAATATCTTTGCAAGAAACAAAACAAAAGCTTCTAGAAGCTTCTAGAAAAGATTAACCCAAATCAAACCATAACCATGTTTAATCTCCACTAAGCATGTTGCAATTATAACCATAATATGTTACAATATTATATATCACATATACAATATTTATTGTAACAAAATAAAATAATACAATTAACATATATCACATATATATCAATGTATTACCCAAGTGAGAAAAAGAATCTTTAAGTGAGCTTATATTAGTTAATGTAATTTAATATATCAAATATATAATTATACATTAAATTATCAAATCAACACTTGATCCGATAATCCGGCTATTTCATAAATAACCGACTAATATAATCTGTATCAGTTCATCGAATCAACACTTGATCCGATGACCCGGCTATATCACATATACCCGGCCGATATCTCATATCACGAGAATCTAATACGGTATCACATACACGTATTGTTCTCGATCCCGCACATATCACATATGTGCTCCTACTCCGTTTTGCCTGAGCCAGGAAACTTCTGTGTAGTACTCTAAAGAATCGTCAATACACCGGCAGTAGGTGATGATCATATCAAACACCCACAAGCTGCAAGCGGTCAGCTAAACGTAACAGCCACCCAGGTATTGAGCGATCAGAAGATCAATAAGCAAGCCTGTACATTCTCCTGCGAATCCAATCAGTAACACTCCCGTACAGTCCAGTCTCTTAGTTTGATATGTCGCATATCTCGCTTAGGGGTGGTAAACGTCAGACCCCAGTAGCTTGATAAGTCGTGTCGATATGAGGTCTATAACAGTTCGAGAAACTACTGATAACACTTACCAGTAAATCTCAGCAACCCTGGCCAGGGATTTCCAGTTATAGCCAATCGAACACAGCGCAACATCAACTCCCTATACCGGGAGAGACGAAACCCCTCCTATCGCTCATTGCCTCCATGTGATTCGGGACTGTACCCAAAAGCCACCTTTTTGCACGCCCTCTTGGACGCGGTATGATAAAAATCAAAGCACAGTGGGAATCACACAAGACTCTATGACGATCTCGGGTCTACAGACTAACCTGTACCAGTGTCACCAGAGAACTGCCATCTGACGTGAGGTATAATACCATCTGCGAGTTCTCGGCGAGTCCGTCCAGTGTACCCAGTTTCTACTGAGCACTCGTATACCTTCTCTGATGTCAAACACCAATAGATATGGGATCATCCATCGCCCATCATATGGGTCAAGAAGCGCATACGCTAGTCTACTCTGGAGTATCGATGCCCTGTCTCGGTACTCCTACGACTAGGAACATTTGAAAGATGTACTTGGCGACTACACTGTCCCTACTAGTATGATCCGCATCATAGTTCTGGTAGTCAAGTACTCATCCTAAGGGCTTTATCAACATGTAACATAGAGACAATCAGAGTACATGTTAAGATAAAGAGCAACCAGATAGCATACTATCATGTCGAGCAAGAGAATCCTCACTATATATGTCCAACCATCCACTACTATATACATCGTATGTACAGTAATGGCCTCTAGGGCATACATATAACTAACATGTGCAATTGCATCATATATGATCTGCAGACTTGTACTTGTATATTCTTTTCATCAGGATGGATACGTAGGATTGTTAGTCATATATACATACCTCATTGCATCATGATTCATGCATAGCTTCTGGCTGTACTCCACATGGTATATACTATCGTATCATAGACATTTATCATCACTGACATGTTTACATATTGTGATTTTTCTCGAGGATTTCAGTATTGATGAGATTTCTGGATTTTGGGGAAAACCGCAAGAATTTTATTAACCTATTATCATTTTAAAAATATAAATTTGCAGTTTTCTCGTGATATGATGTGTGTGGCGTCCACCATGTGTTTTCTCGGTTCTTGAGCTGTATCATATTCCCAATTCGAGGAGGGGGATGCACCGTCTGCGGGTACATGGTGGACCCGGTGTGGTACCTCGGGGCAAGAAGATCGCACAAATGGAGTTGAGCCTGGCAGGGGAGCATTACCGACCGGTTATTATTGACGCGGCGGATATCCGGATGATACCGACGTAGTCATGAGATTTGATGATATGGGTCGATCCGGACCGACAGAGCCCGAGATATTGAGATATTGAGATATTGAGACATTGAGATATTGGGATATATATATTGCGTCGATGCTTGACATGGATTTTCTGTTGATTTCATTGATGATACTTCAGTTTATTGCACATAGGTTTTTCTAAGATAAGAACAAAGATTTTATCATACCAGACTTGTTCAGGTTTCGTGTTTGATTATGCATTCATGTTGCATGCATGATAGTATATCGTATCATATCGATATGCGTAGGTTGAGACTGTTAGTGTATATACCCTAGAGGCCATTACTATATCATACTAGCTTGTATATTACTTGATGGAAGCTTGGGATATTCACGGTTGTATAGACAATCTTGCTCAAAATGGTAGTATGCTACTTGGTTTGTTTCTACTTTAATATGTGCATGTGTTTCATTTAGCATATTGCTTATACATATTAGTAGATCCTTTAGGATCTTTGCTTGATTACCAACGTTGTGATGGCAGTCACACTTGTGGGGGCTGGGTAATCTATAAGCACATCCTTATACAGGTCCCTAGTCCTAGGACTATCGAGACAGGGCATCGATACTCCGGAGTAGACTAGCGTATGCGCTTCTCATCCCAGCATGGGGAGATGGTCTGTCCCACAGCCATCAGTACGTCGTACTGGAGATAGTATGCGGGTGCTCGTTAGGTTACGAGTACACTGGACAGGACTCGTCGGGAACTGTTGGTTGGTATTATACCTATCGTCAGTTATCAGTTCCCAGGTGACATGAGTACAGCTTAGTCCGCTGAATTGACACCGTCACATCGCCTCGAGTGTGTTCCCACTATACTTTGATTACTACCCTACCACGGCTCAAAGGAGTCGTGCAAACAGGTAGTAGTTGGGTGCAGTCCCGAAGCACTTGGAGGCAGTGACGGTTAGACAGGATTCGTCTCTCCCGGTATTGGGAGTTGATATCGCGCTGTGTCATGGAGAGCCATTACACATAGTCGTCCCTGGCCAGGGCAAGCGAGATATACTGGTAGGTTTCCAGTGTTATCTCAGGGTGTTCTGGGCTACACTCCAACATGACGTGTACCGCTATTAGGGGACTACGTTTACCGCCCCCTAGGCCCGCCATGCGATATTCTCAGACGAACAGACCGGACTGTACGGAGACTGTCACATTCAGGCTCAGTAGGAATTCCGATGGGTTCACCTCATCAGTCTTCTTATCGGTATCTACCTGGGGGCCGTTACGCACGGCTAGTGCCGCTTGCGGTCTGTGGTTAAACCCACTGCCAGCGTAGTGTCGAGTCTTTAGAGTCTCACACAGTGAGCTATTCGCCTTCGGGCAAAAAGAGTAGAGGTCGCATGGTTTTACGACAGGGTCGGTCACATCCGTGCACTTGTGCACGTTTGGTGTCCGGGCAGTTATTACTAGCGGGCTTTGGTTTAAGCCAGATCCTAGTATACGTTTTGGGATTGGTTTTATCTCGTTTGTATTCGTGTTCCTCGGAACGCGGATGCGGGTGTGTATGCACAGTTGACAGAGACAGAGGCAGAGGATCTCTTTGTATTCGTGTTCCTCGGAACACGGATGCGGGTGTGTATGGACAGTTGACAGAGACAGAGGCAAAGGATTCTCATTAGGATTGTTGACTGTTGACTTTTTCTAAACCCTAATGAGAATAGGAAATATGATTAATAATAATATTAATTAAGTATTATTATGCCATGCTTGGGTTGAAAGTTTGACTTTGTTGACTTGTTGATTTTGTTGACCGGTTGACTAGTTTGGACTTGTTGACCATCATCATTGCATGGCTATCATTTCATGGCTATGACTTTTGGCTTTCTTGTTGTTCTTTACAAAATGAGTGTATGAAATGATAATGCCATTGACATGAACCATCACAAAATACTTAATTATTATTATGATGATGATTATTTTTCCTTTTGAGAGCATGGTTGTAAAAGTCCTCTCTCATTCTATCATATTGAATCTTTCTCATCCAAGCTCTCCCTCTTCCTCTTGCTCTTCCTCTTGCTCATGGTTCTCTTGTCTCATGAGTTGAGAAACAAGAACCATTGAGATAAAAACCCCAAAACACTTCTCTACTCATCCTAGAGTACAAGGTCTAGCAAGTCAAGTATTTTAGTTTCCTCTAGATTGAGGTTGGAGCCAAAGGTAGAAGCTTTCGGGTGGATCCATTTTCGGCACAAGGAGACGACGAGGTGAGGCCGATCCGACCACTATAAGGAGTCGAAGAGAAGGAGTTCAAGATTAGGTATAACCCCTAACATAGTAGCTAAACTCTTAGTTAGGTTGTTAGATAGTTTGTTTAGCAAAGATCCGGTTTCTAGTCCATGTTACCTTCACCGAAAAATTGTTTTTCACCATTTCCGCAACCCCGAAAGAACCGGGGACGGGTAACGTGGACTTACAGAGACGCATTTGCGTGCATGCTTACGATAGCCTTATTAGATATTACTTACTACTCACGAGTTGGCAACTCAACCCCGTTACGATAGCCTTATTAGAAAGGTGTTAGCGGGGCTACGCCCCCAGGAAAAAGAGGTTATTTAATTAAGGAACTTCGCGAAAGCGTTGGAAAACCTCCCTCGAAGTACCAACACTGGCCTGGCTGAACGGTTAAGCAAGTATTGTACGGTGAGATTGATCCCGACTAATTCTTCCTTTTTGGTTTGAGGAGGGATTCGAGAAACAGTGGGAGCCATCCTGTTTAGATAAATTAAAAACCAATCTAAACTTGCAAGAGCATCATGCTCAGTGTTTTCTTCTCTCTCTCTCTTAAATTGCAGCGACCCAGTGACCACACGTAGGTTACATCTAGATAATAAAATGACTGAATCTGACTGTTATGATTGGCAAAGGTCTGTCCAGATGTCCATTGCCCATGACAAGCTGGGACACCTCTTAACTAATCAAAACCCTGCCGTCCAGGACCAGTTTCCCCTATCACGGATAGTGATATCCGTAAGACATCGGAAAAAGACTGTGCGAAAGCCAAGTGCCTCATGTTAACCTCAGTTGATGGTGCATACCAGAGGCAGCACGAGAAGATGGACTTAGTTTCTATCTTCCTCCATAACAAAGATTTATATGGAGAGCAATCTCGTATCGCAAGATATGAGACCTCGAACGAATTGCTTCAAGCGAGGTTGGCTATCGGGTCATCTGTAGGGGGCAACGTCCTTAAAGAGACCAGCTATTTTGAGCTCACGGACCTAAAGACCACGTTGAAGAACGGGTCAAATACTGACTTGATTCTACAGCCTCTGCCCTCTGCTTATACCCTGAAGGAAACCAGGGAAGTAGAAGGAAAGGGAAGGGCAAAAGTTTCGGGACTGGATGTGGTAAAGGAGGGACGTTCTTATTGTTATAGGAATGAACATTGGCAGAAAGATTGCAGGGCTGGTAAAGCCAGTAGCCAGGATTCGAAGCATGTTGTGGCTTCGGCTTCAGGTGTGTTTGTAGTAGAGAACTGTATGTCAGTTAACCCTACTTCCTGGGTATTGGATACCGGATCAGGATCTCACATCTGTAATTCGTTACAGGCTCTGAGAAACCGTAGGGTTATCAGGAAAGGTGATATGACTCTCAGGGTTGCTAACGGAATGTGCATGGACGCTGAATCCGTAGGGGAATATCATCTTGGACTGACAACTGGGCAGATATTGATTCTGCATAACTGTTTGTATGTACCAGGTGCGACTTGTAATATCATATCTGTATCCTTACTTTCTAAGGAAGGATATGATTTTACTTTTGTAAGCGATATGGTCCACATCCACATAAATCGAGTTCTGATTGGGTTAGGTACATTAGAAAACGGGATATACGTATTAAATCAAGCTCAGATTCTCAGTGTCCAGAACACACTTAAAAGAAAGTCTCCGGAAACAAATCAGGCTTTCTTATGGTATTGTAGACTGGGTCACATTAATGAGACACGGTTAACAAAGTTACATAAAGAGGGATACTTGAATCCGTTCGAGTATCAGTCTTATGCCACTTGTGAATCTTGTCTCATGGGAAAGATGATAAAGACTCCGTTCACTGGACACGGAGAAAGAGCGAGCGAGCTCTTGGGACTCATACACAGTGACGTGTGTGATCCAATGTCTACACATGCGCGAAGTGGTTATTCATACTTCATTACTTTTACAGATGATTTCTCTAGGTATGGACATGTCTTCCTGATGAAGCATAAATACGAAGCCTTTGAGAAATTTCAGGAATATAAGAATGAAGTTGAAAAACAAACAGGCAAAAGTATAAAGACACTGAGATCTGATCGAGGTGGTGAATACTTGAGTGCCGAGTTTCTGGACTACTTAAAAGAGAATGGAATTCTCTCTCAGCGTACTCCTCCATACACACCACAACACAACGGTGTATCTGAAAGGAGGAATCGAATCCTATTGGATATGGTTCGTTCCATGATGAGTAAGGCTGAGTTACCGCGATCTTTCTGGGGTTATGCACTAGAAACAGCTGCATATCTCTTGAACAAGGCTCCAACGAAGACTGTGCCTACCACCCCATATCAGATGTGGAGTGGGAAGAAACCCTGTCTTAAGTATCTTAAGACATGAGGATGTCCTGCTTTTGTAAAGAAGCAGCATGCGGACAAGCTCGAGGCACGCTCAGTACTGTGTAAGTTTGTGGGATACCCCAAGAACTCCAGGGGGTATCTTTTCTATTCCGCAGAGGAACAAAAGGTTTTTGTTTCTCAGCATGCCCACTTCTTGGAAACTGAATTTTTAGAAAGTCAGATAAGTGGGAGCGCAATAGAACTGGAAGAAATTCCAGAACCACAAGCTATTACTGAAAGCTTGGAAGAACCAGAAGTTTTAGGAGAATCGGACATTCCTGCGCCGCTCCACAGGAGTAGTAGGCAGTCTCATCCGCCCGAGAGATACTACGGTTTTCTCATAGACGGGGATAGAGAGGATTGCACCGTTGATTATGATGAGCCTACTAGCTTCCAGCAAGCCATTCAGAGCGGTGCCTCAGTAAAATGGCTGGATGCAATGCGGACCGAGATGGAGTCCATATACACCAACAAAGTTTGGACTTTGGACTTTGCTCCAGAAGGGGTAAAACCCGTAGGCTGCAAATGGATCTTCAGAAAGAAGATTGGTGTAGATGGGCATGTTGAAACCTATAAAGCTAGACTTGTTGCAAAGGGTTTTTCGTCAAAGACCTGGTTTGGACTATGACGAGACCTTTTCTCCGGTGGCTATGCTCAAATCCATTCGGATCCTTTTTGCCATTGCTGCCTTCCACGATTATGAGATCTGGCAGATGGACGTAAAGACGACTTTCCTAAATGGAAATTTAGAAGAGTGCGTCTATATGGATCAGCCGGAGGGATTCAATTAGAGTGGGAGCAGCGGTAAAGTGTGCAAGTTGCTCAAGTCCATCTATAGACTGAAGCAGGCATCGCAGAGTTGGAACATCTGCTTTGATGATACTGTCAAAGAATTCGACTTTATCAAAAACCCAGATGAACCATGCATTTACAGTAAGATTGTAGGGAGAACTGTGGTATTCCTCGTCTTGTACGTGGATGACATTCTCCTAATAGGAAATGATATTCCTATGCTACAGTCAGTCAAAGGATTCTTGTCACAGAGGTTCTCCATGAAGGACCTGGGCGATGCCAACTATATTCTGGGGATCCAGATCTATCGTGATAGATCTAAGAGGATGTTGGGACTTTCACAGTCCAGGTACATCGACACCATACTGAAACGATTCAGTATGGAAGATTCCAAGCGCGGTAACCTACCGGCTTGTCAAGGAATCACCCTCTCCAAAGAGATGTCTCCCAAGACTGATTTGGAAAGGGCTCGCATGTCATCTATACCCTACGCATCTGCGGTAGGCTCTATAATGTATGCGATGTTATGTACCAGACTAGATGTAGCATACGCATTAAGCGTTGTAAGCCGGTATCAGTCGGACCCAGGGGAGAAACACTGGATAGCAGTAAAGAACATTCTCAAGTACCTGAGAAGGACTAAGGAGATGTTCTTGGTGTATGGCGGAAAAGACCTCCAGATCGAGTCCTTTGCTGACTCCAGCTTCCAGAGTGACAAGGATGACTCCAAGTCCATGTCGGGTTATGTCTTTACCCTCAATGGAGGGGCGGTTGCTGGAAGAGTTCCAAGCAGGAGACCGTTGCTGACTCAACTATGGAAGCGGAGTATATAGCTGCTTGCGATGCCGCAAAGGAAGCTGTCTGGATGAAGAAGTTCCTCACGGAGCTTCAGGTGGTTCCTACCATTGTTGATCCAATACCACTGTATTGTGACAACAACGGAGCTATAGCTTTAGCGAAAGAACCTAGGTCCCATCAGAAGTCCAGGCACATTTTGAGGCGGTACCACCTGATCAGGGAGATCGTAGATCGCCGGGAGATCGAGGTGAAGAGAGTAAATTCAGAGAATAACACTGCAGATCCACTCACGAAGGCCTTACCCCAGACTTAGTTCGAGCGACTGATCGAGATGATAGGTCTTTGATACGCCAGTAAATGGCCTTAGTGCAAGTGGGAGATTGTTAGTGTATATGCCCTAGAGGCCATTACTGTATCATACTAGCTTGTATATTACTTGATGGAAGCTTGGGATATTCACAATTGTATAGACAATCTTGCTCAAAATGGTAGTATGCTACTTGGTTTGTTTCTACTTTAATATGTGCATGTGTTTCATTTAGCATATTGCTTATACATATTAGTAGAGCCCTTAGGATCTTTGCTTGATTACCAGCGTTGTGATGGCAATCACACTTGTGGGGGCTGCGTAATCTATAAGCACATCCTTATACAGGTCCCTAGTCGTAGGACTATCGAGACAGGGCATCGATACTCCAGAGTAGACTAGCGTATGCACTTCTCATCCCAGCATGGGGAGATGGTCTGTCCCACAGCCATCAGTACGTCGTACTGGAGATAGTATGCGGGTGCTCGTTAGGTTACGAGTACACTGGACAGGACTCGTCGGGAACTGTTGGTTGGTATTATACCTATCGTCAGTTATCAGTTCCCAGGTGACATGAGTACAGCTTAGTCCACTGACTTGACACCATCACTTCGCCTCGAGTGTGTTCCCACTGTACTTTGATTACTACCCTACCACGGCTCAAAGGAGTCGTGCAAACAGGTAATAGTTGGGTGCAGTCCCGAAGCACTTGGAGGCAGTGACGGTTAGACAGGATTCGTCTCTCCCGGTATTGGGAGTTGATATCGCGCTGTGTCATGGAGAGCCATTACACATAGTCGTCCCTGGCCAGGGCAAGCGAGATATACTGGTAGGTTTCCAGTGTTATCTCAGGGTGTTCTGGGCTACACTCCGACATGACTTGTACCGCTATTAGGGGACTGACGTTTACCACCCCCTAGGCCCGCCATGCGATATTCTCAGACGAACAGACCGGACTGTACGGAGACTGTCACATTCAGGCTCAGTAGGAGTTCCGATGGGTTCACCTCATCAGTCTTCTTATCGGCATCTACCTGGGGGCCGTTACGCACAGCTAGTGCCGCTTGCGGTCTGTGGTTAAACCCACTGCCAGCGTAGTGTCGAGTCTTTAGAGTCCCACACAGAAAGCTATTCGCCTTTGGGCAAAAAGAGTAGAGGTCGCATGGTTTTGCGACAGGGTTCGGTCACATCTGCGCACTTGTGCACGTTTGGTGTCCGGGCAGTTATTACTAGCGGGCTTTGGTTTAAGCCAGATCCTAGTATACGTTTTGGGATTGGTTTTATCTCGTTTGTATTCATGTTCCTCGTAACACGGAAGCGGGTGTGTATGCACAGTTGACAGAGACAGAGGAAGAGGATCTCTTTGTATTCGTGTTCCTCGGAACACGGATGCGGGTGTGTATGCACAGTTGACAGAGACAGAGGCAGAGGATTCTCATTAGGGTTGTTGACTGTTGACTTTTTCTAAACCCTAATGAGAATAGAAAATATGATTAATAATAATATTATTTAAGTATTATTATGCCATGGTTGGGTTGAAAGTTTGACTTTGTTGACTTGTTGACTGGTTGACTAGTTTGGTCTTGTTGACCATCATCATTGCATGGCTATCATTTCATAGCTATGACTTTTGGCTTGCTTGTTGTTCTTTACAAAATGAGTGCATGAAATGATAATGCCATTGACATGAACCATCACAAAATACTTAATTATTATTATGATGATGATTATTTTTTCTTTTGAGAGCATGGTTGTAAAAGTCCTCTCTCATTCTATCATATTGACTCTCTCTCATCTAAGCTCTCCCTCTTCCTCTTGCTCTTCCTCTTGCTCATGGTTCTCTTGTCTCATGAGTTGAGAAACAAGAACCATTGAGATAAAAAAAACCCAAAATACTTCTCTACTCATCCTAGAGTACAAGGTCTAGCAAGCCAAGTATTTTAGTTTCCTCTAGATTGAGGTTGGAGCCAAAGGTAGAAGCTTTCGGGTGGATCCATCTTCGGCACAAGGAGACGACGAGGTAAGGTCGATCCGACCACTACAAGGAGTCGAAGAGAAGGAGTTCAAGATTAGGTATAACCCCTAACATAGTAGCTAAACTCTTAGTTAGGTTGTTAGATAGTTTGTTTAGCAAAGATCCGGTTTCTGGTCCATGTTACCTTCATCGAAAAATTGTTTTTCACCATTTCCGCAACCCCGAAAGAACCGGGGACGGGTAACGTGGACTTACAGAGACGCATTTGCGTGCATGCTTACGATAGCCTTATTAGATGTTACTTACTACTCACAAGTTGGCAACTCACCCCCGTTGTACCACAGTATCTTGCAGGTTCGACCCGTCTGCGCAGTAGCGGAGGGCGTACTTCCTCTTTTTTGCTTCATTGCATCGATTTGCAGCTTTGCTCATTGGTTGGTTATGAGGATACTGGTGTTCCATCTTGTATTATTATTTGTATCTAGTATACTCCATCTATCCTTGTATATCTGACTATATGGTGAGAATCGTGAGATATGTATTTGTGGTGTTTGGTGTCGATCTCATTTGAGCCGACTTGGTGTTTCTCATTTCTTGCTTTCAGATGCGTATTTCGTACTTTTGATATACATATTGTATGTGGTTGTGATTCCGCCATTGGCGAAGAGCTAGCTCCCGCTTGGGGATGCTTTTATTCATTATTTATGTGTATTTTCATGTGTTGTACCCGTTTGGGGTCCAGGATTTACAAAGGAGACTCTGCCGAAATTTTCGGGAAAATATGATGTTGCTTTTAAATGTTTAATGCCACTTATTTGTTAAAACCACTTGCTTTAAAACAAGTTTTCCTTCACTCTAATTGTTAAACGGTTTAGTTTTCTGAGCTTTGACTTACTTAGACTACGTTACGCCTTTAGACGTTTTGTAATTTAAGTGACAGTCACGTTCCGTACCTTCGAGTCATGGCAAAGTTGGTATCAGAGCCATGTTTTACCTTTTTGAGTGTAGTATGACCCTTGGTAGATGGAGTAGGCGACTTAAGAAGAGTGGCGTAGCGTGTGTATGTTTCGCGGCATACTTACGATACGATACTCTGCCTAAGTGACCTTAGGATATATATTTGCTTGTATTTCCTTCCTTGATTCCGGAAATCCTTTGATTTGATTTCAATGTTCCTATCATTCTTGTTTCTTGTTCTAGCCACTATGCCGCCGGAGACTACGAGGGCCAGAGGGATGCCGCCAGAGATGAGATTAGAGCAGTTTCGTTTGAGACGAGGACCGATCAGTGCGGTACGCCTACCCCTCAGGAACAGAGTGATCCGCCTTTTCCAGGCCGGATAGCTAGGCTGGAGTCGAGTATTCAGGACTTGTGATAAATGGTTGGATTGTTAGTTGAGGTTAGCCGAGCTCCGAGAGCCGATGATGTCCCTCCTACTGCGGGGACTGTGATTGTACCTGCTGCATAGGCAGCTGTTTCTGTTGTTACCAAGACTATTTCCGTATCCTTATAGGAGTTTTTGAGGCTGAAGCCTCTAGTTTTTACAGGCACAGATGTAGTAAAGGATCCGGAGACAATCCTTGACAGGATGGCTAGGATTTGTCGTTCACAGAGATGTTCTAACGAGATTTGGATTGAGCTTGCGAGTTTTCGTCTAGAGGGTCTGGCTCAGACGTGGTGCGAGTCGGTTGAGAGAGGCCGAGCTGCAGACCTACTTCCTATGACTTGGGAGGAATTCACAGCTGTATTTCTTGCTCGTTTCCTTCTGAAGAGCGTTCGGAATGTCCGAGCTCGTAGTTTTGAGTCTTTGTGCAAGACTCCAGGGATGACAGTGTCGGAGTACGACATTCAGTTTACTCAGCGGTCCGATATGTGTAACGCCTTAGATTTCGGTTAGTGTTAGTTTAGACTGTAAAGTGGGTTTTGTTAGTTATATGTATGCCGTAGAGGCCATTACTGTACATTGGATGTATATTGTAGTGGATGATGGGACATATATAGGGAGGACTTTCATGCTCGACATGATAGTATGCTATCTGGTTACTCTTTACCTTAACGTGTACATTGATTGTCTCTCTGTTACATGTTGGTAAAGCCCTTAGGATGTGTACTTGACTACCTGGACTATGATGCGGATCATACTGGTGGGGACATGGTAGTCCATAAGTACATCCTTCAAGGTCCCTAGTCGTGGGTGTATCGAGACGGGGCATCGATATACCAGAGTAGACTAGCGTATACCTTCTCGACCCATACAGAGAGGCGATGGATGATCCCATATCCATTGGTGTTTGACATCAGAGATGATATACGGGTGCTCAGTGGAAACTGGGTACACTGGACGGACTCGCCGAGAACTCCCAGATGGTATTATACCTTACGTCAGATGGCAGTTCTCTGGTGACACTGGTACAGAGTAGTATGTTGACCCGAGATCGTCATAGAGTCTTGTGTGGTTCCCATTGTGCTTTGATTTCAACTTTACCACGTCCAAGAGGGCGTGCAAAACGGTGGTTTTTGGGTACAGTCCCGAGTCACATGGAGGCAATGAGCGATAGGAGGGGATTCGTCTCTCCCGGTATAGGGAGTTGATGTTGCGCTGTGTTCGATTGGCTATAACCGGAAATCCCTGGCCAGGGTTGCTGAGATTTACTGGTAAGTGTTACCAGTAGTTTCTCGAACTGTTATAGACCTCATATCGACACGACTTATCGAGCTATTGGGGTCTGACGTTTACCACCCCTAGGCGAGATATGCGACATATCAGACGACGAGACCGGACTGTACGGTAAGTGTTACTGGTTGGATTCACAGGAGTGTGAGCGGGCTTGCTCGTCGATCTTCTGATCGCTCAATACCCGGGTGGCCGTTATATTTAGCAGACCGCTTGCGGCTTGTGGGTGTTTGATATGATCATCACCTGCTGCCGGCGTATTGACGAGTCTTTAGAGTCCTACACAGAGGTTTCCTGGCTCAAGCGAAACGAAATAGGAGCGCATATGAGATATGTGCAGGACCGAGAATAATGCGTGTATGTGATACCGTATTCCATTCTCGCGATGAATGTATCGAAAGGTTGTATGCGATATAACCTAGTTATCGAATCAAGGATTGATTCGGTAAGCCGATACATAGGATACTAGTCGGTTATATGCGATATGACCGGATCGTTAAATCAAGTGGTGATTTAATGATTTAATGTATAATTATATATTTGATATATTACTTTGCATTAACTAGTATTGGTTCACTTTAAATGGATTTTCTCACTTGAATTGTGCAAGTTGTATATGTGATATACTTTTATGCACATGATTGTATCATGTTTGATGATACATGCTTATTTGGTTAAGTGTAAAGAACTAAACCATGGTTAAATTGATGATTAGGGTTTTGCTTATTCATTCATTTATTTATTTATTCTTTTTTTGGAAATTAAAAGGATAAATTGATATGGTGGCTTTCTTTGTATCTTTCATGAAGCTTCATGAAGTGTTGAAAGTTTGACCACTTTTGTCTCATGCTTAACCCTAACCATTGCACTTAACCATGATTCATTCTCTACACTTAACCATGGTTTGTATATGATAAGAATTCATTTTCTTTTCTATTGTATTATTCTTATCATAACATCATCTTCTTCTTCTTCTTCTTCTTCTTCTTCTTCTTCGTCAAGATGAAGAAGCTTGATTCCATCAATGGTGATTTGATGAAATGAGTGAGAAATCCAATTCTAAAGTGAACCCACCTCCTATTTCTTCATCCTCTACCTCTTGCCAAGTAGTAAAGGGTGTTTTCTTCACAAGTTTCATGACTTGGTGAAGTGGGAGCTTGATCTTGTGATGCCTCGACGTAGATCATCTTCGGCATCGTAGTCGATGACCTAGCCCGCCCATTTCTCCGATGAAGCCGACGCTAGAGCCCGGGATTCGATTTGGAAAGCAAGGAGACTTCATCATGGAGCTATGGAGGTGGAGAACCGGATCTACAAAGGTTGTATTTCCGTTCACTTAGTTAAGTTGTTAACTAGTTGCTTGTTTCGCCTAAAATTCTAGTTAACGATCCGTATTAGGGTTTCTCGGCACTTGTAAAATTTGAAATTGGCATGGTTGATGCCTTGTGAGACCTCATTAGCGTGCCTAGGAACCCTACAGTGGTATCAGAGCCTAGCTAGAGCCTTAGGCGATGCGTAGACGGAGTTTGAAGTCCGATCGAACCGAAATCCCATTTCCAAAATGCTCTCTGGACTTTTTTCAAAAACTGGGTTTTTTCCAGATTAAAAATTGCTAAAACATTCAGCAGGGTCTTAGTTGAATTACTGTGAAATTCGAGGGGCTAACTCATCTAAAGCGCGGCGGAACCGCGGCACAAGCATGCCTTGTGCGGCGGTTCCGCGGCCATATGATGACGTCAGCCCTCCATTTTTGCACGGTAATTTGTCACTTCAGGTGCTGGATTTTCTGGGAATTTTTTAATATTTATTCAAGAGTTGAATATTCCAGGGTGTTTTGGAGCTTAGATGATTCGATCGGATTATCAGATTTTGTCTATGTGTTTTCCGGATAATTTGTTGAATATGTTAAAAAGTTCGACCGGATATAAATACCCAATTTTTCCCCTGCCGGAAATTTTCCAAGTGTTGGATTTTTTCGAGGTTTAAAGACGTTCTAAGTAGTGCAAGTAACGCGATGGTCCCTCTAGAAGACAACAAACCTTAACTCGATTATGTGACCGTCTTGAACTGCCCTTTGAACCTTAGGGTTTGGGGCAGTACGGCGTGCCACATGTGAGGCGTTGGCTTGACCCTTCTACGGCTGGACCGTTGGTACTGAGGCATGAACTGGATGTTTTTAAACTTGTTTCATGTGTTGAGCTGTTTCGGGAAAACTTGGGTATTTGACTGTTCGATCGGAAAGTTTAACATTTTCTATTTATCCGGAATGTGATACAATATTTGGAATCCACAAGTAGTTATAAGATAACTGTATGAATGTTATAAACATAGCACTTCAGTCTCACTTGATCGGTTGCCACGGAATTTTGATGTGATCAAAAGTCCGTCGCAATCACGTAGTGTACGCGGATACTCGCCGGGTAAACTTAATAGACAGCCTCGCCCCATAGCCCCGACCAAGTGACTGTAGGAGAACCCCGTCGCCGAAAGCATCCGTTCGGGTGCTCGCGGCAGCGGTGTTTCGCCTTGGTGCACTTCGTCGACGGTATCGGGGGTGCGGCCGCCTACTAAAGTTTGCGACGAGCATTCGATCAGGATGTCAGGAATCTTGTTGAATTGCCCGACTTGATATTGAAAAGTGTTTTCGATAATGAGACTAAAATGCGGGGTTTATAATTGTTAGGCATGCGATGTCTAAGGAATTCATTTGATTAGGCATGCGATGTCTAAGTAGGCTGCAGATTCCAATTGTTGTAGTTTTACACTTTCTTTTCTGTGACCGTAAGTGTAATATGTGATATCGCCGGTTTCGTTGCTATATGTCAACGACAATTGGGATGCGCATATTTACTTACGTTGATGGCATGTGATGTTATGTGTTGCTGGATATGTTATATTGGATCGTCGTGTTTGAATAGCCGGGGGTTTTATGTGAGATGAGTGTTTTTCATTTTCATTCATGTAAAAATCTGTATGTAATATTCTTTTATTGGGGCACTTCCAGGTTGCGGAAGATGTCACCTTTTGTATATTATTTACTTTTCCGCACTAGGATAGACCCAAGGAGGGGAGCACAAGTAACCGGGTTCTGGAGTCCAGTGGGAGACCAACTCGAGGAGTCGAGTTCGGGTCTTCTAACTCCAGAATTGGTAGGGTTTCTTTCCGCTCTCGTAGGAGTCTAGGGGTGTGGGTTTGGCTATTCATCACGACCGTGGAATCCGTGTTTTATACTGGCTCGTATTGAAAACACGGACGTCCTAGAATATCCAATATTTCATATGATTCTTCTGCTGCGATATCTGTGATGTGATCATGTGATGTTCTCTGATGGATACTGTTAGTTATATGTATGCCCTAGAGGCCATTACTATACATAGGATGTATATTGTAGTGGATGCTGGGACATATATAGGGAGGACTTTCTTGCTCGACATGATAGTATGCTATCTGGTTGATCTTTACCTGAACGTGTACACTGATTGTCTCTCTGTTACATATTGGTAAAGCCCTTAGGATGTGTACTTGACCACCTGGACTATGATGCGGATCATACTAGTGGGGACATGGTAGTCCATAAGTACATCCTTCAAAGTCCCTAGTCGTGGGTATATCGAGACGGGGCATCGATATACCAGAGTAGACTAGCGTATACCTTCTCGACCCATACAGATGGGCGATGGATGATCCCATATCCATTGGTGTTTGACATCAGAAATGATATACGGGTGCTCAGTGGAGACTGGGTACACTGGACGGACTCGCCGAGAACTCCCAAATGGTATTATACCATACGTCAGATGGCAGTTCTCTGGTGACACTGGTACAGAGTAGTCTGTTGACCCGAGATCGTCATAGAGTCTTGTGTGGTTCCCACTGTGCTTTGATTTCCATCTTACCACGTCCAAGAGGGCGTGCAAAACAGTGGTTTTTGGGTACAGTCCCGAGTCACATGGAGGCAATGAGCGATAGGAGGGGATTCGTCTCTCCCGGTATAGGGGGTTGATGTTGCGCAGTGTTCGATTGGCTATAACCGGAAATCCCTGGCCAGGGTTGCTGAGATTTACTGGTAAGTGTTAACTGTAGTTTCTCGAACTGTTATAGGCCTCATATCGACACGACTTATCGAGCTATTGGGGTCTGACGTTTACCACCCCTAGGCAAGATATGCGACATATCAGACGATCAGACCGGACTGTACGGTAAGTGTTACTGGTTGGATTCACAGGAGTGTGAGCGGGCTTGCTCGTAGATCTTCTGATCGCTCAATACCCGGGTGGCCGTTACGTTTAGCAGACCGCTTGCGGCTTTTGGGTGTTTGATATGATCATCACCTGCTGCCGGCGTATTGACGAGTCTTTAGAGTCCTATACAGAGGTTTCCTGGCTCAAGCGAAACGAAATAGGAGCGCATATGAGATATGTGCGGGACCGAGAATAATGCGTGTATGTGATACCGTATTCCATTCTCGCGATGAATGTATCGAATGGTTATATGCGATATAACCTAGTTATCGAATCAAGGATTGATTCGATAAGACGATACATAGGATACTAGTCGGTTATATGCGATATGACCGGATCGTTAAATCAAGTGTTGATTTAATGATTTAATGTATAATTATATAATTGATATATCACTTTGCATTAACTAGTATCGGTTCACTTAAGATGGATTTTCTCACTCGAATGTGCGCATTGTATATGCGATATATTTTTGTGCACTTGATTGCATCATGTTTGATGATGCATGCAAAATTGTTTTGTGTAAAGAATTAAACCTAGGTTAAGTAAATGGTTAAGGTTTCTATTTATTTGTCCATTCATTTATCTTTTTATTTTGGATTAAAATGAAATGACAAAAGAAAACAATATGGTTTCATTCTTTCTTTCTTTCTTTCATGAAGCTTGATGAAGCTTCATGAAGCTTTGACCATATGACCATTTTGTCTTCAAGCTTAACCCTAACCATTCTTTTAACCTTAGTCAATTCTCTACACCTAACTATAGTTAATGTTATGATAAGTATTCTTTTTCTTTTCTATTCTAATTAACTTATCATAATATTTTTTCCTTCTTCTTCTTCATCTTCTTCAATGAAGAAAGCTTGACTTCATCAATGGTGACTTGATGAAATGAGTGAGAAATCCAATTCTAAAGTGAACCCACCTCCTATTTCTTCATCCTCTACCTCTTGCCAAGTAGTATAGGGTGTTTCCTTCACAAGTTTTCATGGCTTGGTGAAGGTGGAGCTTGATCTTGTGATGCCTCGACGTAGATCATCTTCGGCAGCGTAGTCGATGACCTAGCCCGTCCATTCTCCGATGAAGCCGATGCAAGAGCCCGGGATCCGATGATCGCAGCGAGGAGACATCATCACGGAGCTGTGGAAGTGGAGCACCGGATCTACAAAGGTTGTATTTCCGTTCAACTCATAGTTAAGTTGTTAACTAGCTTATCGTTTCGCCTAAAATCTAGTTAACGATCCGTATTAGGGTTTCTCGGCACATGTAAAATTTGAAATTGGCATGGTTGATGCCTTGTGAGTCCTCATTAGCATGCCTAGGAACCCTACAGTGGTATCAAAGCCTAACTAGAGCCTTAGGCGAAGTGTAGACGAAGTTTGAAACCCGAACGAACCCGGAACCCTAACACAAACATGCTCTCTGGACTTTTTCCAAAATCTGGAGTTTTTCGATATTAAAAATATGCAGAAAAATCAGCAGGAATATCTAAGAGTTACTGTGAAATTCGACGGCCCAATTCCACAAAGTCGCCGCAGTTCCGCGGCACGAGCATGGCTCGTGCGGCGGTTCCGCGGCCGTACGGCCTCATTATATAATGTATTTTGCACAGTAATTCTTAGTTTCAAGTGCTGGTTTTCCTGGGAATTTTTAATATTTTTTCAAGAGTTGAATTTTCTGGCTTGTTTTGGGGATTCGAATGTTCGATCGGATTATCAAATTTTGTCTGTGTGGCTTTCCGGATAATTTTTGAATATGTTATAAAGTTCGACCGGATATAAATACCCAATTTTTCCCCTGCCGGAAAATTTTCAAGTGTTGGATTTTTCCGAGATTTAAAGGCGTTCTAAGTAGTGCAAGTAACGCGATGGACCCTCTAGAAGACAACAAACCTTAACTCGATTATGTGACCGTCTTGAACTGCCCTTTGAACCTTCGGGTTTGGGGCAGTACGGCGTGCCACATGTGAGGCGTTGGCTTGACCCTTCTACGGCTGGACCGTTGGTACTGAGGCACGAAGTGAATGTCTTTAAACTTATTTCATGTGTTGAGCTGTATCGGGAAAACTTGGGTGTTCGAATGTTCGATCGGAAAGTTTAACATTTTCTGCTTATCCGGAATGGGATACAATAATTGGAATTCACAAGAAGTTATGAGATAACTGTATGAATGTTATAAACATAGCACTTTAGTCTCACTTGATCGGTTGCCACGGAATTTTGATGTGATCAAAAGTCCGTGGCAATCACGTAGCGTACGCGGATACTCGCCGAGTAAACTTAATAGACAGCCTCGCTCCATAGCCCCGACCAAGTGACTGTAGGAGAACCCCGTCGCCGAAAGCATCCGTTCGGGTGCTCGCGGCAGCGGTGTTCCGCCTTGGTGCACTTCGTCGACGGCTTCAGGGGTGCGGCCGCCTACTGAAGTTTGTGACGAGCATTCGATCAGGATGTCGGGAATCTTGTTGAATTGCCCGACTTGATATTGAAAAGAGTTTTCGATAATGAGACTAAAATGTGGGGTTTATAATTGTTAGGCATGCGATGTCTAAGTATTTCATTTGATTAGGCATGCGATGTCTATGGAGGTTGCGGATTCCAACTGTTGTAGTTTTACACTTTCTTTTCTGTGACCGTAAGTGTAATGTGTGATATCGCCGGTTTCGTTGCTATATGTCAACGACAATTGGGATGCGCATATTTACTTACGTTGATGACATGTGATGTTATGTGTTGCTGGATATGTTATATTGGATCGTCGTGTTTGAATAGCCGGGGTTTTTTATGTGAGATGAGTGTTTTTCATTTTCATTCATGTAAAAACTTGTATGTATTCTTTTATTGGGGCACTTCCAGATTGCGGAAGATGTCACCCTTTGTATATTATTTACTTTTCCGCACTAGGATAGACCCAAGGAGGGGAGCACAAGTAACCGGGTTCTGGAGTCCAGTGGAAGACCAACTCGAGGTGTCGAGTCCGGGTCTCCTAACTCTAGAATTGGTAGGGTTGCTTGCTGCTCTCGTAGGGGTCTAGGGGTGTGGGTTTGGCTATTCATCACGACCTTGGAATCCGTGTTTTATACTGGCTCGTATTAAAAACACGGACGTCCTAGTATATCTAATATTTCATATGATTCTTCTGCTGCGATATCTGTGATGTGATCATGTGATATGTTCTGTGATGGATACTGTATATAGTATATATGATATATTATATAGATGTTACTTATGTTTTACACCCGCGCTAGCCCTGCCCTGCTCTGCCGTTAGTTACCTAACCTAACGGTGCATGAGGGGACATCGAGGCAAATGCGGATGGCATAAGTGTACGTCGTATTTATCTGTGATGTTTAGGTACTTATATGATGGGACTTCATTAATGTGATTAATGAAAGTAAAAAGAAACCTAAAGATGTTGTAGAATCGAATTTCAAAATAAAACAGGTAGCTACAGTTCTTTGCTTTGCACAGCGGTATATGTGATATATCCTGCACCTTATTCGATGAGGAAAGGACCGAGATCCCTTCACCGGGAGTGACTCCTTTAGCAATAACTGGCAGATGCTATACACTCGGTTTGTCTTTTGATTGCTTTTAAAGAGTTTTTGCTTTGCACAGTGATATATATGATATATCCCGCACCTCATTCGACGAAGAAAGGACCGACGATCCCTTCACCGGGAGTGACTCCTTTAGCAAAACTAGAAAAGCCTAAAAAACACTCCATTTTAAAATCATTTGATTCTACAACGATATAAAGTTCATTACGCAAAAGGTTTTCTTAAAAACCTGACGTAGCCCTCCGTCATTTCAGATAAATCTTAGTTAGTATTCGTGCTGCGTTTGTTGACTCAGTCAAGGCGTAGTGTGCGGTAGCTAATTAGTGCTTATCTGCAAAGCATATGATGCGATTAAATTAGGGTAGTCGTGCGGCCTTGTTGACTCAGTCAAAGGTCGTGCGGGTGGGTTTAATTCAATCGAGAAATGACAGGTTGAACTTTACTTGTGGTCTATGATTTGTTGACTCAGTCAAGGTCATAGATCGCTTGGGGCAAAATATTATCGGGAATTTCAAGTGTTGAAATTTGCAATGAGATTGCATACCTTCTATGAGATAGTTGGATCCCGATACCCACTGCGAGTAAGAGTTACTCCTGGGAGAGTTTTACATATTACAATTAGCCGATCAAGTAGGTGTCTAGAAAGGTGTCAACGAGGTTACGCCTCTGGGAAAACGAGGTTTACATTAATTAGGTTCGTGCGAAAGCACGGGGGACCTCCCTCAAAGTACCGACACTGGCCTGGCTGAAAGATTGGCGAACTTGTAGTGTGTAATTAATCCCGGCTAGTCTTTCCTTTTAGGGTTTGAAGGAAGATTTGATAAAAAGCAGTGGGAGCCATCCTGATTAGATAAAATAATAACCAATCTATTCTTGCAAGAGCGCACGCTGAGTGTTTTCTTCTCTCTCTCTCCAGGTAGCGACCATATCACGCCTTAATCAAGATAATAATACGGATATATTGACCGAACCCGCTTGTTATATTGAGCTGGGGATCGTTGGCCCCGCTCCACCTTATAATTGTTATAAGACAGAGCAGGAAATTAGGGATTACCAGAATTCCCGTGCCGTCCAAACGAAGAGAGTGCATGCTGATGCATCATCTTCGGGTGTGTTCGTTACAAAGAACTGTTTCTCAGTATCCTCCGCATCCTGGGTATGTGATACCAGATCAGGATCCCGGATATGTAATCTGTTACATAGGTCTACAGAAAGGTGGAGGACTGAGAACGGGTGATAAGTTTCATGAGGCAGAAAACGGGGCAAGAGTTGCAGCCAAGTCTGTTGGTCACTGTCACCCTGTATTACCAATACATTGATTCTGAACGAATGTTATTAGATACCGAACCTGATATACAAAATCATATCAATCTCTTTATTAGTAAAGAAATGATAAAATTTTGTATAGTTGGATAATATTTTGAACATTTCCTATATCAAAAGTTGATCGGATCAGGCACGTTATCTAAAAGCATTGATGTTCTAAATCAAACTACAGTTCTTAGTATACGGAACACACACAAGAGGAAGAGTTCAGAAATGAACGAATCCTTCTTGAGGCATTGTAGACTAGGTCATATCAATGCGACCTGACTAGCTGAAGTTACATTTAGATGCATATTTAAATCTGTTTGAATTTACATCTTATGAAATTTGCCAGTCATGTCACAAAGATACGATGACCATAGCTCTGTTTACTGGAAGCAGAGAAAGAGTTAGTAAACTCTTGGGATGATACATGTTGATGTATGTAAGGTCCCCTATCTACATATGCCAGGACTGGTTCTTTGTACTTCGTTACATTCTCTGATGATCTCTCGAGATTCAGACATATGTTCCTGTTAAAACACAAGTCCGAACCTTTTGAGATATTCACAGAATATAAGTTAGAAGTAGAGAACCAAAATACGGGTATAAGTATTATGTCCTTTGATGTGATCAAGGAGGAGAATACTTGAGCACGGAATTCCTGGACTTTTCTAAAGGAGCATGAGATTCTCTCTCAGCATTACTCCTCCGAATACACCATAGCACGATGGTATATCGGGGCGGAGCAGTAGCACCCTATGTGATAAGGTGTGCTCTATGATGAGTACTACTGAGTTACCCATTTCCTTTTGGGAGTTATGCACTTGAGAAGCTGCATACCTATTGAATAGGGTTCAAATCAAATCAGTTTCCTACCACTTCATATGTGATATGGAAATGGTAGAGCCCATCTCTTAAGCTAGTTAAGATTTGGGGTTGTCCGGCCTATGTCTAAAAGCAAAATCCGGACAAGCTCAAGGCAAGGTCAGTTATGTAGAACTGGAAATGATCCAGCTATACAAACTACGACTGATGATTTGAAAGAACCAAAGGATTCAATAGTTACCAACGAACCTCACCCTCTCCGCCGATCTAGTAGGGTTCCTCACCCACCTGAGAGATACTTCGGTTTCTCTATGACAGTGGGAGCGAGGATTGCATCATGAGATGATGACCCAACTAGTTTCGAGCAGGCAATCAGGAGTGGGACTCTGTAAGAATGGCTGGATGCTTAGCGATCTGAGATGGAATCCATGTACACCAACAAAGTATGGACTTTGGTTGCTATATCTGAAGGGGTTAAATCCCCATCAGGAGCAAGTATATCTTGAGAAGATTACTTGGTGTAGATGGAAAAGTTGAGACTTTCAAAGCTAGACTTATTAAAGGTCTACATCATTGACCAGGTATGGATGATGATGAAACCTTTTCTAAGTAGCTATGCTTAAGTCCATCCAGATCCTACTTGCCACGGCTACATACCATGACTACGATATCTGGTGGTTGGGTGTCATGACATCTTTTCTAAATGATGTTTTAGAAGAGGGCGTCTATAAGTGCACAGCTAGAGGGCTTCGTAGACAGTAGGAGCAGCGGAAACGTGTGCAAGATGTTTTATGTGATAAAGCAGGCATCGCGGAGTTGGAACATCTGTTTTGATGTAGTAGTCAAAGAGTTTGATATCATCAAAATGGTAGATGAACCTTGTATAAACAAAAAGGTAGTAGGGAGTATGGTCATGATCCTCGTAGAGTACGTGGATGACATACTCTTGATAAGAAAGGAATTTCCTATGCTACGCTCGGACAATCTCCGCTTATCACAATGATTCTCCATATAGGATCAAAATGATACCTCCTAAATCCTGGGTTTTGGATCTATGAGATAGATCTAATTGGATGTTAGGATTCTCACTCGTTGTAGTGAGATGGTATCAATCGATCCTGGGGAGAATCACTGGAAGGGTTCCAGGGTGATAAAGACGACTGAATGTCAGTCGCAGGCATTGTCTTTACCCTCAGTAAAGGGACGGTATGTTGGAAGAGTTCCAAGCTAGATACCGTGGCATACTAGACGATTAAGGCTGGATACATCGCTACTTAAGATGCTACCAAAGAGGATGTTTGGGTGTATATTGGTTCATGAGATGAACTGTGTTCCTCCCATTGTGTGACAATGGAGTTGTGGCTTATGCCAAGGAACACCGGTCCCATCAGTGATCCAGACATATTCTAAGGCAGTGTCACCTGATCATGGAGATGGTTGATCTCCAGGATGATCGAGGTTAGGAGAGTAGACTCAGAGGAAAACACGGCGGATCCACTCACAAAGGCCTTTTCCCAGAGAGAGACTTTTATGGGATGGTTGAGTATGAGATACTACAACCACTGCTATCAGATGGCCCTAGTGCAAGTGGGAGATTGTTAGTTATATGTATGCCCTAGAGGCCATTACTATACATAGGATGTATATTGTAGTGGATGCTGGGACATATATAGGGAGGACTTTCTTGCTCGACATGATAGTATGCTATCTGGTTGATCTTTACCTGAACGTGTACACTGATTGTCTCTTTGTTACATATTGGTAAAGCCCTTAGGATGTGTACTTGACCACCTGGACTATGATGCGGATCATACTCGTGGGGACATGGTAGTCCATAAGTACATCCTTCAAAGTCCCTAGTCGTGGGTGTATCGAGACGGGGCATCGATATACCAGAGTAGACTAGCGTATACCTTCTCGACCTATACAGATGGGCGATGGATGATCCCATATCCATTGGTGTTTGACATCAGAAATGATATACGGGTGCTCAGTGGAGACTGGGTACACTGGACGGACTCGCCGAGAACTCCCAGATGGTATTATACCATACGTCAGATGGCAGTTCTCTGGTGACACTGGTACAGAGTAGTCTGTTGACCCGAGATCGTCATAGAGTCTTGTGTGTGTTGGAGATAGTGCCCTCAGAGTCAATTATTAGGTCACAGGTACGTGATTGCAATGATTGATGGAGGACCTATCCCGGTAGGACAATCTTACTCGAGATGATAGTTTGCTATCTGGTTTACCTTTATCATCGTGTACTGCTTTAAGTGACCTGACAAGTCGCTATTACACGTTGATAGAGCCCCTAGGATTCTTGCTTGACCACCAGCAGTATGAGGGCGATCATATAAGTGGGAGCTGGGGTCTATAAGCATATCCTTAAATGGTCCCTAGTCGTGTGAGTTTCGAGACAGGGCATCGATACTCCAGAGTAGACTAGTGTATACAGTCGAGACCCCGACGAGGGGCGGTGGCCGGTCTCACAAGCCACTGGTGTCAGTTGGATCACCTAAGATGTATACAGGTGCTCATTGGGTTATGAGTACACCGGACAGGACTCGCCGGGAACATGCTAGTTGGTCATATACCAGACGTCAGATGGCAGTTCCCTGGTGACATGTGTGCAGGTTAGTTCATCGACCTGGGGATCGTCATTTGTCTCGTGTGAGTTCCCACTGTACTTTGATTACTACCCTACCACGGCTCAAAGGAGTCGTGCAAACAGGTTTTAGTTGGGTACAGTCCCGAGCCACATGGAGGCAGTGAGCGTATCTTCAGGGGTTCGTCTCTCCCGGTATTGGGGGTGAGGTCGTGCTGTGTCTAGGAGAGCCATTACACGAAGACCTCGGCCGAGGCAAGGAGATTTACTGGTAGGTATTCCAGTAGTATCTCAGGGTGTTCTGGGCTACACTCCGACACGACTTGTACCGCTTTTGGTGGTCTGACTTTTACCAACCCCCTAGGCCCGCCATGCGATGCTCATAGACGAACGGACCGGACTGTACGGATATTGTCACTGACAGGCTCAGTAGGGAGTCAGGCTGAGTTCGCTCACAGACGTCCCTTTTGGTCAATACCTGGTAGCCCGTTATATATTGGCTTATACCTCTAACGTGCTAGTGGTTAAATCCACAACCAAGGTGTTGACGAGTCTTTAGAGTCCCCCACATTCTGTTACTCAGCTTTCGGGCGAAAGGTTGTAGAGGCCGTATGGAGATATGGCAAGGTCCGATCAGATACGTGCGGTATTGCACGGATCAGGATCGGACAGTTTGTACTACTGGCCGTATGGAAATATGGCAGGGTTCGATCAGATACGTGCGGTATTGCACGGATTAGGATCGAACGGATATTACTAGCCGGCTTTGGTTTAAGCCGGATCCTAGTATAGTACAGTGTGAATTTTGTCTCATTGCATTTGTATTTCGGTCGGAATACAAATGCGGGTGTGTATGCACAGTATCGGGGTTTTCCTGTAATTTATTACGGGACCAGTTTTCTGGAGTTGCCAGTTTGCTTTCCGTTTCGGCCAATTTCCTTTGTATCGTTCATTGGCCGAAGTTTGGTGGAGGAGGGCTTATTTGCATTGTTGCAAATAAGCATTTGTGGAGGGGGTCTTTGCTTTTTGTTGTATCATGATAGCTTTTCCTTGACCTTGACTTCTAGCTTTATCATGATGGCTTGACTTTGTTGACAATCATGGTTGTTGATGATTGTTGGTGGAGTGTGGGTTTGGGTTTGTAATCATCTCTTGATATCATGACCTTTCTCTCTCTCCCTTGCATTATGGTTGTGGCTATCCTCTTTCATTTGAGCACTCACTCCATTCTCTCCTCTCACCAAGCCATGGCCGGCCACTCTCTTGGTGGGGCTGTCCAAACATTTTGGTGTGGGATTTTGCTTCATTTCATGTTGCAAAAATCCCACAAGATCAATCCCAAAAGCTCCAAGTATCATTCCTCCACCAAATGGCAATTCCACAACCCCAAAGTGAGACTTGAGGACTACATATTCTACAGCGAACCTTGGGCACGTCGAGTAGCCAGCTTCGTGCCCGAGTTGCCTCGGCATTGAGGTGGGAGCCCGTAAAAGAAGTAAGCGATGTGGTGCACTTCCGACGACGAGGTGGAGACCGGAGCTTCCGCGGGAGATCGGGACGATGACGAGAAGACCGGAGGACTCGGATCTGTCGGTATATCTCTATTCCCTTTCTTGTAGTTAGCTAGGACTAATTAATGGTTCGATCCGGGTATTAGTGCGTGGCGGTTTGCCAGTTCAAGAAAATTAAAGTTTATCACCGCTTCCGCATTTGGCCGTCGGATTGACGGCCGGGGTGCCGCCGTGCACTTACAGTGGTATCAGAGCCTCGCCATTAACTTAGTCTAGCTTGGTTTAATGTGTTTTGCATTTCCGATCAACCAAAATTCCAAAATCTACATTTTTGTTCGCGACAGTTTTCTGTTGAAATTTTTTGGTCTCAAAATTTTTTTCAGGTTACAGAAAAGTGATGTGCTAGAAGAAATAAGAGTTCTGTAGAAATTCGATGGACCAATTCCACTACGGGAGCGCGGAACCGCGGCCAAACACCCCTTTGGGCCGCGGTTCCGCCGCACTATGTTGGGTTTGCTGCATCAATTTTCTACAGTCTCTTTCTGGGCTAAAAATAGGGGTTTTGGAATATTAATTTTGGGCCCAGAGTTTCTTGATGTGCTACAGTAGTGCTTGGGGCCCACTTGTTATAATTTGATCGATCGGATATTTTTTAAACACATTATTTCACAGTATTTACATTATATCTGCGACCGTGAATGTCACTTGATCGGTAAATCCGGTCTAACTGCTATAGCCCGGTTAGACGGATTTGCGAACGTGACTTTCACGTTGATGTTCTGTTTTTGCTGTGATGTTGCGGATCGGTTGTGGGGGATAGCCTGGATGCAATGCTAGTACAGTTGTGGTTGTATTATGTACATTTGATATTGCGGGGCGAGCGTCCGACATGTGGACTGCCGTCACTGCCTGTTTGTATTATTATTTTGGGGCACGACCTGGTTGCGGTCGATGTACCCGTTGTATGTATATTTTACTTTCTGTACTAGGATTTCCCCGCGGAGGGGTGCACGGATAGCCGGGTTCTAGAGGGCAACAAGCCCGCATCTCATGGCATTGAGAGGGAGGGGGATTCACTCTAGGATTGGCGGGCTATTCGCCGCACTCGTAGGGGGTACAGGTTGACCCAGGAGGGGTGCCCAAGTTACCGGATTCCGTGAAGTGCTGGGTGGTCCATTCACGGTACTGAAGGGGGCTGCCTCGCTTCAGGTTTTGGCGGGTGACTTGCCGCGCCCGTAGGGGTCTAGGATTTCATTGCACAGGCTATCCACACGACCAGGGGAACGTCGGGTTTCAGTAGTGGCTCTGTGAAACCCGGGGATCCCAGATATCTGTATTGTTTCTGTGATGCTGTTCATTCTCTGTGATGTTGCATTTTATTCACGCCTTGAGCGAAATATAATATATTGGTATATATATTAGTAGATGTTGTATATGTTTTGCATCCGCGCTAGTCCAGTCCCCGCTCTGTCGTTAGTTAGCTAACCTAACGAGTAATGACGGGACCCAGTGGCGAATGCGGATGGCATATACGTACATCAGTATATTTTCGTTCTTTGTGGTGTGATCAATTGATGGGACTGCGTTGATTCGGATCAATGCAAGTTAAAAACAAACCTAATCTGATGTTGTTGGAACACTTTTCAAAAAGCTGTTATTGCAAGGACGTTCACTTTTGTTTTGCATCGCGGTATTCATTTAGAATATCCTGCTCCTCAGTCGACGAGGCAAGGGCCGAGATCCCTTCACCGGGAGTGACCCCTTACACAAAAAGTTTGCATCAGGGCAATGACTTCACTATATCCGATTACTTTTGCTTTGCACCGTGATATTCAGTTGGAATATCCTGCACCCCATTCTACGGGGAAAGAGCCGAGATCCCTTCTCCGGGAGTGACCTCTTTAGCAAAGGTTTTCGTCACTATATTTTTAAAAGCTATCCGTTCCTTCAACGATATCAAGTTCATTACGTTAAAGGTTTTCGCCAGAAACCATTCGTAGCCCTCCGTCATTTCATATGGGTAGTCAATAGTATTCAAGCTGTGTATGTTGGCCAAAGTCAAGGCACAGTGATTGGTAGCTATTGGATATTCATATGCAGCATAGATAGATGCGTTGGTTTGGGACAGTCGTACTGCCATTTTGGCCAAAGTCAAGGGTAGGTACGGGTGGATTCAAATTAACCTGGAGAATGACGGGTTGAACTTGACATGTGACTTATGATATGTTGGCCAAAGTCAAGGTCATAAGAGCATGGGGTAAAAATCACATCGGGAGTTTCAAAAGAACTGAAACTTGCCAGCTATGCGCATACCTTCTGGAGTGTGATGACGTGAGCGGATTCCGTCACGTTATCATGCGATGAGAGTTGGATCCCGATTCCCACTGATGAGTTGGTTTACTCCTCGGGTGATCCCGACTAATTCTTCTTTTAGGTTTGGAGAAGAATTTGACGGTACAGTGGGAGGATTCCAGATTAGATAAATTGGTAACCATTCTGATCTAGGTTAGAGTGCACGCTGAGTGTTTCTTTTCTCTCTCTCTTCGGCAGCAACCATTGACCCGACCCTAAGACTATGACTCAGTGACCAAGTTGACCGAACCTTCTTAAACACTGGCTTTTGGATTGTCAGAGTTGCGAACCTCATTGCCACTCCTACTTTTACCCTTTTCTCCAGGACACCCCGTATTACTACGAACGTCCACTTCCATTGGACAAAACCATCGTATGGTTAGATACGAACTCGAAGGAATTTATTCGAGGATGGTTTCAGGTTCTGGAGGAAACGGATAGGATTATTCAGTTGTCTTTTCCTTTTACCCTCTCTCAGGTTACGAGTACTCCTTGGTTTAGGGGTAGTACACCTATTATGCAAATTGGATAGTCTTCTTCCAAACCATAGGCAGGTGCCGACCGGTAGGGAATGAGGAAAACCAATTAGCCTAAACGATGGTGTACAGAAGGTATTAAGTTCAGACAAAGCAAGGGATTAGTAAGAGGGCAAAGTAAATTGCGACTGATATTCACGACCAAACCAGGTATTTCATTACCACTCCCACTTCACCTTTGTATTTCTCCAGGACACTCCGTATCACTACGAAGATCCACAGTTCATTGGATACTCCATCGTATGGTTATATACGAACTCGAAAGGAACTTGTTCCAGTTCGGGGATGGATTCTGGTTCAGGAGAAATAGGAATAAGATTTATTCAGGTGTCTTTTATCTTCACCTTCTCTCGCATTGCGAGTGTTCCTAGGATTGGGACAGTACACCCATTATGCTTATTGGATAGTCTTCTTCCAAACCATAGGCTGGTGCCGAACGGTAGGGAAGGAAGAAAACCATTTGGCCTAAAGGGGTGTGCAGAAGGTAATGACTAAAGACATATGAAGGGATTTGGAGAGGTGGCAAAGAATTATACGGTTACAGTCGTGAATCTGGAAGAGGCATTACTAGGAATACCATGATACCCCATCGAGACATTTCAATGTTTCAGCTTCACTGTGTAATGTTAAAGGAAAACTGATTTCCCAATTAGTCCTTACTCCAGGGTATGTATTTACCAGGTATGATTCTCACATCTGTATGGTTTTACGGATGATGAGTGGGAGTAAGTTATTGGGAATTGGGTGATCATCCTCATTATATCGGGATTCGTTGTAATCAGTGATATTTGAGGAAGTCACCTGGGTAGTTTGCCGGTCGGCAAATATTTAGTTTTGAATATCCGCTGTTATGCACCAATTTCAAATTGATATATCTGTACGTCTATTTTCATAGAGTGAGATATACCTTTTTGAAATTATGTCTGTGGCATTTACCTATATCAGTGGATGGTTAGGTAAGGAGCATTAAACAGCGGTGTAATTCTTCTTAACCATAAGTATAGTTTTCAACCTACGACATACAGTGAATGAGTTTTCAGACTCAAGGGACTTATACAGAGTATTGTATGTTGTCCACGGTCCATCAGGCCAGAGGGGATGGTCCTCGTACTATATTCGGTTTACTTATGACTTCTCTAGTTTTTAGACAGGTGTTTCGTGGAAACACAGGGTCCGAATTTTGAGAAGTTATAGGTATTTGAATAGAGTAGAGAACCAGGTATAGCAAGTATCGGGATTCTTCAAAGTGATCGAAGATGTAGATACTTGTATATGGTATTCTGTTGATAGTAATGATTAAGAGAACTTACTTCTCTTTCAGGTTACTCATAATTGGAAGCATTCCTAAGTTGAGTAACGCTGATCGGCCTCTCTCCATTTAGTTGACATGCACTGGAGACAGTTGCATGATTTGAATCTGGTTCAATTAAATCAGTGCCTCTGGTTCTATATATGATATAGAACAGTTCATATCTTAACGATGTTAAGGTACGGGGAGTTGTCCGGTTTATGATTAAAACCAGACACTTGACAACTCAAGGTACGTTTCTGTGATGGCTGTTTGTGGGTTGACCCAGGCTATGACGAGGGTTGACTTTCTACCATCTGGAAGATCAATAGCAATATTGTTCTAGACTCGCCACAGTTTTATTAAAAATGGATTTTTTCAGAAAACAGTAGTGGGAGTATGGTAGAACTGGAAGTGATTCCAGAACCACAAACGATTACTGAAGATTTGATAAGGAACCTAAAGATTCAATCCGGTTTGACATTCCATTGGCCACTCCGCAGATACGGTGGGTAACTTCAGGCACCCGAGTGGTACTCCTGTAGCCTCAAGGACGGTGACAGGGAAGTTCTTGTTTACCCACAATTACCATTGCTGTTGTTCCAGGCTGCGAGACCCGGCGGGAGGATGAGTATAGCGTCGTTCTAAACTAGTTTTAGAAGTGTACGTCTATATGACTCTGCCAGAGGGTTGTCGTAGTCAGTGGGAGCAGCGGAAGCATTGGTGGACAGGTAGCTTATGTCTATTTATAAACTAAAGCAGATGTAGCGGAGATAGATCATCTATTTCTGACGTGACAGTCATAGGTTTGACTTCATCAGAATAGGGGATGGATCTGTTGAGAAGGTAGTAGGGTGTGATATCCTGGTATTTGGATGACATACACAGAGTAGGAAAGGAAACTCCTATACTACGGTCGGTTATACTTTGGTCGTCACACAGTGGTTTCTCCACATGGGACTTGGACATTATATCAGACATTCTGGTTACTAGATCTATGGCTTTAGATCTAGATTTGGGTAGTTTCCTAATCAGGGTACTTAGACAGCATTCTAAGAGTATTTAGAATGGACGACTCCTGGCACGGTAGTGTACCTGCAGGTGATGGAGTCACCCTCTCTAAAGGTGTCTTACAGACTAAAGTGGAGAGGGATGTGCATGGTTGGCAGATCACTTGCTTAGGCAATTGAGTCAATCATGAGATGTCAAGTACCACACCAGATGTTGTTCTTGCACTAGATGCAATAAGTTGACATTGATCCAATCGTGGAGAAACAGTCGGAAGCAGTTTTAGAACATAAGTGGATGTTCTAGGGATATGATAACGACAGCCTCATTCGGGAGACAGTTATCATTCCAGGCTTCCAAGGTGACCTGGACGACAGGGAGGTTATCAGAGTTATAGTTTTCCTTCTGACGAGGGGCAGTATTTTGGACAGGTAGTCCAAGGCAATACTGAGGGAGGCATGGCGCAGGATACTGATTAAGTTCAGTTGACGATACAGTCTCAGAAGTTTGGATTTGGAGTTCATTTATGATCTATGTCCCATCAGACATCCAGACACATTCTAAGACAAGTATTGCTCATTTCGGGAGATGGGTTTCTCCGCGAACTTGAGATATAGAGAGACATAGAAAGATACAACAAAGCGGATCCACTCACTGAGGCTATTCCTCGAACGCAATAGTTTCGCAAACGAGTTTTGTGAGATTGACTAGTAGAGGAGTTGGGTGTTCGGTATCACACGGGCTGTGAGTATGCGACATCGCAATAATTAGCCTTGAGTGCAAGTGGGAGATTGTTGGAGATAGTGCCCTCAGAGTCAATTATTAGGTCACAGGTACGTGATTGCAATGATTGATGGAGGACCTATCCCGGTAGGACAATCTTACTCGAGATGATAGTTTGCTATCTGGTTTACCTTTATCATCGTGTACTGCTTTAAGTGACCTGACAAGTCGCTATTACACGTTGATAGAGCTCCTAGGATTCTTGCTTGACCACCAGCAGTATGAGGGCGATCATATAAGTGGGAGCTGGGGTCTATAAGCATATCCTTAAATAGTCCCTAGTCGTGTGAGTTTCGAGACAGGGCATCGATACTCCAGAGTAGACTAGTGTATACAGTCGAGACCCCGACGAGGGGCGGTGGCCGGTCTCACAAGCCACTGGTGTCAGTTGGATCACCTAAGATGTATACAGGTGCTCATTGGGTTATGAGTACACCGGACAGGACTCGCCGGGAACATGCTAGTTGGTCATATACCAGACGTCAGATGGCAGTTCCCTGGTGACATGTGTGCAGGTTAGTTCATCGACCTGGGGATCGTCATTTGTCTCGTGTGAGTTCCCATTGTACTTTGATTACTACCCTACCACGGCTCAAAGGAGTCGTGCAAACAGGTTTTAGTTGGGTACAGTCCCGAGCCACATGGAGGCAGTGAGCGTATCTTCAGGGGTTCGTCTCTCCCGGTATTGGGGGTGAGGTCGTGCTGTGTCTAGGAGAGCCATTACACGAAGCCCTCGGCCGAGGCAAGGAGATTTACTGGTAGGTATTCCAGTAGTATCTCAGGGTGTTCTGGGCTACACTCCGACACGACTTGTACCGCTTTTGGGGGTCTGACTTTTACCAACCCCCTAGGCCCGCCATGCGATGCTCATAGACGAACGGACCGGACTGTACGGATATTGTCACTGACAGGCTCAGTAGGGAGTCAGGCTGAGTTCGCTCACAGACGTCCCTTTTGGTCAATACCTGGTAGCCCGTTATGTATTGGCTTATACCTCTAACGTGCTAGTGGTTAAATCCACAACCAAGGTGTTGACGAGTATTTAGAATCCCCGACATTCTGTTACTCAGCTTTCGGGCGAAAGGTTGTAGAGGCCGTATGGAGATATGGCAAGGTCCGATCAGATACGTGCGGTATTGCACGGATCAGGATCGGACAGTTTGTACTACTGGCCGTATGGAAATATGGCAGGGTTCGATCAGATACGTGCGGTATTGCACTGATCAGGATCGAACGGATATTACTAGCCGGCTTTGGTTTAAGCCGGATCCTAGTATAGTACAGTATGAATTTTGTCTCATTGCATTTGTATTTCGGTCGGAATACAAATGCGGGTGTGTATGCACAGTATTGGGGTTTTCCTGTAATTTATTACGGGACCAGTTTTCTGGAGTTGCCAGTTTGCTTTCCGTTTCGGCCAATTTCCTTTGTATCGTTCATTGGCCGAAGTTTGGTGGAGGAGGGCTTATTTGCATTGTTGCAAATAAGCATTTGTGGAGGGGGTCTTTGCTTTTTGTTGTATCATGATAGCTTTTCCTTGACCTTGACTTCTAGCTTTATCATGATGGCTTGACTTTGTTGACAATCATGGTTGTTGATGATTGTTGGTGGAGTGTGGGTTTGGGTTTGTAATCATCTCTTGATATCATGACCTTTCTCTCTCTCCCTTGCATTATGGTTGTGGCTATCCTCTTTCATTTGAGCACTCACTCCATTCTCTCCTCTCACCAAGCCATGGCCGGCCACTCTCTTGGTGGGGCTGTCCAAACATTTTGGTGTGGGATTTTGCTTCATTTCATGTTGCAAAAATCCCACAAGATCAATCCCAAAAGCTCCAAGTATCATTCCTCCACCAAATGGCAATTCCACAACCCCAAAGTGAGACTTGAGGACTACATATTCTACAGCGAACCTTGGGCACGTCGAGTAGACGGCTTCGTGCCCGAGTTGCCTCGGCATTGAGGTGGGATCCCGTAAAAGAAGTAGGCGATGTGGTGCACTTCCGACGACGATGTGGAGACCGGAGCTTCCGCGGGAGATCGGGACGATGACGAGAAGACCGGAGGACTCGGATCTGTCGGTATATCTCTATTCCCTTTCTTGTAGTTAGCTAGGACTAATTAATGGTTCGATCCGGGTATTAGTGCGCGGCGGTTTGCCAGTTCAAGAAAATTAAAGTTTATCACCGCTTCCGCATTTGGCCGTCGGATTGACGGCCGGGGCGCCGCCGTGCACTTACAGTATGGTTCCCACTGTGCTTTGATTTCCATCTTACCACGTCCAAGAGGGCGTGCAAAACGGTGGTTTTTGGGTACAGTCCCGAGTCACATGGAGGCAATGAGCGATAGGAGGGGATTCGTCTCTCCCGGTATAGGGGGTTGATGTTGCGCAGTGTTCGATTGGCTATAACCGGAAATTCCTGGCCAGGGTTGCTGAGATTTACTGGTAAGTGTTACCTGTAGTTTCTCGAACTGTTATAGGCCTCATATCGACACGACTTATCGAGCTATTGGGGTCTGACGTTTACCACCCCTAGGCAAGATATGCGACATATCAGACGATCAGACCGGACTGTACGGTAAGTGTTACTGGTTGGATTCACAGGAGTGTGAGCGGGCTTGCTCGTCGATCTTCTGATCGCTCAATACCCGGGTGGCCGTTACGTTTAGCAGACCGCTTGCGGCTTGTGGGTGTTTGATATGATCATCACCTGCTGCCGGCGTATTGACGAGTCTTTAGAGTCCTACACAGAGGTTTCCTGGCTCAAGCGAAACGAAATAGGAGCGCATATGAGATATGTGCGGGACCGAGAATAATGCGTGTATGTGATACCGTATTCCATTCTCACGATGAATGTATCGAATGGTTATATGCGATATAACCTAGTTATCGAATCAAGGATTGATTCGATAAGACGATACATAGGATACTAGTCGGTTATATGCGATATGACCGGATCGTTAAATCAAGTGTTGATTTAATGATTTAATGTATAATTATATAATTGATATATCACTTTGCATTAACTAGTATCGGTTCACTTAAGATGGATTTTCTCACTCGGATGTGCGCATTGTATATGCGATATATTTTTGTGCACTTGATTGCATCATGTTTGATGATGCATGCAAAATTGTTTTTGTGTAAAGAATTAAACCTAGGTTAAGTAAATGGTTAAGGTTTCTATTTATTTGTCCATTCATTTATCTTTTTATTTTGGATTAAAATGAAATGACAAAAGAAAACAAAATGGTTTCATTCTTTCTTTCTTTCTTTCATGAAGCTTGATGAAGCTTCATGAAGCTTTGACCATATGACCATTTTGTCTTCAAGCTTAACCCTAACCATTCTTTTAACCTTAGTCAATTCTCTACACCTAACTATAGTTAATGTTATGATAAGTATTCTTTTTCTTTTCTATTTTAATTAACTTATCATAATATTTTTTCCTTCTTCTTCTTCATCTTCTTCAATGAAGAAAGCTTGACTTCATCAATGGTGACTTGATGAAATGAGTGAGAAATCCAATTCTAAAGTGAACCCACCTCCTATTTCTTCATCCTCTACCTCTTGCCAAGTAGTATAGGGTGTTTCCTTCACAAGTTTTCATGGCTTGGTGAAGGTGGAGCTTGATCTTGTGATGCCTCAAC
Organism: Agapanthus africanus; assembly: GCA_030015575.1. Lineage (NCBI taxonomy): Eukaryota > Viridiplantae > Streptophyta > Magnoliopsida > Asparagales > Amaryllidaceae > Agapanthus > Agapanthus africanus. The sequence goes on along the minus strand of CM057347.1, from coordinate 281,842,845 downwards.
GTAGATCATCTTCGGCAGCGTAGTCGATGACCTAGCCCGTCCATTCTCCGATGAAGCCGATGCTAGAGCCCGGGATCCGATGATCGCAGCGAGGAGACATCATCACGGAGCTGTGGAGGTGGAGCACCGGATCTACAAAGGTTGTATTTCCGTTCAACTCATAGTTAAGTTGTTAACTAGCTTATCGTTTCGCCTAAAATCTAGTTAACGATCCGTATTAGGGTTTCTCGGCACATGTAAAATTTGAAATTGGCATGGTTGATGCCTTGTGAGACCTCATTAGCGTGCCTAGGAACCCTACAGATACTGTATATTGTATATATGATATATTATATAGGCGTTACTTATGTTTTACACCCACGCTAGCCCTGCCCCACTCTGCCGTTAGTTACCTAACCTAACGGTGCACGAGGGGACATCGAGGCGAATGCGGATGGCATAAGTGTACGTCGTATTTATCTGTGATGTTTAGGTACTTAAATGATGGGACTTCATTAATGTGATTAATGAAAGTAAAAGAAACCTAAAGATGTTGTAGAATCGAATTTCAAAATAAAACAGGTATCTACAGTTCTTGCTTTGCGCAGAGGTATATGTGATATATCCTTCACCTTATTCGATGAGGAAAGGACCGAGATCCCTTCACCGGGAGTGACTCCTTTAGCAATAACTGGCAGATGCTACACACTTGGTTTGTCTTTTGATTGCTTTTAAGAGCTTTTGCTTTGCACAGTGATATATATGATATATCCCGCACCTTATTCGATGAGGAAAGGGCTGACGATCCCTTCACCGGGAGTGACCCCTTTAGCAAAACTAGAAAAGCCTCAAAAGCACTCCATTTTAAAATCATTTGATTCTACAATGATATCAAGTTCATTACGCAATAGGTTTTCAGAAAAACCTGTCGTAGCCCTCCGTCATTTCAGATAAGTAGTAGTTAGTATCCGTGCTGCGTTTGTTGGCCTTTGTCAAGGCGCAGTGTGCGGTAGCTAACTGGTGCTTATCTGCTTATGCATATGATGCAGATTGGATTAGGGTAGTCGTGCGACCTTGTTGGCCTTTGTCAAGGGCCGTGCGGGTGGGTTTAATTCAATCAGGAAATGACGGGTTGAACTTGACTAGCATCCTATGGTTTGTTGGCCTTTGTCAAGGTCATAGGAGGTTAGGGGAAAAATATTATCGGGAATTTCAAGTGTTGAAATTTGCAATGAGATTGCATACCTTCTATGAGATAGTTGGATCCCGATACCCGCTGCGAGTAAGAGTTACTCCTGGGAGGGTTTTACACATTACAATTAGCCGATCAAGTAGGTGTCTAGAAAGGTGTTAACGAGGTTACGCCTCTGGGAAAACGAGGTTTACAGTAATTAGGTTCGTGCGAAAGCACGGGGGACCTCCCTCAAAGTACCGACACTGGCCTGGCTGAAAGATTGGCAAACTTGTAGTGTGTAATTAATCCCGGCTAGTCTTTCTGTTTAGGGTTTGAAGGAAGATTTGGTAAAAACAGTGGGAGCCATCCTGATTAGATAAAAAAAATAACCAATCTATTCTTGTAAGAGCATACGCTGAGTGTTTTCTTCTCTCTCTCTCCAGGTAGCGACCATATCACGCCTTAATCAAGATAATAATACGGATTATTGACCGAACCCGCTTGTTATACTGAGCTGGGGAACGTTGGTCCCGCTCCAACTTATAATTGTTATAAGACAGAGCAGGAAATTGGGGATTACCAGAATTCCCGTGCCGCCCAAACGAAGTAAGTGCATGCTGATGCATCATCTTCGGGTGTGTTCATTATATAGAACTGTTTCTCAGTGTCCTTTACGTCCTGGGTATATGATACCGGATCAGGATCCCGCATATGTAATATGTTACATGGGCTACAGATAGGTAAAGAACTGAGAACGGGTGATAAGTTTCATGAGGCAGAAAATGGGGCAAGAGTTGCAGCTAAGTCTGTTGGTCACTGTCACCCTGTATTACCAATACATTGATTCTGAACGAATATTATTAGATACCGAACCTGATATACAAAATCATATCAGTCTCTTTATCAGCAAAGAAATGATAAATTTTGTATTGTTGGATAATGTTTTGAACATTTCCTATATCAAAAGTTGATCGGTTAAGGCACGTTATCTAAAAGCGTTGATATTCTAAATCAAACTACAGTTCTTTAGTATACGGAACACACACAAGAGGAAGAGTTCAGAAATGAACGAATCCTTCTTGAGGTATTATAGACTAGGTCATATCAATGCGACCTGACTAGCTGAAGTTACATTTAGATGCATATTTAAATCTGTTTGAATTTACATCTTGTGAAACTTTCCAGTCATGTCACAGAGATAAGATGACCATAGCTTTGTTTTCTGGAAACAGAGAAAGAGTTAGTAAACTCTTGGGATGATACATGTTGATGTATGTAAGGTCCTCTGTCTACATATACCAAGACCGGTTCTTTATACTTCATTACATTCTCTGATGATCTCTTTAGATTCAGACATATGTTCCTGTTGAAACACAAGTCCGAACCTTTTGAGATATTCACAGAATATAAGCTAGAAGTAGAGAACCAATACGGGTATAAGTATTATGTCCTTTGATGAGATCAAGGAGGAGAATACTTGAGTACGGAATTCCTGGACTATTCTAAAAGAGAATGAGATTCTCTCTCAGCATTACTCCTCCGTATAAAACATAGCACGATGGTATATCGGGACGGAGAAATAACACCCTATGTGATAAGGTGTGCTCTATGATGAGTACTACTGAGTTACCTATTTCCTTTTTGGGAGTTATGCACTTGAGAAGTTGCATACCTATTGAATAGGGTTCAAATCAAATCAGTTGCCTACCACTTCATATTTGATATGATAAGGGAAGAGCCCATATCTTAAGTTGGTTAAGATTTGGGGTTGTCCGGGCTATGTCTAAAAGCATAATCCGGACAAGCTCGAGGCAAGGTCTGTTATGTACAACTGGAAAGGTTCCATCTATACAAACAACAGCAGATGATTTGGTAGAACCAAAGGATTCAGTAGATTCCAACGAACCTCAGCCTCTCCGCCGATCTAATAGGGTTCCTCACCCACCTGAGAGATATTTCGGTTTCTCTATGACAGTAGGAGCGAGGATTGCATCATGAGATGATGACCCAACTAGTTTCGAGCTGGCCATCAGGAGTGGGACTCTGTAAGAATGGCTGGATGCTTAGTGATCTGAGATGGAATCCTTATACACCAACAAAGTATGGACTTTAGTTGCTTTATCTGAAGGGTTAAATCCCCATCAGGAGCAAGTATATCTTGAGAAGATTACTTGGTGTACATGGAAAGGTTGAGACTTTCAAAGCTAGACTTGTTAAAGGTTTGCATCATTAACCAGGTATGGATCATGATGAAACCTTTTCTAAGGAGCTATGCTTAAGTCCATCCAGATCCTACTTGCCACGGCTACAGACCATGACTACGATATCTGGTGGTTGGGTGTCATGACTGCTTTTCTAAATGATGTTTTAGAAGAGAGCGTCTATAAGTACACAGCCAGAGGGCTTCGTAGACAGTGGGAGCAGCGGAAACGTGTGCAAGATGCTTTATAGGATAAAGCAGGCATCGCGGAGTTGGAACATCTGTTTTGATGTAGTTGTCAAAAAGTTTGACTTCATCAAAATGGTAGATGAACCTTGTATATACAAAAAGGTAGTTTGGAGTATGGTGGTGATCCTCGTAGAGTACGTGGATGACATACTCCTGATAAGAAAGGAGTTTCCTATGCTACGCTCGGTCAATCTCCGCTCATCACAATGATTCTCCATATAGGATCAAAGTGATACCTCCTAAATCCTGGGTTTTGGATCTATGAGTTAAATCTAATTGAATGTTAGGATTCTCACTAGTTGTAGTGAGATGGTATCAACCGATCCTGGGGAGAATCACTGGAAGGGTTCCAGGGTGATAAGGACGACTGAAAGTCAGTCACAGGCATTGTCTTTACCCTCAGAAAAGGGACGGCATGTTGGAAGAGTTCCAAGCTAGATACCGTGGCATACTAGACGATTAAGGCTGGATACATCGCTAGTTAAGATGCTACCAAAGAGGCTGTCTGGGTGTATACTAGTTCATGAGATGAACTAAGTTCCTCCCATTGTGTGACAATGGTGTTGTGGCTTATGCCAAGGAACGCCTGTCCCATCAGTGATCCAGACATATTCCAAGGCAGTGTCACCTGATCATGGAGATGGTTGATCTCTAGGGTGATCGAGGTTAGGAGAGTAGACTCAAAGGACAACACGGCGGATCCACTCACAAAGGCCTTTTCCCAGAGAGAGACTTTTATGGGATGGTTGAGTATGAGATACTACAACCACTGCTATCAGATGGCCCTAGTGCAAGTGGGAGATTGTTAGTTATATGTATGCCCTAGAGGCCATTACTGTACATTGGATGTATATTGTAGTGGATGCTGGGACATATATAGGGAGGACTTTCTTGCTCGACATGATAGTATGCTATCTGGTTACTCTTTACCTTAACGTGTACATTGATTGTCTCTCTGTTACATGTTGGTAAAGCCCTTAGGATGTGTACTTGACTACCTGGACTATGATGCGGATCATACTGGTGGGGACATGGTAGTCCATAAGTACATCCTACAAGGTCCCTAGTCGTGGGTGTATCGAGACGGGGCATCGATATACCAGAGTAGACTAGCGTATACCTTCTCGACCCATACAGATAGGCGATGGATGATCCCATATCCATTGGTGTTTGACATCAGAGATGATATACGGGTGCTCAGTGGAGACTGGGTACACTGGACGGACTCGCCGAGAACTCCCAGATGGTATTATACCTTACGTCAGATGGCAGTTCTCTGGTGACACTGGTACAGAGTAGTCTGTTGACCCGAGATCGTCATAGAGTCTTGTGTGGTTCCCACTGTGCTTTGATTTCCACTTTACCACGTTCAAGAGGGCGTGCAAAACGGTGGTTTTTGGGTACAGTCCCGAGTCACATGGAGGCAATGAGCGATAGGAGGGGATTCGTCTCTCCCGGTATAGGGAGTTGATGTTGCGCTGTGTTCGATTGGCTATAACCGGAAATCCCTGGCCAGGGTTGCTTAGATTTACTGGTAAGTGTTACCAGTAGTTTCTCGAACTGTTATAGACCTCATATCGACACGACTTATCGAGCTATTGGGGTCTGACGTTTACCACCCCTAGGCGAGATATGCGACATATCAGACGACGAGACCGGACTGTACGGTTAGTGTTACTGGTTGGATTCACAGGAGTGTGAGCGGGCTTGCTCGTCGATCTTCTGATCGCTCAATACCCGGGTGGCCGTTATGTTTAGCAGACCGCTTGCGGCTTGTGGGTGTTTGATATGATCATCACCTGCTGCCGGCGTATTGACGAGTCTTTAGAGTCCTACACAGAGGTTTCCTGGCTCAAGCGAAACGAAATAGGAGCGCATATGAGATATGTGCAAGACCGAGAATAATGCGTGTATGTGATACCGTATTCCATTCTCGCGATGAATGTATCGAATGGTTGTATGCGATATAACCTAGTTATCGAATCAAGGATTGATTCGGTAAGCCGATACATAGGATACTATTCGGTTATATGCGATATGACCGGATCATTAAATCAAGTGGTGATTTAATGATTTAATGTATAATTATATATTTGATATATTACTTTGCATTAACTAGTATTGGTTCACTTTAAATGGATTTTCTCACTTGAATTGTGCAAGTTGTATATGTGATATACTTTTATGCACATGATTGTATCATGTTTGATGATACATGCTTATTTGGTTAAGTGTAAAGAACTAAACCATGGTTAAATTGATTATTAGGGTTTTGCTTATTCATTCATTTATTTATTTATTCTTTTTTTGGAAATTAAAAGGATAAATTGATATGGTGGCTTTCTTTGTATCTTTCATGAAGCTTCATGAAGTGTTGAAAGTTTGACCACTTTTGTCTCATGCTTAACCCTAACCATTCCACTTAACCATGATTCATTCTCTACACTTAACCATGGTTTGTATATGATAAGAATTCATTTTCTTTTCTATTTTATTATTCTTATCATAACATCATCTTCTTCTTCTTCTTCTTCAAGATGAAGAAGCTTGATTCCATCAATGGTGATTTGATGAAATGAGTGAGAAATCCAATTCTAAAGTGAACCCACCTCCTATTTCTTCATCCTCTACCTCTTGCCAAGTAGTAAAGGGTGTTTTTTTCACAAGTTTCATGACTTGGTGAAGTGGGAGCTTGATCTTGTGATGCCTCGACGTAGATCATCTTCGGCATCGTAGTCGATGACCTAGCCCGCCCATTTCTCCGATGAAGCTGACGCTAGAGCCCGGGATTCGATTTGGACAACAAGGAGACTTCATCATGGAGCTATGGAGGTGGAGAACCGGATCTACAATGGTGGTATTTCCGTTCACTTAGTTAAGTTGTTAACTAGTTGCTTGTTTCACCTAAAATTCTAGTTAACGATCCGTATTAGGGTTTCTCGGCACTTGTAAAATTTGAAATTGGCATGGTTGATGCCTTGTGAGACCTCATTAGCGTGCCTAGGAACCGTACAGGTTTACTGTAAAAAGTTTACCAATTTGTGTTCCTCACATTTTATAACATTTAATTAATAATTTATTATTACTTGTTATGGGCATGCACGCACGTGTGCACGTTAATGTGAGGGTTTGTTTGTGCTAATCTAGGTTAGTGGCCATGACACTTAACCTAATCTAATCCTTTGCTTTATCCTAATCCTTGTTTTAATCTAATCCTTAACCTTTATCCTTGATATTTGTGTGAGAAGAGAGAGATATTTTGTTTTGGAAGTGAGGAGGTGGCATGGTGTGTGTGAATGCATTAATTGGAAGTTAATGCAAAGGTTACACTTGTTAGTTATATGTATGCCCTAGAGGCCATTACTGTACATTGGATGTATATTGTAGTGGATGCTGGGACATATATAGGGAGGACTTTCTTGCTCGACATGATAGTATGCTATCTGGTTGCTCTTTACCTTAACGTGTATGCTGATTGTCTCTCTGTTACATGTTGGTAAAGCCCTTAGGATCTGTACTTGACTACCTGGACTATGATGCGGATCATACTAGTGGGGACATGGTAGTCCATAAGTACATCCTTCAAAGTCCCTAGTCGTGGGTGTATCGAGACGGGGCATCGATATACCAGAGTAGACTAGCGTGTACCTTCTCGACCCATACAGATGGGCGATGGATGATCCCATATCCATTGGTGTTTGACATCAGAGATGATATACGGGTGCTCAGTGGAGACTGGGTACACTGGACGGACTCGCCGAGAACTCCCAGATGGTATTATACCTCACGTCAGATGGCAGTTCTCTGGTGACACTGGTACAGAGTAGTCTGTTGACCCGAGATCGTCATAGAGTCTTGTGTGGTTCCTACTGTGCTTTGATTTCCATCTTACCACGTCCAAGAGGGCGTGCAAAACGGTGGTTTTTGGGTACAGTCCCGAGTCACATGGAGGCAATGAGCGATAGGAGGGGATTCGTCTCTCCCGGTATAGGGGGTTGATGTTGCGCTGTGTTCGATTGGCTATAACAGGAAATCCCTGGCCAGGGTTGCTTAGATTTACTGGTAAGTGTTACCAGTAGTTTCTCGAATTGTTATAGACCTCATATCGACACGACTTATTGAGCTATTGGGGTCTGACGTTTACCACCCCTAGGCGAGATATGCGACATATCAGGCGATCAGACCGGACTGTACGGTAGTGTTACTGGTTGGATTCACTGGAGTGTGAGCGGGCTTGCTCGTCGATCTTCAGATCGCTCAATACCCGGGTGGCCGTTACGTTTAGCAGACCGCTTGCGGCTTGTGGGTGTTTGATATGATCATCACCTGCTGCCGGCGTATTGACGAGTCTTTAGAGTCCTACACAGAGGTTTCCTGGCTCAAGCGAAACGAAATAGGAGCGCATATAAGATATGTGCGGGACCGAGAATAATACGAGTATGTGATACTGTATTCGATTCTCGCGTTGTGACATTGATCGGTTATATGCGATATAGCCGGGTTATCGGATCAAGTGTTGATTCGATAAGATGTTACTAATGATACCAGTCGGTTATGTGCGTCATGACCGGATCGTTAAATCAAGTGTTGATTTAATGATTTAATGTATAATTATATATTTGATATATTACTTTGCATTAACTAGTATTGGTTCACTTGAGATGGATTTTCTCACTCGGGTGTGCGCATTGTATATGCGATATACTTTTGTGCACTTGTATGTATCATGTTTGATGATGCATGCTAACTTGTGTTTTGTGTAAAGTTTAAACCATGGTTATATAATGGTTAGGGTTTTCATTTTCATATCTATTTATTTATTTGTTTATTCATTATTGGAAAATGATAAGCATAATGCAAAATGGTGGCTTTATTTGGAAGCTTGTTGAAGCTTCATGAAGACTTTGACTTTAGCAACCATTTTGTCTCATGCTTAACCCTAACCATCCCATTTAACCATGATTGATTCTCTACACATTACCATGGTTAGTGTTATGATAAGAATGGATTATTCTTTTCTTTTTTTAATTAACTTATCATAACAATTTCTTTCTTCTTCTTCATTTTCTTCAAGTGAAGAAAGCTTGCCTCCATCAATGGCAAGTGATGAAAAAGAGTGAGAAATCCAAATCTAAAGTCTACCCACTTCCTATTTCATCATCCTCTACCTCTTGCCAAGTAGTAGAGTGTGTTTTCTTCACAAGTTTCTTGACTTGGTGAAGTCGGAGCTTGATTTAGCGATGCCTCGACGTAGATCATCTTCGGCATGGACATCGACGACCTAGCTCGCTTATTCTCCGATGAAGTCGACGCTAGAGCCCGGATTCTTTTTGGACAGCGGAGAGGACTTCGTTGCGGAGCTATGGAGGTGGAGAACCGGAGCTACGAATGTTGTATTTCCGTATCTCTTAGTTAAGTGTTAACTTGTTTACTTTTCGCCTAGATTTCTAGCCAACGATCCGTAGTTTAGGGTTTCTCGGCACCGTAATTTTTGAAATTGGCATGGTTGATGCCATGTGAGACCTCACTAGAGTGCCTGGGAACCCTACAGTGGTATCAGAGCCTAGCTAGAGCCTTAGGCGAAGTCTAGACGGAGTTTGAAGTCCGATCGACCCGAAACCCCATCTCAAATAATGCTCTCTGTCCTTTTTCTAAAAACGTGGATTTTTTGAAATTAAAAATATGCAGAAAAACATGCAGGAAGATCTAAGAGTTACTGTGAAATCGTACAGCCTAATTCCCTTATTGAGCCGCGGATCCGCGGCACGAGCATGGCTCGTGCGGCGGTTCCGCGGCCGTACTGCCTCATTATACATATAAATTTACACAGTAATTCTTGGTTTGAAGTGTTAGTTTTTCTGGGTATTTTTAATATTTTTTCCAGAGTTTGCATTTTCTGAGTTGTTTTGGGGATTCGGTGTTTCGATCGGGGTATCAAATTTTGTCTATGTGGCTTTCCGGATAAATTCTTGAATATGTTAAAAAGTTCGACCGGATATAAATACCCAATTTTTCCCCTGTCGGGAAATTTCCAAGTGTTGGATTTTTCCATAGTTTGACGACGTTCTAAGTAGTGCAAGTAATGCGATGGACCCTCTAGAAGACAACAAACCTTAACTCGATTATGTGACCGTCTTGAACTGCCCTTTGAACCTTCGGGTTTGGGGCAGTACGGCGTGCCACATGTGAGGCGTTGGCTTGACCCTTCTACGGCTGGACCGTTGGTACTGAGGCACGAACGGAATGTTGTTAGACTTGTTTCATGTGTTGATCTGTATCGGGAAAACTTGGGTGTTCGAATGTTCAATCGGAAAGTTTAACATTTTCTAATTATCTGGAATGGGATACAATAATTGGAATTCACAAATAGTTATGAGATAACTGAATGAATGTTATAAACGTAGCAGTTTAGTCTCAGATGATCGGTTGCCACGGAATTTTGATATGATCAAAAGTCCGTCGCAATCACGTAGCGTACGCGGATACTCGCCGGGTAAACTTAATAGACAGCCTCACTCCATAGCCCCGACCAAGTGACTGTAGGAGAACCCCGTCGCCGAAAGCATCCGTTCGGGTGCTCGCGGCAGCGGTGTTCCGCCTTGGTGCACTTCGTCGACGGTATCGGGGGTGCAGCCGTCTACTGAAGTTTGCGACGAGCATTCGATCAGGATGTCGGGAATCTTGTTGAATTGCCCGACTTGATATTGAAAAGTGTTTTCGATTTTGAGACTAAAATGCGGGGTTTATAATTGTTAGGCATGCGATATCTAAGTAATTCATTTGGTCAGGCATGCGGTGTCTGAGGTGGTTGCGGATTCCAACTGTTGTAGTTTTACACTTTCTTTTCTGTGACCGTAAGTGTAATATGTGATATCGCCGGTTTCGTTGCTATATGTCAACGACAATTGGGATGGACATATTTACTTACGTTGATGACATGTGATGTTATGTGTTGCTGGATATGTTATATTGGATCGTCGTGTTTGAATAGCCGGGGTTTTTTATGTGAGATGAGTGTTTTTCATTTTCATTCATGTAAAAACTTGTATGTAATATTCTTTTATTGGGGCGCTTCCAGGTTGCGGAAGTTGTCACCGTTTGTATATTATTTACTTTTCCGCACTAGGATAGACCCAAGGAGGAGGGCACAAGTAACCGGGTTCTGGAGTCCAGTGGGAGACCAACTCGAGGAGTCGAGTCAGGGTCTCCTAACTCTAGAATTGGTAGGGTTGCTTGCCGCTCTCGTAGGGGTCTAGGGGTATGGGTTTGGCTATTCATCACGACCGTGGAATCCGTGTTTTATACTGGCTCGTATTGAAAACATGGACGTCCTACTATATCCAATATTTCATATGATTCTTCTGCTGCGATATCTGTGATGTGATCATGTGATGTTCTGTGATAGATACAGTATATTGTATATATGATATATTATATAGACGTTACTTATGTTTTACACCCGCGCTAGCCCTGCCCCGCTCTGCCGTTAGTTACCTAACCTAACGGTGCACGAGGGGACATCGAGGCGAATGCGGATGGCATAAGTGTACGTCGTATTTATCTGTAATGTTTAGGTACTTTAAATGATGGGACTTCATTAATATGATTAATGAAAGAAAAGAAACCTAAGATGTTGTAGAATCGAATTTCAAAATAAAACAGGTAGCTACAGTTCTTGCTTTGCACAGCGGTGTATATGATATATCCTGCACCTTATTCGATAAGGAAAGGACCGAGATCCCTTCACCGGGAGTGACTCCTTTAGCAATAACTAGCAGATGCTACACACTCGGTTTGTCTTTTGATAGCTTTTAAGAGTTTTTGCTTTGCACAGTGATATATATGATATATCCCGCACCTCATTCGACGAGGAAAGGACCGACGATCCCTTCACCGGGAGTGACTCCTTTAGCAAAACTAGAAAAGCCTCAAAAGCACTCCATTTTAAAATCATTCGATCCTACAACGATATCAAGTTCATTACGCAATAGGTTTTCAGAAAAACCTGTCGTAGCCCTCCGTCATTTCAGATAAGTTGTATATAGTATTCGTGCTGCATTTGTTGGCTTTCGTCAAGGTGCAGTGTGCGGTAGCTATATGCTGCTTATCTGCCAGCATACGATGCGATTGGATTAGGGTAGTCGTGCGGCTTTGTTGGCTTTCGTCAAGGGTCGTGCGGGTGGGTTTAATTCGATCAAGAAATGTACGGGTTGAACTTGACTAGCGGGCTATGGTTTGTTGGCTTTCGTCAAGGTCATAGCACGTTAGGGGCAAAACATTATCGGGAATTTCAAGTGTTGAAATTTGCAATGAGATTGCATACCTTCTATGAGATAGTTGGATCCCGATACCCGCTGCGAGTAAGTGTTACTCCTGGGAGAGTTTTATACATTAAATTAGCCGATCAAGTAGGTGTCTAGAAAGGTGTTAACGAGGTTACGCCTCTGGGAAAACGAGGTTTAGATTAATTAGGTTCGTGCGAAAGCACGGGGGACCTCCCTCAAAGTACCGACACTGGCCTGGCTGAAAGATTGGCGAACTTGTAGTGTGTAATTAATCCCGGCTAGTCTTTCCTTTTAGGGTTTGAAGGAAGATTTGATAAAAAGCAGTGGGAGCCATCCTGATTAGATAAAATAATAACCAATCTATTCTTGACAGAGCGCACGCTGAGTGATTTCTTCTCTCTCTCTCCAGGTAGCGACCCTATCACGCCTTAATCAAGATAATAATACGGATATTTGACCGAACCCGCTTGTTATACTGAGCTGGGGAACGTTGGTCCCGCTCCAACTTATAATTGTTATAAGACAGAGCAGGAAATTGGGGAATACCAGATTTCCCGTGCCGCCCAAACGAGGAGAGTGCATGATGATGCATCATCTTCGGGTGTGTTCATTATATAGAACTGTTTCTCAGTGTCCTTTGCGTCCTGGGTATGTGATACCAGATCAGGATCCCAGATATGTAATCTGTTACATAGGGCTACAGAAAGGTAGAGAACTGAGAACGGGTGATATGTTTCATGAGGCAGAAAACGGGGCAAGTGTTGCAGCCAAGTCTGTTGGTCACTGTCACCCTGTATTACCAATACATTGATTCTGAACGAATGTTATTAGATACCGAACCTGATATACAAAATCATATCAGTCTCTTTATTAGTAAAGAAAGGATATAATTTTGTATTGTTGGATAATGTTTTGAACATTTCCTATATCAAAAGTTGATCGGTTCAGGCACGTTATCTAAAAGCATTGATGTTCTAAATCAAACTACAGTTCTTTAGTATATGGAACACACATAAGAGGAAGAGTTCAGAAATGAGCGAGTCCTTCTTGAGGTATTGTAGACTAGGTCAGATCAATGTGACCCGACTAGCTGAAGTTACATGTAGATGCATATTTAAATCAGTTTGAATCTACATCTTGTGAAACTTGCCAGTCATGTCACAAAGATAAGATGACCATAGCTCCGTTTACTGGAAACAGAGAAAGAGTTAGTGAACTCTTAGGATTGATACATGTTGATGTATGTAAGGTCCCCTGTCTACACATGCCAAGACTGGTTCTTTGTACTTCGTTACATTCTCTGATAATCTCTCAAGATTCAGACCTATGTTCCTGCTGAAACACAAGTCCGAACCTTTTGAGATATTCACAGAATATAAGTAAGAAGTAGAGAACCAAAATATGGGTATAAGTATTATGTCCTTTGATGTGATCAAGGAGGAGAATACTTGAGCATGGAATTCCTGGACTTTTCTAAAGGAGAATGAGATTCTCTCTCAGCATTACTCCTCTGTATACACCATAGCACGATGGTATATCAGGGCAGAGCAATCACACCCTATATGATAAGGTGTGCTCTATGATGAGTACTACTGAGTTACCTTTTTCCTTAAGGGAGTTGTGCACTTGAGAAGTTGCATACCTATTGAATAGGGTTCGAATCAAATCAGTTGCCTACCACTCCATATGAGATATGGAAAGGGAAGAGCCCATGTCTTAAGCTAGTTAAGATATGGGGTTGTCCGGCCTATGTCTAAAAGCAAAATCCGGACAAGCTCGAGGCAAGGTCTGTAATGTAGAACTGGAAATGTTCCAGCCATACAAACTGCAGATGATGATTTGGTAGAACCAAAGGATTCAGTAGATTCCAACGAACCTCAGCCTCTCCGCTGATCTAGTAGGGTTCCTCACCCACCTGAGAGATACTTCGGTTTCTCTATGACGGTGGGAGCAAGGATTGCATCATGAGATGATGACCCAACTAGTTTCGAGCTGGCCATCAAGAGTGAGACTCTGTAAGAATGGCTGGATGTTTATCGATCTGAGATGGAATCCTTATACACCAACAAAGTATGGACTTTGGTTGCTATATCTGAAGGGTTAAATCCCCATCAGGAGCAAGTATATCTTGAGAAGATTACTTGGTGTAGATGGAAAAGTTGAGACTTTCAAAGCTAGACTTGTTAAAAGTGTGCATCATTGACCAGGTGTGGATAATGATGAAACCTTTTTCAAGTAGCTATGCTTAAGTCCATCCAGATCCTACTTGTCACGGCTACATACCATGACTACGATATCTGGTGGTTGGGTGACATGACTGCTTTTCTAAATGATGTTTTAGAAGAGTGCATCTATAAGTACACAGCCAGAGGGCTTCGTAGACAGTGGGAGCAGCGGAAACGTGTGCAAGATGCTTTATAGGATAAAGCAGGCATCGCGGAGTTGGAACATCTGTTTTGATGGATTAGTCAAAGAGTTTGACATCATCAAAATGGTAGATGAATCTTGTATAAACAAAAAGGTAGTAGGGAGTATGGTGGTGATCCTCGTAGAGTACGTGGATGACATACTCTTGATAGGGAAAGAGTTTCCTATGCTACGCTCGGTCAATCTTCGTTTATCACAATGATTCTCCATATAGGATCAAAGTGATACCTCCTAAATCCTAGGTTTTAGATCTATGAGATAGATCTAATTGGATGTTAGGACTCTCACTAGTTGTAGTGAGACGGTATCAACCGATCCTGGGGCGAATCACTGGAAGTGTTCCAGAGTGATAAAGACGACTGAATGTCAGTCACAGGCATTGTCTTTACCCTCAGTGGAGGGACGGTATGTTGGAAGAGTTCCAAGCTAGATACCGTGACATACTAGACGATAAAGGCTAGATACATCGCTACTTAAGATGCTACCAAAGAGGCTGTTTGGGTGTATATTGGTTCATGAGATGAACTATGTTCCTCCCATTGTGTGACAATGGAGTTGTGGCTTATGCCAAGGAACGCCGGTCCCATCAGTGATCCAGACATATTCTAAGGCAGTATCACTTGATCATGGCGATGGTTGATCTCCAGGGAGATCGAGGTTAGGAGAGTAGACTCAGAGGACAACACGGCGGATCCACTCACGAAGGCCTGTTCCCAGAGAGAGACTTTTATGGGATGGTTGAGTATGAGATACTGCAACCACTGCTACAGATGGCCCTAGTGCAAGTGGGAGATTGTTAGTTATATGTATGCCCTAGAGGCCATTACTGTACATTGGATGTATATTGTAGTGGATGCTGGGACATATATAGGGAGGACTTTCTTGCTCGACATGATAGTATGCTATCTGGTTGCTCTTTACCTTAACGTGTATGCTGATTGTCTCTCTGTTACATGTTGGTAAAGCCCTTAGGATCTGTACTTGACTACCTGGACTATGATGCGGATCATACTAGTGGGGACATGGTAGTCCATAAGTACATCCTTCAAAGTCCCTAGTCGTGGGTGTATCGAGACGGGGCATCGATATACCAGAGTAGACTAGCGTGTACCTTCTCGACCCATACAGATGGGCGATGGATGATCCCATATCCATTGGTGTTTAACATCAGAGATGATATACGGGTGCTCAGTGGAGACTGGGTACACTGGACGGACTCGCCGAGAACTCCCAGATGGTATTATACCTCACGTCAGATGGCAGTTCTCTGGTGACACTGGTACAGAGTAGTCTGTTGACCCGAGATCGTCATAGAGTCTTGTGTGGTTCCCACTGTGCTTTGATTTCCATCTTACCACGTCCAAGAGGGCGTGCAAAACGGTGGTTTTTGGGTACAGTCCCGAGTCACATGGAGGCAATGAGCAATAGGAGGGGATTCGTCTCTCCCGGTATAGGGGGTTGATGTTGCGCTGTGTTCGATTGGCTATAACAGGAAATCCCTGGCCAGGGTTGCTGAGATTTACTGGTAAGTGTTACCAGTAGTTTCTCGAATTGTTATAGACCTCATATCGACACGACTTATTGAGCTATTGGGGTCTGACGTTTACCACCCCTAGGCGAGATATGCGACATATCAGGCGATCAGACCGGACTATACGGTAGTGTTACTGGTTGGATTCACTGGAGTGTGAGCGGGCTTGCTCGTCGATCTTCAGATCGCTCAATACCCGGGTGGCCGTTACGTTTAGCAGACCGCTTGCGGCTTGTGGGTGTTTGATATGATCATCACCTGCTGCCGGCGTATTGACGAGTCTTTAGAGTCCTACACAGAGGTTTCCTGGTTCAAGCGAAACGAAATAGGAGCGCATATAAGATATGTGCGGGACCGAGAATAATATGAGTATGTGATACTGTATTCGATTCTCGCAATGTGACATTGATCGGTTATATACGATATAGCCGAGTTATCGGATCAAGTGTTGATTCGATAAGATGTTACTAATGATACCAGTCGGTTATGTGCGTCATGACCGGATCGTTAAATCAAGTGTTGATTTAATGATTTAATGTATAATTATATATTTGATATATTACTTTGCATTAACTAGTATTGGTTCACTTAAGATGGATTTTCTCACTCGGGTGTGCGCATTGTATATGCGATATACTTTTGTGCACTTGTATGTATCATGTTTGATGATGCATGCTAACTTGTGTTTTGTGTAAAGTTTAAACCATGGTTATATAATGGTTAGGGTTTTCATTTTCATATCTATTTATTTATTTGTTTATTCATTATTGGAAAATGATAAGCATAATGCAAAATGGTGGCTTTATTTGGAAGCTTGTTGAAGCTTCATGAAGACTTTGACTTTAGCAACCATTTTGTCTCATGCTTAACCCTAACCATCCCATTTAACCATGATTGATTCTCTACACATTACCATGGTTAGTGTTATGATAAGAATGGATTATTCTTTTCTTTTTTTAATTAACTTATCATAACAATTTCCTTCTTCTTCTTCATTTTCTTCAAGTGAAGAAAGCTTGCCTCCATCAATGGCAAGTGATGAAAAAGAGTGAGAAATCCAAATCTAAAGTCTACCCACTTCCTATTTCATCATCCTCTACCTCTTGCCAAGTAGTAGAGTGTGTTTTCTTCACAAGTTTCTTGACTTGGTGAAGTCGGAGCTTGATTTAGCGATGCCTCGACGTAGATCATTTTCGGCATGGACATCGACGACCTAGCTCGCTTATTCTCCGATGAAGTCGACGCTAGAGCCCGGATTCTTTTTGGACAGCGGAGAGGACTTCGTTGCGGAGCTATGGAGGTGGAGAACCGGATCTACAAAGGTTGTATTTCCGTATCTCTTAGTTAAGTGTTAACTTGTTTACTTTTCGCCTAGATTTCTAGCCAACGATCCGTAGTTTAGGGTTTCTCGGCACCGTAATTTTTGAAATTGGCATGGTTGATGCCTTGTGAGACCTCACTAGAGTGCCTGGGAACCCTACAACACTCACCTCACTCTCACCCTACACTCACCTCCCTCTCTCTTTATTCTCACACTCTCTCATTTCTCTATCTCTTTTCAATTTCCTCATCTCTCTTCACCGCAAACTGAACACCTCTTCATTCCAACACAAAACTTCATCAATTATTCACAAAAACTCACAAAAATCACATCTTTGGACTTGATTTGCCTCTTGGATGCCTTGGAGCTTGGGAAGCTAGGATCATTGAATTCTTTTGGTTAGGTAATGATCTCTTTCTATTAGTTAAGTTTTTATTGTGTTGCGTAGCTTAGTCGTTTCAGTTTAAATCGCGTATCGTATCGTTTCGGGTAAATATCGTATTTTTAGTGTCTTTTTGGGGTCTAAGATGATCAACTACAAACCAGGTAATTGTTGCAAAATTTCCCATCACAGTGACCTAGTATAGTGACCTAGAACCTACCCTCAAAATACGAACCAATTCCTTCATGAAATGGCCGCAATTTTATTGCTTCTGGCCGCAATTTGCGGCCAGACTAGGGAGTTAGGGTTTGGGTTTTAGTGTAGGGGTCTCTGGGGTAGTATGTGGTCTCATGGTAGTTGCAAATTTTACAGATTGTTAGTATAGAAAAATCTGGGACCACTTTGCATATTTCTTGTGTTTCGTTTCGCGCGATACGTTATCCGATACGGTTCGTGTTTTCTTTTGTTGTTGCTCTGAGTTAGTTTCGTAGTGTCGCTATGCACGTTAGCTACAATACGAACACTTGAGAGTAAGTTTTGTGTTGTCGCGTTTGTCATTGTAATTGTATGTGTTTTAGGTTTATTGCTAATATATACTTGTTTCATTGATTTATGTTTTAGGTTCGCAGGCGGGGACTTCGGACGCTGCGAAGAAAGGGAAACAGGTGATAGGCTTTGCTTAGCCAGGAGCGTTAGTGAGTAGATTTAACATCTACAGGGGAATCGCCCGCATGACGTTATGCTTCTGGGCTAGAGATGTTTTAATATTGTCGCATATTCTATTTCATATATAGAGTTGTGCATACACCTTATTGTTTAGTTATTGTTGTGCTTGGACTAGTACCCTTAGAACACTGCACTATTATTGACGGCTCATGTTGCACGAGCACTGATTGTATGCCACACACACCGTCAATAATTGCCATGACACGCACAACACACATACCTATATGATGTTGTTGGTTAGGGACATTGAGACATTGATTCATATTCCTTATTGCATAGGACATATAGCATACCTGTATACCTACATGCTTACACATATGCCTTGGCATGCTTACATGCTAGTTACCTGTATACCTATAAGGTATTGTACTATTAGTGATAGGTACATACACACATAATGACATAGCTACATGTATACCTTGCATATATACTTCACTTATACCTGGAGGGTATATCACATCATTACTGATAGGTAGATACATATACCTTGCTATACCTCTATGTTTACACATATATATGATTATAGCTACATGTTTACCTTTATTTGATGTTATATAGACTTGGAGAAATTAGGAACCGCATGATATATATTTTAACTTGTTGCCGTTAAATAGCGGCTTTTCCTTTATATGCTTACATTACAGTTTTCTGTGGCATATATTATATTCATGGATTTTCGCATTAAGATGTTTTCTGGATTTGAGGATCATGGTAGTTTCATGAAATTATGCATTATTTGAAAAACCCATTTTCTCTTGATATGATATTTCAGCATCCACCATTAGTTTTATCGGTTCTGATATATATACCCCATGCGAGGAGGAGTCGGGAGCCATATGAGGGTATATGGTGGGGCCCGGAGGTACCACGGGGCAAGAAAGGGATTTTAATGTAACATGCCGATGAGGCCTGACAGGGGAACCATACCTTCCGGTGACATTACCTATGACTCGGCGGTTATCGTGGGGATACCGACGGGAGTCATGTACGTATAGATACGTCGAAGGACGAGGGTCAAAGCTGGGCACTCGGGTTTTCGGATAGCGTATGATACGTACCTATCAGGGTGCCAGTCGTGGTGATAGCACCTGATAGATCATCCTTTATGTGTCGATGCTAGACACTTGTTTTCATGATATTTTTACTCCTAAGTATATATAACAGTAGAATGGGATGCTGTTATATATATATATATATATATATATTAGTGGAATGGGACGCTAATATATATGTATACATCAATTCATTTACATCATCATACTTATTCATGCAAATATACTTTTCAGGATATCGGAGATTCACTTGATATTGGATTAAGGATATTTGAGATTCACTTGATATCGGATGCAGGATATATGAGATTTACTTGATTTTGTACATTCAGGATATATGAGATTTACTTGATATTGTATATTCAGGATTTGTGAGACTTATATGATATGAAAGCCAATTTGGGGGCTGATTTAAGGAAATTGGGATTTGGATTGTCTTGATGGAATTTGGTTCCACCACGAGGTCAGGATTCCGTGGAAATGGCATGTTTCATCCCATACTCCATATTTATTGTTTATGCACTGCTTCATGTATTAGTAGTACCTGATAGAGTGTCACGACCCAAAATTTGGCTCGTAACCGGCACTTAAACTACGTAGCATCTACAGATATACGCAACTCAAATAAGCCGAAACCCAGAAATCTAAACTACCCAAAACTGGATCAACGGAAAAAAAAAACATAGTTTTAAACATTCGGAAATTTCAAGTAAAAATCTTTAAGTTTAGTTTTCGTTCTTAAAAATTTCGGCAGCACCTCCTTTGTAAAAACTAACTCCGAAAACGGGTACAACAAAGATAATAATAAAAGCATCCCAAACGGGAGAAAATCACGCCCAACGGCGGAGACAACCACCACAACATATATACGACGCCGAAGCGAAGAAATATAAAAGAAAACTGCATAAAGAAGTAAAGCTTTTCAACAAAACCGGCTCCCACGAGCACGGCACCCAAAGTCACCACAAAATATAACACTGAATCCTCACAAGTCGTCTCTAAGTCATATACAACATAGTGGTAGATGGAGAATACTAGATCCAACAAAAAAATATACAATGTACAGACAGATAACCGCAACCCACCTAAAAGCAAGGCCTCACTGCCTAAAGTAGCGGTATCCGCAAAAGTAATGATGATAAGTCGCCCTGCCGCAACTACTCTGAGGGAAAGTCCTGCAAAATACTGTGGCACAACGGGGGTGAGTTGCCAACTCGTGAATAGTAAATAACATCATACAGTAATCCGATAGCATAAGTATGATAAGTGAATATGCAACAATCATGTAAAAGTACATCAGCAGGGTACTACAACTACATGAAGCAATGCATATCAATAATAATCCTGAGTGTGTGGGATGATACAATAAAATCTCATGCAAAATCATCAGCATGGAAAAACACCAGTGTCACTCACTGACACATCAAATCCCAAATCCTCAGGCACCGCATCCTCAGATCGGCCCTCACATCCTGTAAGTCTCACGAAAACCTGAGTGTCAAACACCGACACTCGAAACATCATGAAACCCGTGTCTAGTATCGACACGTAAATCCTCATAACTCAGGCGCTGTCACCATGACTGTCCCTGATGATATGTCATACTTCACTCCGGTCGGTATCCCCATGATAACCGCCGAGTCCAAATACAATCACCGGTAGGTAGTGGTCCCACCGCCAGGCTTATCGTCTACACCACGAAATCACCACTCGCCCCGGGGTACCATACCGGGTCCACCATGTCCCCGCAGATGGTGCCTCCCGCTCCTCGAATCGGGTATCACAAGCTAAATCTCAGAACCGAGAAATCACATGGTGGACGCACTGAAATATCATATCAAGAGAAACCGGGTTTTCAAACAATACACAGTTTCTTGAAAATACCCCCACGGTCCTCAAATCCATAATCACATGAAATCCATATCTCAATGCGTAAAATCTACGTAAAACTGATATATGCAACATAAAACATCAATATGAGCATATAAAGGGAAAACCGCTCTTTAAATTGAATCTAGCTTTAAACATATCATGCGGTCCCCAATTCCTTCGAAAACAAATGCAGTATCATATGAAGTGTACATGTAAGTGTAGCAAGGTTAAGTATCTACATGTAATCAAGTGTGTGGGTGTACATGTCAATATGTAAGCATAATGTATAAGTAGCTATAGCAAGATATACGTGAAGTGGAATAAGGGCCACTACCTCAACTATTTCTGCCCAATGCAATATCACGTATGTATGTGTCCACAATATTTCATATGCACAATAGAATAAGAGTTACTACTCCAATCATTCCTATCCACTACCATATCACATATGTAGGTGTTTGTGCGTGTCATGGCAATTACAGACGGTGTGGGTGTAGCATACAATTTAGTGCTCGTGCAACATGAACCGTCAATAATGTGTTATATATAAAGGTACGAGTCAAGTACAACAGATAATTCTAAGCAATGGCATTTATATGAAAGTAACAAATATGCAAATACATGCAGCTATCATATCATATTCTCCCCGACGCATAACGCCATACGGGCGATTTCTCCGTAGATGTTAAATCTACTCACCGATGGTCTCGAGCTAAGAAAATCCGACCACCTGCTTCCCCTTGTCCGCAGCACCTGAAATCCCTGCTTGCGAACCTAAAATTTCATAAATACAACAAATAAGCTAAATATCCTATAATGACGAAAAGACAACGAAACGCGATGAAAACGCCCGGAAAATTTCGCTGCGCGCTTAGCGCATCTATCGCGCACGATACCGGCCAAAACCCTAATTGGGGTCGCTAAAGTATAAAACACCAAGTCTGGACCCCGATCGTCCCGATCGCGCAACACAACACAAAAATTACGAGGAATACACTAGATATAACCTCGCAACGACCAAACGAACCCTACGTCGGAAAAACCCCGAAATCTAGTAAGCAACCTATCGCAATATTTCGCACTAGACTCAAGATAACGCATATCTAGCGACTACAAATACCTTAAAATAGCCTAACTAAGCTATCTAAACCATTCTTATATTTTTAACACTCGCTAATTATGTTTTAGCAAAAACCTAGTAAGCAACTTTGCTTAATTAAACAAAATATTCATTAGCAAAAATTAACATTTCCTACTAGGTTAATCTTTTCCAAAACACAATTTAACACTTCAAATGAACACTAAACACTTAATCAAAATTTAACCCTAACATGAATTTCTTAAACCAAATATAATGAATTAATCAAGATTTAAAAACTAAACTAAACACATAAATAGCTAACTAAATTAGCTAGATTAAGATTAAAGCAAAAATATAAGAATTAAGGTAAGAATTATACCTCCCCAAGAACACAAAATGAAACTTAATCAAACATCTTAGCATCAAAAACCAAGCTTTGTTGAAGATCCATGAAGGATTAGTGAAGGAAAAATGGTTTAATTTTTATATAGGAATTTTTGGATTTATTTTTGGAATTCTTTTTGTGTTTTTGATTGAAAAAGAATAAGAAATGAGCTTGGAAATTTAGAGGACAGAAATGTGGGGGATGAGGCTCGGCCAAGGAGGTGAGTGGGGGAGGTTTGTGTAATTAAAATGAGAAAATTCTAGTCTTAAGCAATAAATGCAACATTAAATGAAAAATGCCACCTTTACACCCTTTTCTTTTCTTTTCTTTTCTTTTTTAAACAATTCCTTTTGCACTCCAAAATATCTAGATATTTAAAAAGAAGTTTCTAAAATAATTCCAGTGACAAAATTAATTTATTCACATGAGAAAAATTTTCCCGATTTACGTGCACAAAATACCGCTTAAAATAATATTTTAATTGGGAAAAATTCTATCTGAACCAAAACCTCCCAAATACTCCCAAATTTCGCTCACAAGCTTTATTTTAGCCAAACTAGGTGTCGGTAAGCTTATACGGACGTTTGATCGAAATCGGGTTAAAACAGGAAAAACCGACAATTTTGCCCTAAAACGGGAAAATTCGCAAAACGATTTCTAAAACGTTACATAGAGTACCTTTCATGACTGTTGCATTTACATACTTTATTTTATATGCATTGCTTCATGTGTTAGTTGTACCTGCTAGAGTACCTTTCATGACTGTTGCATATATACATTGTCATATCATTGTTCATTTATTAGTAGTACCTGATAGGGTATCTTACATGATTGTTGCATACTGATTGTCTTATTATTGCTTCATGTATTAGTTGTACCTGCTAGTGTACCTTTCATGACTGTTGCATACATATGACCATTTATTGCTATTAGCTTGCATATGTTAGATTCGCGCTGTACGTGCATACTTGCGATTACCTGCATATGTTATTTACTATTCATGAGTTGGCAACTCACCCCCGTTGTGCCACAGTGTTTTGCAGGTTGTTCACAGAGTAGTCGAGGCAGGCTATTCATCTATCTTATCATCTTTTGCTGCGGATACCGCTTCGACTCAGAGTGTGCAGTTTTGCTTTAGGTGGGTTTTATGGTTATCCGTTCATGTTGCTTATTGTATATTCGTTGTATCATGTACTCTCCATTTACCATTATCTTGTATGACTTAGAGACTTGATGTGAGGATGATATTGTATATTATTTTTGTGACTTGGATGTGTTTTATACAGTTTCTTTTTATCGTCTTTTATTTCTTCGCTACGGCGTCGTATATCTGTTGTGGTGGTTGTTTTCCGCCTTTGGGCGTGTTTTGATCCCGTTGGGGATACTTTACTTATATTTATGTTGTACCCATTTTTGGGGCTGGCTTTTACAAAGGAGGTGCCGCCAAAATTTTAAAGGAAATAAAATTGGGACTTTAAAGAATTTGGATTGAGATTTCAAAGGTTTTAAAATTTGCTATTATTTCTTACAACTTTTGATGGTTTAGATTGCTGGGTTTTCGGCTTACTTAAATTGCGTTACGCCTGTAGACGTTGCGTAGTTTAAGGGTCGTCACATGCCAATTTCGTGTCGTAACAAAGTTGGTATCAGAGCGCTAGGTTTTACCTTTCGGAGTGTAGGATGACCTTGGTATGATGGAGTAGATAGCTTAAGCAGAGTAACGTAGTGTGTGTATGTCCGCGGCATACTTACGACACGGTACTCCGCCCAAAGTGACCTAAGTACAAATTGCTTGAAATTCCTTCCTTGATGATACATATCCTTGTGATTCGATTTCCGTGGTCATATCAAATCCTTTTCCATTTATAGCCTTTGCCGTCGATGACTATGGGGACTCAGAGAGGTACAGTGAGGGCCAAGGTCAGAGTTGACTCATGTGGGACAAGGTCTAACCGGGATGGCACGCTCGTTGCACAGGAGCAGATGGATCCGCCTTCGACAGATCGTATCGCTAAGCTTGTGGCAGAGATGCGGGACTTGCGCCAGACGATGAGGTCTTTGGTTGAGGCCAGTAGAGCTCAGCGACAGGAGGTTGTCACCCCTGTTACCCAGTTGTTCCTTGAGATCAGTACTCAGCATAGTGTTACTTACGCAGCACCAGTGGATGCAGCCATAGTTGACGAGGCACGTCTTTCCGAGACTTTGGGAGTTCCGGAACAGTGGAGGACTCGTACCGGTGTACCAGCCCAGAGACAGAGGTTCAGGCGTCGAGACAGTTTTCGTGTTCATTGCGGGAGTAGAGGAGGCTTGGGATGAGAGTCGGTTAGCTAGATCAGCCGTTCGTTGTGTTAACTTCTGTCAGCGATTCTTTTGTTGCGCGACACGTATTTCGGTCATGTGCCAATTGTAAGTCGACGTTAGACACCCCACATGATGTGGGGAGGCGGAATAGGTAAAACAATCATTTTGTTCAAGTTAACATCGACTAACTTTACGGATCTTTGCTAAACCCTAACTAACAACTATCAAGAAGTGATTAACTACTATGATAAATGATTATACCTCAATATTCTAGTCCTTCTTGTTCTTGTTGTTCGCCTCCTCGTCGGCCTCCTCGATGTGATAGAAGATCCACCCGAGAGTTCCTTCTCCAAGCTTTAACCTCTCACTTGAGGTAACTAAGTGGCTAGGATTGCTAATCCAAGTGACCTAGAAGATATAGAAGTGGATTAAGGATCTATTAGTCTTGCTAACCCTTGGGATCTGAACACATGAGAGGATTAGGGTTAGGTTTTTGAAGAGAGAGAGCTTGAGGAGAGAGAATGTGTGTTGTAATTATGAAATGAAAAATATCTCATTTGTGTATATAATGAAACATAAAATATCTTGCACAAATATCTTCATGCTTCGTTTAATACAAATGAATGAGTCATAATTTCATTTAATCCAAATAACACATCATCTCCTCCACCTCATTAAGCTTAATCCATAAACGAATAAAAACACAATGAGTCACCTTTCTTCTAGAAGCTTCTCGACTAATTACGAGAATGCCCCTCCCATCCGTAAAAACACAGAAATACTGAGACTGTATAAATCCAATAATCCAATACTAGAATCGGGCTTAAACTAAAGCCCACTAGTATAATCTGTCCGAACATCGTACGTGCATAAATACACGTATTTTTCCGATCCCTGTCGTAAAACCATACGACCTCTATATCGTTTCGCCTGAAGCAGGGAAACTCTCTGTGTGGGACTCTAAAGACTCGACACTACGCTGGCAGTGGGTTTAACCACAGGCCGCAAGCGGTACTAGCTGTACGTAACGGTCCCCAGGTAGATGTCGATAAGAAGACCGATGAGGAAACCCATCCGAACTCCTACTAAGCCTGATGTGACAATCTTCGTACAGTCCGGTCTGTTCGTCTAATACTATCGCATGTCAGGCCTAGGGGGGCGGCAAGCGTTAGTCCCCTAAAAGCGGTATAAGTCATGTCGGAGTGAAGCCCACTACACCTTGAGAAGCTACTGGAAATCCTACCAGTAAATCTCGTTTGCCCTGGCCAGGGACTTTGCGTAATGGCTCTCCAAACACAGCGCGATATCAACTCCCAATACCGGGAGAGACGAATCCTATCTAACCGCCACTGCCTCCAAGTGCTTCGGGACTGCACCCAACCGCTACCTGTTTGCACGACTCCTTTGATCCGTGGTAGGGTAGCAATCTAAGAACAGTGGGAACACACTCCAGACGAAGCAGCAGTGTCAAGTCTGCGGACTATGCTGTACTCATATCACCTGGGAACTTTTAACTGACGACGGGTATAATACCAACCAACAGTTCCCTGCGAGTCCTGTCCGGTGTACCCGTAACCCAACGAGCACCTGTATACTATCTCCAGTACAACGTATTGATGGCTGTGGGACAGACTATCTCCCCAACTGGGCTGAGAAGCGTACACACTAGTCTACTCCGGAGTATCGATAGCCTGTCTCGATAATCCTACGACTAGGGACATGAAAAAGGATGTGCTTGTAGACTACCCAGCCCCCACTAGTGTGACTTCCATCACAACGCTGGTAGTCAAGCAAGATCCTTAGGGCTCTATCAATATGTATTCGCGATATGCTAGCATATACACATATTAAGATAGATATAAACCAAGTAGCATACTACTATATTGAGCGAGACTGTTAATATAACTGTGAATATCCCAAGCTTCCATTAAGTAATATACAAGCTAGTATGATACAATAATGGCCCCTAGGGCATATACACTAACAATCTACCACTGGCACAAGGGCCATGTACTGGCGTATCGAAGACCTATCATCTCGAATAGCCTCTCGAACTGTGTCTGAGGTAAGGCCTTTGTGAATGGATCTGCAGTGTTCTCCTCTGTAGCAACTCCCCGGACCTCTATCTCCCGGCGATCTATGATATCCCTGATCAGGTGATACCACCTTAAGATGTGTCTGGACTTATGATGAGACCTGGTTTCTTCGCTAAAGCTATAGCCCCGCTGTTGTCACAATACAGAGGTATTGGATCAACAATGGATGGAACCACCTGAAGTTCTGTGAGGAACTTCTTCATCCAGACTGCTTCTTTTGCGGCATCGCAAGCAGCCATATACTCCGCTTCCATCGTCGAGTCAGCAACGGTGTCCTGCTTGGAACTCTTCCAGCACACCGCCCCTCCATTGAGGGTAAAGACATAACCTGACATGGACTTGGAGTCATCCTTGTCACTCTGGAAGCTGGAGTCAGCAAAAGCCTCGATCTTGAGGTCTTTTCCGCCGTAAACCAAGAACATATCCTTAGTCCTTCTCAGGTACTTGAGAATGTTCTTTACTGCTATCCAGTGCTTCTCCCCTGGGTCTGACTGATACCGGCTTACCACACTCAGTGCGTAAGCTACATCTGGTCTGGTGCACAACATCGCATACATTATAGAGCCTACCGCAGAAGCGTAGGGTATAATTGACATGCGATCCCTGTTGGATATATGTATGCCCTAGAGGCCATTATGTGATAGTGGATGTATCTATACATGTATATATATTCAGTATGCATTCTTGCTCGACATGATAGTATGCTATCTGGTTCTTCTTTATCTGACATGATGATCTGATCATGCTTTTATTCATTCATACATGCTGATAAAGCCCTGAGGATATCGGCTTGACTGCTCTGATTATGATGGAGATCATACTAGTGGGACATCTGTAGTCTAGAAGCATATCCTGGAAAGTCCCTAGTCATAGGTATATCGAGACGGGGCATTGATATACCAGTGTATACTAGCGTATATGATACTAGACCCATACGATGGGCGATGGATGTTCCCACATTCATCGATGTTTGACATCAAGATCATATACGGGTGCTCAGTGCTGACTGGGTACACTGGACGGACTCACCGAGAACTCCTATATGGAATTATATCTATTGTCGGATAGCAGTTCTCAGGTGACACTGGTACAGGTTAGTCTGTAGACCCGAGATCGTCATGGAGTCTTGTGTGTTCTCCCACTGTACTTTGATTGCCACCCTACCACGGCTCTACTGAGTCGTGCAAACAGGTGGCCGTTGGGTACAGTCCCGAGACACACGAAGGCAATGAGTGATAGGAGGGGTTTCGTCTCTCCCGGTATTGGGAGTTAATGCTGTACTGTGCCTGACTGGTTATATCAGTAAGTCCCTGGCCAGGGCTGCTGAGATTTGCTGATAAGTGTTATCAGTAGTTTCTCGATCTGTTATAGACCATTCACTGGCATGACTTATTGAGTTATTAGGGTCGACGTGACCATCCCTAGGCTCAATATGCAGCATATCTGACGAAGAGACCGGACTGTACAGTAGTGTTGCCGGTTGGCTCGACAGGAGTTGTAGCAGATTCGCTTGTTTTCTTCTGATCGCTCGATACCCGGGTGGCCGTTATGTTTAGCTGACCGCTTACGGCTTGGGGGTACCTGATATGATCATCACCCTCTGCCGGCGTATTGACGAGTCTTAGAGTCCCACACAGGAGTTACCTAGTCCAGGCGAAACGTTGTGGTTCGCGTATGCGATATGCGCATGGACCCGATTAAAATGCGCGTAGATGATACCGTACATTGATCGGGCGGCTTGCTTTTGGTGAGGTCATATGTGATATGGCCGGATTGATAAATCAAGTGTTGATTTATCATTTAACCATTAGTTTTCTCACTTAAAACCTTTTCTTGGATGATGAATGTATGCATGTGTGTATGTGTTTCTTTCTTTCTATCTTGTTTCATGCACATATGGATGTGCATACATACACACATACATACACCCATCTATCATGGTTGTTAACACATGGAAATGGTGGCAATATAAGACTCACACCATGGATTAAGTGATGGATTATTACTTGATTTTGTTTTTAAAACAAATTGAAAAGAAAAGGATAATCTTTTCTAGCTTCTACATTCTTCTTTTGACCTAACCAAGCTTACCTACCTCTAACCTTGAGTTATCCTTCTCCTAATGTTTTAAAACTCAAGTTAAATAATGTCTCCATCACTTTAACCATGGTTCATAGTAAGAAGAAATAAAATAAATAATGATATATTTCATTTTTCTTCTTCATGGTTATCATATTTTCACCTCTTGTTAAAATATTGCCACCATCTTCCTCCTCCTTCATATTTGCTCTCTAGTTTCTTCTAGTGAGTAATACACACATAAAGAAAGGGTTTTGAAGTGAGAATCTTAACCACAACTTCATTCTACACAAGTTTAGCCAACTTGTTTAGAGTGTTCTCTTCGGTTTTACGAAGTTGCGAGCTTGGACGGCGAACTACGGGTGGATCGTCGTGGACGTGAAAGGACTTCAAGAGGACCTTCTTCCAACTCCCAAGACACTAAGGAGTCCAGCGAAAGGGAGCTACAAAGGTTGTAGTCTCGAAACCCTAGCTTTGTTCGCTTTAAAGTTTCATAACCCTAATTTTCTAGGATTGATTCCTTTGCATGCTTGTTTAGCACCATCAAAATTTAAACTTTGGGTCATGTGATGCTTCAAAACTCATTATAGGGTGCTAGACAAACCTAACAATCCCTTTCCAAATCAGTCTTGGGAGACATCGCTTTGGAGAGGGTGATTCCGTGACAAGCCGGTAAATTACCATGCTTAGAATCTTCTATACTGAATCTTTTCAGTATAGTGTTGATATACCTGGACTGCAAAAGTCCCTTCATCCTCTTAGATCTATCACGACAGATCTGGATCACCAGTATGTAAGAGGCATCATCCTGGTCTTTCATGGAGAACCTGTGTGACAAGAATTCTTTGACAGATTGTAGCATAGGAATGTCATTTCCTATCAAGAGAATGTCATCCACGTACAAGACGAGGAATACGACAGTTCGTGCTACAATTTTACTATATATACATAGTTCATCTAGATTTTTGATAAAGTTATATTCTTTGACCGTTTCATCAAAACAGATGTTCCAACTTCGCGATGCCTGCTTTAGTCCATAAATGGACTTAAGCAACTTGCACACTTTCCTGCTGCTCCCACTCTGATTGAAACCTTCTGGCTGATCCATATAGACGCATTCTTCTAAATTACCATTTAGAAAAGCCGTCTTTACGTCCATCTGCCAGATCTCATAATCTTGGAAGGCAGCAATGGTAAGAAGGATCCGAATGGATTTGAGCATAGCCAGAAAAAGTTTCGTCATAGTCCAAACCAGGTCTTTGACGAAAACCCTTTGCAACAAGTCTAGCCTTATAGGTTTTCACCTGTCCATCTACACCAATCTTTTTCTTAAAGATCCACTTTCATCCTATGGATATTACCCCATCTGGAGTAAAGTCCAAAGTCCATACTTTGTTGGTGTACATGGACTCCATCATGATCCGCATTGCATCCAGCCATCTTACTGAGTCGCCGCTCTGGATGGCCTGCTGGAAGCTAGTAGGTTCATCATTAGCAATGACGCAATCTTCTCTATCCCCGTCTATGAGAAAATCGTAGTATCTCTCAGGCGGATGAGACGGCCTACTACTCCTGCGGAAGGGTGCGGGAATGTCCTGTTCTTCTTGAACTTCTGGTTCTACCAAACTTTCAGTAGTAGTTTGTGGTTCTAGAATTTCTTCCAGTTTTATTGCGCTCCCACTTGTTTCCTTTTCTAAAAACTGTTGTTCTAGAAAATGGGCATTACGAGAAACAAAAACCTTTTGTTCTTCTGCGTAATAGAAACAATACCCCTTGGAGTTCTTTGGATATCCCACAAACTTACATTGTACTGGTCGTGCCTCGAGTTTGTACGCATGCTGCATTTTAACAAAAGCTAGACTTCCCCATATCTTCAGATACTGAAGATAGGGTTTCTTCCACTCCACATCTGATATGGTGTGGTAGGCACAGTCTTGGTAGGAACCCTGTTCAAAAGATATGCAGCTGATTCTAGCGCATAACCCCAGAAAGATCGCGGTAACTCAGCATTACTCATCATGGAACGTACCATATCCAATAGGGTTCGGTTCCGTCTTGCCGATACATCGTTATGTTGTGGAGTGTATGGAGGAATAAGCTGAGAGAGAATTCCTTTCTCTTTTAGGTAACCCAGGAACTCGGCACTTAAGTATTCACCACCTCGATCAGATCTCAGTGTCTTGATACTTTTGCCGGATTGGTTTTCTACTTCATTCTTATATTCTTGGAATTTCTCAAAGACCTCGGATTTATGTTTCATTAAGAAAATGAATCCATACCTAGAGTAATCATCTGTAAAAGTAATGAAATATGAAAAACCTGTTAGTTATATGTATGCCCTAGAGGCCATTACTATACATAGGATGTATATTGTAGTGGATGCTGGGACATATATAGGGAGGACTTTCTTGCTCGACATGATAGTATGCTATCTGGTTGATCTTTACCTTAACGTGTACACTGATGGTCTCTCTGTTACATGTTGGTAAAGCCCTTTGGATGTGTACTTGACTACCTGGACTATGATGCGGATCATACTAGTGGGGACATGGTAGTCCATAAGTACATCCTTCAAGGTCCCTAGTCATGGGTGTATAAAGACAGGGCATCGATATACCAGAGTAGACTAGCGTATACCTTCTCGACCCATACAGATGGGTGATGGATGATCCCATATCCATTGGTGTTTGACATCAGAGATGATATACGGGTGCTCAGTGGAGACTGGGTACACTGGACGGACTCGCCGAGAACTCCCAGATGGTATTATACCTTACGTCAGATGGCAGTTCTCTGGTGACACTGGTACAGAGTAGTCTGTTGACCCGAGATCGTCATAGAGTCTTGTGTGGTTCCCACTGTGCTTTGATTTCCACCTTACCACGTCCAAGAGGGCGTGCAAAACGGTGGCTTTTGGGTACAGTCCCGAATCACATGGAGGCAATGAGCGATAGGAGGGGATTCGTCTCTCCCGGTATAGGGAGTTGATGTTGCGCTGTGTTCGATTGGCTATAACCGGAAATCCCTGGCCAGGGTTGCTGAGATTTACTGGTAAGTGTTACCAGTAGTTTCTCGAACTGTTATAGACCTCATATCGACACGACTTATCGAGCTATTGGGGTCTGACGTTTACCACCCCTAGGCAAGATATGCGACATATCAGACGACGAAACCGGACTGTACGGTAAGTGTTACTGGTTGGATTCACAGGAGTATGAGCGGGCTTGCTCGTCGATCTTCTGATCGCTCAATACCCGGGTGGCCGTTACGTTTAGCAGACCGCTTGCGGCTTGTGGGTGTTTGATATGATCATCACCTGCTGCCGGCGTATTGACGAGTCTTTAGAGTCCTACACAGAGGTTTCCTGGCTCAAGCGAAACGAAATAGGACCGCATATGAGATATGTGCGGGACCGAGAATAATGCGTGTATGTGATACCGTATTCTATTCTCGTGATGAATGTATCGAATGGTTGTATGCGATATAACCTAGTTATCGAATCAAGGATTGATTCGATAAGTCGATACATTGGATATTAGTCGGTTATATGCGATATGACCGGATCGTTAAATCAAGTGTTGATTTAATGATTTAATGCATAAATATATATTTGATATATTACTTTGCATTAACTAGTATTGGTTCACTTAAGATGGATTTTCTCACTCGGATGTGCACATTGTATATACGATATAATTTTGTGCACTAGTTTGTATCATGTTTGATGATGCATGCAAAATTGGCTAAGTGTAAAGATTAAACCATGGTTGTGTAATGGTTAGGGTTTTGTTTTTACTTATTCATTTATTTATCTATTCTTTTTGAGAAATGGATAAAAGAAAAGCAAAATGGTTTCTTTCTTTGTTTTTCTTTCATGAAGCTTGTTGAAGCTTCATGAAGCTTTGACCAAGTGACCATTTTGTCTTCTTCTTTTAACCCTAACCATTCACATAACCTTAGTTAATTCTCTACACTTGACCATGGTTAAATATATGATAAGTGTTATTTTCTTTTCACTTATCATATGATTATCTTTATCTTCTTCTTCTTCTTCACTTGAAGAAAACCTTGCTTCATCAATGGTAACTTGATGAAAAGAGTGAGAAATCCAATTCTAAAGTGAACCCACTTCCTATTTCTTCATCCTCTACCTCTTGCCAAGTAGTATAGGGTGTTTTCTTCACAAGTTTCATGACTTGGTGAAGTGGGAGCTTGATCTTGTGATGCCTCGACGTAGATCATCTTCGGCATCGAAGTCGACGACCTAGCCCGCCCATTTTTCCGATGAAGCCGACGCTAGAGCCCGGGATTCGATTTGGACAGCGAGGAGACTTCATTGCGGAGCTATGGAGGTGGAGGACCAGATCTACAAAGGTTGTATTTCCGTTCTTCTAGTTAAGTTGTTAACTAGTTGCATGTTTCGCCTAATAATCTAGTTAACGATCCGTATTAGGGTTTCTCGGCACTTGTAATTTTTGAAATTGGCATGGTTGATGCCTTGTGAGACCTCATTAGAGTGCCTAGGAACCCTACAGTGGTATCAGAGCCTAGCTAGAGCCTTAGGCGATACGTAGACAGAGTTAAAAGTCCGATCGAACCGAAACCCCAATTCTCAAAATGCTCTCTGTACTTTTTCTGAAATCTGGAGTTTTTCGATATTAAAAATATGCAGAAAAATCAGCAGAAATATCTAAGAGTTACTGTGCAACACGAGTGTCCAATTCGACTAAGTCGCGGCGGAACCGCGGCAGAAGCCTGCCTTCTGCGGCGGTTCCGCGGCCAAGTTGTCACATCAGGCTTTAAAAATTGCACAGTAATTCCTATTTTGTAGTGCTGGTTTTCCTGGGAATTCTTAACATTTATTCAAAAGTTGAATTTTTTGGGTTGTTTTGGGGACTCGGTGTTTCGATCGGATTGTCTAATTTTGTCTGTGTGCCTTTCCGAATAATTTTTGAATATGTTAAAAAGTTCGACCGGATATAAATACCCAACTTTTCCCTTGCCGGAAAATTTCCAAGTGTTGGATTTTTCCGTGGTTTAAAGACGTTCTAAGTAGTGCAAGTAACGCGATGGTCCCTCTAGAAGACAACAAACCTTAACTCGATTATGTGACCGTCTTGAACTGCCCTTTGAACCTTCGGAATTGGGGCAGTACGGCGTGCCACATGTGAGGCGTTGGCTTGACCCTTCTACGGCTGGACCGTTGGTACTGAGGCACGAAGTGAATGTTTTTAAACTTGTTTCATGTGTTGAGCTGTTTCGGGAAAACTTGGGTGTTCGATTGTTCGATCGGAAAGTTTAACATTTTCTATCTTATTCGGAAAGTGATACAATAATTGAAATTCACAATAAGTTATGAGATAACTGAATGAATGTTATAAACATAGCAGTTTAGTCTCACTTGATCGGTTGCTACGGAATTTTGATGTGATCCAAAGTCCGTCGCAATCACGTAGCGTACGCGGATACTCGCCGGGTAAACTTAATAGACAGCCTCGCCCCATAGCCCCGACCAAATGACTGTAGGAGAACCCCGTCGCCGAAAGCATCCGTTCGGGTGCTCGCGGCAGCGGTGTTCCGCCTTGGTGCATTTCGTCGACGGTATCGGGGGTGCGGCCGCCTACTTAAGTTTGCGACGAGTATTCGATCAGGATGTCGGGAATCTTTTTGAATTGCCCGACTTTATATTGAAAAGTGTTTTCGATTTTGAGACTAAAATGCGGGGTTTATAATTGTTAGGCATGCGATGTCTAAGTATTTCATTTGATTAGGCATGCGATGTCTATGTAGGCTGCGGATTCCAACTGTTATAGTTTTACACTTTTTTTCTGTGACCGTAAGTGTAATATGTGATATCGCCGGTTTCGTTGCTATATGTCAACGATAATTGGGATACGTATGTTTACTTACGTTGATGACATGTGATGTTATGTGTTGCTGGATATGTTATATTGGATCGTCGTGTTTGAATAGCCGGGGGTTTTTATGTGAGATGGGTGTTTTTCATTTTCATTCATGTAAAAACTTATATGTAATATTCTTTTGTTGGGGCACTTCCAGGTTGCGAAAGATGTCACCCTTTGTATATTATTTACTTTTCTGCACTAGGATAGACCCAAGGAGGGGAGCACAAGTAACCGGGTTCTGGAGTCCAGTGGGAGACCAACTTGAGGAGTCGAGTCCGGGTCTCCTAACTCTAGAATTGGTAGGGTTGCTTGCCGCTCTCGTAGGGGTCTAGGGGTGTGGGTTTGGCTATTCATCGCGACCATGGAATCCGTGTTTTATACTGGCTCGTATTGAAAACACGGACGTCCTAGTATATCCAATATTTCATATGATTCTTCTGCTGCGATATCTGTGATGTGATCATATGATATGTTCTGTGATAGATACAGTATATAGTATATATGTTATATTATATAGACGTTACTTATGTTTTACACCCGCGCTAGCCCTGCCCCGCTCTGCCGTTAGTTACCTAACCTAACGGTGCATGAGGGGACATCGAGGCGAATGCGGATGGCATAAGTGTACGTCGTATTTATCTGTGATGTTTAGGTATTTAAATGATGGGACTTCATTAATATGATTAATGAAAGAAAAAGAAACCTAAAGATGTTGTAGAATCGAATTTCAAAAAATAAAACAGGTAGCTACAGTTCTTGCTTTGCACAGCGGTATATATGATATATCCTGCACCTTATTCGATAAGGAAAGGACCGAGATCCCTTCACCGGGAGTGACTCCTTTAGCAATAACTGGCAGATGCTACACACTCGGTTTGTCTTTTGATTGCTTTTAAAAGTTTTTTCTTTGCACAGTGATATATATGATATATCCCGCACCTCATTCGACGAGGAAAGGTCCGACGATCCCTTCACCGGGAGTGACTCCTTTAGCAAAACTAGAAAAGCTTCAAAAACACTCCATTTTAAAAACATTTGATTCTACAACGATATCAAGTTCATTACGCAATAGGTTTTCAGAAAAACCTGTCGTAGCCCTCCGTCATTTCAGATAAGTAGTAGTTAGTATTCGTGCTGCGTTTGTTGGCCTTTGTCAAGGCGTAGTGTGCGGTAGCTGACTGGTGCTTATCTGCTTATGCATATGATGCAGATTGGGTTAGGGTAGTCGTGCGACCTTGTTGGCCTTTGTCAAAGGTCGTGCGGGTGGGTTTAATTCAATCAAGAAATGACGGGTTGAACTTGACTAGCATCCTATGGTTTGTTGGCCTTTGTCAAGGTCATAGGAGGTTAGGGGCAAAATATTATCTGGAATTTCAAGTGTTGAAATTTGCAATGAGATTGCATACCTTCTATAAGATAGTTGGATCCCGATACCCGCTGCGAGTAAGAGTTACTTCTGGGAGAGTTTTACACATTACAATTAGCCGATCAAGTAGGTGTCTAGAAAGGTGTCAACGAGGTTACGCCTCTGGGAAAACGAGGTTTACATTAATTAGGTTCGTGCGAAAGCACGGGGGACCTCCCTCAAAGTACCGACACTGGCCTGGCTGAAAGATTGGCGAACTTGTAGTGTGTAATTAATCCCGGCTAGTCTTTCCTTTTAGGGTTTGAAGGAAGATTTAATTAAAACAGTGGGAGCCATCCTGATTAGATAAAATAATAACCAATCTATTCTTGAAAGAGCGCACGCTGAGTGTTTTCTTCTCTCTCTCTCCTGGTAGCGACCATATCACGCCTTAATCAAGATAATAAAATGGATATTGACCGAACCCGCTTGTTCCACTGAGCTGGGAAACGTTGGTCCCGCTCCAACTTATAATTGTTATAAGACAGAGCAGGAAATTGGGGATTACCAGAATTCCCGTGCCGCCCAAACGAAAAGAGTGCATGCTGATGCATCATCTTCGGGTGTGTTCATTACAGAGAACTGTTTCTCAGTATCCTTTACGTCCTGGGTATGTGATACCGGATCAGGATCCCAGATATGTAATATGTTACATAGGGTTACAGAAAGGTAGAGAACTGAGAACGGGTGATAAGTTTCATGAGGCAGAAAACGGAGCAAGTGTTGCAGCCAAGTCTATTGGTCACTGTCACCCTGTATTCCAAATACATTGATTCTGAACGAATGTTATTAGATACCGAACCTGATATACAAAATCATATCAGCCTCTTTATTAGTAAAGAAAGGATATAATTTTGTATTGTTGGATAATGTTTTGAACATTTCCTATATCAAAAGTTGATCGGTTCAGGCACGTTATCTAAAAGGATTGATATTCTAAATCAAACTACAGTTCTTTAGTTTACTGAACACACAAAAGAGGAAGAGTTCAGAAATGAACGAATCCTTCTTGAGGCATTGTAGACTAGGTCATATCAATGCGACCCGACTAGCTGAAGTTGCATGAAGATGCATATTTAAATCAGTTTGAATCTACATCTTGTGAAACTTGCCAGTCATGTCACAGAGATATAATGACACCAGCTCTGTTTATTGGAAACAGAGAAAGAGTTAGTGAACTCTTGGGATGATACATGTTGATGTATGTAAGGTCCCCTGTCTACATATGCCAGGACTGGTTCTTTGTACTTCGTTACATTCTCTGATAATCTCTCAAGATTCAGACATATGTTCCTGTTGAAACACAAGTCCGAACCTTTTGAGATATTCACAGAATATGATTTAGAAGTAGAGAACCAAAATACGGGTATAAGTATTATGTCCTTTGATGAGATCAAGGAGGAGAATACTTGAGCACGGAATTTCTGGACTATTCTAAAGAAGAATGAGATTCTCTCTCAGCATTACTCCTCCGTATACACCATAGCACGATGGTATATCGGGGTGGAGCAATCACACCCAATATGATAAGGTGTGCTCTATGATGAGTACTACTGAGTTACCTATTTCCTTTTTGGGAGTTATGCAATTGAGAAGCTGCATACCTATTGAATTGGGTTCCAATCAAATCAGTTACCTACCGCTTCATATGTGATATGGAAAGGGAAGAGCACATATCTTAAGTTAGTTAAGATTTGGGGTTGTCCAGCCTATGTCTGAAAAGCAAAATCCGGACAAGCTCGAGGCAAGATCTGTTATGTAGAACTGGAAAGGTTCCAGCTATACAAAACTGCAGCTGATGATTTGACAGAACCAAAGGATTCAGTAGATTCCAACGAACCTCAGCCTCTCCGCCGACCTAGTAGGGTTCCTCATCCACCTGAGAGATACTTCGGTTTCTCTATGACAGTGAGAGCGAGGATTGCATCATGAGATGATGACCCAACTAGTTTCGAGCAGGCCATCGAGAGTAGAGACTCTGTAAGAATGGCTGGATGCTTAGCGATCTGAGATGGAATCCATGTACACCAACAAAGTATGGACTTTGGTTGCTATATCTGAAGGGTTAAATCCCCATCAGGAGCAAGTATATCTTGAGAAGATTACTTGGTGTATATGGAAAAGTTGAGACTTTCAAAGCTAGACTTGTTAAAGCTTTTCGTCATCGACCAGGCGTGGATTATGATGAAACCTTTTCAAGTGGCTATGCTTAAGTCCATCCAGATCCTACTTGCCACGGCTACATACCATGACTACGATATCTGGCGGTTGGGTGCCATGGCTACTTTTCTAAATAATGATTTAGAAGAGAACGTCTATAAGAACATAGCCAGAGGGCTTCGTAGACAGTGGGAGCAGCGGAAACATGTACAAGATGCTTTATAGGATAAAGCAGGTATCGCGGAGTTGGAACATCTGTTTTGATGTATTAGTCAAAGAGTTTGACATCATCAAAATGGGAGATGAACCTTGTATAAACAAAAAGGTAGTAGGGAGTATAGTAACGATCCTCGTAAAGTACGTGGATGACATACTCTAGATAGGGAAGGAGTTTCCTATGCTAC
The DNA here is from genome assembly GCA_030015575.1 of Agapanthus africanus. Lineage (NCBI taxonomy): Eukaryota > Viridiplantae > Streptophyta > Magnoliopsida > Asparagales > Amaryllidaceae > Agapanthus > Agapanthus africanus. The sequence goes on along the minus strand of CM057347.1, from coordinate 281,803,830 downwards.
GCTCGGTCAATCTCCGCTTATCACAATGATTCTCCATGTAGGATCAAAATGATACCTCCTAAATCCTGGATTTTGGATCTATGAGATAGATCTAAATGGATGTTAGGATTCTCACTAGTTGTAGTGAGATGGTATCAATCGATCCTGGGGAGAATCACTGGAAGGGTTCCAGAGTGATAAGGACGACTGAAAGTCAGTCGCGGGCATTGTCTTTACCCTCAGTAAAGGGAAGGTATGTTGGAAGAGTTCCAAGTTAGATACCGTGGCATACTAGACGATTAAGGCTGGATACATCGCTACTTAAGATGCTACCAAGGAGGCAGTCTGGGTGTATATTAGTTCATGAGATGAACTTCGTTCCTCCCATTTTGTGACAATGGAGTTGTGGCTTATGCCAAGGAACACCCGTCCCATCAGTGATCCAGACATATTCTAAGGCAGTATCACCTGATCATGGAGATAGTTGATCTCCAAGGTGATCGAGGTTAGGAGAGTAGACTCAGAGGACAACACGGCGGATCCACTCACAAAGGCATTTTCCCAGAGAGAGACTTTTATGGGATGGTTGAGTATGAGATACTACAACCACTGCTATCAGATGGCCCTAGTGCAAGTGGGAGATTGTTAGTTATATGTATGCCCTAGAGGCCATTACTATACATAGGATGTATATTGTAGTGGATGCTGGGACATATATAGGGAGGACTTTCCTGCTCGACATGATAGTATGCTATCTGGTTGATCTTTACCTTAACATGTACACTGATGGTCTCTCTGTTACATGTTGGTAAAGCCCTTTGGATGTGTACTTGACTACCTGGACTATGATGCGGATCATACTAGTGGGGACATGGTAGTCCATAAGTACATCCTTCAAGGTCCCTAGTCGTGGGTGTATTGAGACAGGGCATCGATATACCAGAGTAGACTAGCGTATACCTTCTCGACCCATACAGATGGGCGATGGATGATCCCATATCCATTGGTGTTTGACATCAGAGATGATATACGGGTGCTCAGTGGAGACTGGGTACACTGGACGGACTCGGCGAGAACTCCCAGATGGTATTATACCTTACGTCAGATGGCAGTTCTCTGGTGACACTGGTACAGAGTAGTCTGTTGACCCGAGATCGTCATAGAGTTTTGTGTGGTTCCCACTGTGCTTTGATTTCCACCTTACCACGTCCAAGAGGGCGTGCAAAATGGTGGCTTTTGGGTACAGTCCCGAATCACATGGAGGCAATGAGCGATAGGAGGGGATTCGTCTCTCCCGATATAGGGAGTTGATGTTGCGCTGTGTTCGATTGGCTATAACCGGAAATCCCTGGCCAGGGTTGCTGAGATTTACTGGTAAGTGTTACCAGTAGTTTCTCGAACTGTTATAGACCTCATATCGACACGACTTATCGAGCTATTGGGGTCTGACGTTTACCACCCCTAGGCAAGATATGCGACATATCAGACGACGAGACCGGACTGTACGGTAAGTGTTACTGGTTGGATTCACAGGAGTATGAGCGGGCTTGCTCGTCGATCTTCTGATCGCTCAATACCCGGGTGGCCGTTACGTTTAGCAGACCGCTTGCGGCTTGTAGGTGTTTGATATGATCATCACCTGCTGCCGGCGTATTGACGAGTCTTTAGAGTCCTACACAGAGGTTTCCTGGCTCAAGCGCAACGAAATAGGAGTGCATATGAGATATGTGCGGGACCGAGAATAATGCATGTATGTGATACCGTATTCTATTCTCGCGATGAATGTATCGAATGGTTGTATGGGATATAACCTAGTTATCGAATCAAGGATTGATTCGATAAGTCGATACATTGGATATTAGTCGGTTATATGCGATATGACCGGATCGTTAAATCAAGTGTTGATTTAATGATTTAATGCATCAATATATATTTGATATATTACTTTGCATTAACTAGTATTGGTTCACTTAAGATGGATTTTCTCACTCGGATGTGCACATTGTATATACGATATAATTTTGTGCACTAGTTTGTATCATGTTTGATGATGCATGCAAAATTGGCTAAGTGTAAAGATTAAACCATGGTTGTGTAATGGTTAGGGTTTTGTTTTTACTTATTCATTTATTTATCTATTCTTTTTGAGAAATGGATAAAAGAAAAGCAAAATGGTTTCTTTCTTTGTTTTTCTTTCATGAAGCTTGTTGAAGCTTCATGAAGCTTTGACCAAGTGACCATTTTGTCTTCTTCTTTTAACCCTAACCATTCACATAACCTTAGTTAATTCTCTACACTTGACCATGGTTAAATATATGATAAGTATTATTTTCTTTTCACTTATCATATGATTATCTTTATCTTCTTCTTCTTCTTCACTTGAAGAAAACCTTGCTTCATCAATGGTAACTTGATGAGAAGAGTGAGAAATCCAATTCTAAAGTGAACCCACTTCCTATTTCTTCATCCTCTACCTCTTGCCAAGTAGTATAGGGTGTTTTCTTCACAAGTTTCATGACTTGGTGAAGTGGGAGCTTGATCTTGTGATGCCTCGACGTAGATCATCTTCGGCATTGAAGTCGACGACCTAGCCCGCCCATTTTTCCGATGAAGCCGACGCTAGAGCCCGGGATTCGATTTGGACAGCAAGGAGACTTCATTGCGGAGCTATGGAGGTGGAGGACCGGATCTACAAAGGTTGTATTTCCGTTCTTTTAGTTAAGTTGTTAACTAGTTGCATGTTTCGCCTAATAATCTAGTTAACGATCCGTATTAGGGTTTCTCGGCACTTGTAATTTTTGAAATTGGCATGGTTGATGCCTTGTGAGACCTCATTAGAGTGCCTAGGAACCCTACAAAACCGCCTCTTGCATGTGTAGACATTGGACCACATACATCGCTGTGTATGAGTCTTAAGAGCTCGCTCGCTCTTACTGCATGTCCAGTGAATGGAGTCTTTGTCATCTTTCCTTTGAGACATGATTGACAAGTGGCATAATATTGATATTCGAACGGATCCAAATACCCTTCTCTATGTAACTTAGTTAACCTTGTCTCATTGATGTGGCCTAGTCTACAATGCCATAAGAAAGCCTGATTTATATCTGGAGACTTTCTTTTTAGTGTGTTCTAGACATTGAAAATCTGCGATTGGTTTAACACGTATATACCGTTATCTAGTGTACCGGACCCAATCAAACCATGATTAAGGTGGATGTTAACAACATCGCTTACAAACGTGAAATCATAACCTTCTTTTGATAACAACGATACTGATATGATATTACACGTTAAACTAGGTACACAAAAATAGTTGCGCAAAACCAAAATATGTCCACTCGTCAATCCAAGGTGCCTACGGACACAGCACCCACACTAGCTCCGTTAGCAACCTGGAGGGTCATATCACCAACCTTCAGCACTCTATGGTTTCTCAGTGCCTGCAATGAATTGCATATATGAGATCCTGATCTGGTATCCAATACCCAGGAAGTAGAGTTGATTGACAGACAATTTTCAATTACAAACACATCTGAAGCCGAAGCCACAACTTGCCTCGGGTCCTGGTTCTTTGCAATCCAAGCTTTGCAATCTTTCTTCCAATGGCCTTTCCTACGACAGTGGAAGCACTCGTCCTTTGCCACTACTGGCACCGCAACCTTTGCCTTTCCCTTGGCTTCCACCTTACTTACACCACCTCTCGGTTTGGTAGTGGCCTTCTTCTTCATTCCTTTGGCCCTTGCCTTGGACCTGGAAGAAGAAGCACCGTGAACAAACATAGTGGGTGTTTCCCTCACTTTCTGCAAGGTGCCCTCTGCACTCCTCAACATGTTAAGGAGTTCTAGAAGCTCATCTTCCTTACCTTGAATGTTGAAATTCAAGATAAATTGAGCATAGGTGGAATGAAGGAACTAAAGAACCAAGTCTGTATATAGCTCTATCTATAATGTTGTCCTGAGGTCTGCGAGCTCTTCAATATAGCCAATCATCTTAAGGACATGTTCTCCTACAGATGATCCGACGGCTAGCCTCGACTGAAACAAGTTCTTCGAGGTCTCGTATCTAGCTATACGAGATTACTCTCCATACATTCCTTGGTGTGGAGAAATATGGATTCAAGATCCATATTCTCGTGCCTCCTTTGATGTTCATTATTCATAGAGGCAAGCACGATGCATTTGGCCTTCGCGCAGTCAATCTCCCAGGTCTTGTGGATTTCCTTATCCGTGACACTGGATTCAGGACCTGGGACGGCAGGTGCCTTAGTAGTAAGGACATACCACAATTTGTCATAAGTTATAGCCATCTAGACATTCCGGAACCAGTCTTTATAGTTTGGCTCTGTCAAAATATTTTTATCTAATAATAACTTAAGGCCTGTCATGTTCTGGGTCGCTGCAATTAGGAGAGAGAGAGGAAACACTTTAGCATGATACTCTTGCAAGTTTAGAGTGGTTTTTAGTTTATCTAAACAGGATGGCTCCCACTGTTTCTCGAATCCTTCCTCAAACCTAAAAGGAAGAACTAGTCAGGACTATTCTCACCGTACAATACTTGCTTAACCGTTCGGCCAGGCCGGTGTCGGTACTTCGAGAGAGGTTTTACGACGCTTTCGCTATGTTCCTTAATTAAATAACCACTTTTCTCTGGGGGCGTAGCCCTGCTGACACCTTTCTCGACACTACTTGGTTTATAGCATTGATCATTAAGTGACGAATCTCCTGATGAGTAGCGGATACTCACAGTAGGATCGGGATCCAAATATCATCGTGTGATAAAGCTGAAGGAATCCTACCAAAATTATCACACTCCAAATGGTATGCAACTCTTAGAAAATTTCAGTTTCTTTAGAAATTCCCGATATCAATTTCTGCTCCATGCTCTTATGACCTTGGCGTTGGTCAAAATGTCATAAGTCACATGTCAAGTTCTACCCATCATTATCTTGTTAATTTGAACCCATCCGTACATACTCCTGACTTGGCCAAATGGAAGTACGACTGTCCCAAACTAACTCATCTATCTATGCAACAAATGAATACCCAGCAGCTACCAAACACTATGCCTTGGCGTTGGTCAAAATACATAGCTTGAATACTACTGAATACCCAAATGAAATGACGGAGGGCTACGAATGGTTTTGGCGAAACCGTGAACGTAGTGAACTTGATATGATCGAAGGAACCTGATAGCTTTTAAAAGGAGTGGTTTAAGCTCCGCAATTAAAAAAAAATCTTCTGTTTAAAAATAACCGAGTGCTTTCTTTTAAACTGTTCCAACGATTCAACTTTGGTTTATTTTCTTTGCATTAATATAATGCGTCCCATCAATTAACCTATCATTGCAAAAAACAACGAAAATACAACATCTTCTTATGCCATCCGCATTCGCCACTGGGCCCCGTCATTCACCCGTTAGGTTACTTAACTAACGATAGAGCGGGGGCTGGGCTAGCGCGGGTGCAAATCATAAGTAATGCCTACTAGATATCATATATAGATATTGTACATTCGTCAGACGCAATAATAGGCATTCGAGATCACAGATGAACATATTGGATTTTCTAGGAATCCGCATTCCTTTTGAGCCTGCAAAGAAAGACGGATTACATATTCGCGATGAATAGCCAAAACCCCACCCTAGACCCTTACGGGTACGACAAACTACCCGCCAAGTACCCGAAGTGAAGCGGTCTCCCTCAACGACGTGAGTAGGCCACTAAGAACTTCAAAGTACCCGGTAGTTTGTGCACCCCACCTTGGGTCTATCCTAGGAGCAGAAAACAGTAAATGAAATAATACAACGGTGGCTACAACCTCAACCCGGATGTGCCCCGCAAAAGAATATTACAACAAATTACAATTTATATTTGAATGAAAGAACACTCGTCTCACATCCCCGGCTATCCATTCACGTCAATCCAACAAGTTCACAATCACAAACCAGTAAAAACCATTATAGAAATGTGCAACCCTGCTAACCAACATACTAGCAGTTAGGGGAGGTTTACGAACACATTAAACACAATACAGATATAATCCAGTTAGCCAAACATCTTAGAATTTTGATCAAGCAACACAAATGAATCTACTCCAAACAATTCTCTGTGCACATTAAACTTGAGCAGAAACAAAATATCCCAGAAAACACAACATCAACACAGAAGAATAACTGAGCAAATTTGGGTTGACTCGGTGTCAACTCGGCCGCAGATCCGCGGCGGATCGCTAGGATCGGCGGCGGTTCCGTGGTGGTTTGGTCGAGTCATGATCCCAAATTTCTTCACAATTCTTAAAAAACCCCGCTTGTATTTTTAAGGGTCCTTAAAAAAATTTTAGGCCACGTTTTAAAATCGACAGAAACTATGTGAAAATGTTGTTTTTTCGGGTTCGTTTTGCGATCGAATTTCTAAAGACTTTGCTAACATGTTAGTTATGGTTTAGCTAGGCTTTGATACCACTGTAAGTCGACGTTAGACACCCCACATGATGCGGGGAGACGGAATAGGTAAAACAATCATTTTGTTCAAGTTAACATCGACTAACTTTACGGATCTTTGCTAAACCCTAACTAACAACTATCTAGAAGTTATTAACTACTATGATAGATGATTATACCTCAAGATTCTAGTCCTTCTTGTTCTTGTTGTTCACCTCCTCGTCGGCCTCCTCGATGTGATAGAAGATCCACCCGAGAGTTCATTCTCCAAGCTTTAACCTCTCACTTGAGGTAACTAAGTGGCTAGGATTGCTAATCCAAGTGACCTAGAAGATATAGAAGTGGATTAAGGATCTATTAGTCTTGCTAACCCTTAGGATCTCAACACATGAGAGGATTAGGGTTAGGTTTTTGAAGAGAGAGAGCTTGAGCAGAGAGAATGTGTTTGTAATTATGAAATAAAAAATATCTCATTTGTGTATATAATGAAACATAAAATATCTTGCACAAATATTTTGCACAAATATCTTCATGCTTCATTTAATACAAATGAATGAGTAATAATTTCATTTAATGCAAATAACACATCATCTCCTCCACCTCATTAAGCTTAATCCATAAATGAATAAAAACATAATGAGTCACCTTTCTTCTAGAAGCTTCTTGACTAATTACGAGAATGCCCCTCCCATCCGTAAAAACACTGAAATACTAAGACTGTATAAATCCAATAATCCAATACTAGAATCTGGCTTAAACTAAAGCCCGCTAGTATAATCTGTCCGAACATCATACGTGCATAAATACACGTATGTGTCCGAACCCTGTCGTAAAACCATACGACCTCTATATCGTTTCGCCTGAAGCAGGGAAACTCTCTATGTGGGACTCTAAAGACTTGACACTACGCTGGCAGTGACCACAGGCCGCAAGCAGTACTAGTTGTACGTAACGGTCCCCAGGTAGATGTCTATAAGAAGGCCAATGAGGAAACCCATCTGAACTCCTACTGAGCCTGATGTGACAATCTCCGTACAGTCCGGTCTGTTCATCTAATACTATCGCATATCGGGCCTAGGGGGCGGCAAGCGTCAATCCCTTAAAAGCGGTATAAGTCGTGTCGGAGTGAAGCCCACTTGTCACGACCCAAAATTTGGCCCGTAACCGGCACTTAAACTACGTAACGTCTACAGGCGTACGCAACTCAAGTAAGCCGAAACCCAGAAATCTAAATCACCCAAAACTGGATCAACGGAGAAAACATAGTTTTAAACATTCGGAAATATTCAAGTAAAAATCTTTAAGTTTAGTTTTCGTTCTTAAAAATTTCGGCAGCACCTCCTTTGTAAAAACCAGCCCCGAAAACGGGTACAATATAGATAATAATAAAAGCATCCCAAACGGGAGCAAATCATGCCCAACGGCGGATACAACCACCACAACATATATACGACGCTGAAGCGAAGAAATATGAAAGAAAATTGCATAAAGAAGTAAAACTTTTCAACAAAACCGGCTCCCACGAGCACGACACCCAAAGTCACCACAAAATATAACACTGAATCCTCACAAGTCGTCTCTAAGTCATATACAATATAGTGGTAGATGGAGAATACTAGATCCAACAAAAGATATACAATGTACAAACAGATAACCGCAAACCCACCTAAAAGCAAGGCCTCACAGCCAACAGTAGCGGTATCCGCAAAAGTAGAGATGATAAGACGCCCTGCCGACAACTCTGAGGGTAAGTCCTGCAAAACACTGTGGAACAATGGGGGTGAGTTTCCAACTCGTGAATAGTAAATAACATCATACTGTAATCGCAAGTATGCACGAACGGCGATCTATCTATCACATGTAATCCGATAGCATAAGTATGATAAGTGAATATGCAACAATCATGTAAAGGTACATCATCAGGGTACTACAACTACATGAAGCAATGCATATCAACATAATCCTGAGTGTGGGATGATATAATATAAAATCTCATGCAAAATCATCAGCATGGAAAAACAACAGTGTCCCTCACTGACAAATCAAATCCCAAATTCTCAAGCACCGCATCCTCAGATCGGCCCTCACATCCTGTAAGTCTTATGGAACCTGAGTGTCTAACATCGACACCCGAAACATCATGAAAACCCATGTCTAGCATCGACACGTAAATCCCCATAACTCAGGCGCTGTCACCATGACTGGCCCTGACGATATGGCATACATCACTCCGGTCGGTATCCCCACGATAACCGCCGAGTCCAAATACTATCACCGGTAGGTAGTGGTCCCACCGCCAGGCTTATCGTCTACACCACAAAATCACCACTCGCCCCGGGGTACCATACCGAGTCCACCATGTACCCGCAGACGGTGCCTCCCGCTCCTCGAATCGGGTATCACAAGCCAAATCTCAAAACCGAGAAATCACATGGTGGACGCACTGAAATATCATATCAAGAGAAACCGGGTTTTCAAACAATACATAGTTTTCTTGAAATACCCCCACGGTTCTCAAATCCATAAATCATATGAAATCCATATCTCAATGCGTAAAACCATGAAAACTGATATATGCAACATAAAACAACAATATGAGCATATCAAGGGAAATCCGCTCTTTTAAATGAATCCATGTTTAAAATATATCTTGCGGTTCCCAAAATCCTCCGAAAAACAATTGCAGCATCATATGAGGTGTACATGTAAGTGTAGCAAGGTTAAAGTATCTACATGTAAGCAAGTATGTATGATGCATTTCATAAGCGCAATGATCAACAATTCAATATCACATATCAAAACAATACCACCTAGGGTACATACAACTATAGCGAAAATATGCGGGTGTATATGTCAATATGTATGCAAGATGTATAAGTAGCTATAGTAAGGTATACGTGAAATGGATTAAGAGTTACTATCTTAACTATCCATGTCAAACACAATAACACGTATGTAGGTGGTTTGTGCGTGTCATGGCAATTACTGACGATGTGGGTGTAGCATACAATTTAGTGCTCGAGCAACATGAACCGTCAGTAATGTGTTATATCTAAAGTACAACAGATACTATTATGCAATGACATTCATATGAAATTAACCAATATGCAATAACATGCAGCTAACATATTATATCAGCCCCGACGCATAACGTCATACGAGCGATTTCCCCGTAGATGTTAAATCTACTCACAGATAGTCTCGAGCTATGAAAATCCGACCACCTGCTTCCCCTTGTCCATAGCACCCGAAGTCCCTTCTTGTGAACCTAAAATTTCACAAATACAACACATAAGCTAAATATCGTATAATGACGAAAAGACAACGAAACGCGATGAAAACGCCAGGAAAATTACACCGCGCGCTTAGCGCATCTATCGCGCACGACATCGGCCAAAAACCCTAACTGGGGTCGCTAAACTACAAAACACCAAGTCTAGACTCCGATCGTCCCGATTGCGCAACACAACACAAACAATTACGAGGAATACAATAGATATAACCTCACAACGACCAATCGAACCCACGTCGGAAAAACCCCGAAACCTAGTAAGCAACCTATCGCAATATTTCGCACTAGTTTCAAGCTAACGCATATCTGGCGATTACAAACACCTTAAAATAGTTTAACTAAGCTATCTAAACCATTCCTATATTTTTAACACTTGCTAATTAAGTTTTAGCAAAAACCTAGTAAGCAAATTGCATAATTAAACAAAGTGCTCATTAGCAAAAATTAACATTTTTTACTAGGTTAATCTTTTCCAAATCACAAATTAACACTTTAAATGAACATTAATCACTTAAACAAACTTTAACCCTAACATGAATTTCTTAAAACAAATATAAATGAAATAATCATGATTTAAAAGCTATACTAAACACATAATTAGCTAACTTAAATAGCTAGATTAAGATTAAAGCAATTAATTAAGGATTAAGGTAAGAAATTATACCTCCTCAAGAACACCAAAATGAAACTTAATCCCTCATCATAGAATCAAAAAAACCATGCTTTGTTGAAGATCCAAGAAGGATCAGTGAAGGAAATGATGGTTTTATTTTTATTTAGGATTTTGTGGATTATTTTAGAAGTTTTTCTTGAAGAATTTTGAAGAAAGAATGAAGAAAAGAGCTTGGGAAAATTTTTGGGCAGAATTTGAGGAGGGCTCGGCCAAGGAGGGATGGGGGGTAATTTTGTAAATTTTGTGTGAGGAAGTTGCTAGGAAATTAGCTAATAAATGCATTTTGCCACCTTTGCACCTTTTCTTTTCTTCTTAAAATAAATCCTTTTGCACTCCAAAAATATCTAGATATTTAAAAAAGAAGTTTCCAAAATATTATAGTGACAAAAATTAATTTATTCTCAGGAGAAGAAATTTCCCGATTTACGTGCACAAAATACCGCTTAAAATAATATTTTATTTAGGAAAAATTCTATCTAAACCAAAACCTCCCAAATACCCCCAAAGTTCGCGCACTAGCTTTATTTTAGCTAAATTAGGTGCCGGCAAGCTTATACGGACGTTTGATCGAAATCGGGTTAAAACGGGAAATACCGACAATTTTGCCTTAAAACGGGAAAATTCGCAAAACGATTTCTAAAACGTTACAATCTCCCCCCTTATAGAAATTCGGTCCCCGAATTAAAATTTAACTACGTGTACCTTCAAAGAGATGAGGGAATTTCTTCCGCATCTCGCTCTCGGCCTCCCAAGTGATCTCCTCACTAGTCGGGTTACGCCAAAAAACCTTCACAGATGGCAAGACCTTTGACCGAAGTTTCTTCATCTGCCGATCCAAAATAACTACCGCCTGCTCGGTGAACGTAAGATCACGCTCAAGCTGAACGGTCTCATGCTGAATCATATGAGAAGGATCATGAAGATATCTACGAAGCATCGACACATGGAAAACGGGGTGCACATCTGAAAAACTAGGCAGGAGTGCCAAACGATAAGCAACAGAACCCACTCGCTCATGGATCGCGAAGGGACCAACAAATCTGGGACTCAGTTTCCCCCTCTTCCCAAATCGCATAACGCCCTTCATCGGAGAAATCCTCAGGAATACATGATCCCCCACTGCGAACTCAAGTCTGCGACGACGACGGTCGGCATAAGACTTTTGTCTGCACTGGGCTGCTCTCATACTGTCCTGAATCAACTGGATCTTCTCCGTAGTCTCCTGAAGTAGCTGGGGTCCCAAAATCAGACTCTCACTAAGTTCGGCCCAACAGACTGGCGATCGACACTTCATACCATACAAAGCCTCAAAAGGTGCCATCTGAATAGTCTCCTGAAAGCTGTTGTTGTAGGAGAACTCAATCAACGGCAAGTGACGATCCCAACTGCCATCAAAATCAAGTACACATGCACGGAGCATATCCTCCTGAGTCTGTATAGTCCGCTCCGACTGGCCATCGGTCTGTGGATGAAAAGCGGTACTAAAACTCAGCCGGGTACCCAAAGCTTCCTAATGCTTCTGCCAAAGACGGCTAGTAAACTGGGTGCCTCTGTCGGATACTATGCATGTGGGAACACCATGCAAACGCACAATCTCATCTATGTACAACTGAGCATACTGAGCATAACCGAAAGTGGTCTTCACTGGAAGGAAGTGAGCCGCTTTCGTCAACCGGTCAACAATAACCCAAATGGAGTCATACCCTCGACTGGTCCTGGGTAGACCCACAATGAAGTCCTTGGAAATCTGCTCCCATTTCCACTCTGGAATGGGTAAAAGCGGCAACTCTCCAGCCGGTCTCTGATGCTCAGCCTTGACTTGCTGACAAGTCGGGCACCTCAAAATGAAGTCCGATATATCACGCTTCATCCCTTCCCACCAGTAGAAGTCCCTCAAGTCACGGTACATCTTGGTGGAACCTGGATGAACGCTAAATGCCGACTGATGTGCCTGCTCTAGGATCTCGCGTCTCAACCCATCAGCATCTGGTACACACAAGCGAGTCCCGCATCGTAGCACACCCTGGTCATCAATCATGAACTCCGAAACTCTTCCCTGCCGAACAAGCTCAAGAATCTCAGTCAAACGGGCATCACTGGGCTGTGCCTCACGGATACGCTCAAATAGTAGTGGACGGGCGCGGACATGAGCAAGCTGTCCCCCAGCGGAAGTGAACTCGAACTGCACTCTACCATCACACAAGAGCTGCCAATCTGCAGAAGACTGACGCTGAACTGCGCTCAACTGGGACAAGCTACCCTCAGGCCTACTACTCAAAGCTTCAGCTACCACATTCGCCTTGCCCGGGTGATAATGGATCTCACAATCATAATCCTTCACTAGCTCCATCCAACGGTGCTGTCTCAGATTCAGATCCAGCTGCTGGAAGATATACTTCAAGCTCTTATGATCCGTGAAGATCTGACATGACTCCCCGTACAAGTAGTGTCTCCAAATCTTCAACGCAAAGACCACCGCGGCCATCTTAAGATCGTGAGTGGGGTAATTCTGCTCATGCTTCTTCAGCTGCCTAGAAGCATAAGCAATCACTCTATCATGCTGCATCAGTACACAACCGAGCCTCACTCAAGAAGCATCACAGTAAACAACGTAGCCACCCGATCCAGAAGGCAAAGATAGAACTGGTGTTGTCGTCAACCGAGTCTTCAACTGCTGAAAACACTGCTCGCACGCATCAGTCCAAAGAAAAGGATCTCCCTTCCGGGTAAGTCCAGTCAGCGGTGCAGCGATACTCGAGAAATCCTGCACAAAACGGCGATAATAACCAGCTAAGCCCAAAAAGCTGCGGACCTCAGTCACCAATACAGGTCTGGGCCAAAGCTGTACAGCCTTGATCTTCCTCGGGTCCACTAGAATACCATCACCAGTCACCACATGACCCAGGAAGTCCACACTATCAAGCCAAAATACGCACTTTGAGAATTTAGTATACAGCTGGTGCTCTCTCAATATCTGCAAAGCAATCCTCAAGTGCTGCTCATGCTCCTCACGACTCCTAGAGTAGACCAGTATATCATCAATAAACGCAATAATGAATTGGTCGAGGAACGGCCTAAAAATCCGGTTCATCAGATCCATGAACGTTGCTGGTGCATTGGTGAGTCCGAACGACATCACCAAAAACTCATAATGCCCATAGCGCGTACGAAAAGCAGTTTTCGAAATGTCATCATTCCGAACCCGCAACTGATGATAACCCGAACGCAAATCAATCTTAGAAAAATGTTTCGCACCCTGGAGCTGATCAAATAAATCGTCAATGCGAGGTAAAGGATACCTATTCCGCACCGTAACTCGGTTCAATTGACGATAATCCACACACAATCTCAAACTGCCGTCCTTCTTCTTGACGAACAGAACAGGAGCTCCCCACGGAGAAACACTCGGACGCACAAGTCCCAAATCAAGCAACTCTTGCAATTGATCTTTAAGCTCTCTAAGATCAGCCGGAGCCATCCGATAAGGCGGTATGGAAATAGGCTCCGTGCCAGGAATCAGATCAATGCAGAACTCAATATCGCGCTCTGGCGGCATCCCAGGTAACTCATCGGGAAAGACGTCGGGAAACTCTCGCACGGTAGGAACCTGTTCCAACGACCCCACAGTGGCTCCAGTATCATGGATGAAAGCCAAGAATCCCCGACAACCTCTCCTCAAAAGCCGACTAGCGCAAAGGACCGAAATCAAACTGTGAGGGGCGGCACCACGGTCCCCCTGCACAACAAACACTAACTCGCCGGGAAAACAAAATCTAACTGTCTTCTCGCGGCAGTCCACGGACGCATAGCAAGTAGCTAGCCAGTCCATGCCCAACATAACGTCGAAGTCCAACATCTCGAGAAGGTTCAAGTCGACGGACGGATCTCTGTCACCAATACGGACAACACAAGACCGGAACACGTGTCGTGCAACAAACGACTCTCCCACAGGAGTAGTCACGACAAGCGGCTGATCTAGCAAACACGACTCTCGGCCTAACCTCGGCATGAAGTGCGTAGAAACATACGAATGCGTAGACCCCGGATCAAAACGAACATGTGCATCATAGGAGCATAAAGAAAGAGTACCTGAAACCACAGCATTGGACGCCTGAGCGTCCTGGTGAGTCAAGGCAAAAACCCGAGCCTGTCCTCTACCGGCTACTGGCTGTCCCCTACCTCTGCCACCTCGTCTTCTCGACACAAAACCACCGTGACCATGACCTTTCTGAGTAGGAGTCTGACACGGCGCAACTACCGGAATAAGAGGCAACGCTCTCTGAGGCGGAGAAGGTGGTAAGGTAACCTGGGGTACCGTTGGCCCTCTCTGATGCACCACGGTACAATCCCGAACAAGGTGATGTAGACTGCCACACCCGAAGCATCCATAAGACGGTCGCTGGCCCTCTTGGGAATAAGAACTGAATAACTGGCCACGTCCCACGTCTCTGCTACTCCCCGAGTCTGAAGGAACTCTGCCTCGGCGTGCAAACCTCTGTCTCCGTGCTGGTACATCCGTACGAGTCCTCTTCGGTTCCGGAACAACCGATGACTCAGATAAACGCTCCTCCACCAAAAGGGCTGCATCTACAGCTACCGCATACGTGTCGCAATGCTGAATGCTGATGGCTAGAAACAACTGGGTAAGCAGGCCTTGAACAAACCTCTTCACCATCATCTCCTCAGTCGCCACCAAATACGGAGCATACACCGACAGCTCAGTAAATAGTACATCATACTCAGACACCGTCATCCCCGGAGTCTGACGTAACAACTCAAATTTGCGCGCTCGCGCATCCCTGACGCTCGGTGGAAGAAAACAGGTGAGAAACACAGTCACAAACTCAGCCCAGGTCATAGGAGCAAGACCAGCGGCTCTGCCCCTCTCCAACGACTCACACCAGTTCTGGGCCAGACCCTCCAGCCGGAAACTCGCGAACTCCACCCACCTCTCGTCGGAGCATCGGAGCGAACGACAAATCCTGGCTATCCGGTCGATAAACGACTGCGGATCCTCAGTAGCATCTGTGCCAGTAAACACCGGAGGCCTCAGCCTCATGAACTCTGTCAGTGACACGGTAATAACCTCCGGAGCTGTAACTGCGACTGCCGGAACTGTAGGTACCATCGTGGTCCCTGCAACGGGTGGAACAACAGCCTGCCCCTGTGCTCGAATGGCCTCTACTAAAGTCCCCACAATCTGGCGCAGGTCCTGCATACTATCCCCAATCATAGCAATATGCTCCGGTACAACAGGCGTACCGCCCTGGTCAGTCCTCGCCTCAGACGAGTCCACTCTGACCTCGGCCCTCGCGGCCGCTCTCTGTGCCCTCGTAGTCTTCGGCGGCATATAGGCTGGAAATTGAAACAAGATTCGAAAAGGAAACGGAAATCGAATCATAAATATGTATATCAATCACGGAAAGAATTTCAATCAATAAGTCCTAAGGTCACTTAGGCGGAGTACCGTGTCGTAAGTATGCTGCGGAACAAACACACGCTACGTTACTCTTCTTAAGCTACCTACTCCATCATACCAAGGTCATCCTACACTCCAAAAGGTAAAACCTAGCGCTCTGATACCAAATTTGTCACGACCCAAAATTTGGCCCGTAACCGGCACTTAAACTACGTAACGTCTACAGGCGTACGCAACTCAAGTAAGCCGAAACCCAGAAATCTAAACCACCCAAAACTGGATCAACGGAGAAAACATAGTTTTAAACATTCAGAAATTTTCAAGTAAAAATCTTTAGTTTAGTTTTCGTTCTTAAAAATTTCGGCAGCACCTCCTTTGTAAAAACCAGCCCCGAAAACGGGTAGAACATAGATAATAATAAAAGCATCCCAAACGGGAGAAAATCACGCCCAACGGCGGAGACAACCACCACAACATATATACGACGCTGAAGCGAAGAAATATAAAAGAAAACTGCATAAAGAAGTAAAACTTTTCAACAAAACTGGCTCCCACGAGCACGGCACCCAAAGTCACCACAAAATATAACACTGAATCCTCACAAGTCGTCTCTAAGTCATATACAACATAGTGGTAGATGGAGAATACTAGATCCAACAAAAGATATACAATGTACAAACAGATAACCGCAAACCCGTCTAAAAGCAAGGCCTCACAGCCAACAATAGCGGTATCCGTAAAAGTAGAAATGATAAGACGCCCTGCCACGACTACTCTGAGGGTAAGTCTTGCAAAACACTGTGACACAACGGGGGTGAGTTTCCAACTCGTGAATAGTAAATAACATCATACTGTAATCGCAAGTATGCACGAACAGCGATCTATCTATCACATGTAATCCGATAGCATAAGTATGATAAGTGAATATGCAAAAATCATGTAAAGGTACATCATCAGGGTACTACAACTACATGAAGCAATGCATATCAACATAATCCTGAGTGTGGGATGATATAATATAAAATCTCATGCAAAATCATCGGCATGGAAAAACACCAGTGTCCCTCACTGACACATCAAATCCCAAATCCTCAGGCACCGCATTCTCAGATCGGCCCTCACATCCTGTAAGTCTCATGGAACCTGAGTGTCTAACATCGACACCTGAAACATCATGAAAACCCGTATCTAGCATCGACACGTAAATCCCCATAACTCAGGCGCTGTCACCATGACTGGCCCTGACGATATGGCATACATCACTCCGGTCGGTATCCCCACGATAACCGCCAAGTCCAAATACTATCACCGGTAGGTAGTGGTCCCACCGCTAGGCTTATCGTCTACACCATGAAATCACTACTCGCCCCTGTAAGTCGATGTACAACACCCCACGAGTTGCGGGGAGGCGGAAATGTGAAAAACGATCTTGTTCTTTGAGTTAACATCGACTAACCGAAGAATCTTTGCTAAACTATAACTAACACATGCATATGAGTTCTTAACTACTATGAAAAGAGATTATACCTAGTGAACCTAGTCCTTCTTCTTTTCATTATCCACCTCCTCCTCGGCCTCCTCTACGTAATAGACGATCCACCCGAGAGCTTCTATTCCAAGCTTCACCTCTAAACTTGAGGTAACTAGGTTTCTTTAGTTGCTAATCAAAGGTACCTAGGTGATATAGAGTGAGGTTATGGATTAATTAGTCTATCTAATCCTTGATCTCAACACATGAGAGGGGAGGATTAGGGTTTGAAGAGAAAGAGAGCTTGAGGAGAGAGAAGGTGAGCATAAGAATGAGAAGAAATAATGAACTCGTTTGAATATATATGAAGCATTATCTTTTATCAAAAAAATAATTAAATGATTTAACAACCATGCTTCATTTATTCATATGAGTGATTCATCTCATGAGTCATTTGAACAATTAATGAAGCATTAACTCCATGGATGAATCACACAAATGAGTCATTAAAACAATAAATGCAAATGCCACCTAAACCCCCAAGTCACCATCCTTCTAGAAGCTTCTCGCGAAATTACGAGAACGCCCCTCCTATCCGTGAAAACACGGAAAAACTTTAGACTGTATAAATCCAATAACCCAATACTAGAATCTGGCTTAAACCAAAGCCGGCTAGTAAAAACTGTCCGAATGTCGTACGTACGTAAACACACGTATGCGTCCGAACCCTTGTCGTAAAACCATACGACCTCTATATCGTTTCGCCTGGAGCAGGGAAACTCTCTGTGTGGGACTCTAAAGACTCGAATACTACGGTGGCAGTGGGTTTAACTACAGACCGCAAGCGGCACTAGCTGTACGTAACGGTCCCTGGGTAGATGTCGATAAGAAGGCCGATGAGGAAACCCATCCGAACTCCTACTGAGCCTGATGTGACAATCTCCGTACAGTCCGGTCTGTTCGTCTAAGACTATCGCATATCTGGCCTAGGGGGCGGCAAGCGTCAGTCCCCTAATAGCGGTATAAGTCGTGTCGGAGCGTAGCCCATTACACCTTGAGAAACAACTGGAACCTACCAGTAAATCTCGCTTGCCCTGGCCAGGGACTTTGCGTAATGGCTCTCTGACACAGCGCGATATCAACTCCCAATACCGGGAGAGACGAATCCTGTCTAACCGCCACTGCCTCCAAGTGCTCGGGACTGCACCCAACTGCTACCTTTTTGCACGACTCATTTTAGCCGTGGTAGGGTAGCAATCTAAGAACAGTGGGACACACTCGAGGAGAAGTAGCAGTGTCAAGTCTACGGACTATGCTGTACTCATGTCACCTGGGAACTGTTAACTGACGACTGGTATAATACCAACCAACAGTTCCCTGTGAGTCCTGTCCGGTGTACCCGTAACCCAACGAGCACCTATATACTATCTCCAATATGACGTACGGACGGCTGTGGGACAGACCATCTCCCCAACTGGGATGGGAAGCGTACACACTAGTCTACTCCGGAGTATCGATGCCCTGTCTCGATAATCCTACGACTAGGAACCTGAAAAAGGATTTGCTTGTAGACTACCCAGCCCCCACTAGTGTGACTGCCATCACAACGCTGGTAGTCCAGCAAGATCCTAAGAGCTCTATCAATACGTATACTCACATATTAAGATAGATAAAACCAAGTAGCATACTACCATGTTTAGCAAGACTGTTATATAACTGTGAATATCCCAAGCTTCCATTAAGTAATATACAAGCTAGTATGATACAATAATGGCCCCTAGGGCATATACACTAACAATCTCCCACTTGCACTAGGGCCATGTACTGGCATATCGAAGACCGATGATCTCGAGTAGCCTCTCGAACTGAATCTGTGGTAGGGCCTTTGTGAATGGATCAGCAATGTTCACTTCAGTAGCAACTCTCCGGACCTCGATCTCCCGGCGATCTATGATCTCCCTGATCAGGTGATACCACCTTAAGATGTGTCTGGACTTCTGATGGGACCTTGGTTCCTTCTCTAAAGCTATAGCTCCGTTGTTGTCGCAATACAGAGGTATTGGATCAACAATGGTAGGAACCACCTGAAGTTCTGTTAGGAACTTCTTCATCCAGACCGCTTCTTTTGCGGCATCGCAAGCAGCAATATACTCCGCTTCCATCGTCGAGTCAGCAACGGTGTCCTGCTTGGAACTCTTCGAGCACACCGCCCCTCCATTGAGGGTAAAGACATAACCTGACATGGACTTGGAATCATCCTTATCACTCTGGAAGCCGGAATCAGCAAAGGCCTCCATCTTGAGGTCTTTTCCGCCGTAAACCAAGAACATCTCCTTAGTCCTTCTTAGGTACATGAGAATGTTCTTTACTGCTATCTAGTGCTTCTCCCCTGGGTCTGACTGATACCGGCTTACCACGCTCAGTGTGCAAGCTACATCTGGTCCGGTGCACAACATCCTATACATTATAGAGCCTACCGCAGAAGCGTAGGGTATAATAGACATGCGTTCCCTTTCCAAACCAGTCTTGGGAGACATCTCTTTGGAGAGGGTGATTCCATGACAAGCCGGTAGATTGCCGCGCTTAGAATCTTCCATACTGAATCTTTTCAGTATAGTGTTGATATACCTGGACTGTGAAAGTCCTAACATCCTCTTGGATCTATCACGATAGATCCGGATCCCCAGAATGTAAGAGGCATCACCCAGGTCTTTCATGGAGAACCTGTGTAACAAGAATCCTTTGACAGATTGTAGCATAGGAATGTCATTTCCTATCAATAGAATGCCATCCACGTACAAGATGAGGAATACGACAGTTCGTGCTACAACTTTACTATATATACATGGTTCATCTGGATTTTTGATAAAGTCATATTCTTTGACCGTTTCATCAAAACAGATATTCCAACTCCGCGATGCTTACTTTAGTCCATAAATGGACTTAAGCAACTTGCATACTTTCCCGCTGCTCTCACTCTGATTGAAACCTTCTGGCTGATCCATATAGACGCACTCTTCTAAATTACCATTCAGAAAAGCCGTCTTTACGTCCATCTGACAGATTTCATAATCATGGAAGGCAGCAATAGCAAGAAGGACCCGAATGGATTTGAGCATAGCCACTGGAGAAAAGTTTCGTCATAGTCCAAACCAGGTCTTTGACGAAAACCCTTTGCAACAAGACTAGCCTTATAGGTTTCCACCTGTCCATCTACACCAATCTTTTTCTTGAAGATCCATTTGCATCCTATGGGTTTTACCCTATCTGGAGCAAAGTCCAAAGTCCATACTTTGTTGGTGTACATGGACTCCATCTCGGTCCGCATTGCATCTAGCCTTCGTACCGAGTCGCCGCTCTGGATGGCCTGCTGGAAGCTAGTAGGTTCATCATCATCAATGATGCAATCCTCTTTATCCCTATCTATGAGAAAACCGTAGTATCTCTCAGGCGGATGAGACGGCCTACTACTCCTGCGGAGGGGTGCGGGAATGTCCTGTTCTTCTTGAACTACTGGTTCTACCAAACATTTAGTAGTAGTTTGTGGTTCTGGAATTTCTTCCAGTTCTATTTCGCTCCCACTTGTTTCCTTTTCTAAAAACTGATGTTCTAGAAAATGGGCATTACGAGAAACAAAAACCTTTTGTTCCTTTGCGTAATAGAATAGATACCCCCTGGAGTTCTTTGGATATCCCACAAACTTACACTTTACAGATCGTGCCTCGAGCTTGTCCACATGCTGCTTTTTAACAAAAGCTGGACATCCCCATATCTTTAGATACTGAAGATAGGGTTTCTTCCCACTCCACATCTGATATGGCGTGGTAGGCACAGTCTTGGTAGGAACTATGTTCAAAAGATATGCCGCTGATTCTAGCGCATAACCCCAAAAAAATCGCGGTAACTCAGCATTACTCATCATGGAACGTACCATATCCAATAGGGTTTGATTCCGTCTCTCCGATACACCGTTATGCTGTGGAGTGTATGGAGGAGTAAGCTGAGAGAGAATTCCTTTCTCTTTTAGGTAACCTAGGAACTCGGCACTTAAGTATTCACCACCTCGATCAGATCTTAGTGTCTTGATACTTTTGCCGGTTTGGTTTCCTACTTCATTCTTATACTCCTGGAATTTCTCAAAAGCCTCATATTTATGTTTCTTCAGATAAATGAATCCGTACCTTGAGTAATCATCCATAAAAGTAATGAAATAGGAAAAACCACCTCTTGCATGTGTAGACATTGAACCACATACATCGCTGTGTATGAGTCCTAAGAGCTCGCTCGCTCTTACTCCATGTCCAGTGAATGGAGTCTTTGTCATCTTTCCTTTGAGACATGATTGACAAGTGGCATAAGTTTGATATTCGAACGAGTCCAAATATCCTTCTCTATGTAACTTAGTTAACCTTGTCTCATTGATGTGACCTAGTCTACAATGCCATAAGAAAGCCTTATTTAAATCTGGAGACTTTCTTTTTAGTGTGTTCTGGACATTGAAAATCTGGAGTTGGTTTAAGACATATATACCGTTATCCAGTGTACCGGATCCAATCAAACTATGATTAAGGTGGATGTTAACAACATCGCTTACAAACGTGAATTCATAACCTTTATTTGATAACAAGAAAACTGATATGATATTACACGTTAAACTAGGTACACAAAAACAGTTATGTAAAACCAAAATATGTCCACTCGTCAATCCCAGGTGATAATCCCCTACGGACACAGCTCCCACGCTAGCTCCATTAGCAACCATCAGGGTCATATCACCATCCTTCAGCAGTCTACGGTTTCTCAGTGCCTGCAATGAATTGCATATATGAAATCCTGATCCGGTATCCAATACCCAGAAAGTAGAGTTGATTGACAGACAATTCTCAATTACAAACACACCTGAAATCGAAGCCACGGCTTGCTTCGGTCCCTGGTTCTTGGCGTTCCACGCCTTGCAATCTTTCTTTCAGTGCCCTTTCCTATGACAATGGAAGCACTCATCCTGGGCCACTACTGGCACCGCAATATTTTTCTTTCCCTTCGCTCCCACCTTACTTACACCTCCTCTAGGTTTGGTGGCGGCTTTCTTCTTCCTTCCTTTGGCCCTAGCCTTGGACCCGAAAGAAGAAGCTCCGCTAACAAACATAGCGGGTGTTTCCCTTGCCTTCTGCAAGGTGCCCTCTGCACTCCTCAACATGTTAAGGAGTTCTGGAAGTTCAACTTCTTTTCTTTGAATGTTGAAATTCAGAATAAACTAGGCGTAGGTGGAAGGAAGGGACTGGAGAATCAAGTCTGTATAGAGCTCATTATCTAAAGTCGTCCCAAGGTCTGCGAGCTCTTCTATATAGCCAATCATCTTTAGGACATGTTCTCCTACCGATGATCCGACGGCCAACCTCGCTCGAAACAAGTTCTTTGAGGTCTCGTATCTTGCTATACGAGATTGCTCTCCATAAAGTTCCTTTGTACGGAGAAATATGGCATCAAGATCCATATCCTCGTGCCTCCTCTGATGTTCATTGTTCATCAAGGCAAGCACGATGCACTTGGCCTTCGCGCAATCATACTCCCAGGTTTTGCGGATTTCCTTATCCGCATTACTGGATTTGGGACCTGGGACTGCAGGTGCCTTAGCGGTGAGGACATACCCCAACTTGTCATAGGTCAAAGCCATTTTGACATTCCGCAGCCAATCTTTATAGTTTGGCCCTGTCAGTATATTTTTTTCTAAAAGTAACTTAAGTCCAGTCATTTTCAGGGTTGCTGCAAATAGGAGAGAGAAAAGAACACTTTAGCATGATTCTCTTGCAAGTTTAGAGTGGTTTTTAGTTTATCTAAACTGGATGGCTCCCACTATTTCTCGAATCCCTCCTCAAACAAGAAAGGAAGAACTAGCCAGGACTATTCTCACCGTACAATACTTGCTTAACCGTTCAGCCTGGCTGGTGTCGGTACTTCGAGGGAGGTTTTCCAAAGCTTTCGCGAAGTTCCTTAATTAAATAACCTCTTTTCTCTGGGGGCGTAGCCCCGCTGACACCTTTCTTGGCACCTACTTGGTTTATAGCATTGATCGTTAAGTGACGAATCTCCTGATGAGTAGCATATACTCACAGTAGGATTGGGATCCAAATATCATCGTATGATAATGTTGAAGGAATCCTACCAACATTCATCAAACTCCAAATGGTATGCATCTCTTTGCAAATTTCAGTTTCTTTAGAAATTCCCGATATTAATTTTTGCCCCATGCTCTTATGACCTTGGCGTTAGGTCAAAATGTCATATGTCACATGTCAAGTTCTACCCATCATTATCTTGTTAATTTGAACCCATCCGTACATATCCTTGACGTTCGGCCAAAATGATAATACGACTGTCCCAAACTAACTCATCTATCTATGCAATAAATGAATACCCAGCAGCTACCAAACACTATGCCTTGGCGTTAGGTCAAAATACATAGCTTGAATACTACTGAATACCCAAATGAAATGACGGAGGGCTACGAATGGTTTTGGCGAAACCGTGAACGTAGTGAACTTTATATGACCGAAGGAACCTGATAGCTTTTAAAAGGAGTGGTTAAAGCTCCGCAATTAAAAAATATCTTCTGTTTTAAAAATAACCGAGTGGTTTCTTTTAAACTGTTCCAACGATTCAACTTTGGTTTATTTTCTTTGCATTAATAATAATGCGTCCCATCATTAACCTATCATTGCAGAAAACAATGAAAATACAACGTCCTCTTATACCATCCGCATTCGCCACTGGGTCCCATCATCACCCGTTAGGTTACTTAACTAACGGCAGAGCGGGGGCTGGGCTAGCACGGGTGTAAAACATAAGTGACGTCTAAATAGCTATCATATATAGATATTGTACATTCGTCAGACGCAATAATAGGCATTCCAAATCACAGATGAACATTATTGGATATGCAAGCAATCCGCGTTTCTTTTGAGCTTGCAACGAAAGACGGATTACACAGTTGTGATGAATAGCCATTACCCCACCCTAGACCCCTACGGGTACGTCAAGCAACCCGTCAAGTACCCGAAATGAAGCGGTCTCCCTCAACAACGTGAGTAGGCCACTAAACACTTCAAAGTACCCGGTAGTTTGTGCACCCACCTTGGGTCTATCCTAGGAGCAAAAACAGTAAAATGAAATAATACAACGGTGGCTACAACCGCAACCTGGATGTGCCCCGCAAAATAATATTACAACATATTACAATTATATCGAATGAATGAATATAATAACCCATCTCAAACCCCGGCTAATCATCACAACAATCCAATACAGTTCATAACCACAAACATTAAAATCCATTACAGAAATGTGCAACCCCCTGCCAACCGACATACTAGCAGTTAGGGGAGGTTTACGAACATATTATACAATCACAGATATAATCTTATTAGCCAAACATCGTATAATTTCGATCGAGCAAACACATCAGATTCTACTCCAAAACTTCACTATGCACCTGAGACTTGAGCAGAAAATAAACATTCCAGAAAATACAAAAACATCACAGAAGAGTTACTGGAGCAAACTGGGTTGAATCGGCTTCAACTCGGCAGCGGATCCGCGGCGGATCGGTGGGATCGGCCGCGGTTCCGCGGCTGTTTGGCCGATTCATGAACCTATTTTTCTCCAGTAACCTTATAATTCCCTGATTGTTATTTTAGAGGTCCCTGAAAAAATTTTAGGCCTCGTTTTAAATTCGACAGAAACTTAGAGATATCGATGTTTTTTCCGGTTTGTTTTGCGTTCGAAATTCATACGACTTTGCTAATAAGTTAATTATTGTTTAGCGAGGCTCTGATACCACTGTAAGTCGATGTACAACACCCCACGAGTTGCGGGGAGGCGGAAATATGAAAAACGATCTTGTTCTTTGAGTTAACATCGACTAACCGAAGAATCTTTGCTAAACTATAACTAACAAATGCATAGGAGTTCTTAACTACTATGAAAAGAGATTATACCTAGTGAACCTAGTCCTTCTTCTTTTTGTTATCCACCTCCTCCTCGGCCTCCTCTACGTAATAGACGATCCACCCGAGAGCTTCTATTCCAAGCTTCACCTCTAAACTTGAGGTAACTAGGTTTCTTTAGTTGCTAATCAAAGGTACCTAGGTGATATAGAGTGAGTTTATGGATTAATTAGTCTATCTAATCCTTGATCTCAACACATGAGAGGGGAGGATTAGGGTTTGAAGAGAGAGAGAGCTTGAGGAGAGAGAAGGTGAGCATGAGAATGAGAAGAAATAATGAACTCATTTGAATATATATGAAGCATTATCTTTTATAAAAAAAATAATTAAATGATTTAACAACCATGCTTCATTTATTCATATGAGTGATTCATCTCATGAGTCATTAGAACAATTAATGAAGCATTAACTCCATGGATGAATCACACAAATGAGTCATTAAAACAATAAATGCAAATGCCACCTAAACCCCCAAGTCACCATCCTTCTAGAAGCTTCTCGCGAAATTACGAGAACGCCCCTCCTATCCGTGAAAACACGGAAAAACTTTAGACTGTATAAATCCAATAACCCAATACTAGAATCTGGCTTAAACCAAAGCCGGCTAGTAAAAACTGTCCGAATGTCGTACGTGCGTAAACACACGTATGCGTCCGAACCCTTGTCGTAAAACCATACGACCTCTATATCGTTTCGCCTGGAGCAGAGAAACTCTCTGTGTGGGACTTTAAAGACTCGACTACTACGCTGGCAGTGGGTTTAACCACAGACCGCAAGCGGCACTAGCTGTACGTAACGGTCCCCAGGTAGATGTCGATAAGAAGGCCGATGAGGAAACCCATCCGAACTTCTACTGAGCCTGATGTGACAATCTCCGTACAGTCCGGTCTGTTCGTCTAAGACTATCACATATCGGGCCTAGGGGGAGGCAAGCGTCAGTCCCCTAATAGCGGTATAAGTCGTGTCGGAGCGTAGCCCATTACACCTTGAGAAACAACTGGAACCTACCAGTAAATCTCGCTTGCCCTGGCCAGGGACTTTTCGTAATGGCTCTCTGACACAGCGCGATACTGTCACGACCCGAAAGTACGGAACGTGACTGGCACTTAGATTACGAGACGTCTAAAGGCGTACCGTAACCTAAGTCAGCCAAAGCCCAGAAATCTAACCCAAAATCAAAAGAGAGTGAAGGAAAACCTTAAATGAAAACGGTTTTTAAATCAATTTAGTTGCATAGAATCCCTTTTTTAAAAACATCAAAAATTCCCGAAAATTTCGGCAGAGTCTCCCCTGTATTTTCTATCCCCCAAAATGGGTACAACAAGATAATAAACCTGTAATTATAAAAATGGCATCCACAAGCGGGAGCTAGCTCTTCGCCCAAGGCGGATCATAACCACATGCAATATAATAATAATATCAAGAAAAAGAGCATAAAAGAGATGCAAATACCAGAAAACACACGTCGGCTCAAGTGAGCTCGACCCAAAAGAAACCACGAATATACAAATCTCTCAGTCTCATCACTAGGTCGCATATACAATACAAGTGGTAGATGGAGAATACTAGATACAATGATAAAGCAAAAAGAAATAAAGTATACTCGCAACCCACCTACGGGCGATGTCGCGAGTCTGAGCAAAAGGAACTGATGACAAGATAGCCCGCCGCTACAAGACTGACGGGTCCGACCTGCAAGACACTGTGGCACAACGGGGGTGAGTTGCCAGCTCGTGAGTAGAATATAACGTCTAGTAAGGCAATCGTAAGAATGCACGCAATGCGGAACATGTATGTCCATATGTGATATAATAACTCTAGTATGCATGCACATGTATGCAATATCTTTTCTAACTCTTTAAGTGTTTTAAATGTTAATGTTACTGCATTCTTAACTTTTAGAAATGAATGTCTGCATAATAGCTAAATATCATCAAGAAATCCTCTGAAAACCCGTGTCAAGCATCGACACCAAATAGGAATCACATCTGTCTCAATATCGGGCTCCGTCAGTCCGGATCGGCCCATATCATAAATCTCACGACAACGGTCGGTATCCTCCGGATATCCGCCGCGCCAGACATCACCGGTAGGTAGTCTTCCCCTGCCAGGCTCATCGTCTACATCTCGATCTTCTTGCCCCGGGGTACCATACCGGGCCCACCATGTACCCGAGACGGTTCATCCACTCCTCGAATCGGGTCTCGAAATCCAACAGAAAACATGAAAACTCATGGTGGACGACACATACATCACGAGAAAACCGCAACTTTGTTTTGAAAATGATAAATATAAGGTTTTGTTAAATTCTTGCGGTTTTCCCCAAAAATCCAGAAATCGCAGCAATACTGAAATCCTCAAGAAAACCATAATGTCCACATGTTATATATATGATAAATGTCTATGATATCAATGTGTATGATGTGAATTTTGGCTAGAGTTCTATGTAAATATGATGATGATGCGAGATATGTGCATGCGATGCAGTTTCATATATCAAGTATGAATGCAGGTGACGATATTAAGATAAACAGATTCTATCGTGCACGTGGCATGTCAATTTCCAAAGGCATGTGTGTCACATGAATAGTGCGCGTGCAATAGATGCCGATGGTAAGGTGTTCGTGTCCTACGAAATGATATCGCATAGGTAGAGATGAATGTCCATGCAATTTAACATACTGTTCGCTGTGAGGGTATGCAATGTACATAAAGGGATAAGCTATCTAACAATATAAATCTTGCATAAAGTAGGGTAATCCTAACTAAGGGGGGGGGGCGCCTCGCGCCATCCAGACGATTCCCCCATAGATGAATACATCTACTCACCTGAAATCCCCGCTAATCTGATCCGGCCACCGCTTTGCCTTTACGCGCCGTGTCCGATGTTTCTCCGACCGATCCTATATTTGCACAATATCAAGCATAAGATTACATAACCCTAAACGATGCAAGTCACATTATACAAATATCAACGCTCTCGAATTAATCATAGCATGCACTCAGTGCGCGGAAAAACGCACGAAAATCGCAATCCTTTCACTAAAATCGTCATTTCGGGGAAATCGACAAAACTACAATCCGACTAGACGAAACCCCGCGTTCGTGCATTCTAATAATCCTATACGAAGCTAATAATATTGCTAACCTAACGCAAATTTACCGCATTCTATTTTCTACAAAAATCTAGTAAGCGAATTTCTAGCCGATTTGATACAAACATCGTAATTTGTCGATTTAGCAAGCATATCTTTTCACAATTTACCATTCTAATCAATTAGACAACCATCCCTAACATAATCCAACCATTATGCTACAAACCCTAATTTTTAAAAATCAAAACCTTCTCTTGATTTTTCATGAACAAAGATTAACACTAAATTAATACTTTAAACATCTAATTTAGCATAAACAAACTACCAATTTGCAACTAGTTTAGGATTTTCACCTCTCAAGCTTGAACCCTAGCTTGATCAAGTCACCAAGAAGCCTCCTTTCATCATGTTCTTGAACAAATTTGGGTTGAAGAGAGAAGGGATTAGGGTTAGGCTTTGAATGGAGAAAGAAATTGTGGATTTTTATTGATTTTTTTGCAAGGAAATGAAGCAAAATGAAGTAAGAAAATGGGGATCCAGCAGCTGTAGGGGTCGGCCAGCAGTAGGAGAGGGTAATGGGGGAAATTTTGAGAAGTTTCTAGCTAATTACAACATCATATGATATCATATCATGCTTTCATATCAACCTTTTTCCAAAAAAACCCCTTTTTAAGCCATTTTTTCATAATTTTCCCACCAAAAATCTAAAAGTTTGCAAGACATGATATAATTTTATTAACACCATATTTTAGCTTATAAAGACTCCTAATTAAGAAATTTACCTAATTAAATTTGTATTTAGCCCTAATTAAATGTATTTAAAAAGGCTTAAAATAATAAAAAAATAATTAATTACGAAATTTTTTTTTATTTAACTAGATAATTATAAGTGACATTTTAGTGACAAAATTATAGTAATATCTTATCTAAATTTTGTATAATTAGGTCTACAATGAAAATTATCAAATTTGACTTTTTACGGAAAAAGCCGAAAAATTTGCCGATTACCGAAAAACTGCCTAAACGATTTTCGAAGGGTTACAATCTTCCCCCCTTAAAGAAATTCGGTCCCCGAATTTAGAATTTAACTACGCGTACCTTCAAAAAGATGGGGATATCTCTTCCTCATCTCGACCTCGGTCTCCCAGGTGACCTCCTCGCTGTTCGGGCCACGCCAAAGAACCTTGACAGACGGTATGACCTTCGACCTCAATTTCTTCACCTGCCGATCCAAGATGACAACCGGCTGCTCGGTGAAAGAAAGATCACGCTCTAACTGGATCGTCTGGTGCTGAATCGCCTGGGAAGGATCATGAAGGTACTTGCGGAGCATCGAGACATGGAATACGGGGTGAACATCGGGGAAGCTGGGCGGAAGAGCTAACAGATAAGCGACTGGACCAACACGCTCTAGGATCTCGAAAGGACCAACATATCTAGGACTCAGTTTCCCTTTCCGCCCAAATCTCATCACACCCTTCATCGGAGAGACCTTCAGGAAAACATGATCGCCAACAGCGAACTCGAGTCGGCGACGACGCCTGTCAGCATAAGATTTCTGCCTGGTCTGTGCCGCTCTCATCCTGTCCCGAATCAGCTGTATTTTCTCGGTCGTCTCCTGCACAATCTGCGGCCCCAAAATACTGCTCTCCCTGAGCTCTGTCCAACATACTGGCGATCGACATCTCCTCCCATATAAAGCCTCGAAAGGTGCCATCTGAATCGTCTCCTGGAAGCTATTATTGTAGGAAAACTCGATCAAAGGCAAATGACGATCCCAGCTACCACCGAAATCTAAAACACAAGCTCTGAGCATGTCCTCAAGAGTCTGAATAGTACGCTCCGACTGACCGCCAGTCTGAGGATGAAAGGCTGTGCTAAAACTCAATCGGGTGCCCAAAGCTTCCAGTAGTTTCTGCCACAATCGGTTGGTAAACTGGGTGCCACGGTCGGACACGATGCAAGTCGGAACACCATGCAGTCGCACAATCTCATCAATATAAACCTGGGCGTACTGAGAAAATCCAAAAGTGGTCTTCACTGGCAGAAAGTGAGCCGCTTTCGTCAGTCGATCCACAATTACCCAAATAGAGTCGTACCCTCGACTGGTCCTGGGTAGACCCACAACGAAGTCCATGGAGACCTGCTCCCACTTCCACTCAGGGATGCGCAAAGGCTGTAACTCACCGGCTGGCCTCTGGTGCTCGGCCTTGACTTGCTGACAAGTCAGGCATCTCGACACAAAATCTGTAATATCCTTCTTCATCCCGTCCCACCAGTAAATCTCTCTCAAATCACGATACATCTTGGTGGAACCTGGGTGAACACTGTATACTGATCTATGTGCCTCCTCGAGAATATCACGCCTCAGTCCCTCTGAATCTGGCACACACAGTCGAGTCCCAAATCGAAGTATCCCCTGATCATCAATCACGAACTCAGAAACTCTGCCCTGTCGAATCTGCTCAATGATCTCTAATGTACGGGCATCGCCGGACTGTGCCTCGTGGATACGGTCAAGTAACTGTGGGCGTGCTCTGAAATGGGCCAGCTGTCCCCCTGTAGGAGTAAACTCGAACTGCACTCTGCTATCACATAAAACCTGCCAATCCACCGTCGACTGCATCTGTACTGCGCTCAAACAAGATAAACTACCTCCGGGCCTCCTACTCAAAGCATCTGCCACCACATTCGCCTTGCCCGGATGGTATAGAATCTCGCAGTCATAATCTTTCACCAACTCCATCCAACGGCGCTGTCTCAGGTTCAGGTCTCGCTGCTGGTTGATATACTTCAAACTCTTGTGGTCAGTGAATATCTGGCACGACTCACCGTATAGGTAATGTCTCCAGATCTTGAGTGCAAACACCACTGCAGCCATCTCTAAATCATGGGTGGGGTAGTTCTGCTCGTGTTTCCTCAGCTGCCGAGAAGCATACGCGATAACTCTGTCGTGCTGCATCAATACACATCCCAGCCCCACTCTAGAAGCATCACAATATACCACGAACCCGCCTGATCCTGAAGGCAATGCTAACACTGGTGCAGTAGTCAGACGAGTCTTCAACTGCTGGAAGCTATCCTCACATGCCTGGGTCCAATCAAAAGGAACCCCCTTCCGGGTCAACCCGGTCAAAGGTGCAGCAATGCGGGAGAAATCCTGGACGAAACGTCGACAGTAGCCGGCCAGACCTAGAAAACTGCGAACCTCTGTAACTGATACTGGTCTAGGCCAACGCTGAACTGCCTCGATCTTCTTCGGGTCCACGCAAATACCATCTCTCGTCACCACATGACCCAAGAAGTCGACACTGTCTAACCAGAATGCACACTTGGAGAATTTGGCGAACAGCTGATGCTCCCTCAAAGTCTGCAATGTGATATGTAAGTGCTGCTCATGCTCCTCCCGGCTCCGAGAATAAACCAAGATGTCGTCAATGAACACAATGATGAACTGATCGAGATACGGCCTGAATACGCGGTTCATCAAATCCATAAAAGCTGCCGGGGCATTGGTGAGCCCGAACGACATCACCAAGAACTCGTAATGACCATAACGAGTACGGAAGGCGGTCTTCGGAATATCCTCCTTCCGAACCCGCAACTGGTGATAACCTGATCGTAATCAACCTTCGAGAAGAACCCTGCACCCTGGAGCTGATCAAATAAGTCATCAATGCGGGGTAGGGGATACCTGTTCCGCACAGTAACCCGGTTCAGCTGACGATAATCAATGCATAAACGCATACTTCCGTCCTTCTTCTTAACAAACAAGACGGGAGCACCCCAAGGTGACACACTCGGTCGGATAAGCCCCTTGTCCAGCAAGTCCTGTAACTGATCCTTTAGCTCTCTCAGCTCCGCCGGGGCCATCCGATAAGGAGGTATAGAAATAGGCCCCGTGCCAGGGATCAAGTCAATACAGAACTCAATCTCGCGCTCTGGTGGCAGACCAGGCAGCTCATCAGGGAATACATCAGGAAACTCTCTCACAACAGGGACCTGGTCCAACGGAACCTCTGTGGAGCGAGTATCACAAACATAGGCTAAGAATCCCTGACACCCTTTCCTTAAGAGCTGACCAGCGCGAAGAGATGAAATCAAGCTGGGAAGGGTAGCGCTATGATCTCCCTGAATAATAAGAACCGGCTCACCAGGAAAACTGAATCTGACTGCTTTTTCACGGCAGTCCACGGATGCATAACAGGTAGCTAGCCAGTCCATACCAAGAAGAACGTCAAAGTCTAGCATATCGAGGAGAATCAAATCTACAGAAGAATCTCTCTCCCCGATACGAACGGAACAAGATCGGTACACAAAACGGGCAACAAAAGACTCGCCTACCGGGGTAATAACGACAAGCGGCTGATCTAACGGAGAAGACTCTCGGCCCAACCTCGGTGCAAAATACGTGGAAACATAGGAATGTGTGGAGCCTGGATCAAATAATACCCGTGCATCAAAAGAACATACTGGCAGAGTACCTGTCACGACGGCATTGGATGCCTGTGCATCCTGAGGAGTCAATGCGAACACTCGGGCCCGTCCACCACTAATAGCTGGCTGTGCTCTGCCTCTACCTCGGCCTCTGCCTCTGCCTCTGTCGCCTCGTCCTCTCTGAACCGGACCGCCACGCCCACGGCCTCTAGAAGCATCTGGCTGGCGTGAAGCATCATCAGGAGTAGGAAGTAAAGCTCTCTGCGATGGTGGTGAAGGTGGTAAAGTCACATGCGGGACTGTCGCCGCACCCTGGAGTCCCATGGTACAGTCTCTGATACGGTGGTACTGACTCCCACACCGAAAACATCCTGGAGACGACTGCTGGGTCTGTGGATATGAGCCAAATAACTGACCTCGTCTCAATCCTCTGCCTCCACCATCTCCCGGAAATAATCTATCGCGGTGTCTGCCCATCTGCCGCTGAGCTGGCGTATCAGTACGGATCCTCTTCGACCCAGAAACGACCGGAGTCTCAGAAATACGCTCCTCCAAAAGTAAGGCTGCATCCATCGCGGCTGCGTATGTATCGAAGTGCTGGGTGCCGATGGCAAGGAATAGCTGTGTATCAAGCCCTCGCACAAACCTCTTTATTCTCTTCTCTTCTGTGTCTACTAGGTACGGAGCATATCGAGACAACTGGGTAAACTGTATATCATACTCCGACACTGTCATCCCAGGAGTCTTGCGCAGAGACTCAAAACTGCGGGCTCGAGCATCTCGGACACTCTCCGGAAGAAAACGGGCAAGAAATGCAGATGTAAACTCATCCCAGGTCATAGAAGGCAGACCTGCAGCTCGGCATCTCTCTACTGAGTCGTACCATGTCTGGGCAAGACCTTCCAGACGAAAACTCGCAAACTCCACCAATCTATCCTCAGAACACCTCAACGAACGACAAATCCGAGCCATCCGATCAAGAAATGCCTGTGGGTCCTCTGTCGCATCTGTACCGGTAAAAGCTGGAGGTCTCAATCTCATGAACTCCTGTAGTGAAACAGGGATAGTCTCCGTAGTAGCAGCAGGGGTGACCATCTGTGCAGCAGGTACGATCGTGGTCTGTGCGGTGGAAGGAACGTCCTCGGATCTCTGTGCCCGGCTGGACTCAACTAAAGATCCCATCATCTGCCGCAACTCTTGCATGCCGGCCTCTAGTCTGGTAATACGGTCAGGATAAGGCGGATCAGTAGGACCCTGAGGGGTAGGCGTATCCTCCCGCTCGATCCTCGCCTCAGACGAGCCCGCCCGAATCTCATCCCTAGCGGCAGCCCGCTGAGCTCTCGTAGTCTTGGGCGGCATCGAAGCTAGAATAAGAAAAAGGACTGATAAGATCATTGCAATTGAATCAAGGAATGCAAGGAATCAAGAAAGGAAATACAAGCAATTATGTCCTAAGGTCACTTAGGCGGAGTACCGTATCGTAAGTATGCCGCGGATCATACCCACGCTACGCCACTCTGCTTAAGTCACCTACTCCATCTACCAAGGTCGTCCTACACTCAGAAAGGTAAAACCTACGCTCTGATACCAACTTTGTCACGACCCGAAAGTACGGAACGTGACTGGCACTTAGATTACGAGACGTCTAAAGGCGTACCGTAACCTAAGTCAGCCAAAGCCCAGAAATCTAACCCAAAATCAAAAGAGAGTGAAGGAAAACCTTAAATGAAAACGGTTTTTAAATCAATTTAGTTGCATAGAATCCCTTTTTTAAAAACATCAAAAATTCCCGAAAATTTCGGCAGAGTCTCCCCTGTATTTTCTATCCCCCAAAATGGGTACAACAAGATAATAAACCTGTAATTATAAAAATGGCATCCACAAGCGGGAGCTAGCTCTTCGCCCAAGGCGGATCATAACCACATGCAATATAATAATAATATCAAGAAAAAGAGCATAAAAGAGATGCAAATACCAGAAAACACACGTCGGCTCAAGTGAGCTCGACCCAAAAGAAACCACGAATATACAAATCTCTCAGTCTCATCACTAGGTCGCATATACAATACAAGTGGTAGATGGAGAATACTAGATACAATGATAAAGCAAAAAGAAATAAAGTATACTCGCAACCCACCTACGGGCGATGTCGCGAGTCTGAGCAAAAGGAACTGATGACAAGATAGCCCGCCGCTACAAGACTGACGGGTCCGACCTGCAAGACACTGTGGCACAACGGGGGTGAGTTGCCAGCTCGTGAGTAGAATATAACGTCTAGTAAGGCAATCGTAAGAATGCACGCAATGCGGAACATGTATGTCCATATGTGATATAATAACTCTAGTATGCATGCACATGTATGCAATATCTTTTCTAACTCTTTAAGTGTTTTAAATGTTAATGTTACTGCATTCTTAACTTTTAGAAATGAATGTCTGCATAATAGCTAAATATCATCAAGAAATCCTCTGAAAACCCGTGTCAAGCATCGACACCAAATAGGAATCACATCTGTCTCAATATCGGGCTCCGTCAGTCCGGATCGGCCCATATCATAAATCTCACGACAACGGTCGGTATCCTCCGGATATCCGCCGCGCCAGACATCACCGGTAGGTAGTCTTCCCCTGCCAGGCTCATCGTCTACATCTCGATCTTCTTGCCCCGGGGTACCATACCGGGCCCACCATGTACCCGAGACGGTTCATCCACTCCTCGAATCGGGTCTCGAAATCCAACAGAAAACATGAAAACTCATGGTGGACGACACATACATCACGAGAAAACCGCAACTTTGTTTTGAAAATGATAAATATAAGGTTTTGTTAAATTCTTGCGGTTTTCCCCAAAAATCCAGAAATCGCAGCAATACTGAAATCCTCAAGAAAACCATAATGTCCACATGTTATATATATGATAAATGTCTATGATATCAATGTGTATGATGTGAATTTTGGCTAGAGTTCTATGTAAATATGATGATGATGCGAGATATGTGCATGCGATGCAGTTTCATATATCAAGTATGAATGCAGGTGACGATATTAAGATAAACAGATTCTATCGTGCACGTGGCATGTCAATTTCCAAAGGCATGTGTGTCATATGAATAGTGCGCGTGCAATAGATGCCGATGGTAAGGTGTTCGTGTCCTACGAAATGATATCGCATAGGTAGAGATGAATGTCCATGCAATTTAACATACTGTTCGCTGTGAGGGTATGCAATGTACATAAAGGGATAAGCTATCTAACAATATAAATCTTGCATAAAGTAGGGTAATCCTAACTAAGGGGGGGGGCGCCTCGCGCCATCCAGACGATTCCCCCATAGATGAATACATCTACTCACCTGAAATCCCCGCTAATCTGATCCGGCCACCGCTTTGCCTTTACGCGCCGTGTCCGATGTTTCTCCGACCGATCCTATATTTGCACAATATCAAGCATAAGATTACATAACCCTAAACGATGCAAGTCACATTATACAAATATCAACGCTCTCGAATTAATCATAGCATGCACTCAGTGCGCGGAAAAACGCACGAAAATCGCAATCCTTTCACTAAAATCGTCATTTCGGGGAAATCGACAAAACTACAATCCGACTAGACGAAACCCCGCGTTCGTGCATTCTAATAATCCTATACGAAGCTAATAATATTGCTAACCTAACGCAAATTTACCGCATTCTATTTTCTACAAAAATCTAGTAAGCGAATTTCTAGCCGATTTGATACAAACATCGTAATTTGTCGATTTAGCAAGCATATCTTTTCACAATTTACCATTCTAATCAATTAGACAACCATCCCTAACATAATCCAACCATTATGCTACAAACCCTAATTTTTAAAAATCAAAACCTTCTCTTGATTTTTCATGAACAAAGATTAACACTAAATTAATACTTTAAACATCTAATTTAGCATAAACAAACTACCAATTTGCAACTAGTTTAGGATTTTCACCTCTCAAGCTTGAACCCTAGCTTGATCAAGTCACCAAGAAGCCTCCTTTCATCATGTTCTTGAACAAATTTGGGTTGAAGAGAGAAGGGATTAGGGTTAGGCTTTGAATGGAGAAAGAAATTGTGGATTTTTATTGATTTTTTTGCAAGGAAATGAAGCAAAATGAAGTGGGAAAATGGGGATCCAGCAGCTGTAGGGGTCGGCCAGCAGTAGGAGAGGGTAATGGGGGAAATTTTGAGAAGTTTCTAGCTAATTACAACATCATATGATATCATATCATGCTTTCATATCAACCTTTTTCCAAAAAAACCCCTTTTTAAGCCATTTTTTCATAATTTTCCCACCAAAAATCTAAAAGTTTGCAAGACATGATATAATTTTATTAACACCATATTTTAGCTTATAAAGACTCCTAATTAAGAAATTTACCTAATTAAATTTGTATTTAGCCCTAATTAAATGTATTTAAAAAGGCTTAAAATAATAAAAAAATAATTAATTACGAAATTTTTTTTTATTTAACTAGATAATTATAAGTGACATTTTAGTGACAAAATTATAGTAATATCTTATCTAAATTTTGTATAATTAGGTCTACAATGAAAATTATCAAATTTGACTTTTTACGGAAAAAGCCGTAAAATTTGCCGATTACCGAAAAACTGCCTAAACGATTTTCGAAGGGTTACAGATACCAACTCCCAATACCGGGAGAGAAGAATCCTGTCTAACCGCCACTGCCTCCAAGTGTTCGGGACTGCACCCAACTGCTACCTGTTTGCATGACTCCTTTGAGCCGTGGTAGGGTAGCAATCTAAGAACAATGGGACACACTCGAGGCGAAGTAGCAGTGTCAAGTCTGCGGACTATGCTGTACTCATGTCACCTGGGAACTGTTAACTGACGACTGGTATAATACCAACCAACAGTTCCCTGCGAGTCCTGTCCGGTGTACCAGTAACCCAACGAGCAACTATATACTATCTCCAGTACGACGTACTGACAGCTGTGGGACAGACCATCTCCCCAACTGGGATAAGAAGCGTACACACTAGTCTACTCCGGAGTATCGATGCCCTGTCTCGATAATCCTACGACTAGGGACATGAAAAAGGATGTGCTTGTAGACTATCCAGCCCCCACTAGTGTGACTGTCATCACAACGTTGGTAGTCAAGCAAGATTCTAAGAGCTCTATCAATACGTATACTCACATATTAAGATAGATAAAACTAAGTAGCATACTATCATGTTTAGCAAGACTGTTATATAACTGTGAATATCCCAAGCTTCCATTAAGTAATATACAAGCTAGTATGATACAATAATGGCCCCTAGGGCATATACACTAACAGCCCCGGGGTACCATACCGGGTCCACCATGTACCCGCAGACGGTGCCTCCCGCTCCTCGAATCGGGTATCACAAGCCAAATCTCAGAACCGAGAAATCACATGGTGGACGCACTGAAATATCATATCAAGAGAAACCGGGTTTTCAAACAATACATAGTTTTCTTGAAATACCACCACGGTTCTCAAATCCATAAATCATATGAAATCCATATCTCAATGCGTAAAACCATGAAAACTGATATATGCAACATAAAACAACAATATGAGCATATCAAGGGAAATCCGCTCTTTTAAATGAATCCATCTTTAAAATATATCTTGCGGTTCACAAAATCCTCCGAAAAACAAGTGCAGC
Organism: Agapanthus africanus; assembly: GCA_030015575.1. Taxonomy (NCBI): domain Eukaryota; kingdom Viridiplantae; phylum Streptophyta; class Magnoliopsida; order Asparagales; family Amaryllidaceae; genus Agapanthus; species Agapanthus africanus. The sequence continues at coordinate 281,765,347 of CM057347.1, read as the reverse complement.
ATCATATGAGGTGTACATGTAAGTGTAGCAAGGTTAAAGTATCTACATGTAAGCAAGTATGTATGATGCATTTCATAAGCGCAATGATCAACAACTCAATATCACATATCAAAACAATACCACTTAGGGTACATACAACTATAGCGAAAATATGCGGGTGTACATGTCAATATGTATGCAAGATGTACAAGTAGCTATAGTAAGGTATACGTGAAATGGATTTAGAGTTACTATCTTAACTATCCATGTCAAACACAATAACACGTATGTAGGTGGTTTGTGCGTGTCATGGCAATTACTGACGATATGGGTGTAGCATACAATTTAGTGCTCGTGCAACATGAACCGTCAGTAATGTGTTATATCTAAAGTACAACAGATACTATTATGCAATGACATTCATATGAAATTAACCAATATGCAATAACATGCAGCTAACAAATCATATCAGCCCCGACGCATAACGCCATACGGGCGATTTCCCCGTAGATGTTAAATCTACTCACAGATAGTCTCGAGCTATGAAAATCCGACCACCTGCTTCCCCTTGTCCGCAGCACCCGAAGTCTCTGCTTGCGAACCTAAAATTTCACAAATACAACACATAAGCTAAATATCCTATAATGACGAAAAGACAACGAAACGCGATGAAAACGCTCGGAAAATTACACTGCGCGCTTAGTGCATCTATCGCGCACGATATCGGCCAAAAACCCTAACTGGGGTCGCCAAACTACAAAACACCAAGTCTAGACCCCGATCGTCCCGATCGCGCTACACAACACAAACAATTACGATGAATACAATAGATATAACCTCGCAACGACCAATCGAACCCACGTCGGAAAACCCCGAAACCTAGTAAGCAACCTATCTCAATATTTCGCACTAGTTTCAAGCTAACGCATATCTAGCGATTAAAAACACCTTAAAATAGCTTAACTAAGCTATCTAAACCATTCCTATATTTTTAACACTTGCTAATTAAGTTTTAGCAAAAACCTAGTAAGCAAATTGCATAATTAAACAAAGTGCTCATTAGCAAAAATTAACATTTTCTACTAGGTTAATCTTTTCCAAATCACAAATTAACACTTTAAATGAACATTAATCACTTAAACAAACTTTAACCCTAACATGAATTTCTTAAAACAAATATAAATGAAATAATTATGATTTAAAAGCTATACTAAACACATAATTAGCTAACTTAAATAGCTAGAATAAGATTAAAGCAATTAATTAAGGATTAAGGTAAGAAATTATACCTCCTCAAGAACACCAAAATGAAACTTAATCCCTCATCATAGCATCAAAAAAAACCATGCTTTGTTGAAGATCCAAGAAGGATTAGTGAAGGAAATGATGGTTTTATTTTTATTTAGGATTTTGTGGATTATTTTAGGAATTTTTCTGGAAGAATTTTGAAGAAAGAATGAAGAAAAGAGCTTGGGAAAATTTTTGGGCAGAATTTGAGGGCTCGGCCAAGGAAGGATGGGGGGTAATTTTGTAAATTTTGTGTGAGGAAATTGCTAGGAAATTAGCTAATAAATGCACTTTGCCACCTTTACACATTTTCTTTTCTTTTTAAAATAAATCCTTTTGCACTCCAAAAATATCTAGATATTTAAAAAAGAAGTTTTCAAAATATTCTAGTGACAAAAATTAATTTATTCTCAAGAGAATAAATTTCCCGATTTACATGCACAAAATACCGCTTAAAATAATTTTTATTTAGGAAAAATTCTATCTGAACCAAAACCTCCCAAATAGCCCCAAAGTTCGCGCACTAGTTTTATTTTAGATAAACTAGGTGCTGGCAAGTTTATACGGACGTTTGATCGAAATCGGGTTAAAACGGGAAATACCGACAATTTTGCCCAAAAACGGGAAAATTCGCAAAACGATTTCTAAAACGTTACACCACTACACCTTGATAAGCTACTAGAAATCCTACCAGTAAATCTCGTTTGTCCTGGCCAGGGACTTTGCATAATGGCTCTCCAAACACAGCGCGATATCAACTCCCAATACCGGGAGAGACGAATCGTATCTAACCGCCACTGCCTCCAAATGCTTCGGGATTGCACCCAACTGCTACCTGTTTGCACGACTCCTTTAAGCCGTGGTAGGGTAGCAATCTAAGAACAGTGGGAACACACTCGAGACGAAGCAGCAGTGTCAAGTCTGCGGACTATGCTGTACTCATGTCACCTGGGAACTGTTAATTGACGACGGGTATAATACCAACCAACAGTTCCCTGCGAGTCCTGTCCGGTGTACCCATAACCCAACGAGCACCTATATACTATCTCCAGTACAACGTACTAATGGCTGTGGGACAGACCATCTCCCCAACTGGGATGAGAAGCGTACACACTAGTCTACTCCGGAGTATCGATGCCCTGTCTCGATAATCCTACGACTAGGGACCTGAAAAAGGATGTGCTTGTAGACTACCCAGCCCCCACTAGTGTGACTGCCATCACAACACTGGTAGTCAAGCAAGATCCTTAGGGCTCTATCAATATGTATTCACGATATGCTAACATATACACATATTAAGATAGATATAAACCAAGTAGCATACTACTATGTTGAGCGAGACTGTTAATATAACTGTGAATATCCCAAGCTTCCATTAAGCAATATACAAGCTAGTATGATACAATAATGGCCCCTAGGGCATATACACTAACACCAATCGGACAGGAGATAGTGATTCGTCCGTCATTTTGTTCCTTTTAGAGATGTTGGATTTGACATTCTCCTGGGCACGGACTGGTTAACTACGTGCTTGGTGTCTGTGGACTACCGCGAGAAAACAGTCAGGTTTTGTTTTCTCGGCGAGTCAGTTCTCGTTGTGCAGGGGGACAGTGGTGCCGCCTCTCACAGCTTGAATTCAGCCTTTTTCGCTAGTCGGCTTTTGAGGAGAGGATGTCGAGAATTCTTGGCGTTCATTCGTGATATCAGAGCCACAGTGGGTTTGTTGGACCGGGTTCCTTTCGTGCGAGAGTTTTCCGACGTTGTTCCAGATGAGCCTGCGGAGCTTAGGGAGCTTAAGGATCTGCTGCAAAGTTGCAAGATAGGGGGGCTTGTGCTTCTGAGTGTTTTGCTTTGGGGAGCTCCTATTTTGTTCGTCAAGAAGAAGGACGGCACTTGAGGTTGTGTATTGATTGATCGTCAATTGAACCGTCTTACGGTGCGGATAGGTATTCTTTACCTCGCATTGACGATTTCTTCGATCAGCTCCAGAGTGCGAGACATTTTCTAAGTTTGTTTGGGATCAGGTCATCATTGGTTGCGGGTTCGGGGTGATGACATTCCGAGTCTGCTTTTGTGCGTGCTACGGGCAGTATGAGTTTTGGTGGTGTCGTTGGATTCACCAATGCCCTAGCAGCATTCGTGGATATGATGAACCAGATTTCATCAGGCCGTTCCTCGACCAGTTATTGTTGTTTCATTGATGACATTCTGGTCTATTCCAATGTGTCGTGAGGAACTTGAGCAGCACTTGAGGATTTGTTTTCCGGACACTGGGAGAGCACCAGCTGTTTGCTAAATTCTCGGAGTGTTCATTCAGGCTTGATTGTGTTGACTCCTAGGTCTTGTAGTTACGGGAGACAGTTTTGTATGGTTCCGAGGAAGATCGAGGCCGTACAGCTTAGGCCCAGACTTGTGTACGGGACGGAGGTCCGCAGATTTTTGGGCTTAGCGAGTTTTTACCTCCGTTTCGTGCAGGATTGCAAGTGTATCGCTGCACCATTGACTGAAATGACCGGAAAGGAGGTTCTTTTCTTTAGACTGAGGCATACGTGCAGAGTTTTCAGCAGTTGAAGACTCGGTTGACAACTGCACTAGTTCTTTCTTGCTTTCTGGTTCGGGCGAATTTGTTGTTTAACTGTGATGTTTCGCGAGTGGGGATCGATTTTGCGTTGATGCGACATTATAAAGTTATCGCTTTTGCTTCCCTACTTTTGAAGGAAGTACGAGCAGGATATCCCATTCATGATCTGGAGATGGCCGCGGTGGTCGTGCGTTGGAGATTTGGAGACACTACTTGTTCGGAGAGTCGTGTCAGATTTTCATGGACCACCAGAGCTTAATGTACATCTTCCTGCAGTGGGTTTTTGATTGTAGAGACAGTCTTCTGCAGATTTACAGTTCTTGTGCGATCGTGGAGTATAGCTTAAGTTCGCCTCTACTGGGGGGACAGCTTGCTCATGTCCGCGCCCGTCCACTTTTTCCTTAATCATTTTCGCGAGGCACTGCCCGCCAATGCTCGTTTGTCGGATATTCTTGAGCATACTCAGCTGGGTAAAGATTCGGAGTCCTTGATTTGTGACCAGGGTGTGCTACGTTTAAGGACGCGTTTGTGTGTACCTGATACTGATGGGTAGAGACACGAAATCCTAGAGCAGGCATATCGGTCAGCTTTCTGTGTTCATTCAAGTTCAACCAACATGTGACGTGACTTATGAGATAGTTACGGGTAGGGAAGGATGAAGAGTGAAGTTTCGGATTTCGTTTCGAGGTGTTTGTCTTGTTGTGAGCTAAGGTTGAGCATTTGAGACCGGTTGGAGAGTTGCAACCTTTAACTGTTCCGGAGTGGGAATGGGAGCAGATCTCCATGAATGTCATGGTGTCTACCCAGGTTTAGTCCGGGTGTGACTCCATTTGGTGTTGGTTTTCCGGTAATGCTCAGTTTGCTCAGTTGTTCTTTGTTAATTTGTGCGTTTGCACAGAGTTCCTTCATGCATTGTATCCAATAGAGTCACCCTGTTCGCTTGCCGTCTTGGGAAGAAGCGTCAGGAAGCCTTGGGTACTGGTTGAGCTTTAGCTCCGCTTTCCATCCGTTGGCTGATGGTTTGACAGAACGGACTATAAAGACTCTGGAGGATATGCTTGTGCGTACGTACTAATTGTTGTCGGCAGTTGGGATCTTCACTTGCCATTGTTAGGATTCTCCTTCGATAGCAGTTATCAGGAGACATTCCAATTGGCAACCTTTAGGTTTGTTTGGTAGGTCGTGTCGATCGCCAGTCTGTTTTTCTGACTCTGCGAGAGTACGATTTTTGGACCCCAGCTTGTCTAGAGACTTCGGAGATGATCCAGTTTATTCATGTCAGGATGAGAGTAGCCCAGTGCAAACAGAGGTCTTATGCCGACCGTGGTGGTCGCAGATTTGAGTTCGCAGTGGGAGATCATGTATTCCTAAGGATTTTTTCGATCAATGACGTGTTGAGTTTTGGGAAGCTTATCCCAGGATTGTAGGTGATTTTAAGATCCTCAAGCGAGTTAGTTCCGTTGCCTATAATTTTGCACTCTCGCCCAGATTATTGAGTATTCATCCCGTATTCCTTGTGTCGATACTTCGCAAATACCTTCATGACTTTCTCACATGATTCGGCACCAGACCATTTAGCTTGGACGCGATCTTTTCGTTCACCGGCAGCAAATTGTGTTCATGGCTCGGCAGGTGGAGAAACTTCGGTCAAGGGTCTTGCCATCTATGGAGAGTTTTCTTGAATGTAGCCGTATAGTGAGGTGATCACTTGGGAGGCTGCGAGCGAGATATGAGAGTTTTGTAATCTTCTCTTTGAAGGTACGCTTAGTGAGAATTTTAAATTCGGGGACAAATTTTTATAAGGGGGGAGATTGTAACACCTTAGATTTCAGTTAGTGTTAGTTTATACGGTAATGCGGGTTTACAGTAAAAAGTTTACCAATTTGGGTTCCTCACATTTTATAACATTTAATTAATAATTTATTATTATTTGTTATGGGCATGCACGCACGTATGCACGTTAATGTGAGGGTTTGTTTGTGCTAATCTAGGTTAGTGGCCATGACACTTAACCTAATCTAATCCTTTGCTTTATCCTAATCCTTGTTTTAATCTAATCCTTAACCTTTATCCTTGATATTTGTGTGAGAAGAGAGAGATATTTTGTTTTGGAAGTGAGGAGCTGGCATGGTGTGTGTGAATGCATTAATTGGAAATTAATACATAGGTTACACTCACCTCACCCTCACCCTACACTCACCTCCCTCTCTCTTTATTCTCACACTCTCTCATTTCTCTATCTCTTTTCAATTTCCTCATCTCTCTTCACCACAAACTGAACACTTCTTCATTCCAACACAAAACTTCATCAATTATTCACAAAAACTCACAAAAATCACATGTTTGGACTTGATTTGCCTCTTGGATGCCTTGGAGCTTGGGAAGCTAGGATCTTTGAGTTCTTTTGGTTAGGTAATGATCTCTTTCTGTTAGTTAAGTTTTTATTGTGTTGCGTAGCTTAGTCGTTTCAGTTTAGATCACGTATCGTATCGTTTCGGGTAAATATCGTATTTTTAGTGTTGTTTTGGGGTCTTGGATGATCTGCTATCAAACCAGGTAATTGTTGCAAAAGTTCCCATCACAGTGACCTAGTATAGTGATCTAGAACCTACCCTCAAAATACGAACCAATTCCTTCATGAAATGGCCGCAATTTTATTGCTTCTGGCCGCAATTTGCGGCCAGACTAAGGAGTTAGGGTTTGGGTTTTGGTGTAGGGGTCTCTGGGGTTGTATGTGGTCTCATGGTACTTGCAACTTTTACTGATTGTTAGTATAGCAAAATCTGGCACCACTTTGCGTATTTCTTGTGTTTCGTTTCGCACGATACGTTATACGATACGGTTCGTGTTTTGTGTTGCTGTTGCTCTGAGTTGGTTTCGGAGTGTCGCTATGCACGTTAGCTACAATACGAACACTTGAGAGTAAGTTTTGTGTTGTCGCGTTGGTCATTGTAGTTGTACGTGTTTTAGGTCTATTGCTAATATATACTTGTTTCATTGATTTATGTTTTAGGTTCGCAGACGGGGACTTCGGACGCTGCGAAGAAAGGGAAACAGGTGGTAAGCTTTGCTTAGCCAGGAGCGTTGGTGAGTAGATTTAACATCTACAGGGGAATCGCCCGCATGGCGTTATGCTTCTAGGGTAGAGATGTTTTAATATTGTTGCATATTCTATTTCATATATAGAGTTGCGCATACACCTTATTGCTTAGTTATTGTTGTGCTTGGACTAGTACCCTTAGGACACTGCACTATTATTGATGGCTCATGTTGTACGAGCACTGATTATATACCACACACATCGTCAATAATTGCCTTGACACGCACAACACACATACTTATATGATGTTGTTGGTTAGGGACATTAAGACATTGATTCATATTCCTTATTGCATAGGACATATAGCATACCTGTATACCTACATGCTTACACATATGCCTTGACATGCTAACATGCTAGTTACCTGTATACCTATAGGGTATTGTACCATTAGTGATAGGATACACATATAATGACATAGCTACATGTATACCTTGCATACATACTGTAGGGTTGCTAGGTACACGCACAAGGGTCTACGAGGCATCAACCATACCCGATTAAAAATTTAGCCGTGCCGAACAATCCAAAACCGGATCTTTAAACTAGAGTTTATGCGAAAAAAGCATGTTAAACACTTTCACACTAAGTGAGAGGGATTACAACCTTTGTAGATCCGATCCTTCACTTCTTAAGCTCCGTGTTGAGGTCCCTTCGCTGCGATCATCGTGTTCCGGACTCTCGAGAGGCTCCGCGAAGAGAAAGATGCAAGCTTGCTTCCGATCTTCGATAACAAAGATGATCTACCTTGAAGTTTCATTAACACAAGTTCTCACTCATAAAATGATGTGAACACTCTCATCTAAAGGGCAAGGGTAGATGAGGATGATGAAGTAGGATTTTTTCTCTCATTTGTTTTCTTATTCTCACTCATATATCATCACAAAATCAAAGCAAGAAAGCTTTTCATGAAGAACTCAAGCAAGAAGAAGATGAATAATCATTAGAATCCTTTTGTGATGAATAATGAAATGTTGATAATGATGAATAATGCAACCATGGTTAACTAAACTTTTGTAGAGATTTAACTAGGGCTAGGGTTTGGGTTGGGTTAAAGCATGAGTCATTTGAAAATATCTTAGCAAAAACAAAAAGAAACCTTCTAGAAGCATCAAGAAGGAACTAACTCAAAACAAACCCTAACCTTTTTTAATCTCTACTAAAAATGTTTCATTAGTTATCATATCATGTTACAATATTATATATCACATATATAATATTTATTGTAACAAAATAAAATAATACAATTAACATATATCGCATATATATCAATGTATTACCCGAGTGAGAAAAAGAATCTTTTAGTGAGCAAATATTAGTTAATGTAATTTAATATATCATATATATTAATATACACTAAATTATCGAATCAACACTTGATCCGACAATCCGGCTATATCGCATATAACCGACTAATATCTCATTTACTGATTCATCGAATCAACGCTTGATCCGATGACCCGGCTGATATCAAATATCGCGAGAATATAACATGGTACCTCATATCGCGTTATCCTCGGTCCTACACATATCACATATGTGCCCCTACTCCGTTTTTCCTGAGTCAAGAAACCTCTGTGTAGGACTCTAAAGAATCGTCAATACGCCGGCAGTAGGTGATGATCATATCAAACACCCATAAGCTGCAAGCGGTCAGCTAAACGTAACAGCTACCCAGGTATTGAGAGCTCAGAAGATCAACAAGCAAGACTGTACATTCTCCTGTGAATCCAATCAGTAACACTCCCGTACAGACCGGTCTCGTCGTGTGATATGTCGCATATCTCGCCTAGGGGTGGTATACGTCAGACCCCAGTAGCTTGATAAGTCGTGTCGATATGAGGTCTATAACAGTTCGAGAAACTACTGATAACACTTACCAGTAAATCTCAGCAACCCTGGCCAGGAATTTCCAGTTATAGCCAATCGAACACAGCGCAACATCAACTCCCTATACCGGGAGAGACGAATCCCCTCCTATCGCTCATTGCCTCCATGTGATTCGGGACTGTACCCAAAAGCCACCTTTTTGCACGCCCTCTTGGACGTGGTATGATGGAAATCAAAGCACAGTGGGAATCACACAAGACTCTATGACGATCTCGGGTCAAAAGACTACTCTGTACCAGTGTCACCGGGGAATTGTCATCTGACGTGAGGTATAATACCATCTGGGAGTTCTCGGCGAGTCCGTCCAGTGTACCCAGTCTCTATTGAGCACCCGTACATTATCCCTGATGTCAAACACCGATGGATATGGGATCATCCATCGCCCATCATATAGGTCAAGATGCGTATACGCTAGTCTACTCTGGTGTATCGATGCCCTGTCTCGATACACCCTCGACTAGGAACAGTTATAGGATGTACTCGTCGACTACCGTGGCCCCACTAGTATGATCTCATCATAGTCCCAGTAGTCGAGTACATATCCTAAGGGCTTTATCAACATGTGACATAGAGACAATCAGAGTACATGTAAAGATAAAGTACAACCAGATAGCATACTATCATGTCGAGCAAGAAAGTCCTCCCTATATATGTCCAAGCATCCATTACAATATACATCATATGTACAGCAATGGCCTCTAAGGCATACATATAACAAACAATCTCCCACTTGCACTAGGGCCATCTGTTGTGATATCATATACCCAACAATTAGCTGTGGTTGAAGTATCTCATACTCAACTATCCCATAAAAGTCTCTACTGGGAAAAAGGCCTTTGTGAGTGGATCTGCGCTGTTGTCCTCTGTGTCTACTCTCCTAACCTCGATCTTCCTGGAGATCAACCATCTCCATGATCAGGTGATACTACCTAAGAATTATATCTGTATTTCTGATGGGACGGGGGGTTCCTTGGCAAAAGCCACAACTCCATTGTCACACAATGGTAGAAACGAAGTTCATCTCATGAACTTATATAAATCCAGACTGCCTCTTTGGTAGCATCCTTTATAACGATGAATCTTGCCTTTAATCGTCTAGTATGTCACGGTATCTATCTTGGAACTCTTCCAACATACCGTCCCTCCACTGAGGGTAAAGACAATGCCTGCGACTGACATTTAGTCGTCCTTATCACCCTGGAACCTTTCCAGTGATTCTCCCCAGGATCGATTGATACCATCTCACTACAACTAGTGAGTATCATAACATCCAATTAGATCTATCTCATAGATCCAAAACCCAGGATTTAGGAGGTATCACTTTGATCCTATATGGAGAATCCTTGTGATAAGCGGAGATTGACCGAGCGTAGCATAGGAAACTCCTTCCCTATCAAGAGTATGTCATCCACGTACTCTACGAGGATCACCACCATACTCTCTACTACCTTTTTTTTATATAGAAGGTTCATCTACCATTTTGATGAAGTCAAACTCTTTGACTACCACATCAAAACAGATGTTCCAACTCCGCGATGCCTGATTTATCACATAAAACATCTTGCTCACGTTTCCGCTGCTCCCACTGTCTACGAAGCCCTCTGGCTGTGTACTTATAGACGCTCTCTTCCAAATCATCATTTAGAAAAGCAGTCATGACACCCAACCGCCAGATATCGTAGTCATGGTATGTAGCCGTGGCAAGTAGGATCTGGATGGACTTAAGCATAGCTTTGAAAGTCTCAACTTTTCCATGTACACCAAGTAATCTTCTCAAGATATACTTGCTCCTGATGGGAATTTAACCCTTCATATAAAGCAACTAAAGTCCATACTTTGTTGGTGTATAAGGATTCCATCTCAGATCGCTAAGCATCCAGCCATTCTTACAGAGTCCCACTCCTGATGGCCAGCTCGAAACTAGGTGGGTCATCATCTCATGATGCAATCCTCGCTTCTACTGTCATAGAGAAACCGAAGTATCTCTCAGGTGGGTGAGGAACCCTACTAGATCAGCGGAGAGGCTGAGATTCGTTGGTTACTTATTGAATCCTTTGGTTCTACCAAATCATCAGCTGCAGTTTTTATAGCTGGAACTCTTTCCAGTTCTACCTTATGACCAATAATTTCTTCACAAGAAATACCCTTTCATAAAGGTGGCATGCTGAGAAACAAAACATCTTTTGTTCCTCGGTTTGGCAGAAGATATTCCCTTGCGAATGCTTGGGATATCCAACAAACTTCCGCAGAACTGACTTTGCCTCAAGCTTGTCCGGATTATGCTTTTAGACATAGGCTGGACAACCCCAAATCTTAACAAACTTAAGATATGGGCTCTTCCCATTCCATATCAGATATGAAGTGGTAGGCAACTGATTTGATTTGAACCCTATTCAATAGGTATGCAGCTTCTCAAGTGCATAACTCCCAAAAGGAAATAGTAAACTCAGTAGTACTCATCATAGAGCGCACCATATCACATAGGGTGCAATTGCTCCGCCCCGATACACCGATGTGCTGTGGTGTATTCGGAGGAGTAATGCTGAGAGAGAATCTCATTCTCCTTTAGAATAGTCCAGGAATCTCCATGCTCAAGTTTTCTCCTCCTTGATCTCATCAAAGGACATAATACTTATACCCGTTTTTGGTTCTCTACTTCTAACTTATATTCTGTGAATATCTCAAAAGCTTCGGACTTGTGTTTCAACAGGAACACATGTCTGAATCTTGAGAGATCATCAAAGAATGTAATGAAGTACAAAGAACCGGTCTTGGCATGTGTAGACAGGGGACCGTCATACATCAGCATGTATCAATCCCAAGAGTTCACTAACTCTTTCTCTGTTTCCAATAAACAGAGCTGTGGTCATCATATCTTTGTGACATGACCGGCAAGTTTCACAAGATGTAAATTCAAACAAATTTAAATATGCATCTTAATGTAACTTTAGCTAGTCGGGTCGCATTAATATGACCTAGTCTACAATACCTCAAGAAGGATTGTTCATTTCTGAACTCTTCCTCTTGTGTGTGTTTTGTATACTAAGAACTGTAGTTTGATTTAGAACGTTAATACTTTTAGATAACGTGCCTGAACCGATCAACTCTTGATATAGGAAATGTTCAAAACATTATCCAACAATACAAAATTATATCCTTCTTTACTAATAAAGAGACTGATATGATATTGTATATCAGGTTCGGTATCTAATAACATTCGTTCAGAATCAATGTATTCTGGTAATACAGGGTGACAGTGACCAACAGACTTGGCTGTAACACTTGCACCGTTTCTATCTCATGAAACTTATCACCCGTTCTCAGTTCTCTACCTATTTGTTGCCTATATAATAAATTACATATATGGGATCCTGATCTGGTATCTCATACCCAGGACGTGAAGGATACTGAGAAACAGTTCTGTGTAATGAACACACCCGAGGAAGATGCTGTAAGTCCATGCTACCTCTCCCGGTACTTTCGGGCATGCGGAATTTGGTGAAAAACAATTTTCTTAGAGGTGGTAACATGGACTCAAAACCGGATCTTTGTTAAACATCTAACTAACAACCTAACTACGAGTTGCTAACTCCTCGGTTAGGGGGTTATACCTTTCTTTTTCTCGAACTCCTTCGTCTTCAAGCTTCGATGGTCGTCCGAACCGGCTTCTCCCCGTCGTCTCCTTGCGCCGAAGATAGATCCACCTGAAAGCTTCAACCTTTGGCTCCTTCTTCGAACTTTGAAGAAACTAGTTCACTCGGTTTGCTAAACCTTGTGAACTAGAGTGAGTAGAGAAGAGTTTGTATGGGATTTTATCTATGGTTCTTGGTTCTCAACTCATGAGACAAGTGAACCATAGAATCAAGAGAGGGAGAGCAAGAGGAGGAAGATGAGAGCTCAAGAACGAGAGAGAGAATGAGCATGAAAGAATGAGAGAAGACTTTTCTCATTTGGCTCTCATAATCCAAAACAATCATAACACCTCATATCAATCAAGTATTATGTGATGGTTTAAGCAACCATAGCCATATCATTTCATGCACTCATTTTGCACAAAAGAGCAAGCAAGCAAAAGTCTTTGCCATGAAATGATAGCTATAGTTATCATGATGGTCAACTAGTCAAGCCTAGTCAACCGGTCAACAGAGTCAAAAAAAGTCAACAAGTCAACAAAGTCAACAAGTCAACAAAAGTCAACATGTCAACAAAGTCAATCCCTCAACAACCATGTCACCATAATACTTAATTAATATAATTGTTAATCACATATCATATTCTCATTAGGGTTGAACAAAAAGTCAATAGTCAACTGTCAACGGTCAACAACCCTAATGAGAATCCTCTGCCTCTGTCTCTCCGTCAACTGTGCATACACACCCGCATCCGCGTTCCGAGGAACACGAATACATACTGGATAAATCCAATCCCAAAACGTACACTAGGATCTGGCTTAAACCAAAGCCCGCTAGTGATAACTGTCCGGACACTGTACGTGCATAAGTGCACGGATGTGACCGAACCCTGTCGCAAAACCATGCGACCTGCCGCAAAACCATGCGACCTCTACTCTTTTGCCTGAAGGCGAATAGCTTTCTGTATGGAACTCTAAAGACTCGACACTACGCTGGCAGTGGGTTTAACCACAGACCGCAAGCGGCACTAGCTGTGCGTAACGGTCCCTAGGTAGATGCCGACAAGAAGACTGACGAGGCGAAACCCATCTGAACTCCTACTGAGCCTGAATGTGACATTCTCCGTACAGTCCGGTCTGTTCGTCTGATACATCGCATGGCGGGCCTAGGGGGCGGTAAACGTCAGTCCCCCAATAGCGGTACAAGTCGTGTCGGAGTGAAGCCCAAAACACCCTGAGATAACACTGGAAGCCTACTAGTATATCTCGTTTGCCCTGGCCAGGGACTACTCGTGTAATGGCTCTCCTAGACACAGCGCGATGTCAACCCCCAATACCGGGAGAGACGAATCCTGTCTAACCGTCACTGCTTCCAAGTGCTTCGGGACTGCACCCAACTACCACCTGTTTGCACGACTCCTTTGAGCCGTGGTAGGGTAGTAATCAAAGTACAGTGGGAACACACTCGAGGCGAAGTGACAATGTCAAGTCAGCGGACTAAGCTGTACTCATTTCACCCGGGAATTGATAACTGACGATAGGCATAATACCAACTAGTCAGTTCCCGACGAGTCCTGTCCAGTGTACTCGTAACCCAACGAGCACCCGCATACTATCTCAAGTACGACGTACCGACGGCTGTGGGACAGACCGTCTCCCACACTGGGATGAAAAGCGCATGCGCTAGTCTACTCCGGAGTATCGATGCCCTGTCTCGATAGTCCTGCGACCAGGGACCTGCATAAGGATGTGCTTATAGATTACCCAGCCCCACTAGTGTGACTGCCATCACAACGCTGGTAATCAAGCAAAGATCCTAAGGGCTCCACTAATGTGTATAGGCGATATACTAAAATAAACACATGTACACATTGAAGTAGAAACAAACCAAGTAGCATACTACTATTTTGGGCAAGATTGTATATATAAGGTGAATATCTCAAGCTTCCATTAAGTAATATACAAACTATTTTGATACAGTAATGGCCTCTAGGGCATATACACTAACAATCTCCCACTTGCACTAAGGCCATGTACTGGCGTATCGAAGACCTATCATCTCGATCAGCCGCTCGAACTGAGTCTGGGGCAAGGCCTTGGTGAATGGATCTGCAGTGTTATCTTCTGAAGCGACTCTCCGAACCTCGATCTCCTGGCGATCCACGATCTCCATGATCAGGTTATACCGCCTCAAGATGTGTCTGGATCTCTGATGGGACCTGGGTTCCTTCGCTAAAGCTATAGCCCCATTGTTTTCGCAATACAGAGGTATTGGATCAACAATGGACGGAACCACCTGAAGCTCTTTCAAGAACTTCCTCATCCAGAAAGCTTCTTTTGCGGCATCAGATGCAACGATGTATTCCGCTTCCATCGTCGAGTCTGCAACGGTTTCCTGTTTGGAACTCTTCCAACACACCGCCCCTCCATTGAGGGTAAAGACAAAACCCGACATGGATTTGGAATCATCCTTGTCACTCTGGAAGCTGGAGTCAGCAAAGGCCTCGATCTGGAGGTCTTTTCCGCCATACACCAAGAACATCTCCTTAGTCCTTCTCAGGTACTTGAGAATGTTCTTTACTGCTATCCAGTGTTTCTCCCCAGGGTTAGACTGATACCGGCTTACCACACTCAGTGCATAAGCTACATCCGGTCTGGTACACAACATCGCATACATTATAGAGCCTACCGCAGAAGCGTAGGGTATAATAGACATGCGATCCCTCTCCAAATCAGTCTTGGGAGACATCTCTTTAGAGAGGGTGATCCCGTGACAAGCCGGTAGGTTACCATGCTTGGAATCTTCCATACTGAACCTCTTCAGTATGGTGTCGATGTACCTGGACTGTGAAAGTCCTAATATCCTCTTGGATCTATCACGATGGATCCGGATCCCCAGGATGTATGAGGCATCACCCAGGTCTTTCATGGAGAACCTTTGTGACAAGAACCCCTTGACAGATAGTAGCATAGGAATGTCATTTCCTATTAAGAGAATGTCATCCACGTACAAAACGAGGAATACTACAGTTCTCGCTACAAATCTACAATAGATGCATGGTTCATCTGGATTTTTGATAAAGCCAAATTCCTTGACCGTCTCATCAAAACAGATGTTCCAACTCCGCGATGCCTGCTTTAGTCCATAGATGGACTTAAGCAACTTGCACACCTTTCCGCTGCTCCCACTCTGAATGAAACCCTCTGGTTGGTCCATATAGACACACTCCTCTAAATTTCCATTTAGAAAAGCGGTTTTTACGTCCATTTGCCAGATCTCATAATCGTGGAAGGCAGCAATGGCAAGAAGGATCCGAATGGATTTCAGCATAGCCACTGGAGAAAAGGTTTCGTCATAGTCCAAGCCAGGTCTTTGACGGAAACCCTTTGCAACAAGTCTAGCTTTATAGGTCTCAACCTGTCCATCTACACCAATCTTCCTTTTGAAGATCCACTTGCATCCTATGGGTTTTATCCCGTCTGGAGCAATGTCCAACGTCCATACTTTGTTGGTGTACATGGACTCCATTTCGGTCCGCATTGCATCCAGCCATTTTACTGAGTCAACGCTCTGAACGGCCTGCTGGAAGCTAGTAGGCTCATCATAATCTATGATGCAATCCTCTCTATCCCCGTCTATGAGAAAACCGTAGTATCTCTCGGGCGGATGAGACTGCCTACTACTCCTGCGGAGCGGCGTAGGAATGTCCTATTCATTTGAACCCTCTGGTTCCACTAAGCTTTCAGTAATAGTATGTGGTTCTGGAATTTCTTCCAGTTCTACTGCGCTCCCACTTAATTCTTTTTCTAAGAACTGGTGTTCTAGAAAGTGGGCATGACGAGAAACAAGAACTTTTTGTTCCTCCTCGTAGTAGAAGAGATATCCCTTGGAATTCTTTGGATATCCCACAAACTTACACAGTTCTGAGCGCGCCTCGAGCTTGTCCGTATGCTGCTTTTTAACAAAAGCTGGACTTCCCCAAGTCTTAATGTGACTGAGATGGGGCCTCTTCCCACACCACATCTCATATCGTGTAGTAGGCACAGTCTTAGTAGGAACTCGGTTCAAAAGGTACGCAGCTGATTCTAGCGCATACCCCCAGAATGATCGCGGTAACTCAGCGTTACTCATCATGGACCGTACCATATCCAATAGGGTCCGGTTCCGTCTCTCCGATACACCGTTATGTTGCGGAGTGTATGGAGGAGTAAGCTGAGAGAGAATCCCATTCTCTTTTAAGTAATTCAGGAACTCGGCACTTAAGTATTCTCCATCTCGATCCGATCTTAGAATCTTGATACTTTTGCCGGTTTGTTTTTCTACTTCATTCTTATATTCCTGGAATTTTTCAAAGGCTTCGGACTTATGTTTCATTAAGAAGACATAACCGTACCTTGAAAAATCATCCGTAAAAGTAATGAAGTAAGAATAACCGCTTCGCGCATGGGTAGACATTGGACCGCACACGTCGCTGTGTACGAGTCCCAAGAGCTCGCTCGCTCTTACTCCGTGTCCAGTGAACGGAGTCTTTGTCATCTTTCCTTTGAGACAGGATTGACAAGTGGCATATGATTGATATTCGAACGGATCCAAATATCCTTCTGTATGTAACTTAGTCAACCTTCTCTCATTGATGTGACCCAGTCTACAATGCCATAAGAAAGTCTGATTGAAATCTGGAGACTTTCTTTTGTGTGTATTCTGGACACTGAAAATCTGTGGTTGGTTTAATACGTATATACCATTGCTCAGTGTACCTAACCCAATCAGAACTTGATTAAGGTGAATGTTTACAACATTACTTACAAACGCAAATTCATAACCTTCTTTAGAAACCAAAGATACAGAAATGATATTACAAGTTGCGTTGGGTACAAAAAAGCAATTACGCAAAACCAAAACATGTCCATCTGACATTCCCAGGTGATAGTCCCCCACGGCTTTAGCATCCATGCTAGCTCCGTTCGCAACTCTGAGGGTCATGTCACCTGCCTTCAAAACCCTACGGTTTCTCAACGCCTGCAAAGAATTACAGATATGAGATCCTGATCCGGTATCCAATACCCAGGAAGTAGAGTTTATCGAAAGACAGTTTTCAATAACATACACACCCGAAGCTGAAGCCGCAACCTGCTTCAGTTCCTGTGTCCTGGCTTTCCAAACCCTGCAATCTTTCTTCCAGTGTCCACTCTTGTGACAATAGAAGCATTCCTCTTTACCCACAAGCTTCCCCGCAATCTTTGTTGCCTTTTCCTTTCCCTTCGTACCCACTTTACTAACACCGCCCCTTGGTTTGGCGGGGGCTTTCTTCCTCTTTCCTTTGGCTTTCGCCTTGGATCTAGAAGAAGAAGATCCTCCTACAAACAAAGCGGGTGTTTCCCTACCTTTCTGTAGGGTGCCCTCTGCGCTCCTCAGCATGTTGAGGAGTTCTGAAAGTTCAACTTCTTTTTCTTGTAAGTTGAAGTTCAGTATAAACTGGGCGTAAGTGGATGGAAGGGACTGGAGAATTAAATCCGTATAGAGTTCACTTTCCAACGTGGTCCCAAGTTCCGCGAGCTCCTCAATGTAGCCAATCATCTTAAGCACGTGGTCCGCTACCGATGATCCGACGGCCAACTTTGCCGAAAATAACTTCTTCGACACTTCGTATCTTGCGATACGAGACTGCTCTCCATACATTTCTTTTGTATGAAGAAATATGGATTCCAAGTCCATATTCTCGTGCCTCCTCTGATGTTCGTTGTCCATAGAGGCAAGCACGAGGCACCTGGCCTTCGCGCAATCAATCTCCCAAGTCTTACGGATTTCCTTATCCGCGACGCTGGAGGTGGGACCTGGGACGGGGGGAGCTTTGGTGGTAAGAAGATACCCCAGCTTGTCGTAAGTGATTGCCATTTTGACATTCCTGAGCCAATCTTTGTAGTTTGGCCCTGTCAGTATGTTTTTATCTAGAAGTAACTTAAGTCCAGTCATTTCGATTTGGTCGCTGCAGGGGGAGAGAGAAGAAACACTTTAGCATGATGCTCTTGCAAGTTTAGAGTGGTTTTTAATTTGTCTAAACAGGATGGCTCCCACTGTCTCTCGAATCCCTCCTCAAACCATAAAGGAAGAATCAGTCGGGATCAATCCCACCGCACAATACTTGCTTAACCGTTCAGCCAGGCCAGTGTCGGTACTTCGAGGGAGGTTTTCCAACGCTTTCGCGAAGTTCCTTAATTTAAGAACCTCTTTTCCCTGGGGGCGTAGCCCCGCTAACACCTTTCTAGGAACCTACTAGGTTTATAGCATTGATCGTTTAGTGAGAAATTTCCCGAGGAGTAGCATATACTCATAGTAGGATCGGGATCCAAATATCATCGCGTGACGGAACTGAAGGAATCCTACCAGAATCATCACACTCTAAATGGTATGCAAATCTAGCAAGTTTCAGTACTTATGAAACTCCCGATGTGGATTTTTGCCCCATGCTCTTATGACCTTGACTTTGGCCAAAATATCATAAGTCACATGTCAAGTTCTACCCGTCACTATCCAGGTTAATTTGGATCCACCCGTACCTACCCTTGACTTTGGCCAAAATGGCGGCACGACTGTCCCAAACCAACGCATCTATCTATGCTACACATGAACACCCAATAGCTACCAATCACTATGCCTTGACTTTGGCCAACATACATAGCTTGAATACTATTGCCTATTCATGCGAAACGACGGAGGGCTACGAATGGTTTTGGTAAAACCGTGAACGTAGTGAACTTGATATAATCGATGGAACGAGATAGCTTTTAGAAGGAGTGGCTCAAGCTCCGCATTTAAAAGTTAGTTTTGAAAAGAACCGAGTGGTTTTTCGAAAGTGTTCCAACGACTTTAACTTGGTTTATTATCTTGCATTAGTTCTTTTAATGCGTGATATTCTTGCATTAGTTCTTTTAATGCGTCCCATCATTTAATCCTACCATTGCAGAAAACAACCAAAATATGACGTACGCTTATGCCATTCGCATTCGCCACGGGGTCCCGTCATCACCCGTTAGGTTACTTAACTAACGACAGAGCGGGGGCTGGGCTAGCGCGGCTGTAAAACATAAGCAACGCCTAAATAGTTATAAATATATAGCAATGATAGACATTACAGATCACAGATGAATACATTGGATATACTAGGAATCCGCAATCCGTTCGAGCCTGCAACGAAAAGCGGATTATTTGATCCAGGCTCCACACATTCCTATGTATCCACGTATTTTGCACCGAGGTTGGGCCGAGAGTCTTATCCGTTAGATCAGCCGCTTGTTGTTATTACCCCGGTAGGCGAGTCTTTTGTTGCCCGTTTTGTATACCGATCTTGTTCCGTTCGTATCGGGGAGAGAGATTCTTCAGTAGATTTGATTCTCCTCGATATGCTTGACTTTGACGTTCTTCTTGGTATGGACTGGCTAGCCACCTGTTATGCATCTGTGGACTGCCGTGAAAAGGCAGTCAGATTCAGTTTTCCTGGTGAGCCGGTTCTTATTATTCAGGGAGATCGTAGCGCTACCCTTCCCAGCTTGATTTCTTCTCTTCGTGCCGGTCAGCTCTTAAGGAAAGGGTGTCAGGGATTCTTAGCCTATGTTTGTGATACTAGCTCCACAGAGGTTCCGTTGGACCAGGTCCCTGTTGTGAGAGAGTTTCCTGATGTATTCCCTGACGAGCTGCCTGGTCTGCCACCAGAGCGCGAGATTGAGTTCTGTATTGACTTGATCCCCGGCACGGGGCCTATTTCTATACCTCCTTATCGGATGGCCCCGGCGGAGCTGAGAGAGCTAAAGGATCAGTTACAGGACTTGCTGGACAAAGGGCTTATCCGACCGAGTGTGTCACCTTGGGGCGCTCCCGTCTTGTTTGTTAAGAAGAAGGACGGAAGTATGCGCTTATGCATTGATTATCGTCAGTTGAACCGAGTTACTGTGCGGAACAAGTATCCCCTACCCCGCATTGATGACTTATTTGATCAGCTCCAGGGTGCAGGGTTTTTCTCGAAGGTTGATTTACGGTCAGGTTATCACCAGTTGCGGGTTCGGAAGGAGGATATTCCGAAGACCGCCTTCCGTACTCGTTATGGTCATTACGAGTTCTTGGTGATGTCGTTCGGGCTCACCAATGCCCCGGCAGCGTTTATGGATTTGATGAACCGCGTATTCAGGCCGTATCTCGATCAGTTCATCATTGTGTTCATTGACGACATCTTGGTTTATTCTCGGAGCCGGGAGGAGCATGAGCAGCACTTACGTATCACATTACAGACTTTGAGGGAGCATCAGCTGTTCGCCAAATTCTCCAAGTGCGCATTCTGGCTAGACAGTGTCGACTTCTTGGGTCATGTGGTGACGAGAGATGGTATTTGCGTGGACCCGAAGAAGATCGAGGCAGTTCAGCGTTGGCCTAGACCAGTATCAGTTACAGAGGTTCGCAGCTTTCTAGGTCTGGCCGGCTATTATCGACGTTTCGTCCAGGATTTCTCCCGCATTGCTGCACCGTTGACCGGGTTGACCGGGTTGACCCGGAAGGGGGTTCCTTTTGATTGGACACAGGCATGTGAGGATAGCTTTCAGCAGTTGAAGACTCGTCTGACTACTGCTCCAGTGTTAGCATTGCCTTCAGGATCAGGCGGGTTCGTGGTATATTGTGATGCTTCTAGAGTGGGGCTGGGCTGTGTATTGATGCAGCACGACAGAGTTATCGCGTATGCTTCTCGGCAGCTGAGGAAACACGAGCAGAACTACCCCACCCATGATTTAGAGATGGCTGCAGTGGTATTTGCACTTAAGATCTGGAGACATTACCTATACGGTGAGTCGTGCCAGATATTCACTGACCACAAGAGTTTGAAGTATATCTTCCAGCAGCGAGACCTGAACCTGAGACAGCGCCGTTGGATGGAGTTGGTGAAGGATTATGACTGCGAGATTTTATACCATCCGGGCAAGGCGAATGTGGTGGCAGATGCTTTGAGTAGGAGGCCCAGAGGTAGCTTATCTTGTTTGAGCGCAGTACAGATGCAGTCGACGGCGGATTGGCAGGTTTTATGTGATAGCCGAGTGCAGTTCGAGTTTACTCCTACAGGGGGACAGCTGGCCCATTTCAGAGCGCGCCCACAGTTACATGACCGTATCCACGAGGCACAGTCCGGCGATGCCCGTACATTAGAGATTATTGAGCAGATTCGGCAGGGCAGAGTTTCTGAGTTCGTGCTTGATGATCAGGGGATACTTCGATTTGGGACTCGACTGTGCGTGCCAGATTCAGAAGGACTGAGGCGTGATATTCTCGAGGAGGCACATAGATCAGTATACAGTGTGCATCCAGGTTCCACCAAGATGTACCGTGATTTGAGAGAGGTTTATTGGTGGGACGGGATGAAGAAGGATATTACAGATTTTGTGTCGAGATGCCTGACTTGTCAGCAAGTCAAGGCCGAGCACCAGAGGCCAGCCGGCGAGTTACAGCCTTTGCCCATCCCTGAGTGGATGTGGGAGCAGGTCTCCATGGACTTCGTTGTGGGTCTACCCAGGACCAGTCGAGGGTATGACTCTATTTGGGTGATTGTGGATCGACTGACGAAAGCGGCTCACTTCCTGCCAGTGAAGACCACTTTTGGATTTTCTCAGTACGCCCAGGTTTATATTGATGAGATAGTGCGACTGCATGGTGTTCCGACTTGCATCGTGTCCGACCGTGGCACCCAGTTTACCAACCGATTGTGGCAGAAACTCCAGGAAGCTTTGGGCACCCGTTTGAGTTTTAGCACAGCCTTTCATCCGCAGACTGACGGTCAGTCGGAGCGTACTATTCAGACTCTTGAGGACATGCTCAGAGCTTTTGTTTTGGATTTCAGTGGTAGCTGGGATCGTCATTTGCCTTTGATCGAGTTTTCCTACAATAATAGTTTTCAGGAGACGATACAGATGGCACCTTTCGAGGCTTTATATGGGAGGAGATGTCGATCGCCTGTATGTTGGACAGAGCTCAGGGAGAGCAGTATTTTGGGGCCTCAGATCGTACAGGAGACGACCGAGAAAATACAGCTGATTCGGGACAGGATGAGAGCGGCACAGAGCAGGCAGAAATCTTATGCTGACAGGCGTCGTCGCCGACTCGAGTTCGCTGTTGGCGATCATGTTTTCCTGAAGGTCTCTCCGATGAAGGGTGTGATGAGATTTGGACGGAAAGGGAAGCTGAGTCCTAGATATGTTGGTCCTTTCGAGATCCTAGAGCGTGTTGGTCCAGTCGCTTATCGGTTAGCTCTTCCGCCCAGCTTCCCCGATGTTCACCCCGTATTCCATGTCTCGATGCTCCGCAAGTACCTTCATGATCCTTCCCAGGCGATTCAGCACCAGACGATCCAGTTAGAGCGTGATCTTTCTTTCACCGAGCAGCCGGTTGTCATCTTGGATCGGCAGGTGAAGAAATTGAGGTCGAAGGTCATACCGTCTGTCAAAGTCCTTTGGCGTGGCCCGAACAGCGAGGAGGTCACCTGGGAGACCGAGGTCGAGATGAGGAAGAGATATCCCCATCTTTTTGAAGGTACGCGTAGTTAAATTCTAAATTCGGGGACCGAATTTCTTTAAGGGGGGAAGATTGTAACCCTTCAAAAATCGTTTAGGCAGTTTTTCGGTAATCGGCCAATTTTTCGGCTTTTTCCGTAAAAAGTCAAAATTGATATTTTTCATTATAGACCTAATTATACAAAATTTAAATAAGATATTACTATAATTTTGTCACTAAAATGTCATTTATAATTTTCTAGTTAAATAAAAAAAATTTCGTAATTAATTATTTTTTTATTATTTTAAGCCTTTTTAAATACATTTAATTAGGGGTAAATACAAATTTAATTAGGTAAATTTCTTAATTAGGAGTCTTTATAAGCTAAAATATGGTGTTAATAAAATTGTGTCATGACTTTCACATTTTTAGTTTTTGGGTTGGAAATTTAATGAGAAAATGAGGTAAAATAAGGGTTTTTTTGTAAAATGTTGAAAAGAAATGCATTAAATGATAACATGGGGGTGTTTTGGACCTAGAATCTTCTCCAAATTTCCCAAACTCTCTCCTCCACCTGCTGGCCGAGCTCCCCACAGCAGCAACCTCCATTTTCCCACTTCTTTCTTGCTTCAATTTCATGCCAAAATTCATCAAAAATGCACAAATTACTTCTCCAATTCAAAACAAAACCCTAATCCACTCTCTCCTCAAGCCAAATTAGTTCAAAACTTGGAGAAAGGAGGCTTCTTTGGTGGCTTGAGCAAGCTAGGGTTCACACTTGGGAGGTATAAATCCAAATCTAGTTGTTAATTGTTGTTTAAGTTGCTAGATTTAGTAGTTTTAGTGTGTAATTTGCTTATGAATTCTTGTTTAGGAAATTCAAGAAAGGGAATTGATGTTGTAATTAGGGTTTGTAGAATGGTTGATGGATTTAAGTTAGGGCTTTGGTTATCCAATTGGTTAGAGTGATTAATCGAGCGATGTTGCGTTCGCTAGATCGATAAAATTTCGACATTTACATAGAATCGCTATGCTATTTGCTTACTAGTTTTTCTAAAATTTAAGGAGGCGATCTAATTGTGTTATTTAGGCGATATAATTAACATCTTATACGACTATTAGGGTGTGTGAATACGTAGTTTTGTTTAGTCGGGTTTTAGTTTGACAATTTCCCCGATACGGCGATTTTAGCTAAAAATTAGCGATTTTCGTGCGTTTTTCCGCGCACCGAGTGCATGCTATGTTTAATTTGTGAGCGTCGATATTTGTATAATGTGACTTGCATCGTTTAGGGTTATGTAATCTTATACTTGGTGTTGTGCAAATTTAGGATCGGTCGGGGAAACTTCGGATACGGCGCGAAAAGGCAAAGCGGTGGCCGGATCAGATTAGCGGGGATTTCTGGTGAGTAGATATATTCATCTACGGGGGAATCGTCTGGATGGCGCGAGGCGCCCCCCCCCTAGTTAGGATTACCCTACTTTATGCATTAATTATATTGTTAGCTAGCTTATCCATTTATATACATGGCATACCCTCACAGCTAACCCTATACTAGATTGCATGGACATTCATATGACGTTCATATATACATACGCGATATCATTTCGTAGGACACGAACACATTACCATTGGCATCGATTGCACGCGCACTATTCATGTGACACACACGCCTTTGGTAATTGCCATGCCACGTACACTAGAAAACCTGTTTAACTTAATATCGCTATTTGCATTCAAACATGATATATGAAATTGCATAGCATGCATATACCTCGCATTAACATCATATTTATATAGATTGCTACTAAAACTCACATCATATACATTGATATCATAGACATTTATTATATATAACATGTGGACACTATGATTTTCTTGATGATTTCAGTTTTTCTGTGATTTCTGGATTTTTGGGGAAAACCGCAAGAATTTAACAAAACCTTAGATTTATCATTTTCAAAACAAAGTTGCGGTTTTCTCGTGATGTCTGTGTCGTCCACCATGAGTTTTCATGTTTTCTGTTGGATTTCGAGACCCGATTCGAGGAGTGGATGAACCGTCTCGGGTACATGGTGGGCC
This sequence comes from Agapanthus africanus, assembly GCA_030015575.1. NCBI lineage: Eukaryota > Viridiplantae > Streptophyta > Magnoliopsida > Asparagales > Amaryllidaceae > Agapanthus > Agapanthus africanus. The sequence goes on along the minus strand of CM057347.1, from coordinate 281,740,272 downwards.
CGGTATGGTACCCCGGGGCAAGAAGATCGAGTTGTAGACGATGAGCCTGACAGGGGAAGACTACCTACCGGTGATGTCTGGCGCGGCGGATATCCGGAGGATACCGACCGTTGTCGTGAGATTTATGATATGGGCCGATCCGGACTGACGGAGCCCGATATGGAGACAGATATGATTCCTATTTGGTGTCGATGCTTGACACGGGTTTCCAGATGATTTCTTGATGATATTTAGCTATTATACAGACATTCATTTTCTAAAAAGTTAAGAATGCAGTAACTTTAACATTCTAAACACTTAAAGAGCTAGAAAAGATATTGCATACCTGTGCATGCATACTAGAGTTATTATATCACATATGGACATACATGTTGTGGTGCATTGCGTGCATTCTTACGATTGCCTTATTAGATGTTATATTTACTCACGAGCTGGCAACTCACCCCCGTTGTGCCACAGTGTCTTGCAGGTCGGACCCGTCAGTCTCGTAGCGGCGGGCTATCTTGTCATCAGTTTCTTTTGCTCAGACTCGCGACATCGCCCGTAGGTGGGTTGCGAGTATACTTTATTCCTTTTTGCTTTATCATTGTATCTAGTATTCTCCATCTACCACTTGTATTGTATATGCGACCTAGTGATGAGAATGAGAGCTATGTATATTTGTGGTTTCTTTTGGGTCGAGCTCACTTGAGCCGGCGTTGCGTTTTCTGATATTTTGGGTTTCTTCTGCTCTTTTCTTAGTATTGCTTATATATATTGCATGTGGTTTTGATCCGCCTTGGGCGAAGAGCTAGCTCCCGCTTGGGGATGCCATTTTTATGATTTCATATGTATTATCTTGTTGTACCCATTTTTGGGGATAGAAAATACAGGGGAGACTCTGCCGAAATTTTCAGAAATTTTTGATGTTTTAAAAAGGGATTCTTTGCAACTCAATTGATTTAAAAAAAAACGTTTTCATTTAAGGTTTTCCTTCACTCTCTTTTGATTTTGGTTTAGATTTTTCTGGGTTTTGGCTGACTTAGGTTACGGTACGCCTTTAGACGTCTCGTAATCTAAGTGCCAGTCACGTTCCGTACTTTCGGGTCGTGACAAAGTTGGTATCAGAGCATAGGTTTTACCTTTCTGAGTGTAGGACGACCCTGGTAGATGGAGTAGGTGACTTAAGCAGAGTGGCGTAGCGTGGGTATGATCCGCGGCATACTTACGATACGGTACTCCGCCTAAGTAACCTTAGGACATAATTGCTTGTATTTCCTTTCTTGATTCCTTGCATTCCTTGATTTAATTGCAATGTCCTTATCGGTCCTGTTTCTTATTCCAGCTTCGATGCCGCCAAAGACTACGAGAGCTCAGCGGGCTGCCGCTAGGGATGAGATTCGGGCGGGCCCGTCTGAGGCGAGGATCGAGCAGGATGATACACATGTCCCTCAGGGTCATACTGATCCGCCTCATCCAGACCGTATTGCCAGATTAGAGGCCGGCATGCAAGAGTTGCGGCAGATGATGGGATCTTTAGTTGAGTCCAGCCGGGCACAGAGATCCGAGGACGTTCCTTCCACCCCACAGACCACGATCGTACCTGCTGCACAGATGGTCACTCCTGCTGCTACTACGGAGACTATTCCTGTTTCACTACAGGAGTTTATGAGATTGAGACCTCCATCTTTTACCGGTACAGATGCGACAGAGGACCCACAGACATTTCTCGATAGGATGGCACGGATTGGCCGTTCGTTGAGGTGTTCTGAGGATAGATTGGTGGAGTTTGCGAGTTTTCGTCTGGAGGGTCTTGCCCAGACATGGTACGACTCAGTAGAGAGAGGCCGAGCTGCAGGTCTGCCTTCTATGACCTGGGATGAGTTTACAGCTGCATTTCTTGCCCGTTTTCTTCCGGAGAGTGTTCGAGATGCTCGAGCCCGTAGTTTTGAGTCTTTGCGCAAGACTCCTGGGATGACAGTGTCGGAGTATGATATACAGTTTACCCAGTTGTCTCGATATGCACCGTACCTAGTTGACACAGAAGAGAAGAGGATAAAGAGGTTTGTACGAGGGCTTGATACACAGTTATTCCTTGCCATCGGCACCCAGCACTTTGATACATACGCAGCCGCGATGGACGCAGCCTTACTTTTGGAGGAGCGTATTTCTGAGACTCCGGTCGCTTCTGGGCCGAAGAGGATCCGTACTGATACGCCAGCTCAGCGGCAGATGGGCAGACGTCGCGATAGATTATTTCCGGGAGATGGCGGAGGCAGAGGATTGAGACGAGGTCAGTTATTTGGTTCATATCCACAGACCCAGCAGTCGTCTCCAGGATGTTTTCGGTGTGGGAGTCAGTACCACCGTGTCAGAGACTGTACCATGGGACGTCCGGGCATGGCGACAGTCCCGCATGTGACTTTACCACCTTCACCACCTTCGCAGAGAGCTTTACTTCCTCCTTTTGATGATGCTTCACGCCAGCCAGATGCTTCTAGAGGCCGTGGGCGTGGCGGTCCGGTTCAGAGAGGACGAGGCGACAGAGGCAGGGGCAGAGGCCGAGGTAGAGGCAGAGGACAGCCAGCTATTAGTGGTGGACAGGCCCGAGTGTTCGCGTTGACTCCTCAGGATGCACAGGCATCCAATGCCGTCGTGACAGGTACTCTGCCAGTATGTTCTTTTGATGCACGGGTATTATTTGATCCAGGCTCCACACATTCCTATGTATCCACGTATTTTGCACCGAGGTTGGGCCGAGAGTCTTATCCGTTAGATCAGCCGCTTGTTGTTATTACCCCGGTAGGCGAGTCTTTTGTTGCCCGTTTTGTATACCGATCTTGTTCCGTTCGTATCGGGGAGAGAGATTCTTCAGTAGATTTGATTCTCCTCGATATGCTTGACTTTGACGTTCTTCTTGGTATGGACTGGCTAGCCACCTGTTATGCATCTGTGGACTGCCGTGAAAAGGCAGTCAGATTCAGTTTTCCTGGTGAGCCGGTTCTTATTATTCAGGGAGATCGTAGCGCTACCCTTCCCAGCTTGATTTCTTCTCTTCGTGCCGGTCAGCTCTTAAGGAAAGGGTGTCAGGGATTCTTAGCCTATGTTTGTGATACTAGCTCCACAGAGGTTCCGTTGGACCAGGTCCCTGTTGTGAGAGAGTTTCCTGATGTATTCCCTGACGAGCTGCCTGGTCTGCCACCAGAGCGCGAGATTGAGTTCTGTATTGACTTGATCCCCGGCACGGGGCCTATTTCTATACCTCCTTATCGGATGGCCCCGGCGGAGCTGAGAGAGCTAAAGGATCAGTTACAGGACTTGCTGGACAAAGGGCTTATCCGACCGAGTGTGTCACCTTGGGGCGCTCCCGTCTTGTTTGTTAAGAAGAAGGACGGAAGTATGCGCTTATGCATTGATTATCGTCAGTTGAACCGAGTTACTGTGCGGAACAAGTATCCCCTACCCCGCATTGATGACTTATTTGATCAGCTCCAGGGTGCAGGGTTTTTCTCGAAGGTTGATTTACGGTCAGGTTATCACCAGTTGCGGGTTCGGAAGGAGGATATTCCGAAGACCGCCTTCCGTACTCGTTATGGTCATTACGAGTTCTTGGTGATGTCGTTCGGGCTCACCAATGCCCCGGCAGCGTTTATGGATTTGATGAACCGCGTATTCAGGCCGTATCTCGATCAGTTCATCATTGTGTTCATTGACGACATCTTGGTTTATTCTCGGAGCCGGGAGGAGCATGAGCAGCACTTACGTATCACATTACAGACTTTGAGGGAGCATCAGCTGTTCGCCAAATTCTCCAAGTGCGCATTCTGGCTAGACAGTGTCGACTTCTTGGGTCATGTGGTGACGAGAGATGGTATTTGCGTGGACCCGAAGAAGATCGAGGCAGTTCAGCGTTGGCCTAGACCAGTATCAGTTACAGAGGTTCGCAGCTTTCTAGGTCTGGCCGGCTATTATCGACGTTTCGTCCAGGATTTCTCCCGCATTGCTGCACCGTTGACCGGGTTGACCGGGTTGACCCGGAAGGGGGTTCCTTTTGATTGGACACAGGCATGTGAGGATAGCTTTCAGCAGTTGAAGACTCGTCTGACTACTGCTCCAGTGTTAGCATTGCCTTCAGGATCAGGCGGGTTCGTGGTATATTGTGATGCTTCTAGAGTGGGGCTGGGCTGTGTATTGATGCAGCACGACAGAGTTATCGCGTATGCTTCTCGGCAGCTGAGGAAACACGAGCAGAACTACCCCACCCATGATTTAGAGATGGCTGCAGTGGTATTTGCACTTAAGATCTGGAGACATTACCTATACGGTGAGTCGTGCCAGATATTCACTGACCACAAGAGTTTGAAGTATATCTTCCAGCAGCGAGACCTGAACCTGAGACAGCGCCGTTGGATGGAGTTGGTGAAGGATTATGACTGCGAGATTTTATACCATCCGGGCAAGGCGAATGTGGTGGCAGATGCTTTGAGTAGGAGGCCCAGAGGTAGCTTATCTTGTTTGAGCGCAGTACAGATGCAGTCGACGGCGGATTGGCAGGTTTTATGTGATAGCCGAGTGCAGTTCGAGTTTACTCCTACAGGGGGACAGCTGGCCCATTTCAGAGCGCGCCCACAGTTACATGACCGTATCCACGAGGCACAGTCCGGCGATGCCCGTACATTAGAGATTATTGAGCAGATTCGGCAGGGCAGAGTTTCTGAGTTCGTGCTTGATGATCAGGGGATACTTCGATTTGGGACTCGACTGTGCGTGCCAGATTCAGAGGGACTGAGGCGTGATATTCTCGAGGAGGCACATAGATCAGTATACAGTGTGCATCCAGGTTCCACCAAGATGTACCGTGATTTGAGAGAGGTTTATTGGTGGGACGGGATGAAGAAGGATATTACAGATTTTGTGTCGAGATGCCTGACTTGTCAGCAAGTCAAGGCCGAGCACCAGAGGCCAGCCGGCGAGTTACAGCCTTTGCCCATCCCTGAGTGGAAGTGGGAGCAGGTCTCCATGGACTTCGTTGTGGGTCTACCCAGGACCAGTCGAGGGTATGACTCTATTTGGGTGATTGTGGATCGACTGACGAAAGCGGCTCACTTCCTGCCAGTGAAGACCACTTTTGGATTTTCTCAGTACGCCCAGGTTTATATTGATGAGATAGTGCGACTGCATGGTGTTCCGACTTGCATCGTGTCCGACCGTGGCACCCAGTTTACCAACCGATTGTGGCAGAAACTCCAGGAAGCTTTGGGCACCCGTTTGAGTTTTAGCACAGCCTTTCATCCGCAGACTGACGGTCAGTCGGAGCGTACTATTCAGACTCTTGAGGACATGCTCAGAGCTTTTGTTTTGGATTTCAGTGGTAGCTGGGATCGTCATTTGCCTTTGATCGAGTTTTCCTACAATAATAGTTTTCAGGAGACGATACAGATGGCACCTTTCGAGGCTTTATATGGGAGGAGATGTCGATCGCCTGTATGTTGGACAGAGCTCAGGGAGAGCAGTATTTTGGGGCCTCAGATCGTACAGGAGACGACCGAGAAAATACAGCTGATTCGGGACAGGATGAGAGCGGCACAGAGCAGGCAGAAATCTTATGCTGACAGGCGTCGTCGCCGACTCGAGTTCGCTGTTGGCGATCATGTTTTCCTGAAGGTCTCTCCGATGAAGGGTGTGATGAGATTTGGACGGAAAGGGAAGCTGAGTCCTAGATATGTTGGTCCTTTCGAGATCCTAGAGCGTGTTGGTCCAGTCGCTTATCGGTTAGCTCTTCCGCCCAGCTTCCCCGATGTTCACCCCGTATTCCATGTCTCGATGCTCCGCAAGTACCTTCATGATCCTTCCCAGGCGATTCAGCACCAGACGATCCAGTTAGAGCGTGATCTTTCTTTCACCGAGCAGCCGGTTGTCATCTTGGATCGGCAGGTGAAGAAATTGAGGTCGAAGGTCATACCGTCTGTCAAAGTCCTTTGGCGTGGCCCGAACAGCGAGGAGGTCACCTGGGAGACCGAGGTCGAGATGAGGAAGAGATATCCCCATCTTTTTGAAGGTACGCGTAGTTAAATTCTAAATTCGGGGACCGAATTTCTTTAAGGGGGGAAGATTGTAACCCTTCAAAAATCGTTTAGGCAGTTTTTCGGTAATCGGCCAATTTTTCGGCTTTTTCCGTAAAAAGTCAAAATTGATATTTTTCATTATAGACCTAATTATACAAAATTTAAATAAGATATTACTATAATTTTGTCACTAAAATGTCATTTATAATTTTCTAGTTAAATAAAAAAAATTTCGTAATTAATTATTTTTTTATTATTTTAAGCCTTTTTAAATACATTTAATTAGGGGTAAATACAAATTTAATTAGGTAAATTTCTTAATTAGGAGTCTTTATAAGCTAAAATATGGTGTTAATAAAATTGTGTCATGACTTTCACATTTTTAGTTTTTGGGTTGGAAATTTAATGAGAAAATGAGGTAAAATAAGGGTTTTTTTGTAAAATGTTGAAAAGAAATGCATTAAATGATAACATGGGGGTGTTTTGGACCTAGAATCTTCTCCAAATTTCCCAAACTCTCTCCTCCACCTGCTGGCCGAGCTCCCCACAGCAGCAACCTCCATTTTCCCACTTCTTTCTTGCTTCAATTTCATGCCAAAATTCATCAAAAATGCACAAATTACTTCTCCAATTCAAAACAAAACCCTAATCCACTCTCTCCTCAAGCCAAATTAGTTCAAAACTTGGAGAAAGGAGGCTTCTTTGGTGGCTTGAGCAACCTAGGGTTCACACTTGGGAGGTATAAATCCAAATCTAGTTGTTAATTGTTGTTTAAGTTGCTAGATTTAGTAGTTTTAGTGTGTAATTTGCTTATGAATTCTTGTTTAGGAAATTCAAGAAAGGGAATTGATGTTGTAATTAGGGTTTGTAGAATGGTTGATGGATTTAAGTTAGGGCTTTGGTTATCCAATTGGTTAGAGTGATTAATCGAGCGATGTTGCGTTCGCTAGATCGATAAAATTTCGACATTTACATAGAATCGCTATGCTATTTGCTTACTAGTTTTTCTAAAATTTAAGGAGGCGATCTAATTGTGTTATTTAGGCGATATAATTAACATCTTATACGACTATTAGGGTGTGTGAATACGTAGTTTTGTTTAGTCGGGTTTTAGTTTGACAATTTCCCCGATACGGCGATTTTAGCTAAAAATTAGCGATTTTCGTGCGTTTTTCCGCGCACCGAGTGCATGCTATGTTTAATTTGTGAGCGTCGATATTTGTATAATGTGACTTGCATCGTTTAGGGTTATGTAATCTTATACTTGGTGTTGTGCAAATTTAGGATCGGTCGGGGAAACTTCGGATACGGCGCGAAAAGGCAAAGCGGTGGCCGGATCAGATTAGCGGGGATTTCTGGTGAGTAGATATATTCATCTACGGGGGAATCGTCTGGATGGCGCGAGGCGCCCCCCCCCTAGTTAGGATTACCCTACTTTATGCATTAATTATATTGTTAGCTAGCTTATCCATTTATATACATGGCATACCCTCACAGCTAACCCTATACTAGATTGCATGGACATTCATATGACGTTCATATATACATACGCGATATCATTTCGTAGGACACGAACACATTACCATTGGCATCGATTGCACGCGCACTATTCATGTGACACACACGCCTTTGGTAATTGCCATGCCACGTACACTAGAAAACCTGTTTAACTTAATATCGCTATTTGCATTCAAACATGATATATGAAATTGCATAGCATGCATATACCTCGCATTAACATCTTATTTATATAGATTGCTACTAAAACTCACATCATATACATTGATATCATAGACATTTATTATATATAACATGTGGACACTATGATTTTCTTGATGATTTCAGTTTTTCTGTGATTTCTGGATTTTTGGGGAAAACCGCAAGAATTTAACAAAACCTTAGATTTATCATTTTCAAAACAAAGTTGCGGTTTTCTCGTGATGTCTGTGTCGTCCACCATGAGTTTTCATGTTTTCTGTTGGATTTCGAGACCCGATTCGAGGAGTGGATGAACCGTCTCGGGTACATGGTGGGCCCGGTATGGTACCCCGGGGCAAGAAGATCGAGTTGTAGACGATGAGCCTGACAGGGGAAGACTACCTACCGGTGATGTCTGGCACGGCGGATATCCGGAGGATACCGACCGTTGTCGTGAGATTTATGATATGGGCCGATCCGGACTGACGGAGCCCGATATGGAGACAGATATGATTCCTATTTGGTGTCGATGCTTGACACGGGTTTCCAGATGATTTCTTGATGATATTTAGCTATTATACAGACATTCATTTTCTAAAAAGTTAAGAATGCAGTAACTTTAACATTCTAAACACTTAAAGAGCTAGAAAAGATATTGCATACCTGTGCATGCATACTAGAGTTATTATATCACATATGGACATACATGTTGTGGTGCATTGCGTGCATTCTTACGATTGCCTTATTAGATGTTATATTTACTCACGAGCTGGCAACTCACCCCCGTTGTGCCACAGTGTCTTGCAGGTCGGACCCGTCAGTCTCGTAGCGGCGGGCTATCTTGTCATCAGTTTCTTTTGCTCAGACTCGCGACATCGCCCGTAGGTGGGTTGCGAGTATACTTTATTCCTTTTTGCTTTATCATTGTATCTAGTATTCTCCATCTACCACTTGTATTGTATATGCGACCTAGTGATGAGAATGAGAGCTATGTATATTTGTGGTTTCTTTTGGGTCGAGCTCACTTGAGCCGGCGTTGCGTTTTCTGATATTTTGGGTTTCTTCTGCTCTTTTCTTAGTATTGCTTATATATATTGCATGTGGTTTTGATCCGCCTTGGGCGAAGAGCTAGCTCCCGCTTGGGGATGCCATTTTTATGATTTCATATGTATTATCTTGTTGTACCCATTTTTGGGGATAGAAAATACAGGGGAGACTCTGCCGAAATTTTCAGAAATTTTTGATGTTTTAAAAAGGGATTCTTTGCAACTCAATTGATTTAAAAAAAAACGTTTTCATTTAAGGTTTTCCTTCACTCTCTTTTGATTTTGGTTTAGATTTTTCTGGGTTTTGGCTGACTTAGGTTACGGTACGCCTTTAGACGTCTCGTAATCTAAGTGCCAGTCACGTTCCGTACTTTCGGGTCGTGACAATACTAGTGGGGACATGGTAGTCCATAAGTACATCCTTCAAAGTCCCTAGTCGTGGGTGTATCGAGACGGGGCATCGATATACCAGAGTAGACTAGCGTGTACCTTCTCGACCCATACAGATGGGCGATGGATGATCCCATATCCATCGGTGTTTGACATCAGAGATGATATACGGGTGCTCAGTGGAGACTGGGTACACTGGACGGACTCGCTGAGAACTCCCAGATGGTATTATACCTCACGTCAGATGGCAGTTCTCTGGTGACACTGGTACAGAGTAGTCTGTTGACCCGAGATCGTCATAGAGTCTTGTGTGGTTCCCACTGTGCTTTGATTTCCATCTTACCACGTCCAAGAGGGCGTGCAAAACGGTGGTTTTTGGGTACAGTCCCGAGTCACATGGAGGCAATGAGCGATAGGAGGGGATTCGTCTCTCCCGGTATAGGGAGTTGATGTTGCGCTGTGTTTGATTGGCTATAACAGGAAATCCCTGGCCAGGGTTGCTGAGATTTACTGGTAAGTGTTACCAGTAGTTTCTCGAACAGTTATAGACCTCATATCGACACGACTTATTGAGCTATTGGGGTCTGACGTATACCACCCCTAGGCGAGATATGCGACATATCAGACGATCAGACCGGACTGTACGGTAGTGTTACTGGTCGGATTCACTGGAGTGTGAGCGGGCTTGCTCGTCGATCTTCAGATCGCTCAATACCCGGGTGGCCGTTACGTTTAGCAGACCGCTTGCGGCTTGTGGGTGTTTGATATGATCATCATCTGCTGCCGGCGTATTGACGAGTCTTTAGAGTCCTACACAGAGGTTTCCTGGCTCAAGCGAAACGAAATAGGAGCGCATATGAGATATGTGCGGGACCGAGAATAATGCGTGTATGTGATACCGTATTTCATTCTCGCGATGAATGTATCGATTAGGTTATATGCGATATACCCTAGTTATCGAATCAAGGGTTGATTCGATAAACCGATGCATTGCATACTAGTCGGTTATATACGATATGACCGTATCGTTAAATCAAGTGTTGATTTAATGATTTGATGCATAATTATATATTTGATATATTACTTTGCATTAACTAGTGTCGGTTCACTTTAATTGGATTTTCTCGCTCGGATGTGCACATTGTATATTCGATATAGTTTTGTGCACATGATTGTATCATGTTTGATGATACATGCCTTTTGGTTAAGTGTAAAGTATCAAACTATAGTTAAGTGGATGATTAGGGTTTTTGATTTCCTTATTTATATATTAATCTTTTTCTTTTTGGAAAAAGAATAAGCAAATGCAAAATGGTGGCTTTATTTGGAAGCTTGTTGAAGCTTCATGAACACTTTGACTTAGTCACCATTTTGACTCATGCTTAACCCTAACTACTCCACTAACCCTAGTTTACTCTCTACAACTAACCATGGTTCACTTATGATAAGAATGTATTATTCTTTTCATTTTATATTATTCTTATCATAATTTTTCCTTCTTCTTCTTCCTTGCTTCAAGTGAAGAAGCTTGAGGTCATCAATGGTGGATTGATGATTTGAGTGAGAAATCCAATTCTAAAGTCTACCCACTTCCTATTTCTTCATCCTCTACCTCTTGCCAAGTAGTAGAGTGTGTTTACTTCACAAGTTTCATGACTTGGTGAAGTTCTGAGCTTGATCTAGCGATGCCTCGACGTAGATCATCTTCGGCATGGACATCGACGACCTAGCTTGCCCATTCTCCGACGAAGCCAACTCTTGAGCCCGGATTTGATTTGGACAGCGGAGAGGACCTCGTTGCGGAGCTATGGAGGTGGAGCACCGGATCTACAAAGGTTGTATATCCGTATCCCTTAGTTAACTGTTAACTAGATTACTTTTTCGCCTAGACATCTAGCAAACGATCCGTAGTTTAGGGTTTGTAGGCACCGTAAAATTTTAATATGGCATGTACGATGCCTTGTGAGACCTCCTTGGTGTGCCTAGGAACCCTACAGTAGCATGTAGGCATGGCAAGGCATATGTGTAAGCATGTAGGTATACAGGTATGCTATATGTCATATGCACAATGGAACAGGAATCACTGTCTCAATGTCACTAACCATACAATATCACATATGTATGTGTGTTGTGCATGTCATGGCAATTATCGACGGAGTGTGTGGCACACAATTTGTGCTCGTGCAATATGAACCGTCAATAATAGTGCAGTGTCCAAGCATAACAAGTAATAATATGCAATGAAGTTTTGTGCACAATCTCTATATGTGCCATATAAATATGCGGCTAATATCATATCGTATCTAGCCCTGACGCATAACGCCATGCGGGCGATTCCCCTGTAGATTTTAAATCTACTCACAGATGATCTTGGGCTAAGTAAAGCCAACCACTCGCTTTCCCTTCTTCGCAGCGCCCGAAGTCCTCGCCTGCGACCCTAAGATCATAAAACAACAATATAACAAGTTCATATTAGCAATCGACCAATAACACGTAACCACTACGTTTGACCGACGCACCAACTCCAAACATATTCTCAAGTGTTCGTCTAGTGGCTAACATGCGTAGCGACACTACGAAGCCAACCCAAGAGCAATAGCTATACAAGAACACGAACTGTGTCGGATAACGTAACGCGCGTAGTCGAAACACTAGAAACAAGCAAAGTGATCTCAGATTTTGCTACACAAACAATTGGTAAAAGTTGCAAGTGCCACGAGACCACATACAACCACAGAGACCCCTATACAAAAACACAACACCACAGCCCCCACTCTGGCTGCAATTTGCAGCCAGAACCAATAAATCTGCGGCCTACTGTTGAGGGAATGGGCTCAGATTTTCATGGTGGGTTCTAAGTCATAACACTAGGTCACTGTGATGGGAACTTTTCCAACAAACACCTGGTTTGATAGTAGATCATCTGAGACCCAAAACTACACTAAAAATACGATATTTACACGAAACTAAACTTTATGCACTCTAAACTGAAACTAATATGCTATGCAACATTAAAAAGACTTACTTAACATATAGAGATCATTACCTAACCGCATAAGCTCAAAGATCCTAGCTTTCCAAGCTCCAAGTGATCTTAGAGGCAAAACAAGACTTGAGATGTGATTTGGTGAAGGTTTAATGAAGTTTTTAAAGGTTTTGTGAAGGGGTAGTGAAGGAAATTGCAAGGGTTCAGTTTGAGGGAAGAGGGAATGAGAAAATAATAAGAAAGAGATAGAGTGATAGAAAATGAAAGTGTGTGAGGTGTTTAAGTGATGAGAGGTGAGTGTTGGGTAAGTGCACCTTGCACTTACTCACTTCCTCTCTACAATAAATGCAAGTCATGACTCTCATGAGTCATCCTGCCACCTCCTCCCAATCCAAAACAAACAATCCAAATATCTCCTCCTCACATAAATATCTAGGGTTATGGATTAAGTAAGGAAAGGATTTGTTTAAGGTTGTCATGGCCACTAACGAGATTAACACAAACAAACCCTCACATTAACATGCACAAGTGCGTGCAAGCCATAACAAATAATAAATAAATATTAATTAATTGTTATAAAATGTGAGGAACCTAAATTGGTAAACTTTTTACAGAAAACCCGCATTATCGCTTAATTAACACTAATCGCATTCTAAGGTGTTACATCTGGCTTCTTCATCTTCTTCATTGTCATGGTTCAAGCTTCAACCCTCACATGTGATGTGAACCAAGAAGCTTGAACACAAACTTGTGAGCAAAATCATATCCCCTACTTCACCATCCTACACTTGACTAGCGATCGAGTGTAGCGTGTTTCCTACGCTAAAGAGTTTAGTATAGAGATAGCTTGAGTTGGAGGGATGTAAAATTTCAAAAAAATAAAATATTATTTTTGGGGAATTTTTATAATTTAATAATAAAATATTGAATATTTTAAATAAGGCGGTATAATTAAATACCGGTAAATGGGAAAAATTTGGAAAATTATGGAAATTACTAAAAAGAGGGTGTTTTATGGAATTATGCAATTTTTAAGTTTTTATGATTAATTATATGCTAAGTTAGTGCTAATCGCGATAAAAAAAATCGTTAATCGCGCTTTAAGCGTATTTTGTGCAAACATGCACCATATCTTTTTATTAGCACTTGTTGCATTTTTACTACATGTTTTTGGGTACATGGATGTTGTTTTGGGGTTACTATTGATGAGAGAAGGAAATTAGAAAAAGAAAAGGGTAAGAATAGAATAAAGAATTAAGTATGGGAAAGAGAGAGAAAGAGTGGGTGAGGGGTCAACCCATGTCTTGAGCCATTCCCTCATCATTTCATTCACTCATTCCTCTCCTCTCTCTTCATCTTGCTGCTGCTGCTGCTTCCCCTCTCCTTCTCCTCCATCTTCAACCCCCAAAACTCCATGAAAAACACCTCAAAACACAAATCCCATTTCATTAAAAAGATGCATGAGCTCACTAGCTATCCCATGGACCAAGAAAGCAAGGATTTTGGACACTTGGGGCAACTCAAGAAAATTCTTGAGTTGAGGTATTTTCTGAACCTTTAGCTTAGAATTTCCATTACTTTTACCCCCATGTTAGATTAGAACCGATATTATGTGGTTTGGGTTAACTTTGAAAATTCTAGTTAGGGTTAATGGAAACTTTGAGGGTTGTGATGTGAAATTGAGCTCAGTAGAGGCCACACAAACCCCCTAGTGCTAGAATTCAGGCCTAAACCAGAGACTAGAACCCCGGAATACGGATTTAGAAAAGCCGATATCGGAAAATTGTGGATTCTGTGTGGGTTAAATGAAATCTGCTAACACTCGGTCTACCTTAAAATTATTTTGCAAGGACTGTGATACATGCAGGTGATTTGGAACATACCCTAAACACCCCAGCCCCTGATTCCATTCCTTGGCCGCAGAAATATTCTGTCTGGCCGTAATTTATGGCCAGACCTGGGCCAATGTGCCTCGTATTGGTTCTGTGGTTCTCTGATCAGGAAAATAGACCCTTGGCATATGCAAAATTGACCAATTTGACCTAGGGTAAAATCTGGGACCTTTTTCCTAAGTTGCTGTTTTGATTCAGAGTTTCATTTTGCGTATTTTGAATTCTGGATTCTCGTATTTGTGTTTTACCTCGATCACTTGACGTTCGTACGACGATATCGAGGGTTGTTTGATGGTTTTAAAGCGTAGTCCATAGGTTCTAACCTATAGGCCTTAGCGTGTCGTTTTGGTTTTCCGATGTGATTTTAATGTGCGTTTGCGATTGTGTTATCTTTGTAGGTACCTTCACGAGGGTTTCATATGATGAAGAAGATGAAGGCGATATCGACACCGACATGCAGGATGCAAGGTGAGTAGATTATATCTACGGGGGAAGTCGGGTGGATGGCGTATAGCACCCCCGCAATTTGATGTTTAGTATATATATATATGATAGCGTTATGTGTGACATGGATTTTCTAGATGTGATTAGGTGTACTATGGTTAGATTAGGGTTTAGAAGTAAACTAGTATAGTTTCCTAGTAGCGAACCCTAGAATAGGTTTACACCCACACACACACATGCTTATTTGTTATACTTATACCTGGATGATGAGGATAGAGGATGATATTGGAAGATGAGTCGATGAGATTGGGCATAGTGCCATAAGATCGGTGATATGATGTGGTTCGTATTTGGGATACGACATGAGATTTTAGCGGGCCTTTGGACGTGTGTTTTACACACGCATTTATATAGATGGTATCAGTTGTACTAGATTTAGATCAGTACCCCAGTTCATGAGATATGATGATAAGGATACCGGATAATTGATGAGATGAATGTGATATTGACCCGTACCCAGATTTGGGATGCCGTGCGATGATTCACAGTACGAGCTTTATTTTATGATAAGATCCGTACTCATGACCCAAGGATGTCATATGATATTGTATCGTACACGGTACCTTTGAGGCGGGATCACCGACTATTATATATATATATATATATATATATATATATATATATATATATATCGACTCAGATTTAGGTGGTTTCCATACCCCTCCCGATTGACTTGTTAGTTAGATCTGTAGTTTGCTTAGTAGATGTTAGGCTAGGCCGATGTCATACCTATTTCAAGACTAACGAATCGGGAGTATTTTAAAGACAGGAAAAGGGATTCTACGGATATTTTCAAAAGACGCATCTTTTCTTAAAAACACGGTAGCCCTTATTTTCCTGAAAACCCCGATTCGTCTACTTTCAAATGGCAAAACAGTATGGCATAGATACATTAATGTAGATTTTGCACTGCCGTGTTTATTATTCATTTGCCGCATATTCTACCTATTCGCATCGCATTGCATGTGAAATTGTGTTTATTGTTATATCAAAACCATGATGTTAGCACACCAGCACCATTATCGATGATGCATATATTCCACGTACACCTGATTGATAGCTCACACACTTCATCATCGATAATTGCCATGTCACTACACTGTAGGACTGTTGCATTCAGGATATGACTCCTTGCATAGCATACTGATGCACGTACCTATTGTACACTCATACTTGTGCACCTACCTATTGTACACTCATACTTGTGCACCTACCTATTATACACTCATACTTGTGTATGTACCTATTATACACTCATACTTGTGTGCGTACCTATTGTACACTCATACTCGTGTACATACATATTGTACACTCATACTCGTGCACATACCTATTGTACACTCATACTTGTGCACATACCTATTGTACACTCATACTGGTGCACATACATATTGTACATACATATTTGCACATACATAGATGATTCTGGCTTGATTAGAGATTTGGGAACCGCAAGATACTTTTAAAACTGATTCATTTCAAAAAAGCGGTTTCCCTCAATATGTTCATATTATTATTCCATGTTGCATGATATACTGATATGCTTACATTTCCTTTACATGTCGCATACATCATGCTTTATGATTATACGCATTGAGATATGTTGTTTCCATGATATTTATGGATTTGGGAACCGTGGGTATTTCAAAGAGAGTATGTATTGTTTTAAAAACCCGGTTACCCTTGATATGATATTTCAGTGCGTCCACCATGTGTTTTCTCGGTTCTGAGAGTGGCATGTGAAACCCGATTCGAGGAGCGGTAGGCACCGTCTGCGGGTACATGGTGGACCCGGTGAGGTACCCCGGGGTAAGAAAACTCGTATATGTTAGACGGTGAGCCCGGCAGGGGAGCACTACCCATCGGTGATAGTATTTGAGCTCGGCGGATATCCGGAGGACACCGACCGGAGTTGAGAGATGATACGGGCTGATCTGGACTGACGGAGCCCGTGGGCCGATCCGGACTGACGGAGCCCTATATATATATGAAGATTTACGTGCCGATGCTGGGTACAGGTTTCATGATGTTTTCGAGTGTCGATACTGGACACTCAGGTTCCATGATTTTGATGTGTCGCGAGGGACACATGTTGATTTATATCCTCATACTTCCATGCATATGCTTTATGATATTTACATGCATGATGCTTATTGTCATTGGGTGACACGTGGACGGGATCCACATACATACAGACATTGATTACATTGTTGGATAATATCCACATACTTATAGACTTCATGATATAGTTGACATTGATTCATGTTGATTACATTGATCATACCTCATATTTATGATATGTTATTACCTGAGGTACTGACACGAGCACTTGGGATTACACTTATGTATAGATGTTTACCCCTGCCACCTTATCATGCTTCAGACTTATTCATATTGAGGATATTTTATTATTGATCGTATTGACCTAGGATTGTGTCATACATACGATTTCTGCTCTGTGATGTTTTCTATTCACGAGTTGGCAACTCACCCCCGTTGTGCCACAGTTCTTGCAGGTTTTGCCGTACATGTTCCATTGCGGCTTTCCGGCACACTGCTTTCCTTACGGGTGATTTGCTTTGGTAGGTGGGTTCTTTTGCATCAGAACCACCATTGTATATGTATTATTCAGTTGTATCTAGTAATTCTATCAACCAAACTTGTATATTGTTTCATACTTAGAAAACCAGTTATGTATTATTTCGACCTTAGAGTCGCGTGTTGTAGTATTATGGTTTTCATGCTGATTTTGAGTTTCTTTTTTTTGAGTTTTGATCCTCGCCCTTCGGCGTTGTATATTTTACTGCTTGCGTGGTTGTGACCGTCGATTGACGAAGAGCTAGCTCCCGCTTGGGGATGCCTTTTATCATTATGCATATATTATTCTTGTTGTACCCCGTTCGGGTCCAGTATTTACAAAGAAAACTCTGCCGAAATTTTCAGAAAGGACTAGAGATTTTAAAAATGCATATTCGGCTTACTTATTTTAAAAACCTTGCTTTTAAAACATGTTTTCTTTACTTCAAAAAAACTATTTTTCCTTATTTACTTCTTAAAATGGTTTTAGATTTCTGGGATTTTGGCTTACTTGAATTAGATGGGGTCCTATAGACTTCATATGATTCAAGGGCCAGTCACGGGCTATTTCGGGTCATGGCAAAGTTGGTATCAGAGCGCTAGGTTAACCTTGGTTCGAGTCTAAGTTTGACTATGCGGAGCCTAGAGCGTTTATGTATATACGGAACTTAGGCTTGACCTTACGGAACTTAGACTTGGTCGAGGGGGTATTATACCCGAACTTTTGTCGCGTAGGATGACCCTTGGTTGATGGAGTAGGTAGCTTGAGTAGAGTGACGTACCGTACGTATGTTCCGCGGCATACTTACGATACGCTACTCCGCTTAAGAAACCTTAGGATGTACATTTCCTTGCATAGTATTATATTCATTCCTATGATCTATCCTCATCGATATTGGTTATGATTTTGCTGCCACGATTGCACGGGCAGAGAGAGCTACGACTAGAGTTGCGTCATCTTGAGCTCGTCACGGACGAGGACTGACCAGGGCGTGATTCCAGAGACGTACGATTGCATAGAGGCTTCGTTTTATTGTGTTTTCGCGCCATGAGCGTTTGACAGATCGCTTTTACAAGATTTCTTGGACGTGCAGATCAGCACCAGAGGATCAGGCCACTGCTAGAGGCCAGCCAGAATGTGATGACCATTGATATATCGCTTATTCATGATAATTGAGGCGCTGTTCAGCGTACGGACGAATGAGCCAGTTGCTGCTGCAAATGACGAGATATCGCCCAGATGATGGAGCTACTGCAGCTTGAGTATATACTCAGAGATATGATGGGAGGTCGCTAGTCACCCGAGGATGAATGACTAGGACATGTGGTTCGTTCGCTTACCCCGATGCGAGGTCATCAGATAGATTGATTCCAGCTAGAGACGACTTCACGCAGATTCGTTGACGCAGATTCGTTGAGAGTCGATAGAGACGATCGAATGTCAGGAATCCATTTCCAAGTTTAAAGTATTCGGAAGATAATGCAAGTAATACTATGGACCCTCTAGAAGAATGAAACCCTAACTCGACGTAATGACCATGGAACGCCCTCGAACCTTAGGGTTTGCGGCAGTTTAGCGGTGCCATTTGTGAGGCTTGGGTTTGCCCTTCTACGGTTGGTCCACGGGGGCTGTGGCATGTACTGGAATACTATTAAACTGTACTCAAGATGTTGATCTCTTGGGGGATTATGAGGTTTTGACAAATCGATCGAATGGATCAGCATTTTTCAGATATCATGTGGTGTGATACATTGCTTGGGAGACTCTAGATACGAGTATAGCCGTTGGAGCGTAGTCCATGCAGCCACGAGAAGACAATTCCGAATCAGTTGACATTGGAACAGAGTGGAGTAAAGAGTTCGCATGAGAATTCGACGAGATGACATTCCACTCCGCTGACATCAGAGATGCGATACGCATGCAGAGGTGTTGTATATGGATATACCTTCCAGAAGGAGTCACGATGAGTATGCAGCCGTTCCAGAACAAGAAACAGATATAGTAAGGGTGGTAACTTCCGGGCAATTCGGCAGAAACGAGATTTGAGAGAGACCTCGATGAGACCTTTCTGAAATACTATACGAGAAGACTTGGACCCAGGAGTGGTCATATTGTGCACACCCAGCAGGCCAGAGTTCGGCATCGTCGACGAGATAGTTGACCAGGTTCGGATAGAGGACCTCACCCAGATGCGTTGTGAATTGATCAAGAATGGATGGGTATGGAGTATACCTCCGCAGGTTGGGACGAGTTCCTGAGGACTTGTTCAGCTAGATATCTTCCACAGAGTGATGAAGATACTGAATTCATGATTTCGAGTCTGTGTAAGAGACTTCGGATTGACCGTAGCCAAGAACATTTGCAATGCACAGATGATGTGACGTCGAAGTGGACGATGATACAGACAAGTGGGACAAGAAGTTCGTACGAGATGTTGAAGAGCTGTTGTTACTCTCCGTTAGGATTAAAGATAGGATATGTCTACAGAGGCGTTGGGATGCGACCAGTCTCCGAGGAAATGCTGTGCTGAGGACGCAGATGTCCAGAGAGCGAGAAAATATTATGCAAGAGTACCAGCCTCTGTACAGTTCGGCATAGGTGAGATCGGAAGAGACCTTGAGCAGGATTCCTTCCAGGACACTGCTGCAATAAGATTTGCACCAAGGATTAGATGTGTGATGTGTATTCAGAGGACCAGAGGTCGGCGCCAGTGACGTGCTGCTCTACGAGTGGCCGTGAGGATTGACCGAGAGATGACCCGAGAAATGCCAGGACGGAATCCTCCTCGTTAACACACCTGGCAGGGCCGATGAGCCGATGGATTGCGAGATTGGTAATCCACAGGGAAGATAAGGGCCCAGAGACAGAGGACGCCAGACCGTGAGCAAGAGGAAAGTAGATATCTTGCGCTGCTAGCATTGGATGCACCGACACCTTCTCGATTCTGAAGGAGGATATATCGACGACGGTATTTATGATTTGTGATTTGGTGATTCGATTATCACGTATCCGTCACCTTGGATTTCGGTATTTTGGGCGACCTATTCGCATGATTTAGTCTTGATGACTGAGTTCCATGATTTCTGTTTTCGTGCACCATGGTTGCACCTACGGAGTATTTATATTTTGCGCATAGTTATTACACTTGAGATATGCTTTATACACCCTTGTGTTGATTTATGATTTGTGCACAGTTATGGCACCTGATATCGTTTTCGTGTCTTGGCTGCACATGCTTATGACTTCATGGATTTCATACGGTTGAGTTGATTTTGTGCATATGATACGCACACTATTTGGTTTTTGCACTCAGTATAGTTCAAATATGCTTGCAGTGCATTGATACGTATTTGTGCACCACAGTTGCACCTGATTTCGATTTGATGTCATTCGATATGTTGATTTTGATTTCATGCCTATGTTATGCACGTGATTTGACTTATGCTTTCGGCATAGTTTTCATGCACTTTTAGTGTTTTGATTTGATTTATGCACGCTGATGCACATGGTTGTGAGATTATATACCGCGGTATACCTGATTTTGATTGAGCCGTATTGTATACCGTCGATTTTGATTCTGATAGTGATGTTGATTTCTTGCACTCCGTGCATTTGAGTTGGACTTTTCGCATGTTCGACGCTTGATATTGGATTTCGTGATTTCGTGCATGTTGAATGCGCATGATTTAGATTTTATTCGTGCATGATGGATGCACCTGATTTGGATTTTCGCGCATGTTGAGCGCATGTTTTGAGATACGATTTTGGTGCACACCCGATGCACTAAATCGGGATTCTTCGTGCATGTCAGATGCACCTGATGTTGCTGTCGGGCACGCCCGTTGCCCTTGGCAGATGTTTCGTGCACACCCGTTGCACCTAGATGTTGTTTCTGTGCACACGTATGGCACATATATGAGTTTTGATTTCCGTGCGCACCAGACGCACAAAATATTCTTATATACATTTTGGGATTGATTCCTTATGGAGCAGTACGTTTTTATGATATTTGCTATTTGTTTTCGAACTGAGCAGGACTAGTCAGAGGACAGTACCTGGATATATTTTGCATGCATTGATAGTTATCGAAGGGATTTCCAAAAAGCGAGCTATAGTTTCAGTATATACCTACGTGTCCGATATGACACGAAACGTTTAAAACAAGGAAACCCTTCTAAATTGTTTTCAAAACGGCGGAACGTACATATTAAACAAAAGATATATACATATATGGTTATTTTTTTACAATAGACGTCCGCCACCGTGCAGTGTTATGCGCATCGCACATCGATGTAAAAAGGGTTTGGCATGCATTTCCTTCAGTTATTTACATGTATGGAGTTGATGTCTACCTGTATGATTTTGGTGTATATCATATTGGTTTTGTTTTGGATTTGACATTTGTGACTTTACCATGACTCCGATGATTGCGGGATGCTTGACGGATCTTTCTTTTTGAGTTATTTGCTCATTGTTCATACGCATGCATTGCGCTATGATGCGTTTTATGTATTGATGGTTTCGGAGCCCCGACGACTTGGACTTTTACTGAAATGTCTTAGTATTTTAGGGGTTTAAATTAAAATTCGGGGACCGAATTTCTTTAAGGGGGGAAGATTGTAACATTTCAAAAAAAAAAAATATTTTTGGGGAATTTTTATAATTTAATAATAAAATATTGAATATTTTAAATAAGGCGGTATAATTAAATACCGATAAATGGGAAAAATTTGGAAAATTATGGAAATTACTAAAAAAAGGGTGTTTTATGGAATTATGCAATTTTTAAGTTTTTATGATTAATTATATGCTAAGTTAGTACTGATCGCGATAAAAAAATCGCTAATCGCGCTTTAAGCGTATTTTGTGCAAGCATGCACCATATCTTTTTATTAGCACTTGTTGCATTTTTACTACATGTTTTTGGGTACATGGCTTTTGTTTTAGGGTTACTATTGATGAGAGAAGGAAATTAGAAAAAGAAAAGGGTAAGAATAGAATAAAGAATTAAGTATGGGTAAGAGAGAGAAAGAGTGGGTGAGGAGTCAACCCATGTCTTGAGCCATTCCCTCATCATTTCTTTCACTCATTCCTCTCCCCTCTCTTCATCTTGCTGCTGCTGCTGCTTCCCCTCTCCTTCTCCTCCATCTTCAACCCCCAAAACTCCATGAAAAACACCTCAAAACCCAAATCCCATTTCATTAAAAAGATTCATGAGCTCACTAGCTATCCCATGGACCAAGAAAGCAAGGATTTTGTGTTAGTTATATGTATGCCCTAGAGGCCATTACTGTACATACGATGTATATTGTAGTGGATGCTAGGACATATATAGGGAGGACTTTCTTGCTCGACATGATAGTATGCTATCTGGTTGTACTTTATCTTAACATGTACTCTGATTGTCTCTACGTTACATGTTGATAAAGCCTTTAGGATATGTACTCGACTACTGGGACTATGATGAGATCATACTAGTGGGGCCACAGTAGTCGGCGAGTACATCCTATAACTGTTCCTAGTCGAGGGTGTATCGAGACAGGGCATCGATGCACCAGAGTAGACTAGCGTATACGCATCTTGACCCATATGATGGGCGATGGATGATCCCATATCCATCGGTGTTTGACATCAAGGATGGTGTACGGGTGCTCAGTGGAGACTGGGTACACTGGACGGACTCGCCGAGAACTCCCAGATGGTATTATACCATACGTCAGATGGCAGTTCTCCGGTGACACTGGTACAGAGTAGTCTGTTGATCCGAGATCGTCATAGAGTCTTGTGTGATTCCCACTGTGCTTTGATTTCCATCATACCACGTCCAAGAGGGCGTGCAAAAATGTGGCTTTTGGGTACAGTCCCGAATCATATGGAGGCAATGAGCGATAGGAGGGGATTCGTCTCTCCCGGTATAGGGAGTTGATGTTGTGCTGTGTTCGATTGGCTATAACCGGAAATCCCTGGCCAGGGTTGCTGAGATTTACTGGTAAGTGTTATCAGTAGTTTCTTGAACTGTTATAGACCTCAAATCGACACGACTTATCAAGCTACTGGGGTCTGACGTTTACCACCCCTAGGCGAGATTTGCAACATATCAGACGACGAGACCGGACTGTACGGGAGTGTTACTGTTTGGATTCGCAGGAGAATGTACAGGCTTGCTTGTTGATCTTCTGAGAGCTCAATACCTGGGTAGCTGTTACGTTTAGCTGACCGCTTGCAGCTTGTGGGTGTTTGATATGATCATCACCTACTGCCGGCGTATTGACGATTCTTTAGAGTCCTACACAGAGGTTTCTTGACTCAGGCAAAACGGAGTAGGAGCACATATGTGATATGTGCGGGACCGAGGATAATGGGATATGTGATACCGTATTATATTCTCGCGATATTTGATATCAGCCGGGTCATCGGATCAAGTGTTGATTCGATGAATCGGTACGGATAAATATTAGTCGGTTATATGCGATATAGCCGGATTGTCGGATCAAGTGTTGATTCGATAATTTAATGTATAATAATATATATGATATATTAAATTACATTAACTAATATTAGCTCACTAAAAGATTCTTTTTCTCACCGGATTAATATATTGATATATATGCGATATATGTTAATTGTATTATTTTCTTTTGTTACGATAAATATTATATATGTGATATATAATATTGTAACATGATATGATAACTAATGCAACTTGTTTAGTAGAAATTAAACATGGTTAGGGTTTGATTAGGGTTAAGGTTTTCTAGAAGTTTCTAGAAGCTTTCTTTCTTTGTCTTTGTTAAGATATTATGCTAGATATTTCCTTAACCTAACCAAACCTTTAACCTTAGTCAAATCTCTACAATGGTTAAGTGAACCATGGTTGCATAATTGATCATTATCTCCTTTTCCTATTCATCACAAAAGGATTATTATTATGTTCATCTTCTTCTTCTTTGCTTGAAATGGTTTCTTGCTTTGATTTTTGTGATGGATAAATATGAGAAAAAGATAAATAAAGAGAGCAAAAATCCTACTTCATCATCCTCATCTTCCCTTGCCATTTAGATGAGGGTGTTCACATCATTTCATGAGTGTTAGCTTGTGTTAAAGAAACTTCAAGGTAGATCATCTTAGTATCGAAGATCGGAAGCAAAGGTTGCGTCTTTCTCTTCGTGGAACCTCTCGAGAGTCCGGATCCCGATGATCGCAGCGAAGGGACCACAACACGGAGCATATGAAGTGAAGGACCGGATCTACAAAGGTTGTAATCCCTCTCACTTAGTGTTAAAGTGTTTAGCATGCTAGTTTTCGCCTAATCTCTAGTTTAAAGTTCCGTATTCGGGTTGTTCGGCACGGCTAAATTTTTAATCGGACATGGTTGATACCTCGTAGACCCTTGTGCGCGTGCCTAGCAACCCTACAGTGGTATCAGAGCCAAGCTAGAGCTTTAGGCGAAGTCTAGACGAAGTTTAAAGTCCGATCGAACCCGGAAAACCCGATATAACCCCTTCTCTGGAAATTTTCTGAAACTTTAGATTTTTGTGAATTAAAAATTGCCAAAAAAATTCAGCAGGGAATTCTATGAGTTACTGTGAAGCACGTGATGCTAACTCCACAAAGGAGGCGCGGAACCGCGGCCCAACCCTGGGTTTCGCGGCGGTTCCGCGGCCACTTTGGTGAGTTACACCACGTGGCTTGCACAGTAATTCTTGTCTTCAAGTGCTGAGTCTTCTGGAAATTTTTATTTTTTTTTATTCAACTGTTGAATTATCTGGGTTGTATTGGGGACATAAAGATTCGATCGGATATTTTAACTTTGTTTAGTTTTGTCCGGATAATTTTTAGAAACTGTTAAAAAGTTCGAACGGATATCAATAACTCACTTTTTCCCCTGTCGGAAAATTTTTCAAAAGTTGGATTTTTTCCTCGTGTTTAAGAATGTTCTAAGTCGTGCAAGTAACTCGGTGGACCCTCTAGAAGACAACAAACCTTAACTCGATTATGTGACCGTCTTGAACTGCCTTTTGAACCTTAGGGTTTGGGGCAGTACGGCATGCCACATGTGAGGCGTTGGCTTGACCCTTCTACGGCTGGACCATTGGTACTGTGGCATGTGATGGATGTTTTTTAAACTGATTTCAAGTGTTGAGATATATATTGGGGAAATCTTGGGTGTTTGATGATTCGATCGGAAAGTTTAACTTTGTCTATTTATCTGGAATATGATACAATATTTGGAATCCACAGGTAGTTATGAGATAACTAATTTGAATGTTATAAATCTAGAAGTTTAGTCTCAAATTGATCGGTTGCCACGGAATTTTGATGTGATCAAAAGTCCGTCGCAATCACGTAGCGTACGCGGATACTCGCCGGGTAAACTTAATAGACAGCTACGTCCCATAGCCCCGACCAAGTGACTGTAGGAGAACCCCGTCGCCGAAAGCATCCGTTCGGGTGCTCGCGGTAGCGGTGTTCCGCCTTGGTGCACTTCGTCGACGGCATCCAGGGGTGCGGCCGTCTACTAAAGTTTGCGACGAGCATTCGATCAGGACGTCGGGAATCTTGTTGAATTGCCCGACTTGATATTGAAAAGAGTTTTCGATAATGAGACTGAAATGCGGGGTTTATAATTGTTAGGCATGCGATGTCTAAGGAATTCATTTGGATTGGCATGCGATGTCTAAGGAGGTTGCGGATTCCAACTGTTGTAGTTTTACACTTTCTTTTCTGTGACCGTAAGCGTAGTATGTGGTGTATCGCCGGCTTCGTTGCTATACATCAACGACAATCGGGATACGCATACTTGCTTACGTCGATGATATGAGATATTATGTGTTGCTGTGATATGTTGTATTGGATCGTCGCGTTTGAATAGCCGGGGGTTTTATATGAGATGAGAGTTTTTCTTTTTCATTCATGTAAAATTCATTTGTATGTAATATTCTTTTATTGGGGCACTTCCAGGTAGCGGAAGATGTCACCGTTGTATATTATTTACTTTTCCGCATTAGGTAGACCCAAGGAGGGGAGCACAAGTAACCGGGTTCTAGGGTCCAGTGGGAGACCATCTCGAGGAGTCGAGACCGGGTCTCCTAACCCTAGAATTGGCAGTGTTACTTGCCGCTCTCGTAGGGGTCTAGGGATGTGGGTTTGGCTATTCATCGCGACCGTGGAATCCGTGTTTTATACAGGCTCGTATTGAAAACACGGACGTCCTAGTATATCCAATATTTCATATATGTTCTTCTGCTGCAATGTTCTGTGATGAGATCATATTACTGCCTGAGACGAATGTTTATATTATATATATGAGATATATGTTATATTGCAGATTTCGTTTCAAAAGAGATGCTTGTGAAGCATAATAAAATGGGACTTCATTAATGAGGTTAATGAAATAAAAGAAACCTAAGATGTTGTAGAAACTTGTTTTAAAAACTGGTAGCTACGGTTCTTGCTTTGCATCGCGGTGTTCCTTGTAGAACATCCTGCACCTTATTCGATAGGGAAAGGACCGAGATCCCTTCACCGGGAGTGACTCCTTTAGCAATAACTGGCAGATGCTACAAACTCGGTTTGTCTTTTGATTGCTTCTATAGTTCTTGCTTTGCACAGCGGTATATATGATATATCCTGCACCTTATTCGATGAGGAAAGGGCCGACGATCCCTTCACCGGGAGTGACCCCTTTAGCAAAACTAGAAAAGCCTCAAAAACACTCCATTTAAAAATCACTCGATTCTACAACGATATCAAGTTCATTACGCAAAGGGTTTTCTGAAAAACCCGTCGTAGCCCTCCGTCATTTCAGATAAGTACTTCATAGTATTCGTGCTGCGTTTGTTGACCTTGTCAAGGCGTAGTGTGCGGTAGCTATTTATGCTTATCTGCATAAGCATATGATGCGATTGGATTAGGGTAGTCGTGCGACTTTGTTGACCTTGTCAAGGGTCGTGCGGGTGGGTTTAATTCAATCAGGAAATGACGGGTTGAACTTGACTTGCGGTCTATGGTTTGTTGACCTTGTCAAGGTCATAGATCGCTTGGGGCAAAATATTATTGGGAATTTCAAGTGTTGAAATTTGCAATGAGATTGCATACCTTCTATAAGATAGTTGGATCCCGATACCCGCTGCGAGTAAGAGTTACTCCTGGGAGAGTTTTACACATTACAATTAGCCGATCAAGTAGGTGTCTAGAAAGGTGTTAACGGGGTTACGCCTCTGGGAAAACGAGGTTTACTTTAATTAGGTTCGTGCGATAGCACGAGGGACCTCCCTCAAAGTACCAACACTGGCCTGGCTGAAAGATTGGCGAACTTGTAGCATGCAATTAATCCCGGCTAGTCTTTCCTTTTAGGGTTTGAAGGAAGATTTGATTAAAACAGTGGGAGACATCCTGATTAGATATATTAGATAACCAATCTAATCTTGCAAGAGCATACCCTGAGTGTTTTCTTCTCTCTCTCTCCAGGTAGCGACCATATCACACCTTAATCAAGATAATAAAACGGATATATTGACCGAACCCACTTATTATACTGAGCTGGGGAACGCTGGTCCCGCTTCAGCTTATAATTGTTATAAGACAGAGTAGGAAATTGGGGAATACCAGATTTCCCGTGCCGCCCAAACGAAGAAAGTGCATGTTGATGCATCATCTTCGGGTGTGTTCGTTACAAAGAACTGTTTCTCAGTATCCTTTACGTCCTGGGTATGTGATACCAGATCAGGATCCCGCATATGTAATCTGTTACATGGGCTACAGAAAGGTAGAGAACTGAGAACGGGTGATAAGTTTCATGAGACAGAAAACGGTGCAAGTGTTGCAGCCAAGTCTGTTGGTCACTGTCACCCTGTATTATCAGAATACATTGATTCTGAACAAATGTTATTAGATACCGAACCTGATATACAAAATCATATCAGTTTCTTTATTTGTAAAGAAAAGATATAATTTTGTATTGTTGGATAATGTTTTGAACATTTCCTATATCAAGAGTTGATCGGTTCAGGCACGTTATCTAAAAGCATAGACATTCTAAATCAAACTACAGTTCTTAGTATACAGAACACACACAAGAGGAAGAGTTCAGAAATAAACGAATCCTTCTTGAGGTATTGTAGACTAGGTCATATCAATGCGACCCGACTAGCTAAGTTACATATAGATGCATATTTAAACTAGTTTGAATTTACATCTTGTGAAACTTGCCGGTCATGTCACAAAGATAAGATGATCACAGATCTGTTTGTTGGAAACAGAGAAAGAGTTAGTGAACTTTTGGGATTGATACATGCTGATGTATGAAGGTCCCCTGTCTACACATGCCAAGACCGGTTCTTTGTACTTCATTACATTCTCTGATAATCTCTCAAGATTCAGACATATGTTCCTGTTGAAACACAAGTCCGAACCTTTTGAGATATTCACAGAATATAAGTTAGAAGTAGAGAACCAAAATACGGGTAAAAGTATTATGTCCTATGATGTTATCAAGGAGGAGAATACTTAAGCACGGAATTCCTGGACTATTCTAAAGGAGAATGAGATTCTCTCTCAGCATTACTCCTCCGTATACACCACAGCACGTCGATGTATCGGGGTGGAGCCATAGCACCCTATGTGATATGGTGTGCTCTATGATGAGTACTACTGAGTTTCCTATTTCCTTTTGGGAGTTATGCACTTGAGAAGCTGCATACCTATTGAATAGGGTTCAAATCAAATCAGTTGCCTACCATTTCATATGTGATATGGAAAGGGAAGAGCCCATATCTTAAGTTTGTTAAGATTTGGGGTTGTCCGGCCTATGTCTAAAAGCAAAATCCGGACAAGCTCGAGGCAAGGTCTGTTATGTAGAACTGGAATGGTTCCAGCTATACAAACTACAGCTGATAATTTGGTAGAACCAAAGGATTCAATAGTTTCCAACGAACCTCAGCCTCTCCGCCGATCTAGTAGGGTTCCTCACCCACCTGAGAGATACTTCGGTTTCTCTATGACAGTGGGAGCAAGGATTGCATCATGAGATGATGACCCAACTATTTTTCGAGCTGGCCATCAGGAGTGGGACTCTGTAAGAATGGCTGGATGCTTATCGATCTGAGATGGAATCCTTATACACCAACAAAGTATGGACTTTGGTTGCTTTATCTGAAGGGTTAAATCCCCATCAGGAGCAAGTATATCTTGAGAAGGTTACTTGGTGTACATGGAAAAGTTGAGACTTTCAAAGCTAGACTTGTTAAAGGTTTGCATCATAGACCAGGTATGGATTATGTTGAAACCTTTTCTAAGGATCTATGCTTAAGTCCATCCAGATCCTACTTGCCACGGCTACA
The DNA here is from genome assembly GCA_030015575.1 of Agapanthus africanus. Classification (NCBI taxonomy): domain Eukaryota; kingdom Viridiplantae; phylum Streptophyta; class Magnoliopsida; order Asparagales; family Amaryllidaceae; genus Agapanthus; species Agapanthus africanus. The sequence goes on along the minus strand of CM057347.1, from coordinate 281,710,793 downwards.
TACCATGACTACGATATCTGGTGGTTGGGTGTCATGACTGCTTTTCTAAATGATGATTTAGAAGATAGCGTCTATAAGTACACAGCCAGAGGGCTTTGTAGACAGTGGGAGCAGCGGAAACATGTGCAAGATGTTTTATATGATAAAACAGGCATCGCGGAGTTGGAACATCTGTTTTGATGTGGTATTCAAAAAGTTTGACTTCATCAAAATGGTAGATGAACCTTGTATACACGAAAAGGTAGTAGAGAGTATGGTGGTGATCCTCGTAGAGTACGTGGATGACATACTCTTGATAGGGAAGGAGTTTCCTATGCTACGCTCGGTCAATCTCCGCTTATCACAAGGATTCTCCATATAAGATCAAAGTGATACCTCCTAAATCCTGGGTTTTGGATCTATGAGATAGATCTAATTGGATGTTAGGACACTCACTAGTTGTAGTGAGATGGTATCAATCAATCCTGAGGAGAATCACTGGAAAGGTTCCAGACTGATAAGGACGACTGAATGTCAGTCGAAGGCATTGTCTTCACCCTCAGTGGAGGGACGGTATGCTGGAAGAGTTCCAAGCTAGATACCGTGACATACTAGACGATTAAAGGCAAGATACATCGTTACCAAGGATGCTACCAAAGAGGCAGTCTGGATATATATATAAGTTCATAAGATGAACTTCGTTCCTACCATTGTGTGACAATGGAGTTGTGGCTTCAGCCAAGGAACTACCGTCCCATCAGAAATCCAGATATAATTCTTAGGCAGTATCACCTGATCATGGAGATGGTTGATCTCCAGGGAGATCGAGGTTAGGAGAGTAGACACAGAGGACAACAGCGCGGATCCACTCACGAAGGCCTTTTTCCCAGTAGAGACTTTTAAGGGATGGTTGAGTATGAGATACATCAACCGCAGCTAATTGTTGGGTATGTGATACCACAACAGATGGCCCTAGTGCAAGTGGGAGATTGTTAGTTATATGTATGCCCTAGAGGCCATTGCTGTACATACGATGTATATTGTAGTGGATGCTAGGACATATATAGGAAGGACTTTCTTGCTCGACATGATAGTATGCTATCTGGTTGTACTTTATCTTAACATGTACTCTGATTGTCTCTATGTTACATGTTGATAAAGCCCTTAGGATATGTACTCGACTACTGGGACTATGATGAGATCATACTAGTGGGGCCACGGTAGTCGGCGAGTACATCCTATAACTGTTCCTAGTCGAGGGTGTATCGAGACAGGGTATCGATGCACCAGAGTAGACTAGCGTATACGCATCTTGACCCATATGATGGGCGATGGATGATCCCATATCCATCGGTGTTTGACATCAAGGATGGTGTACGGGTGCTCAGTGGAGACTGGGTACACTGGACGGACTCGCCGAGAACTCCCAGATGGTATTATACCATACGTCAGATGGCAGTTCTCCGGTGACACTGGTACAGAGTAGTCTGTTGACCCGAGATCGTCATAGAGTCTTGTGTGATTCCCACTGTGCTTTGATTTCCATCATACCACGTCCAAGAGGGCGTGCAAAAAGGTGGCTTTTGGGTACAGTCCCGAATCATATGGAGGCAATGAGCGATAGGAGGGGATTCGTCTCTCCCGGTATAGGGAGTTGATGTTGTGCTGTGTTCGATTGGCTATAACTAGAAATCCCTGGCCAGGGTTGCTGAGATTTACTGGTAAGTGTTATCAGTAGTTTCTCGAACTGTTATAGACCTCAAATCGACACGACTTATCAAGCTACTGGGGTCTGACGTTAACCACCCCTAGGCGAGATATGCAACATATCAGACGACGAGACCGGACTGTACGGGAGTGTTACTGTTTGGATTCGCAGGAGAATGTACAGGCTTGCTTGTTGATCTTCTGAGCGCTCAATACCTGGGTAGCTGTTACGTTTAGCTGACCGCTTGCAGCTTGTGGGTGTTTGATATGATCATCACCTACTGCCGGCGTATTGACGATTCTTTAGAGTCCTACACAGAGGTTTCTTGACTCAGGCAAAACGGAGTAGGAGCACATATGTGATATGTACGGGACCGAGGATAATGCGATATGTGATACCGTATTATATTCTCGCGATATTTGATATCAGCCGGGTCATCGGATCAAGTGTTGATTCGATGAATCGGTACGGATAAATATTAGTCGGTTATATGCGATATAGCCGGATTGTCGGAGCAAGTGTTGATTCGATAATTTAATGTATAATAATATATATGATATATTAAATTACATTAACTAATATTAGCTCACTAAAAGATTCTTTTTCTCACCGGATTAATACATTGATATATATGCGATATATGTTAATTGTATTATTTTCTTTTGTTACGATAAATATTATATATGTGATATATAATATTGTAACATGATATGATAACTAATGCAACTTGTTTAGTAGAGATTAAACATGGTTAGGGTTTGATTAGGGTTAAGGTTTTCTAGAAGTTTCTAGAAGCTTTCTTTCTTTGTCTTTGTTAAGATATTATGCTAGATATTTCCTTAACCTAACCAAACCTTTAACCTTAGTCAAATCTCTACAATGGTTAAGTGAACCATGGTTGCATAATTGATCATTATCTCCTTTTCCTATTCATCACAAAAGGATTATTATTATGTTCAGCTTCTTCTTCTTTGCTTGAAATGGTTTCTTGCTTTGATTTTTGTGATGGATAAATATGAGAAAAAGATAAATAAAGAGAGCAAAAATCCTACTTCATCATCCTCATCTTCCCTTGCCATTTAGATGAGGGTGTTCACATCATTTCATGAGTGTTAGCTTGTGTTAAAGAAACTTCAAGGTAGATCATCTTAGTATCGAAGATCGGAAGCAAAGGTTGCGTCTTTCTCTTCGTGGAACCTCTCGAGAGTCCGGATCCCGATGATCGCAGCGAAGGGACCACAACACGGAGCATATGAAGTGAAGGACCGGATCTACAAAGGTTGTAATCCCTCTCACTTAGTGTTAAAGTGTTTAGCATGCTAGTTTTCGCCTAATCTCTAGTTTAAAGTTCCGTATTCGGGTTGTTCGGCACGGCTAAATTTTTAATCGGGCATGGTTGATGCCTCGTAGACCCTTGTGCGCGTGCCTAGCAACCCTACATTTTGGACACTTGGGGCAACTCAAGAAAATTATTGAGTTGCCAAATGAGGTATTTTCTGAACCTTTATCTTAGTGTTTCCATTACTTTTACCCCCATGTTAGATTAGAACCGATATTATGTGGTTTGGGTTATCTTTGAAAATTCTAGTTAGGGTTAATGGAAACTTTGAGGGTTGTGATGTGAAATTGAGCTCAGTAGAGGCCACACAAACCCCCTAGTGCTAGAATTCAGGCCTAAAACAGAGACTACAACCCCGGAATATGGATTTAGAAAAGCCGATATCGGAAAATTGTGGATTCTGTGTGGGTTAAATGAAATCTGCTAACACTCGAGCTACTTTAAAATTATTTTGCAAGGACTGTGATACATGCAGGTGATTTGGAACATACCCTAAAGACCCTAGCCCCTGATTCCATTCCTTGGCCGCAGAAATATTCTGTCTGGCCGCAATTTGCGGCCAGACCTGGGCCAATGTGCCTCGTATTGGTTCTGTGGTTCCCTGATCAGGAAAATAGACCCTTGGCATATGCAAAATTGACCAATTTGACCTAGGGTAAAATCTGGGACCTTTTTCCTAAGTTGCTGTTTTGATTCAGAGTTTCATTTTGCGTATTTTGAATTCTGGATTCTCGTATTTGTATTTTACCTCGATCACTTGACGTTCGTACGACGATATCGAGGGTTGTTTGATGGTTTTAAAGCGTAGTCCATAGGTTCTAACCTATAGACCTTAGCGTGTCGTTTTGGTTTTCCGATGTGATTTTAATGTGCGTTTGCGATTGTGTTATCTTTGTAGGTACCTTCACGAGGGTTTCATATGATGAAGAAGATGAAGGCGATATCGACACCGACATGCAGGATGCAAGGTGAGTAGATTATATCTACGGGGGAAGTCCGGTGGATGGCGTATAGCACCCCCGCAATTCGATGTTTAGTATATATATATATGATAGCGTTATGTGTGACATGGATTTTCTAGATGTGATTAGGTGTACTATGGTTAGATTAGGGTTTAGAAGTAAACTAGTATAGTTTCCTAGTAGCGAACCCTAGAATAGGTTTACACCCACACACACACATACTTATTTGTTATACTTATACCTAGAAGATGAGGATAGTGGATGATATTGGGAGATGAGTCGATGAGATTGGGCATAGTGCCATAAGATCAGTGATATGATGTGGTTCGTATTTGGGATACGACGTGAGATTTTAGCGGGCCTTTGGACGTGTGTTTTACACACGCATTTATATAGATGGTATCAGTTGTACTAGACTTAGATCAGTACCCCAGTTCATGAGATATGATGATAAGGATACCAGATAATTGATGAGATGAATGTGATATTGACCCGTACCCAGATTCGGGATGCCGTGCGATGATTTACAGTACGAGCTTTATTTGATGATATGATCCGCACTCATGACCCGAGGATGCCATATGATATTGTATCGTACGCGGTACGTTTGAGGCGGGATCACCGACTATATATATATATATATATATATATATATCGACTCAGATTTAGGTGGTTTCCATACCCCTGCCGATTGACTTGTTAGTTAGATCTGTAGTTTGCTTAGTAGATGTTAGGCTAGGCCGATGTCATACCTATTTCAAAACTAACAAATCGAGAGTACTTTAAAGACATGCAAAAGGATTCTACGGATATTTTCAAAAGACGCATCTTTTCTTAAAAACACCGTAGCCCTTATTTTCCTAAAAAACCCCGATTCGTTTACTTTCAAATGGCAAAACAGCATGACATGGATACATTGATATAGATTTTGCACTGCCGTGTTTATTATTCATTTGCCGCATATTCTTGCTATTCGCATCGCATTGCATGTGAAATTGTGTTTATTGTTATTTCAAAACCATGCTGTTAGCACACCAGCACCATTATCGATGATGCATATGTTCCACGTACACCTGATTGACGGCTCACACACTTCATCATCGATAATTGCCATGTCACTACACTGTTAGGACTGTTGCATTCAGGATATGACTCCTTGCATGGCATACTTGTGCACGTACCTATTGTACACTCATACTTGTGCACCTACCTATTGTACACTCATACTTGTGTACGTACCTATTGTACACTCATACTCGTGTACGCACCTATTGTACACTCATACTTGTGCACATACCTATTGTACACTCATACTTGTGCACATACCTATTGTACACTCATACTGGTGCACATACCTATTATACATACATATTTGCACATACATAGATGATTCTGGCTTGATTAGAGATTTGGGAACCGCAAGATACTTTTAAAACTAATTCAATTCAAAAGAGCGGTTTCCCTCAATATGTGCATATTATTATTCCATGTTGCATGATATACTGATATGCTTACATTTCCTTTACATGTCGCATACATCATGCTTTATGATTATACGTATTGAGATATGTTGTTTCCATGATATTTCTGGATTTGGGAACCGTGGGTATTTCAAAGAGAGTATGTATTGTTTTAAAAACCTGGTTACCCTTGATATGATATTTCAGTGCGTCCACCATGTGTTTTCTCGGTTCTGAGAGTGGCATGTGAAACCCGATTCGAGGAGCGGTAGGCACCGTCTGCGGGTCCATGGTGGACCCGGTGAGGTACCCCGGGAAAAGAAGACTCGTATATTTTAGACGGTGAGCCCGGCAGGGGAGCACTACCCATCGGTGATAGTATTTGAGCTCGGCGGATATCCGGAGGATACCAACCGGAGTTGAGAGATGATACGGGCAGATCCGGACTGACGGAGCCCTACATATGTGAGGATTTACATGCCGATGCTGGGTACAGGTTTCATGATGTTTTCGAGTGTCGATGCTGGACACTCAGGTTCCATGATTTTTATGTGTCGTGAGGGACACACGTTGATTTATATCCTCATACTTCCATGCATATGCTTTATGATATTTACATGCATGATGCTTATTGTCATTGGGTGACACGTGGACGGGATCCACATACATACAGACATTGATTACATAGTTGGATGATATCCACATACTTATAGACTTCATGATATAGTTGACATTGATTCATGTTGATTACATTGATCATACCTCATATTTATGATATGTTATTACCTGAGGCACTGACACGAGCACTTGGGATTACACTTATATATAGATGTTTACCACTGCTACCTTATCATGCTTCAGACTTATTCATATTGAGCATATTTTATTATTTATCGTATTGACCTTGGATTGTGTCATAGATACGATTTCTGCTCTGTGATGTTTTCTATTCACGAGTTGGCAACTCACCCCTGTTGTGCCACAGTTCTTGCAGGTTTTGCCGTACAGGTTCCATTCCAGCTTTCCGGCACACTGCTTCCCTTACGGGTGATTTGCTTTGGTAGGTGGGTTCTTTTGCATCAGAACCACCATTGTATATGTATTATTCAGTTGTATCTAGTAATTCCATCCACCAAACTTGTATATTGTTTCAGACATAGAAAACCAGTTATGTATTATTTCGACCTTAATGTCGCGCGTTGTAGTATTATGGTTTTCATGCTGATTTTGAGTTTCTTTTTTTTTTAGTTTTGATCCTCGCCCTTCGGCGTTGTATATTTTACTACTTGCGTGGTTGTGACCGTCGATTGACGAAGAGCTAGCTCCCGTTTGGGGATGCCTTTTATCATTATGCATATATTATTCTTGTTGTACCCTTTTCGGGGCCAGTATTTACAAAGGAAACTCTGCCGAAATTTTCAGAAAGGGCTAGAGATTTTTAAAATGCATATTCGGCTTACTTATTTTAAAAACCTTGCTTTTAAAATATGTTTTCTTTACTTCAAAAAAAATAGTTTTCCTTATTTACTTCTTAAAATGGTTTTAGATTTCTGGGATTTTGGCTTACTTGAATTAGATGGGGTCCTATAGACTTCATATGATTCAAGGGCCAGTCACGGGCTATTTCGGGTCGTGACAAGGGACTTCGCATGGATCATCTTCGGCACGAAGGTCATCGGAGGAATCTCTTCCAAACCTTCAAGTAGAGCCTAGTGGAGTCGCGGGACTACTACACGGAGCATGTGAAGTGAAGGACTCGATCTACGAGGGTATAGCCATCTTTCACTTCTTCTAGTTTTCTTGATATCAAACATATACCATAATCAACTACCTAAAGATCTTGGATAGTCTAGCTTAGCACCTATAAAAATTTGTATTTGGCATGCTTGATTCCACTTGGACTTCATAGTGGTGCTAGGGTAGACTTTCATTTGTTTCTTGGCATGCCCACTTTTTGGAAACTCAATTTCTTGAAAAAGAAATAAGTGGGAGCGCAATAGAACTGGAAGAAATTCCAAAACCACAAGCTATTACTGAAAGCATGGTGGAACCGGAAGTTTCGAAAGAACCGAACATCCCCGTGCTACTATGCAGGACTAGTAGGCAGTCTCATCCGCCCGAGAGATACTATGGTTTTCTCATATATGGAGATAGAGAGGATTGCATCATCGACGATGATGAGCCAACTAGCTTCCAGAAAGTCATTCAGAGCAGAGACTCGGTAAAATGGCTGGATGCAATGCGGACCAAAATGGAGTCCATATACACCAACAAAGTATGGACTTTGGACATTGCTCCAGAAGGGGTAAAACCCGTAAGCTGCAAATGGATCTTCAGAAAGAAGATTGATGTAGATGGACAGGTTGAAACCTATAAGGCTAGACTTATTGCAAAAGGTTTTCGTCAAAGACCTGGTTTGGACTATGATGAGACCTTTTCTCCAGTGGCTATGCTTAAATCCATTCGGATCCTTCTTGCCATTGCTGCCTTCCACGATTATGAAATTTGGCAGATGGAAGTAAAGACCGCTTTTCTGAATGGAAATTTGGAAGAGTGTGTTTATATGGATCAGCCAGAGGGTTTCATAGAGAGTGGGAGCAGCGGAAGAATGTGGAAGTTGCTTAAATCCATTTATAGATTAAAGCAGGTACCGCGGAATTGGAACATCTGTTTTGATGAGACGGTCAAGAAATTTGACTTTATCTAAAATCCAGATGAACCATGCATCTATAGTAAAATTGTAGCGAGAAGTGTGGTATTCCTCATCTTGTACGTGAATGACATTCTCTTGATAGGAAATGATATTCCTATACTACAATCAATCAAAGGATTCTTGGCACAAAAGTTCTCCATGAAGGACCTGGGTGGTGCCTCCTACATTATGGGGATCCGGATCTATCGTAATAGATCTAAACGCATATTGGGACTTTCACAGTCCAAGTACATCGACGCCATACTGAAAAGATTCAGTATGGAAGATTCAAAGCGCGGTAATCTACCGGCTTGTCACGGAATTACCCTTTCCAAAAAGATGTCTTCTAAGACTGATTTGAAAAGGGATCGCATATCTACTATACCCTACACTTCTGCGGTAGGCTCTATAATGTATGCGATGTTGTGTAACAGACTAGATGTAGCTTACGCACTGAGCATTGTAAGCAGATATCAGTCAAACCCAAGTGAGAAGCAATGGATAGCAGTAAAAAACATTCTCAAGTACCTGAGAAGGACTAAGGAGATGTTCTTGGTGTACAGCGGAAAAGACCTCCAGATCGAGGCCTTTGCTGACTCCAGCTTCCAGAGTGACAAGGATGACTCCAAGTCCATGTCGGGTTATGTCTTTACCCTAAATGGAGGGGCGGTCTGTTGGAAGAGCTCCAAGCAGGACACCGTTGCTGACTCGACGATGAAAGCGGAGTGTATCACTGCATGTGACGCCGCGAAAGAAGCAGTTGGATCAGGAAGTTCGTAACAAAGCTTCAGGTGGTTTCGTCCATTTTTGATCCAATACCGCTGTATTGTGACAACAACGGCGCTATAGCTTTAGCGAAGGAACCAAGATCCCATCAGAAGTCCAGACACATCTTGAGAAGGTACCACCTGATCAGGGAGATCGTTGATCGCCGGGAGATCGATGTGCGGAGAGTAGAGACAGATAACAACACTACAGATCCACTCACAAAGGTCATCCCTCAGACACAGTTTGAGAGGCTGATCGAGATGATAAGTTTGCGATATGCCAATACATGGCCTCAGTGCAAGTGGGAGATTGTTAGTGAGATATGCTCTAAAGGCCATTATTGTATCATACTGGACTGTATATTACATATTGAAAGCTTGGGATATTCACAGTTATAATAACAGTCTTGCTCAAAATGGTAGTATGCTACCTGGTTTGATTCTGCCTCAATATGTGCATATGTTTCTTATAGCATATTGCTAATACATATTGGTACAGCCTTTGGGATTTTTGCTTGACTACCAGCGTTGTGACAGTCGCACTAGTGGAGGCTGGGTAGTTTATAAGCACATCCTTATACAAGTCCCTAGTCGTAGGATTATCGAGACGGGCCATCGATAATCTAGAGTAGACCAGTGTATACGCTTCTCATCCCAGCAGGGGAGATGATCTGTCCCACAACCATGAGTACGTCGTACTGGAGATAGTATATAGGTACTCATTGGGTTATGAGTTACACTGGACAGGACTCGTTGGGAACTGCTGGTTGGTATTATACCTATCGTCAGGTAGCAGTTCCCGGATGGCATGAGTACAGGTTAGTCCATGGACTTGACATCGCACTTCGCCTCAAGTGTGTTCCCACTGCACTTAGATTACTACCCTACCACGGCTCAAAGGGGTCGTGCAAATAGGTAGTAGTTGGGTGCAGTCCCGAAGCACTTGAAGGAAGTAGCGGTTAAATAGGATTCGTCTCTCCCAGTATTAGGGGTTGATATCGCGCAGTGTTCGGAAAGCCATTACTCAAAGTCCCTGGCCAGGGCAATCGAGATTTACTGGTAGGCACTCTACTAGTTTCTCAGGATGTTTTGGGCTCTACTCCGGCACGACTTATTGAGCTATTAAGGGTCTGACGTTTACCATCCCCCCTAGGCCATATATGCGAGTATCTTAGACGAACAGACCGGACTGTACGGAGATTTTCACAGACCGGCTTAGTAGGAGTTCGGATGAGTTTGCTCATCGGCCTTTTTATCGATGGATACCTTGCTAGCCATTACGTATAGCTAGTACCGCTGACGTGCTTGTTGTTAAACCCACTGCCAGCGTACTGTCGAATCTTTAGAGTTCCACACAGAGGGTTTCCCTGCTTCGGGCGAAACGATATAGAGGCCGTATGGTTTTACGGCAGGGTTCCGATCATATACGTGTACTTGTGCACGTATGATGTTCGGGCGGATAATACTAGTGGACTTTGGTTTAAGCCGGATCCTAGTATTATATTGTTGGATTATTTTCATCTCTTATGTATTCATATTTTTCGGAATACGGATACGGGTATGTATATACGGTGAGGGGTAGTCTTGTAATTTACTCAAGAGTGCTTCTAGAAGAAGACACCTCATTTGTTATATTAACCATTTTGTTAAATGGTTAATGAGGTGGAGAGTGAGGTGTAGATTATCATTTAATGAAGCATGGCTACTTAGTGACTCATATGGTGACTCATGGGGTCACTTTTGAAGCATGGTTAATTCATTTGGGGTGAATTATTATTTGCTTCATTATCACAACACTTAGCCATCTTCATGATTATGCTACTCACTACACTCTCACTTCCTCAAGCTTTCTTCTTCTTCCTCAACCCTAAAAGTCTCATGTGTTGAGAAACCTTGGTTATTTGAGACAAACTAATCCATCGTCACTCTCTACATTCTCTAGGCTATCTAGTTTAGCGAACTAGGTATCCTAGTTACCTCGGTTTAAAGGTTGGAGCTCAAAACATATACTCTCGGGTGGATCTCCTTTGACTTGAGGAGGCCGATCTTGCAATCTCGATCCGATCTTTGAAGAGCCAAGGAGAGGAGGACAAGAAGACCCGAAGGACTTGTACACGGAGGTATAACACTTCTACATAGTAGTTAAACCTCCTAATTGTTAGCTAGCTAGGTTCAAGGTAAGATCCTAGAGTTTAGTCAGTTTTGCGAAGCATAGAAAAATCGTTTTTTGCACATTCCGCCTCCCCGTGAACCCGCGGGGTGCGCGACATCGACTTACACTTGTGCTCCCCGCCTTGGGTCTATCATAATGCGGAAAAGTAAATAATATACATCAATGGAGACATAATCCTCAACCCGGAAGTGTCCCAATAAAAGAATATTACGTACAATTTTACATGAATGAAAATAGAAAAATTCTCATTTCACGCAAAAAAACCCGGCTATTCAATCACGACGATCCAATATAACATATCACAGCAACACATAACATCACATGTCATCAACATAAGTAAATATACATATCCTGAATGTCGTTGACGTATAGCAATGAGATCGGGGATACCCCACATATTACACTTACGGTCGCAGAAAAGAAATAAAAAACTACAATATTTAGAATTTGCATATTCCTTAGACATCATAAACCCAGAATATCACATATTCCGGATTTCATGCCTAACCCTATAAACCTTGCATTTTAGTTTCAAATTGAAAACACTTTTCAATAACTCAGTCGGGTAATTCAACAAGATTCCCGATAAAATGATCGAATGCTCGTTGGGAACTTTAGTAGATGGCCGCACTCCCGATGCCGTCGACGAAGTGCACTTAGACGGAACAACGCGGCCGTGAGCACCTGAGTGGTGGTTTTGGCTATGGGGTTCTCCTATAGTCACTTGGTCGGGGCTATGGGAAGTGGCTATCTAGTAATGTTACCCAGCGAGTGTTCGCGTACAATACGAGATTGCGACAAAGTTTTGAACCGAATCAAAACTCCGTGGCAATCGATCAAACGAGACTAAACCGCTAGATTTACTAAACACTAATTAGTTTTCACAAAACTAATTTAATGTGGATTCCAACTATTGTATCACATATCAAATTTAAACCCAAAACGATGTTAAATTGCGACTTCGAAACACTTCGAATTGCCTTAACAGAAAGATAACATCACATGCAATCTTAGCAAAATCAAACATAACCTGAAACCCTAATTCCAAGAGTTAAGAACACTAGAGAAATTAGAGGCCCAAATCCCAAAACTTGGCCGGCCACAGAGTCAAAATTCAAGGCCTAAATCCCAAAGCTTTGATACCATAAGTGTGCCTTAGCATCACCATTGGGTTTTTACCCGCATCAAGTATGCAATTTTAAAAATTATTGGGTGCTAAGCTACACTAACCTAAAATCTAACTAGAGTATTAAGGTTTAAGTAATGATATAACAAGTTTTATTCTAAGTGAAAGAAATAACAACCTTTTTAGACCAAGTCCTTCACTTCTAAAGCTCCGGGTAGTAGTCCCTACGACTCCTCGTAGCTCCACTTGAAGAAGGAACAAGATTGCTTCGCGATCTTCGTGTCGAATATGATCCACCTTGAAGCTTCTCTAATTCAAGCTACATCTTCACTAATCTACTATTAGTGAATGAAACAACCTATACTTAATGACTAATTGAGTGTAGGTTGATGAAGTAGGGTGTTTAACTCACTTGGATTACTCTAAAGCCCTAGGGTTCACAACACATGTGAGGGTTAGGGCTTTGAGGAGGAAGGAGGAGATAATGGTGAGAGCAAAAGAAACGAGCTCAAGGAAAAATCAAGTGAGTGAAAGAGTGAAGAATGGCTCTCATAATACCCTCACATATTGAAGCATGCGATATTTTTCAATAAATAAAACCAACCATGCTTTTATAGTGAAAGCAAACTAATAAACAAATGAAAAATGTCATGCTTCACCCATGCCCAAAATATCTCCCATTTTCCACCTCAATTCTATTTCTAAAATAGATAATTCTAATATATATATTGCAGGGTTCCCTAGAATGGCAACAAGGTTTCGGGAGGCATCGTCCATGCCAAATTCAAAAATTTGTCGTTCAAGCTAACCCTAACTTAGAATCGTTAACTAGAAATCGGACGGAATGCAATGCAAATAACTTCGCATATGAAAGTGAACAAGGAATAAAACCTTTGTAGATCGGTCTTTCACTTCAATAGCTCCGTGTAGTAGTCCCTTCGCTGCGATCATAAAGTCCCGGACTCTTGAGAGGCTTCCATGAAGAAATGAACATGCTTGCATCGAAGTCTTCAAGGCCGAAGATGATCTACGTCGAGGAGACACTAACCCAAGCTATCTCTTCAATAATTGTGGAAATAGTGAAGCAAACACCCTATACTAAATGGCAAGTAGTAGAGGATGATGAAGTTGGAAGTGGGCTCACTTTAGAATTGATTTTCTCACATTTTTCCTCACATCTCCATTGAAGCTAGAAAGCTTTGAGGAAGAAGAAGAAGAAAACTATTATGAAAATTATCCAAAATGAATAATTGGCAACCATGGGTGAGTTAAGCATCATATGCTTAACCCTTGTAGAGACTAAACTAAGGTTAAAGATAATAGGTTAGGTTAACAAATATCTAAGTATAAAACAAATTAGTAGACTTGGTCAATGGTTCCAAAAGCTTCTCCAAGCTTCAACCATTTGTCCAATTTCCACATAATTTGTAATTTACTTTGATAAATAAAACCCTAGGATTATCTTTAAGATGGTATAAGTCTTATACACCCATATTGCATGGTATAAGTAATATACACCCAAACTGCCTCTTTGGTAGTATCTTTGATAGCGATGTCACCAGCCTTTATCGTCTAGTTTGCCACGGCATCTGGCTTGGAACTCTTCCAACATACAGTCCCTCCACTGAGGGTAAAGACAATGCCTGTGACTGACATTCAGTCGACCTTACCACCCTGGAAGCTATCCAGTGATTCTCCCCAGGATCGATTGATACCATCTCACTACACCTACTGAGAATCCTAACAGCCATTTAGATCTATCTTATAGATCCATAACCCAGAATTTATGAGGTATCACCTTGATCCTTTATGGAGAATCCTTGTGATAAGAGGAGATTGACCGAGTGTAGCATAGGAAACTCCTTTCCTATCAAGAGTATGTCATCCACGTACAATACGAGGATCACCACCATACTCCCTGCTACCTTTTTGTATATACTAGGTTCATCTACCATTTTGATGAAGTCAAACTCTTTGACTACTATATCAAAACAGATGTTCCAACTCCGCGATGCCTGCTTTAACTCATAAAGCAACTTGCACACGTTTCCGCTGCTCCCACTGTCTACGAAGCCCTCTGGCCGTGTACTTATAGACGCTCTCTTCTAAATCACTATTTAGAAAAGCAGTCATGACACCCAATCGCCAGATATCGTAGTCATGGTATGTAGCAATGGCAAGTAGTATCCGGATGGACTTAAGCATAGGCATTAGAAAAGGTTTCATCATTATCCACTCCTGTTTGATGACGAGAACCTTTTGCAATAAGCCTTAGCTTTGAAAGTCTCAACTTTTCCATGTACGCCAAGTAATCTTCTCAAGATATACTTGCTCATGATGGGGATTTAACCCTTCAGATATAGCAACCAAAGTCCATACTTTGTTGGTGTATATGGATTCCATCTCAGATCGCTTAGCAACCAGCCATTCTCACAGAGTCCCCACTCTTGATGGCCTGCTCGAAACTAGTTGGGTCATCATCTCATGATGCAATCCTCGCTCCCACTGTCATTGAGAAAACCGAAGTATCTCTCAGGCGGATGAGGAACCCTACCAGATAGGCGGAGAGGCTGAGGTTCGTCGGGAACTATTGAATCCTTCGGTTCTACCAAATCATCAGCTGCAGTTTGTATAGCTAGAACTCCTTCCAGTTCTACCTTATGACCACCACTAATTTCTTTACAAGAAATTCCTTTTCTAAAAAGGTGGCATGCCGAGAAATAAAATACCTTTTGTTCCTCGGTGTGGTAGAAGATATTCCCTTGCGAATGCTTAGGATATCCAACAAACTTCCACAGAACTGACCTTACCTCGAGGTTGTCCGGATTTTGCTTTTAGACATAGGCCGGACAACCCAAATCTTAACTTACTTAAGAGATGGGCTCTTCCCATACCATATCACATATGGAGTGGTAGGCACATGATTTGGTTGGAACCTGATTCAATAGGTATGCAACTTCTCAAGTGCATAACCCCAAAAGGAAATAGGCTACTCGGTAGTACTCATCATAGAGCACACCATATCACATAGGGTGCGATTACTCCGCCCCGATATACCAACGTGTTGTGGTGTATACGGAGGAGTAATGCTGAGAGAGAATCTCATTCTCCTTTAGAATAGTCCAGGAATTCCGTGCTTAAGTATTCTCCTCCCTGATCTCATCAAAGGACATAATATTTATACCCGTTTTGGTTCTATACTTCTAACTTATATTCTTTGAATTTCTCAAAAGCTTCAGACTTGTGTTTCAACAGGAACATATGCCCGAATCTTGAGAGATCATCAGTGAATGTAATAAAGTACAAAGAACCAGTCCTGGCATGTGTAGACAGGGGACCTACATACATCATCATGTATCAATCCCAAGAGTTCACTAACTCTTTCTCTGTTTCCAATAAACGGAGCTATGGTCATCTTATCTCTGTGACATGACTGGCAAGTTTCACAAGATGTAAATTCAAACCGATTTAAATATGCATCTAAATGTAACTTAGCTAGTTGGGTCGCATTGATATGACCTAGTCTACAATGCCTCAAGAAGGATTCGTTCATTTTTGAACTCTTCCTGTTGTGTGTGTTTTATACGTTAAGAACTGTGGTTTGATTTAGAACATATATGCTTTTAAATAACGTGCGTAAACCGATCAACTCTTGATATAGGAAATGTTCAAAACATTATCCAAGAATACAAAATTATATCCATCTTTACTAAAAAAAAGAGACCCGTATGATATTGTATATCAGGTTCGGTATCTAATAACATTCGTTCAGAATCAATGTATTTGGTAATACAGGGTGATAACTGCCAACATACTTGGCTGCAACACTTGCACTGTTTCCAACTCTTGAAACTTTATCACCCATTCTCAGTTCTCTACCTATCTGTAGCCCATGTAACATATTACATATGTGGGATCCTGATCTGGTATCTCATACCCAGGACGTAAAGGAAACTGATAAACAGTTCTCGGTAATGAACACACCCGAAGAAGATGCATCAACATACACTTTCTTCGTTTGGGCAGCACGAGAATTCTGGTAATCCCATATTTCCTGCTCGGTCTTATAACAATTATAAGTTGGAGCGGGACCAACATTCCCCAGCTGAGTATAATAAGCGGGTTCGGTTAATACATCCGTATTATTATCTTGATTAAGGCGTGACATGGTCGCTACCTAGAGAGAGAGAGAGAAGAAAACACTCTGCGTGCGCTCTTGCAAGATTAGATTGGTTATTATTTTATCTAATCAGGATAGCTCCCACTATTTTAGTCAAATCTTCCTTCAAACCCTAAAAGGAAAGACTAGCCGGGATTAATTACACCCTACAAGTTCGCCAATCTTTCGGCCAGGCCAATGTCGGTACTTTGAGGGAGGTTCCCAGTGCTTTCGTACGGACCAAATTAAAATAAACCTCGTTTTCCCAGAGGCATAACCCCGTTGACACCTTTCTAGACACCTACTTGATCGGCTAATTATGATGTGTAAAACTCTCCCAGGAGTAACTCTTACTCGCAGTGGGTATCGGGATCCAACTATCTCATAGAAGGTATGCAATCTCTTTGCAAATCTCAACACTTGAAATTCCCGATAATTCTTTTACCCCTAGCATGCTATGACCTTGACGCATGCCAAACAACCCATAGTCCGCTAGTCAAGTTCAACCCGTGCATTTCCTGATTGAATTAAACCCACCCGTACGACCTTTAACGCATGCTAAACAACGCCGTATGAATACCCTAATCCAATCGCATCTCATGCTACAGATAAGTACTAATCAGCTCCCGTACACTACGCCTTGACGCATGCCAAACTACCATAGCACGAATACTAAATAATACTTATCTGAAATGACGAAGGGCTATGCAGGTTTTTATGAAAACTATAAGCGTAATGAACTTGATATCGTTGTAGAAACAAGTGATTTTGAAAAGGATTTTTTTTAGGCTTTTTCTAGTTTTGTTAAAGAGGTCACTCCCGGTGAAGGGATCTCGGCTCTTTCCTTATCGAATAAGGTGCTGGATATTCTATAAGGAATACCGCTATGCAAAGCAAAAACTATAAAAGCAATCAAAAAACAAATCGAGTTTGTAGCATCTGCTAGTTTCGCTAAAGAGGTCACTCCGGGTGAAGGGATCTCGGCTCTTTCCTTATCGAATAAGGTGCTGGATATTCTACAAGGAATACCGCTATGCAAAGCAAAAACTATAGCTACCAGTTTTTAAAACAAGTTTCTACAATATCTTTTAGGTTTCTTTTATTTCATTAATCTCATTAATGAAGTCCCATTTATTATGCTTCCCAAGCATCACATATGAAACGAAAGCAGCAATATTAATTATATCTTATATATATAATATATAGGAATTCTTCTGAACATATCACAGTGATCACATCACAGAGCAGCAGAAGATAACATATGAAATATTGGATATACTAGGATTTCCGGGTTTTATTTTAAGCCAGTATAAAACATGGATTCCACGGTCGTGATGAATAGCCAAACCCACATTCCTAGACCCCTACAAGAGCGTCAAGCAACCCTACCAATTCTAGAGTTAGGAGACCCGGTCTCAACCCCTCGAGATAGTCTCCCACTGGACCCTAGAACCCGGTTACTAGTGCTCCCCGCCTTAGGTCTATCCTAATGCGGAAAAGTAAATAATATACAATGGTGACATCAGCCTCAACCCGGAAGTGCCCCAATAAAAGAATATTACATACAATGAATTTTACATGAATGAAAATAAAAACTCTCATCTCATATATAACCCCCGGCTATTCAAAACACGACGATCCAATATAACATATCACAGCAACACATAACATCACATGTCATCAACGTAAGTAAATATGCGTATCCCAATTGTCGTTTATGTATAGCAACGAAACCGGCGATACACCACATATTACACTTACGGTCGCAGAAAAGAAAGTGAAAAACTACAACAGTTGGAATCCGCAACCACCTTAGACATCATAAACCCGAAATATCACATATTTTGGATTTCATGCCTAACCAAATGAATTCCTTAGACATCACATGCCTAACAATTATAGACCCTGCATTTTAGTCTCTATATTGAAAACACCTTTTAATATCATGTCGGGCAATTCAACAAGATTCCCGACATCCTGATCGAATGCTCATCGGAAACTTTAGTAGACGGCCGCACCCCCCGATGCCGTCGACGAAGTGCACCGCGAGCACTCGAACGGATGCTTTTGGCGACGGGGTTCTCCTACAGTCACTTGGTCGGGGCTATGGGGCATGGCTATCTAGTAAGGTTACCCGGCGAGTATCCGCGTACGCTACGTGATTGCGACGAAATTTTGATCACATCAAAATCCCGTGGCAACCGATTAAATGAGACTAAATTGCTAGATTTATAAAATTCAAATTAGTGTGGATTCCAAGTATTGTATCCCATCACATGATACCCGGACGATATTAAACTTTTCGATCGAATCATCAAAGTCCCACAATCCCCCGAGTGCTCAACACTTGAGCACAGTTTAATAAAACCCAGAATATGCCACAGTACCTATGCACCAGCCGTAGAAGGGCAGACCCAAGCCTCACTCATGTTGCCACGGAACTGCGGCAAACCCTAGGGTATGACCGCGGTTCCACGATCCAAAAAGTCGAGTTAGGGTTTCATTCTTCTAGAGGGTTCACAGAATTACTTGTATGTTTTTCCAAATACGTTAAACTTGGAAAAATGGGTTTTTGACATTCGATCGAACTTTTAAACTTCGCCTAGACAATATGTGAATAACCCGAAACATTGTTAAAACTACGAATACGAAACACTCCGAATTGCTTATAGTGTAAGTTCACATCACATGCAAAATTATCAAAAATAAACAACACCTGAAACACCAAAACCCAGTCACTGGAACACAGTGAAAATTTCAGGCAAAAAGAACAGAAAGTGGTCGGCCCCTACCCCAGTGATCTCGGCCAAAATTCGAGTAAACCCCTTGAAATTTTCATTGTGTTCATGATATATCCCATAAAACATTCTGTACTTGTTTAAAAAAAAATTTGACTACATTTTAAATTCGACAGAACCAACATTTTCGCGTTTCAAGTTTCGTAGTATTTCGGTTTCGTAATCTTAACAAAATCCATCTAAATTTCTAGTATGGCTCTGATACCACTGCAGGGTTCCCTAGCACGGCAGCAAGGTTTCGGGAGGCATCGTCCATGCCAAATTCAAAAATTTGCCATTCTAGCTAACCCTAACTTAGAATCGTTAACTAGAAATCGGACGGAATGCGATGCAAACAACTTCGCATAGGAAAGTGAACAAGGAATACAACCTTTGTAGACCGGTCATTCACTTCAATAGCTCCGTGTAGTAGTCCTTTCGCTGCGATCATAAAGTCCCGGACTCTTGAGAGGCTCCCATGAAGAAATGAACGTGCTTGCATCGAAGTCTTCAAGGCCGAAGATGATCTACGTCGAGGAGACACTAATTTAAGCTATCTCTTCACTAATTGTGGAATTAGTGAAGCAAACACCCTATACTAAATGGCAAGTAGTAGAGGATGATGAAGTAGAAAGTGGGCTCACTTTAGAATTGATTTTCTCATATTTTTCCTCACATCTCCATTGAAGCTAGAAAGCTTTGAGGAAGAAGAAGAAGAAAACTATTATGAAAACTATCCAAAATGAATAATTGGCAACCATGGGTGAGTTAAGCATCATATGCTTAACCTTTGTAGAGACTAAACTAAGGTTAAAGATAATAAGTTAGGTTAACAAATATCTAAGTATAAAAAAAATTAGTAGACTAGGTCAATGGTTCCAAAAGCTTCTCCAAGCTTCAACCATTTGTCCAATTTCCACATAATTTGTAATTTACTTTGATAAATAAAACCCTAGGATTATCTTTAATATGGTCTAAGTCTCATACACCCATCTTGCATGTATCATCAAGCATGACATAAACATGTACACAAATATACATATCACATATATACAATGTGCACATTAAGTGAGAAATTAAATCTTAAGTGAATGAATATTAGTTAATGCAAATTAATATATCAAATATATAATTATATATTAAATCATTAAATCAACACTTGATTTAATAATCCGGCTATATTACATATAACCGACTAATATCTAATGTAACAACTTATCGAATCAACACTTGATCCGATAACCCGGCTATATCTCATATAACCGACCGATGTCACATGACGCGAGAATAGAATACAGTATCACATATCGTATTAATCTCGGTCCCGCACATATCACATATGTGCTCCTACTCCGTTTCGCTTGAGCCAGGAAACCACTGTGTAGGACTCTAAAGACTCGCCAATACGCCGGCAACAGGTGATGATCATATCAAACACCCACAAGCCGCAAGCGGTCTGCTAAACGTAACGGCCACCCGGGTATTGAGCGATCAGAAGATCAACAAGCAAGCCTGCTCATACTCCTGCGAATCCAATCAGTAACACTACCGTACAGTCCGGTCTCTTCGTCTGATATGTCACATATCTCGTCTAGGGGTGGTAAACGTCAGACCCCAGTAACTCGATAAGTCGTGCCGATGTAAGGCTCATAACGGGTCGAGAAACCACTGATAACACTTACCAGTATATCTCTGAAGCAGCCCTGGCCAGGGACTTCCTGTTATAGCCAATCGAGCATAGCGCAATATCAACTCCCAATACCGGGAGAAACGAAACCCCTCCTATCACTCATTGCCTCCATGTGATTCAGGACTGTACCCAAAAGCCACCATTTTGCACGTTCTCTTGAACGTGGTAAGGTGGAAATCAAAGCACAGTGGGAATCACACAAGACTCTATGACGATTTCGGGTCTATAGACTAACCTGTACCTGTGTCACCAGAGAACTGTCATCTGACGTGAGGTATAATACCATCTGGGAGTTCTCGGTGAGTCTGTCCAATGTACCCAGTCTCCACTGAGCACCTGTATACTGTCTCTGATGTCAAACACCAATGGATATGGGATCATCTATCGCCTATCTACATGGGTCGAGAAGCTATACGCTAGTCTACTCTGGTATATCAATGCCCTATCTTGATACACCCACGACTAGGAACATTTGAAGGGTGTACTTAACGACTACTCTGTCCCCACTAGTATGATCTGCATCATAGTCCTGGTAGTCAAATACTCATCCTAAGGGCTTTATCAACATGTAACATAGAGACAATCAGAGTACATGTTAAAATAATGAGCAACCAGATAGCATACTATCATGTCGAGCAAGAAATTCCTCCATATATATGTCCAAGCATCCACTACAATATACACGTTTGTACAGTAATGGCCTCTAGGGCATACATATAACGAACATACACACACACACACACACACACACACACACACACACACACATATATATATATATATATATATATATATATATATATATCACACACACACACATATATAAATATATATATATATATCAAAAGAATAAAAACTTAAGTGAGCAATAATATTAGTTAATATATAATTATATCAAATATAAATATATATCAAATTATTAAATCAACACTTGATTTAATAATCCGGTCATATCATATATAACCGACTAATATCATTTATATGTATATCATATTATCAAATCAACACTTGATTCAATAATTCGGTTATATCGCATATAACCTGACCGATAACATTTATCGCCGGATTAGAATACGGTATCACATACTCGTATTTAATTAGGCCCCCGCACATATCAGCATATGTGCCCTATTTCGTTTCGCTTGAACTATAAAACCTCTGTGTGGGACTCTAAAATTTCATCAATACGCCAGCAGTAGGTAATGATCACATCAGTTACCTCCAAGCCGTCAGCGGTACTAGCTGGACGTAACGGCTACCCAGGTATTGAGCGAATAAAAGATCAATAAGCAAGCTTGTCTAAACTCCCGTAAAGCCTATAAGTAACACTTACCGTACAGTCCGGTCTCTTCGTATGATATGTCACATATCGAGTCTGGGGTGAAGACGTCAGACCCCAGTAACTTGATAAGTCATGCCGATGTGTGACTCATAACGGTTCGAGAAACTACTGGTAACATTTGCTAGTAAATCTCATCAGCCCTGGTCAGGGACTTACTGTTTTAGCTAATCGAGCATAGCACGACATCAACTCCCTATACCGGGAGAGAAGAAACCCTTCCTATCGCTCACTGCATCCATGTGACTCGGGACTGTACCCAAAATCCACCTGTTTATACGACTCCTTTGAGCCGTGGTAGGAAGAAAATCATAGCACAGTGGGAACCACACAAGACACTATGACGATCTCGGGTCTACAGACTAACCTGTGCCAGTGTCACCAGAGAACTGCTATCTAACTTTAGGTATGGTACCATCTAGGAGTTCTCGGCGAGTCCGGTTCGATGTACCTATTCTCTAATGAGCACCTGTGTACAATCTTTGATGTCAAACACAAATGGTTATGGGATCTACCATCGCCCCCTACAGGGTCAAGAAACGTACACACTAGTGTACTCTGGAATATCGATGTCCTGTCTCGATACTCCCTCGACCAGGAACAGTTAAAGGATGTGCTTGTGGACTACACAAGTCCCAGTAGTATGATCCGCATCATAGTCCTGGTAGTCAAGCAAACATCCTAAGGGTTTTATCAACATTTAGAGAGAGTATAATAATACAAGTATACATGTTAAGATAAAGAGCAATCAGATAGCATACTATCATGTCGAGCAAGAAAGTCCTCTATATATATTTCCAAGCATCCACTATATCATACAATAATGGCCTCTAGGGCATACATATTCCTAACACAAGTGTCACCAGATACTGCTATCTGACGATAGATATGGTACCATCTAGAAGTTCTCGACGAGTCTTCGGTGTAGCTATTCTCTAATGAGCACCTGTGTGCAATCTTTGATGTAAAACACCAATGGTTATGGGATCAACCATCGCCCCATACAGGGTCAAGAAACGTACACACTAGTTTACACTAGAATATCGATGCCCTGTCTCGAAACTCCCTCGACTAGGAACTGTTAAAAGATGTGCTTGTGGACTACACAAGCCTCACTAGTATGATCTGCATCATAGTCCTGGTAGTCAAGCCAACATCCTAAGGGATTTATCAACAAATATCTATGAGGTAGTAAACTAAAACAAGTATACATGTTAAGATAAAGAGCAACCAGATAGCATACTATCATATCGAGTAAGAAAGTCCTCTATATATATATATCCAAACATCTACTATAATATACAATAATGGCCTCTAGGGCATACATATTCCTAACAGTGGCCACATCCCAGGGTCCCAGTTCTCTCCATACAGCTCGTCTGGATTGAGAACTTGGATGTCAAAGCCTTTGACACTATTTGGAATTGACCTGAGACTGTGTCCAGGGTCTAAATCCCCCTAAACACGGTTCATCCTTATCGAGAACCCGGATATCGAAGCATACCAAATGATTGCATGACAATATTCCCAGGCTTCGACTTGAACCGTAAAACCCAGTTTCCTTGCATCCATATTTTTTTAAATAAATATTTCCTAATTAAATCCTATCCTATTTTCATTTCTATTTTTCTATCTCCAAATTATTTTCTAAACCCAAATTTCTAAACCCAAATTCTATTTATCCTAACTATAAAAACCTTAACCCTGAACTATTTGTTAATAATATATATGCCATAGAGGCCATTATTGATGATATAGTGGATGCTTGGACATATATATAGAGGACTTTCTTGCTCGACATGATAGTATGCTATCAGGTTACCTTTATCTTAATATGTAGACTAGTATTTGTAGGGTTCCTAGGCACGCAAAAGAGGTCTCACAAGGCATCAACCATGCCAATTACAAATTTTACAAGTGCCGGGAAACCCTAATACGGATCGTTGACTAGAGTTTAGGCGAAAAATGAAACTAGTTAACAACTTAACTACAAGAAAGAGGCTACAACCTTTGTCGATCCGGTTCTCCACCTCCATGGCTTGGTGAAGTTGGAGCTTGATCTTGTGTTGCCTCGACGTAGATCATCTTCGGCATCGTAGTCGATGACCTAGCCCGCCCATTTCTTCGATGAAGCCGACGCTAGAGTCCGGGAACCGATATGGACAGCGAGGGGACTTCATCATGGAGCCATGGAGGTGGAGAACCGGATCTACAAAGGTTGTAGCCTCTTTCTTGTAGTTAAGTTGTTAACTAGTTTCATTTTTCGCCTAAACTCTAGTCAACGATCCGTATTAGGGTTTCCCGGCACTTGTAAAATTTGTAATTGGCATGTTTGATGCCTTGTGAGACCTCTTTTGCGTGCCTAGGAACCCTACAGGTATTTTTAATTTGGAAAAAACCACTTTTTCAGAAAAAGTCCAGAGAGGGTTAAAAGTTAGGGTTTCGGGGTTCGATCGGGTTTCTAACATCGTCTACACATCGCCTAAGGCTCTAGCTAGGCTCTGATACCACTGTAGGGTTCCTAGGCATGCAAAAGAGGTCTCACAAGGCATCAACCATGCCAATTACAAATTTTACAAGTGCCGGGAAACCCTAATACGGATCGTTGACTAGAGTTTAGGCGAAAAATGAAACTAGTTAACAACTTAACTACAAGAAAGAGGCTACAACCTTTGTAGATCCGGTTCTCCACCTCCATGGCTCCGTGATGAAGTCCCCTCGCTGTCCATATCGGTTCCCGGACTCTAGCGTCGGCTTCATCGAAGAAATGGGCGGGCTAGGTCATCGACTACGATGCCGAAGATGATCTACGTCGAGGCAACACAAGATCAAGCTCCAACTTCACCAAGCCATGAAACTTGTGAAGAAAACACCCTATACTACTTGGCAAGTGGTAGAGGATGAAGAAATAGGAAGTGGGTTCACTTTAGAATTGGATTTCTCACTCATTTGCTCAAGTTGCCATTGATGGAGCAAGGTTTCTTCTTGAAGAAGAAGAAGAAGAAGAAAATATTATGATAAGTTATTTTCAAAAATACAAAAGAAAATGAATACTTATCATAATATGAACCATGGTTAGGTGTAGAGAATTGACTAAGGTTAGATGAATGGTTAGGGTTAAGCATGAAGACAAAATGGTCACTTTGGTCAAAGCTTCATGAAGCTTCAACAAGCTTCATGAAAGAAAGAAAGAAACCATTTTGTTTTTCTTTTATCTATTTCTCAAAAATGAATAGATAAATAAATAAGTGAATAAATCAAAACCCTAACCATTATCATAACCATGGTATAATTCTTTACACAAAGCCAATTTTGCATGTATCATCAAACATGATACAAACAAGTGCACAAAAGTATATCACATATACAATGTGCACATCCGAGTGAGAAAATCCATTTAAAGTGAACCGATACTAGTTAATGCAAAGTAATATATCAAATATATAATTATGCATTAAATCATTAAATCAACACTTGATTTAACGATCCGGTCATATCGCATATAACCGACTAATATACAATGTATCGGCTTATCGAATCAATACTTGATTCGATAACTAGGTTATATCGCATACAACCAATCGATACATTCATCGCGAGAATGAAATACGGTATCACATACACGCATTATTCTCGGTCCCGCACATATCTCATATGCTCTCCTATTTCGTTTTGCTTGAGCCAGGAAACCTCTGTGTAGGACTCTAAAGACTCGTCAATACGCCGGCAGCAGGTGATGATTATATCAAACACCCACAAGCCGCAAGCGGTCTGCTAAACGTAACGGCCACCCGAGTATTGAGCGATCAGAAGATCGACGAGCAAGCCCGCTCACACTCCTGTGAATCCAACCAGTAACACTTACCGTACAGTCCGGTCTGATCGTCTGATATGTCGCATATCTCGCCTAGGGGTGGTAAACGTCAGACCCCAATAGCTTGATAAGTCATGTCGATATGAGGTCTATAACAATTCGAGAAACTACAGGTAACACTTACCAGTAAATCTCAGCAACCCTGGCCAGGGATTTCCGGTTATAGCCAATCGAACACAGCGCAACATCAACTCCCTATACCGAGAGAGACGAATCCCCTCCTATCGCTCATTGCCTCCATGTGATTCGGGACTGTACCCAAAAACCACCGTTTTGCACGCCCTCTTGGACGTGGTAAGGTGGAAATCAAAGCACAGTGGGAACCACACAAGACTCTATGACGATCTCGGGTCAACAGACTACTCTGTACCAGTGTCACCAGAGAACCGCCATCTGACGTAAGGTATAATACCATCTGGGAGTTCTCGGCGAGTCCGTCCAGTGTACCCAGTCTCCACTGAGCACCCGTATATCATCTCTGATGTCAAACACCAATGGATATGGGATCATCCATCGCCCATCTGTATGGGTCGAGAAGGTATACGCTAGTCTACTCTGGTATATCGATGCCCCGTCTCGATATACCCACAACTAGGGACTTTGAAGGATGTACTAATGGACTACCATGTCCCCACTAGTATGATCTGCATCATAGTCCAGGTAGTCAAGTACACATCCTAAGGGCTTTACCAACATGTAACAGAGAGACAATCAATGTACACGTTAAGGTAAAGAGTAACCAGATAGCATACTATCATGTCGAGCAAGAAAGTCCTCCCTATATATGTCCAAGCATCCACTACAATATACATCCTATGTATAGTAATGGCCTCTAGGGCATACATATAACTAACAGTATTTATACTGTCTGTCTCTTACATGTTGATAAAGCCCTTAGGATATGTACTTGACTACCAGGACTATGATGAGATCATACTAGTAGGGCCAGGGTGGTCCATAAGTACATCCTTTAATCAGTTCATAGTCGTGGGAATATCGAGACCAGGGCATCGATATTCCAGTGTAGACTGGTGTCTACATTTCTTATCCCTTAGAGGGCGATGGTTGATCCCACAACCATTGGTGTGTGACATCAAAGATTGTACATAGGTGCTCATTGAAGAATGGGTACACCGAACAGGACTCGCCGAGAACTCCTATGTGGTAGTATACCTATTGTCAGATAGCAGTCCTCCAGTGACACTGGTACAGGTTAGTCTGTAGACCCAAGATCATCATAGAGTCTTGTGTAGCTCCCATTGTGCTTTGATTTCCTCCCTACCATGGCTCAAAAGAGTCGTGCAAACAGGTGGATTTTGGGTACAGTCCCGAGTCACATGGAGGCAATGAGCGATAGGAGGGGTTTCGTATCTCCCGGTATTGGGGGTTGATGTTGCTCTATGCTCGATTGGCTATAACTGAAAGTCCTTGACCAGGGCTGCCGCTGAGATTTACTGATAAGTGTTATCAGTAGTTTCTCGAACCGTTATAGGTCAGACATCGGCATGACTTATCATGTTACTGGGGACTGACGTTTACCACCCCTAGACATGATATGCGACATATCAGACGAAGAGACCGGACTGTACGGTAGTGTTACTGATAGGCTTCATGGAGAGTATGGACGAGCTTGCTTGTTGATCTTCATATCGCTCAATACCCGGGTAGCCGTTACGTCCAGCTAGTATCGCTGACGGCTTGTAGGTGATTGATGTGATCATCACCTACTGCTAGCGTATTGACGAGTCTTTAGAGTCCTACACAGAAGTTTCGTGGTTCAAGCGAAAAGAAGTAGGGCACATACGTTGATATATGCGTGGGCCTGATTAAATATGAGTATGTGATACTGAAGGGTTACTAGGCACTATCACAAGGGTCTATAAGGCATCAACCATGCCGAATTTAAAGTTTTCAAGTGCCGAACAACCTAAAGCGAGGATCTTTGCAAGATAATTAGGGTAAACATAGCATGTAAACAACTTTACATCTAAGAGAAAGGGATTACAACCTTTGTAGTCCGTTCCTTCGCTTCATAAGCTCCAAGTAGTAGTCCCTTCGCCGCGATCCATGAACTTTCGGACTCTAGAGAGGCTCCATAAGCCGAATGATCCATACTTGCTTGAAGTCTTACTTTTCGAAGATGATCTACCTTAAAGAATCTATAACTCAAGCTCTCACTTCTCTAATCAAGTATTAATGAAGTGAACACCCTAATCTAAGTGGCTAGAATAGATAAGGATGATGAAGTAGGAATTTAGCTCTCTTTTTATTTCAATTTCTCACACTTATTCATCACTAACCCAAAAGCTAGAAAGCTTTTTCAAGAGGAAGAAGAAGAAGAAATCTCTTTGTGATGACTAATGAAAATCTTATTATGGTTACAAATCCAACCTTGGCTTAAGTATGAATGCTTAACCCTTATAGAGACTTAACTAGGGTAAAGGGTTTGGGTTGGGTTAAGAAATATCTACACAAAATATCAATCCAAAATATCTAAGCTTAAAACAAAATAAAGCTTCTAGAAGCTTTATGAAAAAGCTAACCCAAATCAAACCCTAACTATGTTTAATCTCCATAAATCATGTTGCATTTGTAATCATAACTTGTTACAATATTA
This sequence comes from Agapanthus africanus, assembly GCA_030015575.1. NCBI lineage: Eukaryota > Viridiplantae > Streptophyta > Magnoliopsida > Asparagales > Amaryllidaceae > Agapanthus > Agapanthus africanus. The sequence goes on along the minus strand of CM057347.1, from coordinate 281,682,131 downwards.
TATATCACATATATAATATATTTTTGTAACAAAAGAAAATAATACAATTAACATATATCGCATATATATCAATGTATTATCCGGTGAGAAAATGAATCAATAAAGTGAGCTTATATTAGATAATGTAATGTAATATATCACATATATAATTATACATTAAATTATTGAATCAACGCTTGATCCGACAATCCGGCTATATCGCATATAACCGACTAATATAACATGTACCGATTCATCGAATCAACACTTGATCCGATGGCCCGGCTATATCACATATACCCGGCCGATATCATATATCGCGAGAATAGAATACGATATCTCATATCGTATTATTATCGGCTCCGCACATATCACATATGTGCTCCTACTCCGTTTTGCCTGAGCTAGGAAACCTCTGTGTACGACTCTAAAGAATCGTCAATACGCCGGCAGTAGGTGATGATCATATCAAACTCCCACAAGCTGCAAGCGGTCAGCTAAAATAACAGCCACCCAGGTATTGAGCGATCAGAAGATCAACAAGCAAGCCTGTACATTCTCCTATGAATCCAATCAGTAACACTACCGTACAGTCCGGTCTCTTCGTCTGATATGTCGCATATCTAGTCTAGGGGTGGTAAAACGTCAGACCCCAGTAACCGATAAGCCGTGTCGATGTGAGGCTCATAACAGGTCGAGAAACTACTGATAACACTTACCAGTAGCACTCCATATCGGCCCTGGCCAGGGACTTCCAGTTATAGCCAATCGAACACAGCACAACATCAACTCCCTATACCAGGAGAGACGAATCCCCTCCTATCGCTCATTGCCTCCATGTGATTCGGGACTGTACCCAAAAGCCACCATTTTGCATGCCCTCTTGGACGTGGTAAGGTGGAAATCAAAGCACAGTGGGAATCATACAAGACTCTATGAAGATCTCGGGTCTATAGACTAACCTGTACCAGTGTCACCGGAGAACTGCTGTCTGACGATTGGTATAAATCCATCTAGGAGTTCTCGGCGACTCCGTTCAGTGTACCCAGTCTCTACTGAGCACCCGTACACCATCTTTGATGGCAAACACCGATGGATATGGGATCATCCATCGCCCATCATATGGGTCAAGATGCGTATACGCTAGTCTACTCTGGTGTATCGATGCCCTGTCTCGATACACCCTCGGCTAGGAATAGTTATAGGATGTACTCATTGACGACCCTGGCCCCACTAGTATGATCTCATCATAGTCCCAGTAGTCGAGTACATATCCTAAGGGCTTTATCAACATGTGAGAGCAAGACAGTAAACTAATACAAGTCAACATGTTAAGATAAAGTGAAACCAAATAGCATACTATCATGTCGAGCAAGAAAGTCCTCTCTATATATATCCAGGCATCCACTATAATATACATCATATGTACAATAATGGCCTCTAGGGCATATACATAACTAACAATCTCCCACTTGCACTAAGGCCAGCTGTTGTAGTATCTCATACCTAACATCCCGAAGAGTCTCTCAAACTGTGTCTGGGGAATGGCCTTCGTGAGTGGATCCGCAGTATTTTCCTTCGTATCAACTCTCCTGACCTCGATCTCCCGGCGATCAACTATCTCCCGGATTTGGTGATACCGCCTCATAATATGTCTGGACTTCTGATGGGGCCTGGATTCCTTGGCCAAAGCCACAGCTCCATTGTTATCACAATACAGAGGTATTGGATGCTCGATGGACGGAACCACACCAAGTTCAGTGATGAACTTCTTCATCCAGACAGCCTCTTTGGCAGCACCGTTGGCAACGATGTATTCAGCCTCCATCGTCAAGTCTGCAACGGTTTCCTGTTTGGAACTCTTCCAACACACTACCCCTCCATTGAAGGTAAAGACAAAACCCGAGTGCGACTTAGAATCGTCCTTATCACTTTGAAAGCTGGAATCGGTAAAGGACTCCACTTCGAGTTCACCGTTACCATACACCAAGAACATCTCCTTAGTCCTTCGTAAGTACTTGAGAATGTTCTTCACAGCTGTCCAGTGACTTTCTCCAGGATCTGCCTGATACCTACTCACTACACTTAGTGAGTATGCTACATCGGGTCTGGTACATAGCATCGCATACATGATAGAGCCTACTGCCGAAGCATAGGGTATCCCTTACATGCGAGCTCTCTCCAAATCAGTCTTGGGAGACATCTCTTTGGAGAGAGTGAGTCCAGAGATCGTGGGTTGGTTCCCACGCTTGGATTCTTCCATACTAAACCTCTTTAGTATGGTGTCAATGTACCTGGATTGGGACAATCCCAATATCCATTTAGATCTATCTCTATAGACCTTAATTCCCAAAATGCAGGAGGCATCACCTAGATCTTTCATTGAGAATCTTTGTGATAAGAAGAGCTTGACCGAGTGCAGCATAGGAACATCATTTCCTATCAAGAGTATGTCATCCACGTACAATACGAAGAAGACAACCTTACTCTCTGCAACCTTCTTATAAATACAAGGTTCATCTACGTTTTTGATGAAGTCAAACTCTTTGACTACAACATCAAAACAGGTGTTCCAACTCCGCGATACTTGCTTTAAGCCATAGATGGATTTAAGCAGCTTGCACACCTTTCCGCTGCTCCCACTATCTACGAATCCCTCTAGCTGAGTCATGTACACGCACTCTTCTAAATCACCATTTAGAAAGGTGGTCTTAACATCCATCTGCCAGATTTCGTAGTCATGGTATACAGCAATGGCAAGTAAGATCCGGATGGACTTAAGCATAGCCACTGGAGAAAAGGTTTCGTCATAATCCACACCTGGTCGTTGACGAAAACCCTTTGCAACAAGTCTAGCTTTGAAAGTCTCCACTTTTCCATCTACACCAAATTTCTTCTTAAAGATCCATTTGCTCCCAATGGGTTTTACCCCTTCAGGAGCAAATTCCAAAGTCCATACTTTGTTGGTGTACATGGATTCCATCTCAGATCGCATTGCATCCAGCCATTTCACAGAGTCACCACTCGTGATGGCCTGCTCGAAACTAGTTGGGTCATCATCTTCCATGATGCAATCCTCGCTCCCACCATCGATGAGAAAACCGTAGTATCTCTCAGGTGGATGAGGAACCCTACTAGATCGGCGGAGAGGCGGGGGTTCGTCGGGAACTACTGAATCTTCTGGTTCCACTAAATCTTCAGTTCCAGTTTGTGTTATTGGAACTTCTTCCAGCTCTACCTGTTTGCCACTAATTTCTTCTACAAGAAATTCCTTTTCTAAAAAGGTGGCATGTTGAGCAACAAAGACCTTTTGTTCCTCAGCGTGGTAGAAAAAATATCCTTGAGAATTCTTTGGATATCCCACAAACTTGCAAAGAACTGATCGTGCCTCGAGCTTGTCCGGATTCCTTTTGACATAGGCCGGACAACCCCATATCTTAACTCGTTTAAAATATGGTCTCTTCCCACTCCATATCTCATATGGTGTAGTGGGTACAGATTTAGATAGAACTAGATTCAATAGGTATATGGCTGTCTCAAGCGCATACCCCCAAAAGGAAATAGGCAACTCAGCATTGCTCATCATAGAGCGCACCATATCTAATAGGGTGCGATTCCTCCTCTCCGATACACCCTTGTGCTGTGGTGTATAAGGAGGAGTAAGCTGAGAAAGAATCCCATTCTCTTTTAGATAGTCCAGAAACTCATTGCTTAAGTATTCTCCTCCTCAATCAGATCGTAGGATCTTAATACTTTTGGCCGTTTGGTTCTCTACTTCGTGCTTATATTCCCTCAATTTCTCAAAAGTTTTATACTTGTGTTTCATCAGGAACACATGCCCGTATCTTGAGAGATCGTCAGTGAATGTAATGAAGTAGGAAGAACCGTTCCTGGCATGTGTAGACATTGGACCACATACATCACTATGTATCAGTCCTAAGAGTTCTATAACTCTTACTCCGTGTCCACTAAACGGAGTTTTGGTCATTTTGCCTTTGAGACATGACTGGCAAGTTTCATAAGATGATAATTCGAACGTATTCAGATATCCATCCTTATGTAACTTAGCTAGTCTTGTCGCATTGATATGACCAAGTTTACAATGTCACAAGAAGGATTCGTTCATTTCTGAACTCTTCCTCTTGTGTGTGTTTTGTATATTAAGGACTGTAGTTTGATTGAGAATGTATATGCCATTATGTAACGAGCCTGATCCAATCAACTTTTGATTTAGGAAGATGTTCATAACATTATCCTGTATTACAAAATTATATCCTTCTTTACTCAATAAAGAAACTGATATAACGTTGCATATCATGTTCGGTATATAATAGCATTCGTTCAGAATCAATGTATTACTACTTGGTAATACAAGGTGATATTCGCCAATAGCCTTGGCTGCAACATCTGCACCATTCCCTACTCTTATGGAATGATCACCCATTCCCAGTTCTCTACCTTTACGTAGCCCACGTAACATATTACATATATGGGATCCCGATCCGGTATCTAATACCCAAGACGTAGAGTGAACTAAGAAACAGTTCTCGATAACTAACACACCTGAAGAAGATGCATCAACATACTTATTCTTCGTTTGGGTGGCATGAGAATTCAGATATTCTACTATTTCCTGCTCATTCTTATAACACTTATAAGAAAGAACGGGACCAACGTTCCCCTGCCCAGTATAAAAAGCGGGTTCAGTCAATACATCCATATTATTATCTTGATTAAGGCCTGACATGGTCGCTACCTGGAGAGAGAGAGAAGAAAATACTTTAGCGTATGCTCTTGCAAGATTAGATTGGTTATTATCTTATCTAATCAGGATGGCTCTCACTGTTTTATTCAAATCTTCCTTCAAACCCTAAAAGGTAAGATTAGCCGGGATTAATTACACCCTACAATTTCGTCAATCTTTCAGCCAGATCAGTGTTGGTACTTTAAGGGAGGTTCCCGTGCTTTCGCACGGACCTAATTAAAATAAACCTCGTTTTCCCAGAGGCATAACCCCGTTAACACCTTTCTAGACACCTACTTGATCGTCTAATTGTCCTGTGTAAAATTCTCCCAGGAGTAACTCTTACTCGCAGTGGGTATCAGGATCCATCTATCTCATAGAAGGTGTTAGTTGTATGTATGCCCTAGAGGCCAGTATTGTACAGATGATGTATATTATATTGGATGCTTGGACATATATAGAGATGACTTTCTTGCTCGATATGATAGTATGCTATCTGGTTACTCTTTATCTTAACATGTACACTTGTCTCTTTAAACTGTCTTATAGTTACATGTTGATAAAGCCCTTAGGATGTGTACTTGACTACCTGGACTATGATGCAGATCATACTAGTGGGGACATGGTAGTCTATAAGTACATCCTTCAAGGTCCCTAGTCGTGGGTATATCGAGACAGGGCATCGATATACCAGTGTAGACTAGCGTATACGCTTCTCGACCCATGAGATGGGCGATGGATGATCCCATATCCATTGGTGTTTGACATCAGAGATGGTATACGGGTGCTCAGTGGAGACTGGGTACACTGGACGGACTCGCCGAGAACTCCCAGATGGTATTATACCTCACGTCAGATGGCAGTTCTCAGGTGACACTTGTACAGGTTAGTCTGTAGACCAGAGATCGTCATAGAGTCTTGTGTGATTCCCACTATGCTTTGATCTCCACCTTACCACGTCCATGAGGGCGTGCAAAACGGTGGTCTTTGGGTACAGTCCCGAGTCACATGGAGGCAATGAGCGATAGGAGGGGTTTCGTCTCTCCCGGTATTGGGGGTTGATGTTGCGCAGTGCTCGATTGGCCGTAACAGGGAAGTCCCTGGCCAGGGCTGATCAGAGATTTGCTGGTAAGTGTTACCAGTAGTTTCTCGACCCGTTATGAGCCTCACATCGGCACGACTTATCGGTTATTGTGGTCTGACGTTTACCACCCCTAGACTTGATATGCGACATATCAGACGAACAGACCGGACTGTACGGTAAGTGTTACTGGTTGGATTCACAGGAGTGTGAGCGGGCTAGCTCGTCGATCTTCTGATCGCTCAATACCCGGATGGCCGTTACGTTTAGCAGACCGCTTGCGGCTTGTGGGTGCTTGATATGATCATCATCTGCTACCGGCGTATTGACGAGTCTTTAGAGTCCTACATAGAGGTTTCCTGGCTCAAGCGAAACGAAATAGGAGCGCATATGAGATATGTGCAGGACCGAGAATAATGCGTGTATGTGATACCGTATTTCATTCTCGCGATGGATGTATCGATTGGTTATATTCGATATGACCTAGTTATCGAATCATTGATTCGATAAATCGTTACATTGGATACTAGTCGGTTATGTGCGACATGGCCAGATCATTGAATCAAATGTTGATTTAATGATTTAATGTATAATTATATATTTGATATATTACTTTGCATTAGCTAGTATTGGTTCACTTTAAAAGGATTTTCTCACTTGATGCACATTGTATATGTGATATATTTTTTGTGCACTTGTTTGTATCATGTTTGATGATACTTGCTCACTTGGGTTTGTGTAAAGATTAAACCATGGTTACATGTATAATGGTTAGGGTTTTGATTATTTACTTAGTTATTTATTTATTTATTCATTTTGGATATTATTAAGAATGGTGGCTTATTTTGTTTCTATGTTGAAGCTTCTTGAAGCTTTGACAAAGTCCACCATCCTTATCTCATCCTTAACCCTAACCATTCCAACTAACCTTAGTTTAATCTCTACACTTGACCATGGTCAAGATATGATAAGTATTCATATTAGTTTCATTTTTTAAATAGAACACTTATCATATTCTTTCTTCATCATCATCTTCTTCTTCAAGAAAGCTTGATGCCATCAATGGCAACTTGAGCAAAAGTGAGTGAAATCCAATTCTAAAGTGAACCCACCTCCTATTTCTTCACCCTCTACCTCTTGCCAAGTTGTTTTGGGTGTTTTCTTCACAAGTTTCACAAATTTGTGAAGTCGGAGCTTGAACTTGTGATGCCTCGACGTAGATCATCTTCGGCACGAAGCCGACGACCTAGTCCGCCCATTTCTCCGATCAAGCCGACGATCGAGTCCGGGATTCGAGATGGACAGCGAGAGGACACCTACGTGGAGCCAAGGAAGTGGATATCCGGATCTACAAAGGTTGTAGCTTCTTAACTTTAGTTAAGTTGTTAACTAGTTTACCGTTTCGCCTAGAATTCTAGCCAACGATCCGTAGTCTAGGGTTTCTCGGCACCGTAAATTTTGAATTTGGCATGGTTGATGCCTTGTGAGACCTCTATTGTGTGCCTAGGAACCCTACAGAAGGTATGCAATCTCATTGTAAATTTCAACTCTTGAAATTCCCGATAATACTTTTACCCCTAGCGATCTACGACCTTGACTAAGTCAACAAACCATAAATCGCAAGTCAAGTTCAACCTGCCATTTCCTGATTGAATTAAACCCACCCGTACGACCCTTGACTAAGTCAACAAGGCCATACGACTACCCTAATCCAATCACATCTCATGTTTTAGCAGATAAATACTAATTAGCTACCGTACACTACGCCTGGGCTAAGGTCAACAAACGCAGCACGAATACTAACTAGTCTCTATCTGAAATGACGGAGAGCTACGCAGGTTTTTCAAAAAACCATAAGCGTAATGAATTTGATATCGTTGTTGAAACAAGTGATTTTAAAAAGGAGTGTTTTAGAGGCTTTTCTAGTTTCGCTAAAGAGGTCACTCCCGGTGAAGGGATCTCGGCTCTTTCCTCATCGAATAAGGTGCAGGGTATATCATATATACCGCTATGCAAAGCAAGAACTATAGAAGCAATCAAAAACTAAACCGCAAGTTTGTAGCATCTGCCAGTTTTGCTAAAGAGGTCACTCCCGGTGAAGGGATCTCGGCTCTTTCCTCATCGAATAAGGTGATGGGTATATCATATATACCACTATACAAAGCAAAACTGTAGCTACCCTTTTTATAAAGTTTTGATTCTACAACATCTTTTAGGTTTCTTTTCTTTTATTAATCTCATTAATAAATCCTATCATTTATGCTTCCTAAGCATCACAGAAGAAACGAAAGAAGTAATATTTATATATCATCATATATATATATAGTATAAGCATTCGTCTCAGGCAGTAATATGATCTCATCACAGAACATTGCAGCAGAAGATAACATATGCAATATTGGATATACTAGGATGTCCGTGTTTTATATTGAGCCTGTATAAAATACGGATTCCACGGTCACGATGAATAGCCAAACCCACATCCCTAGACCCCTACAAAAGCGGCAAGTAACTCTGCCAGTTCTAGGGTTAAGAGACCCGGTCTCGACTCCTCGAGATGGCCTCCTACTGGACCCTAGAACCCGGTTACTTGTGCTCCCCTCCTTGGGTCTATCCTAATGCAGAAAAGTAAATAATATACAATGGTGACATCATCCTCAACCTGGAAGTACCCCAATAAAAGAATATTACATACAATGAATTTTACATGAATGAAAATAAAAACTCTCTTCTCACATAAAAACCCCGGCTATTCAGAACATGACGATCCAATATAACATATCACAGCAACACATAATATCTCATATCATCAACGTAAGCAAGTATGCGTATCTCGATTGTCGTTGATGTATAGCAACGAAGCCGGCTATACACCACATACTACGCTTACGGTCACAGAAAAAAAGGTGTAAAACTACAACCTTTGGAATCCACAATCACTTTAGACATCTTAAATCTAAAATATCACATACTTCGCATTTCATGCCTAACTATATGAATTCCACATATTGTATCACATTCCAGATAAATAGACAAAGTTAAACTTTCCGATCGAATAATCAAACACCCAAGATTTCCCAAATAGCTCAACACTTGAGCGAAGTTCAAAAATCCCAGAACATGTCACAGCCCCAATGAACCAGCCGTAGAAGGGTCAAACCAACGCCTCACATGTGGCAACGCTAAACTACCATAAACCCTAGGGTTCGGTGGCAATTTTGACGGTCACATAATCAAGTTAAGGTTACGTTCTTCTAGAGGGTCCACAGATATGCTTGCATGTTTTTCCGAAAGATTCAAACTCAAGAAAAATTCAACACTTGAAAGTTTTTCGTGTCGGGAAAAAGTGAGTTATTGATATCCGTTCGAACATTTTAACACGTTCTAAATTATCCGGAAAAACTAAACGAAGTTAAACTTTCTGATCGAATCAACGAATTGATAAAATCTCCAGAAAACTCAACACTTGAGTAATATTAAAAATTCCCAGAAGCATGTAGTAATACCTACCGATGTTACATGAAATATCTATCCCTGATACCCAAGTACGGCCGCGGAACCGCCGCGAGAAGCCTGGTCTTGCCGCGGTGACTTGAAGGAATTAGGGGTTCGTATTTCACAGTTCTCCATAGAATCACCTGCTTATTTTTCTGAGTATTTTTAATACGGAAAAAACCATCCTTTTTAAAAATTTCCAGAGAGGGGGTCTAAAATGATGTTTCGGGGTTCGATCGGACTTTTAACTTCGTCTACACGTCGTCTAATGCTCTAGCTAGGCTCTGATACCACTGAAGGGTTACTAGGCACTATCACAAGGGTCTATAAGGCATCAACCATGCCGAATTTAAAATTTTCAAGTGCCGAACAATCTAAAGTGAGGATCTCTGCTAGATAATTAGGGTAAACATAGTATGTAAATAACTTTACATCTAAGAGAGAGGGATTACAACCTTTGTAGTCCGACAATCCGGCTATATCGAATATAACCGACTAATATAACATATACCGATTCATCGAATCAACACTTGATCCGATGAACCGGCTATATCACATATACCCGGCCAATATCATATATCGCGAGAATAAAATACGGTATGTCATATCGTATTATTCTCGGTCCCGCACATATCACATATGTGCTCCTACTCCGTTTTGCCTGAGCCAGGAAACCTCTGTGTAGGACTCTAAAGAATCGTCAATACACCGGCAGTAGGTGATGATCATATCAATCACCCATAAGCTGTAAGCGGTCAGCTAAACGTAACAGCCACCCAGGTATTGAGCGATCAGAAGATCAACAGGCAAGCCTGTACATTCTACTGTGAATCCAATCAGTAACACTACAGTACAGTCCGGTCTCTTCGTCTGATATGTCGCATATCTAGTTTAAGGGTGGTAAAACGTCAGACCCCAGTAACCGATAAGTCTTGTCTATGTGAGGCTCATAACAGGTCGAGAAACTACTGATAACACTTACCAGTAGCACTCCATATCAGCCCTGGCCAGGGACTTCCAGTTATAGCCAATCGAACACAGCACAACATCAACTCCCTATACCGGGAGAGATGAATCCCCTCCTATCGCTCATTGCCTCCATGTGATTCGGGACTGTACCAAAAAGCCATCGTTTTGCACGCCCTCTTGGACGTGGTAAGGTGGAAATCTAAGCACAGTAGGAATCACACAAGACTTTATGACGATCTCGGGTCTACAGACTAACCTGTACCAGTGTCACCGGAGAACTGCTATCTGACGATTGGTATAAATCCATCTAGGAGTTCTGTAACGTTTTAGAAATCGTTATACGAATTTTTCCGTTTTAGGGCAAAATAGTCGGTATTTCCCATTTTAACCCAATTTCGATCAAACGTCCGTATAAACTTGCCGGCACCTAGTTTAGCTAAAATAAAGCTAGTGCACGAACTTTGGGGGTATATGGAAGGTTTTGGTTCAGACAGAATTTTTCCCAAATAAAATATTATTTTAAGCGGTAAATAGTTCACGTAAATCGGGAAATTTCTTTTCTTGAGAATAAATTTGAACCTTATCACTAGAAATTTTGGAAGCTTCGTTTCTAAATATCTAGATATTTTTAGAGTGCAAAAGGTTTTGATTTAAAAAGAAAAGAAAATGAATGAAAGGTGGCATTTAGCATTTATTGAAGCATTAATTGTATTTTGCTTGAACATTCATCATTTTAATTACACAAACACCCCCCCATCTCTCCTTGGCTGAGCTCTCCCCAAATCTGCCCCAAAATTTTTCCAAGCTCATTTCTTCTTCTTTCTCACTCAAAAACACTTCAAAAATTCCAAAATAAATCCACAAAATCCTAAATAAAAATAAAACCATCATTTTCCTTCACTAATCCTTCTTGGATCTTCAACAAAGCATGGTTTTTTTGAGGCTAAGATGATGAATCAAGTTAATATTTTGTGTTCTTGTTAAGCTATAATTTCTTACCTTAATCCTTAATTAATTGTTTAAATCTCAATTTAGCTATTTAAGTTAGCTAATTATATGTTTAATATAGCTTTTAAATCATGATAAATTCTTTATTCATATTTTTTTTGAAATTCAAGTTAAGGTAAAGCTTGATTAAGTGTTTAATGTTAATTAAAGTGTTAATTTATGATTAGGAAAAGATTAACCTAGTAGAAAATGATAATTATTGCTAATGAATACTTTGTTTAATTATGCAATTTTGCTTACTGGGTCTTTGCTAAAACTTAATTAGCAAGTGTTAAAAATATAGGAATGGTTTAGATAGCTTAGTTAAGCTATTATAAGGTATTTGTAATCGTTAGATATGCGTTAGCTTGAAACTAGTGCGAAATATTGCGATAAGTTGCTTACTAGGTTTCAGGGGTTTTCCGACGTGGGTTCGATTGGTCGTTGCGAGATTATATCTATTTTATTCCTCGTAATTGTTTGTGTTGTGTTGCGCGATAAGGACGATCAGGGTCTAGACTTGGTGTTTTGTAGTTTAGCGACCCTAGTTAGGATTTTTGGCCGATGTCGTGCGCGATAGATGCGCTAAGTGCGCAGTGCAATTTTTAGGGTGTTATTCTTGCGTTTCGATATCTTTTCGTCGATATAGGATATTTAGCTTATGCGGTGTGTTTATGAAATTTTAGGTTCGCAAGCGGAGACTTCAGGTGCTGCGAACAAGGGGAAGCAGGTGGTCGGATTTTTAAGTCTAAGGTAGCGCCCCTGCCGTCTGTACGAGGACAAAATGCGGAAAACGAAAACTTTATCAAACTAGAAACCGGCGCTATTGTATGCTTAAATCCCGGATCGAACCATTAACCTACTACTAGCTAACTAGAGAAAGGGTAGAGAGGTTATACCGATCGATCCGTGTCCTTCGGTCTTTAGCCACCATCCCAAGCTCCTCGCGGCATCTCCGATCTTGATCTCGTCGTCGGAAAGGGCACCACATCTACGAGTCTTTTTACAGGCTCCCGCTTCATCCGAAGCAACTCGGGCACGAATTGTGCTAGCCGACGTGTCCAAGGTGTTGTAGAGAATGTTTGTGATCACTTTGTCTCTTGCATCCATGGCTTAGATGGAGGTTGAAGGTGTTGCCATTAATGGATATAATGAGCTAGAGGAAGAAGAAGAAGAAGAGGTTTCTTTTCTTTTGTTGTTCTTGTGATGAAAAATGAGAGAGTGTGTTTCAAAAATACAAAACCAAACTATATGTCATGGCAGCCCCTCTCTCTCTCATCATCAAATCAAGACACAAAAGCATCACATAATGTGACATTTGCACATAAAAAGAGACCATGAGTCACTAATGAAGTCCATGTCATATTTAATGCATGTCATGATGAATTCTAGCTCACAATTTCCATTTACAAACATTAATCCAAATGTTTGCAACAATAAAAAAATACGGCAACATCTAAAGTAAACTCATGACGGATCACAAGGATACCCCTCACCTGTATATACATACCTGCACCCGCATTCCGACTGAATGCGAATGCGATGAGACTAAAGTAATCCAACAAATCTAATACTAGGATACAGCTTAAACCAAAGCCCACTAGTATGATCCGTCCGATTATGATCCGTGCAATACCGCACGTATATGATTGAACCCTGCCATATGCCATACGGCCTCTACAACGTTTCGCCCGAAACTTGAGAAACTGTCTGTGGGGGACTCTAAAGACTCGTCAATACTTTGGCTATGGATTTAACCACTAGCACGTCAGAGATATTAGCCGTACGTAACGGGCTACCAAGTATTGACCAAAAGGGAGGTCGATGAGCGAACTCATCCTGACACCCTACTGAGCCTGTCAGTGACAATATCCGTACAGTCCGGTCCATTCGTCTATGATCATCGCATGTCGGGCCTAGGGGGTTGGTAAAAGTCAGACCCCCAAAAGTGGTACAAGTCGTGTCGGAGTGTACCCAGAACACCCTGAGATACTACTAGAATACCTACCAGTAAATCTCCTGCCTTGGCCAAGGACTTCGTGTAATGGCTCTCCTAGACACAGCGCGACCTCTGTTAGTTGTATGTATGCCCTAGAGGCCAGTATTGTACAGATGATGTATATTATATTGGATGCTTGGACATATATAGAGATGACTTTCTTGCTCGATATGATAGTATGCTATCTGGTTGCTCTTTATCTTAACATGTATACTTGTCTCTTTATACTGTCTTATAGTTACATGTTGGTAAAGCCCTTAGGATGTGTACTTGACTACCTGGACTATGATGCGGATCATACTAGTGGGGACATGGTAGTCCATAAGTACATCCTTCAAGGTCCCTAGTCGTGGGTGTATCGAGACAGGGCATCGATATACCAGTGTAGACTAGCGTATACGCTTCTCGACCCATGAGATGGGCGATGGATGATCCCGTATCCATTGGTGTTTGACATCAGAGATGGTATACGGGTGCTCAGTGGAGACTGGGTACACTGGACGGACTCGCCGAGAACTCCCAGATGGTATAATACCTCACGTCAGATGGCAGTTCTCTGGTGACACTTGTGCAGGTTAGTCTGTAGACCCAAGATCGTCATAGAGTCTTGTGTGATTCCCACTGTGCTTTGATTTCCACCTTACCACGTCCATGAGGGCGTGCAAAACGGTGGTTTTTGGGTACAGTCCCGAGTCACATGGAGGCAATGAGCGATAGGAGGGGTTTCGTCTCTCCCGGTATTGGGGGTTGATGTTGCGCTGTGCTCGATTGGCCGTAACAGGGAAGTACCTGGCCAGGGCTGTTTTAGAGATTTACTGGTAAGTGTTACCAGTAGTTTCTCGACCCGTTATGGGCCTCACATCGGCACGACTTATCGGTTATTGGGGTCTGACGTTTACCATCCCTAGGCTCGATATGCAGCATATCTGACGATGAGACCAGACTGCACGGTAATGTTGCCGGTTGGCTCGACAGGAGTTGTAGTAGGTTCGCTTGTTTTCTTCTGATCGCTCAATACCCGGGTGGCCGTTACGTTTAGCTGACCGCTTGCGGCTTGGGGGTGCTTGATATGATCATCACCCACTGCCGGCGTATTGACGAGTCTTAGAGTCCCACATAGGAGTTACCTAGTCCAGGCAAAACGTTGTGGTGCGCGTATGCGATATGCGCATGGACCCGGTTAAAATGCGCGTATGAGATACCGTATATTAATCGAGCGGCTTGCTTTTGGTTGGGTCGTATATGATATGGCCGGATTGATAAATCAAGTGTTGATTTATCATTTAACCATTAGATTCTCACTAGAAATCCTTTCTTGTATTTTTGGATGTATGCATGCATGTATGCATTCCTTCTTGATTCATGTACATATGGATGTGCGTGCATACATACATACATACATCATCCTTCATGGTTGTATATACATGGAAAATGGTGGCAATATAAGACTCACACCATGGTTTTATATATGGATTATTATTACTTTTGTATTTGTTTTAAAAACAAAAGAAAATATAAAGATTAACACATGGTTTCTACACTCTTCTTCAACTAACCATGCTCACCTACTTATTAACCATGGGTTAATCTTTCTTTTGTGTTTTAAACTCAAATACAATAATATCTTTATCATTTAACCATGGTTTGAGATGAGAAGTGGAAAATATATATCCATATATTTTCTATTTTTTGATGGGAGATTATCTTTTCTCTTGTTCTAAAAAGACCATCATCTTCTTCCTCCTTCTTCTTTTGCTCTCTAGATTTCTCTAGTGAGCAAATTACTCACCAAGTTAGGATTTTGAAGTGAGAAAAGCCACCACAACATCATTCTACACAAGTCTTGCCCACTTGTTTAGAGTGTTAGCTTCATTTCTTTCTCTTGATCAAGTGAAGTTGCAAGCTTAGACAAAGGAGCTTCGGGTGGATCGTCGTGGACATTAGAAGACCTCAAGCGAACCCTTTTCCAACCCTCAAGTGGCCAAGGAGTCTAGCGTAGGGAGCTACAAAGGTTGTACTCTCAAAACCCTAGCCTTTGTTACTTGTAATGATGTGTAGTTTTAGAAACCCTAATTTTCTAGTGATGATTCTTTGTATGTTCACTTAGCACCTTAAACATTTGAATTTGGCACATGAGATGCTTCCAAACCCTTCATGAGGTGCTAGGTTAACCTAACAACCTCACCCCCAATACCGGGAGAGACGAACCCCTGCCGATCCGCTCACTGCCTCCATGTGGCTCGGGACTGTACCCAACTAAAACCTGTTTGCACGACTCCTTTGAGCCGTGGTAGGGTAGTAATCAAAGCACAGTGGGAACTCACACGAGACAAATGATGATCTCAGGTCAATGAACTAACCTGTACACATGTCATCAGGGAACTGCTATCTAACGTCAGGTATAATACCAACTAGCATGTTCCCGGCGAGTCCTGTCCGGTGTACTCATAACCCAATGAGCATCTGTATACATCTTAGGTGAACCAACTGACACCATTGGTTTGTGAGACCGGCCACCGCCCCTCGTCGGGGTCTCGACTGTATACACTAGTCTACTAACGGAGTATCAATGCACAGTCTCGAAACTCCCACGACTAGGGACCACTTTAAGGATGTGTTTATAGACTACCCAACTCTCACGTATATGATCGCCATCATACGGCTGGTAGTCAAGCAAGAATCCTAAGGGCTCTATCAACGTGTAATAGCGACCTGTAAGGTCACCTAAAGCAGTACACGATGATAAAGATAAACCATGGTAGCATACTATTCTCCATCAACGTATAATAGTGAACCATAATGTCACCTTAAGCATGTACACGATGATAGAGTCAAACCAGATAGTATACAATCATCCTGAGTAAGATTGTCCTACCGGCATAGGTCATCCCTCAATCATTGCAATCATGTGCCTGCGATCCAATAATTGACTCTGAGGGCACTATATCCAACAATCTCCCACTTGCACTCAAGGCTAATTATTGCGATGTCACATACTCACAGCCCGTGTGATACCGAACACCCAACTCCTCTACTGATCAGTCTCACAAAGCCCGTTTGTGAAACTATTGCGTTCGAGGAATAGCCTCAGTTAGTGGATTTGCTCTGATGTTTCTTTCTATGTCTCTCTTTATCTCAAGTTCGCGGAGAAAGCCATCTCCCGAAGTGAGCAATACCTGTCTTAGAATATGTCTGAATATCTGATGGGACCTAGTTCATAAATGAACTCCAAATCCAAACTTCTTAGACTGTATCGTCAACTGAACTTAATCAGTATCCTGCGCCATGCCTCCCTCAGTATCCGCCTGGACCACCTGTCCAAACTACCGCCCCTCGTCAGAGGGAAAACTATAACTCTAACAGTCACTCTGTCATCCAGGTCACCTTGGAAGCCTGGAATGATAACTGTCTCCCGAATGAGACTGTCGTTATCATATCCGTAGAACATCCACTTATGTTCTAAAACTGCTTCCAAATATTTCTCCAGGATTGGATCAATATCAACCTATTGCATCTAGTGCAAAAACATCTGGTGTGGTACTTGACATCTCATGATTGACTCAATTGCCTAAGCAAGTGATCTGCCAATCATGCACATCCCTCTCCCCTTTAGTCTGTAAGACACCTTTAAAGAAGGTGACTCCATCACTTGCAGGTACACTACCGTGCCTGGAGTCGTCCATTCTAAATACTTTTAGAATGCTGTCTAAGTATCCTGATTGGGAAACTACCCAAATCTAGATCTAAAACCATAGATCTAGTAACCAGAATGTCTGATATAATATCCAAGTCCCATGTGGAGAAACCACTGTGTGACAACCAAAGTATAACCGACCGTAGTATAGGAATTTCACTTCCTACTCTGTGTATGTCATCCATATACCAGGACATCACACCCTACTACCTTCTTAACAGATCCATCCCCTATTCTGATAAAGTCAAACCTATGACTGTCACATCAGAAATAGATGATCTATCTCCGCTATATCTGCTTTAGTCTATAAATAGACATAAGCCACTTGTCCACTAATGCTTCCGCTGCTCCCACTGACTACGACAACCCTCTGGCAAAATCATATACACGTGCACTTCTAAAGTCAGTTCAGAACGACGCTATATTCATTCTCCCTCCGGGTCTCATAGTCTGGAACAACAGTAGTGTCAAGTCTGGGTAAACAAGAACCTCCCTGTCACCGTCTTTGAGCATACCGAAGTACCTCTCGAGCGCCTGAGGTTACCCACCATATCTGCGGAGTGGCTAATGGAATGTCAAATCAGATTGAATCTTTAGGTTCTTATCAAATTTTCAGCAATCGTTTATGGTTCTGGAATCACTTCCAGTTCTACCATACTCCTACTACTGTTTTCTGAAAAAATCCATTTTTATTAAAACTATGGCAAGTCTAGAACAATATCACTATTGATCTTCCGGATGGTAGAAAGTCAACCCTCGTCATAGCCCGGGTCAACCCACAAATAGCTATTACAGAAACGTGCCTTGAGTTATCCAGAGTCTGGTTTTAAGCATAAGCTGTACAACTCCCCGTACCTTAAAATTGTCAAGATATGAACTATTCTATATCCAATATAGAAACAGAGGCACTGATTTAATTGGAATCAGATTCAAATCATGCAGCTGTCTCCAGTGCATGTCAACTAAATGGAGAGAGGCCGATCAACATTACTCAACTTAGGAGTACATCCAGATATGAGTAACCTGAAAGAGAAGCAAGTTCTCATAATCATTACTATCAACTGAATACCATACACAAGTATCTACATCTTCGATCACCTTGAAGAATCCTGATACTTGCAACACCTGGTTCTCTACTTTATTCTTATACCTATAACTTCTCAAAACTTAGACCTTGCATTTCTACGAAACACATGTCTAAGAACTAGAGAAGTCATAAGTAAGCAGAATATAGTACGAGTACCAACCCCTCTGTCCTCATGGACACTGGACAACATACAATACTCTGTATAAGTCCCCTGAGTCTAATAACTCATTCCCTGTGTGTCGTAGGTTGAAAACCGTACTTATGGTTAAGAAGAATTATACCGCTGTTTAATGCTCCTTACCTAACCATCAACTGATATAGGTAAATGTCATAGACATAATTTCAAAAAGTTATATCTCACTTCATAAAAAATGAACGTACAGATATATCAATTTGAAATTGGTTCATAACAACGGATATTCAAAACCAAATATTTGCCGTCCGGCAAACAACCCGAGTGATTTCCTCAAATATCACCAATTACAACGAATTCCGAAATAATGAGGATGATCACCTAATTCCCAATAACTTACTCCCACTCATCATCTGTAAAACCATACAGATGTGAGAATCATACCTGGTAAATACATACCCTGGAGCAAGGGCTAATTGGGAAATCGGTTTTCTTTTAACAGTACACAGTGAAACTGAAACATGTAAATGTATCGAAGGGGTACCCGGGTATTCCTAGTAATGCCTCTTCCATTATCCAGATTCATGACTATAACCGTATATTTCTTTGCCATCTCTCCAAATCCCTTTATATGTCTTTAATCATTACTTTCTGTACACCCTCTTAGGCTAAATGATTTTCTTCCTTCCCTACCGTTCGGCACCAGCCTATGGTTTGGAAGAAGACTATCCAATAATCGTAATAGGTGTACTGTCCTAATCCTAGGAGCACTCGCAACCCGAGAGAAGGTAAAGATAAAAGACACCTGAATAAACCTTATTCCTATTTCTCCTGAACCAGAATCCATCCCCGAACTGGAACAAGTTCCTTCGAGTTCGTATATAACCATACGATGGAGTATCCAATAAACTGTGGATCTTCGTAGTGATATGGAGTATTCTGGAGAAATACAAAAGTGATGTAGGATTGGCGAAAAAATACTTGGTTTGGTCGTGAATAGCAGTCGCAATTTACTTTGCCCTCTTACTAATCCATTTATATGTCTTTACTTAATACCGTCTGTACACCATCGTTAGGCTAATTGGTTTTCTTCATTCCCTACCGTTCGTCACCTGCCTATGGTTTGGAAGAAGACTATCCAATTAGCATAATAGGTGTACCGTCCTAATCCAAGGAACACTCGCAACTTGAGAGAAGGTAAAAGGAAAAGACAACTGAATAGTCCTATTCGTTTTCTCCAGAACCGGAAACCATCCTCGAATCTGGAACAAGTTCCTTCGAGTTCGTATATAACCATACGATGGTTTTATCCAATGGAAGTGGACGTTCGTAGTAATACGGGGCATCCTGGAGAAAAGGGTAAAAGTAGAAGTGGCAATGAGGTATGCAACTCAGACAATCCAAAAGCCGGTGTTTTAAGAAGGTTCGGTTAATCTTGGTCACTGAGTCATAGTCAAGGGTTGGGCCATGGTCGCTGCCAAAGAGAGAGAGAAAAGAAACACTTAGCGTGCACTCTAACCTAGATCAGAATGGTTACCAATTTATCTAATCAGGAAACCTCCCACTGTACCGTCAAATTCTCCTCCAAACCTGAAAGAAGAATTAGTCGAGATCACCCGAGGAGTAAACCAACTCATCGGTGGGAATCGGGATCCAACTATCATCGCATGATAACATGATGGAATCCACTCACGTTATCACACTTCAGAAGGTATGCGCATATCTGGCAAGTTTCAGTTTCTTTAGAAACTCCCGATGTGATTTTTACCCCATGCTCTTATGACCTTAACGTAGGCCAACATATCATAAGTCACATGTCAAGTTCTACCCATCATTATACAGGTTAATTTGAACCCACCCGTACATATCCTTGACGAAGGCCAAAATAGTAGTACGACTGTCTTAAACCAACGCATCTATCTATGCAACAGAAAAGTAACAAATAGCTACCATACACTATGCCTTGACGTAGGCCAACATACATAGTATGAATACTAAGTGCTACCTTTCTGAAATGACGGAGGGCTACGAATGGTTTTTGGCGAAAAACCTTTAACGTAATGAACTTGATATCGTTGAAGGAACCAGATAGCTTTTTATAAAAATATAGTGACGAAAACCTTTGCTAAAGAGGTCACTCCCGGTGAAGGGATCTCGGCTCTTTCCCCGTAGAATGAGATGCAGGATATTCCAACTGAAAACCACGATGCAAAGAAAAAAGGCAATCGGCTATAGTGAAGTTATTACCCTGACGCAAACTTCTGTCCAAGAGGTCACTCCCGGTGAAGGGATCTCGGCCCTTGCCTCGTCGACTGAGGTGCTGGATATTCATAACCGAATACCACTGTGCAAAGCAAAAAGGCAATCGGCTATAGTGAAGTTATTACCCTGACGCAAACTTCTGTCCAAGGGGTCACTCCCGGTGAAGGGATCTCGGCCCTTGCCTCGTCGACTGAGGTGCTAGATATTCATAACCGAATACCACTGTGCAAAACAAAAGAGAACGTCCTTGCAATAACAACTTTTTGAAAAATGTTCCAACAACATCAGAATAGGTTTGTTTAGCTTGCATTAATCTGAATCAATGCAGTCCCGTCAATTAATCACACCACAAAAGAATGAAAATACGATGTACGTATATGCCATCCGCATTCGCCACTGGGTCCCGTCATCACCCGTTAGGTTACTTAACTAACGACAGAGCGGGGAATGGACTAGCGCGGATGTAAAACATATACAACATCTACTAGTATATATATCAATATATAATATTCGCCCAAGGCGTGATAAAATGCAACATCACAGAAATGTAATAAGCATCACAGAACAATACAGATAATCTGGGATCCCCGGGTTTCATAGAGCCGCTACTGAAACCCGACGTTCCCCTAGTCGTGTGGATAGCCTGTGCAATGAAATCCTAAACCCCTACGGGCGCGGCAAGTTACCCGCCAAAACCTGAAGCGGGACAGCCCCCTTCAATAACGTGAATGGACCACCCAGCACTTCACGGAATCCGGTAACTTGAGCACCCCTCTTTAGGTCAACCTATACCCCCTACGAGTGCGGCGAATAGCCCGCCAATTCTAGAGTGAAGCCCCATCCGTCTCAAAGCCATGAGATGCGGGCTCATTGCCCTCTAGAACCCGGCTATCCGTGCACCCCACCGCAGGGTAATCCTAGTACAGAAAGTAAAATATACAATGGGTACATCGATGTAACGTTTTGAAAATCGTTTCGGTGAAATTTCGAAAAATCGGTATAATAAGGGGGTTTTCTGTAAAAAGTCAAAATACAAATATCTTATTATAAAAATTAAATATACATATTCTAGCTATGTAATTGCTATTATTTGGTGTTTATTGAGCCGCTGGTGAAATTTCAAATTTTCTGAAAAAAATATTATTTTATTATTATTTTAAGCCGTCACTAATACATTTAATTAGGGAAAATTACAAATCGGAATGAGTTGAAACAAATTTTGTGCATCATAAAACATTAAATAAAATTTTATCATTTGGTTTTTGGAACGAAATCATTTGCCAAAACGGTTTAGAAATTATTGAAGAAAAAAAGGCTTTTTTTTAGCGTAAATGGATGTTTGGGGTATTGTATTTATCATTTTTCATCACCCCACACCCGTACCCACACCCACACACCCCCACTTACTCCTCCCCATGGCTGAATTCAGCACCCACCATAATTTTTCCCCACTTGATTTCAAAGGAAAAGAAATGAAAGAAAAGAAAAGAAAATGGGTGAATTAGGTGGACTTTTGACCTTACCTTGACCTTGACTTTCCTCCCTTGCATTTTCTCTACCTCCCTCTCTCTCATCACTCCCATTTCTGGCCTCCCAACAGCAGCAGCCCCCCCCCTCAAATCCCACTCTTTCTTCATCAAAAAAATCCATAAATCACTTCAAAATCCATGCAAATTCAAATCTAAATCCAAATCCGACTCCTACCCATTTTAGCTTAGCCCGTATAGCATGTATCCTTGTGAAAAGAGAGCATTTTGGAGGGCCATGGATGCTTGTGGATCTTCATATGTTTTTGGGTATAATTCTAAACTTTTTGTTGCTCAATTTGTTACTAATTTCTTAAGCTAATTTACTTAAGTGTTAATTTGGTTATGTGAGTTTAATTGCAAGTTTTGGAATTCAAGTTGTGAATTTGATTGCAAGTTAGGGTTTTATAAAATTGGTGTATGGTTGTGTGTTATATTTAGGCTTTGTTGTCATGATAATACAAGGTTAGTAGCTAGTGTGAATGGTTAGTTTTAAAATTTGTGTTAATTTGCTAAATTGCTTACTAGGTTTTTGAAATTTGTTAAATTCTTGGGATTAAAAATGTGTTTAGGGTTTTCATGACTTCATTAACTTTATTAAGTGTGGTTTAATGCTTTAGATCATGCAAATCTAAGCTAGATTGTAGTTTGTACATTTTTGCTTTGAAATTGTTAAAAAGGGTATTTTTGTAAACTAGAATATTAGGATTTTTGGAATTTAATGAGATTAAATTCCGGAAATTGTTTATACGACTTATTTAAGATATTTAATAAATATATTGGCCACTACATTCATTTAAACATCGTGTTTTGTACAAAAACGGCGAATTGTGCTTGCTAGATTTTCGGAAAAATGACTTTTTAAGTGAAATTGGCGTTTTTGTGAGTTTTAACCGAGTTTATATTAAAATTAGTGTTTGTGAATGTGCAAATGAGTGTGATTGGATTTTTCTCCATGGTTTGACGTTTGTACATCGACATCGAGGGTTGGTTTGACTATTCTTGCATGCGTAGGCGATAGGTTTGGAGCTATGCGTGATACGCGTGCCGATTTGATTTTCGTATGCCGTTTCGATCTCGAATTTAGTTTTAATACGATATGGTGCGTTATGATATGTAGGTACCCCCATGTGGATTTCGAGACGACAAGCAGGCACGTGGCGACGTCGGCACCGGCTAGCGAGGACCAGGTGAGTAGATTTATATCTACGGGGAGAAGTCGGGTGGATGGCGTATAGCACCCCCGCAGTCCGTGGTGGTGTATACGGATGCGTATACACACCAACAATTATTATATGTTATTTAGGATTAATAACGATGCTTAGGATGGATATTGGTGTGTTGGATTATTTTTAGCGTTGCGAACCCTAGGGTAGTGTTGCATTACACATACACACACACATACACACATACATACTTGCATACATTCCTATTGATATGTGCTCATGGGATTCTTTATAGTTATGTGTTCACATGGGTATGGGACTATGTGTTCACATACGGATTGAGGATGATACTTGGGATTGAGTTGAGTCGATGAGATTTGATTTGAGGCCGTGAGATCGGTGATATAGCAGGGTTCGTATTTGAGATACGACATGACGTTGTAGCGGGTCCTTGACGTAGTGTTTCACACACGTCCATGCATACGTAGGCGGTATCAATATGGTACTAGACGTAGATCAGTACCCCGATCTTGATATTTGATAAAGAGGATACCAGGTGAATAGTATGATGAATGTGATATTGACCCGTAGCCAGATTTGGGAGGCCGTACGACGGATTTACGTACGAGCTATATTGATGATTGATCCGCACTCTTGACTTGGGATGCCTGATTATAGATATGGTATCAGCTATGATATTATTGAGGCGGGATCACCGACTATACATATACAGGTAGGTATATGTATCGACTCAGATGTTAGGCGGTTTCCTTACCTGTAGTTCAGCTTGTTAGTTCAGCCGTATAGTTTAGTGTAGTTGTTAGATTAGATTAGACTTCTTACCTATTTCAAAAACTAACGAATCGTGGGTATTTTAAAAGACAGCCCAAGGGATCCTACGGATATTTCAAAAGATGTATCTTTTCATAAAAACACCGTAGCCCCTATTTTCAAAAACCCCATGATTCGTGTTATTTCAAAAGGCACCATTTGTAGGACTTATATTAGATTAATACTGATTAGTTATCGTTGTGTCTAGTATTCTGCTCCCGCACATTATTGCTGTTCGCTCTGCCCCGCATACTTATTTTGCTGCATACTCCATTATTGATATCATGCTGTTAGGACACCAGCACCATTACCGATGATGCGTATGTACCACATACACTTACTTGCCGGCTCACACACATCTTCATCGGTAATTGCCATGTCACGTACACTTAGAAAATACTATTGCTTGACTTAGGTTGTTAGTTAGTAGTTGATACGATATTAGTGTACCTGCTTTATATGCCAGTTTAGACATTGTAGTTATTACTTGTCACTTCATGCATACTGTTATTCCATTGTTATGCCTAGTTATTAATCACACATTGCAACTTGGTTATTGATACCATATACGTTCATTATCATTGACATATGCACTTGTGATGATTTCTTGAGATTTATGATATTTCTGGATTTCGGGGGAAAGCCGCAAAATTTCTAAACTTATTATATTTTTAAAATATGTAAATTGCGGTTTTCTAGTGATGTAAGTGTCGTCCACCATGAGTTTGTTGTGGTTTTCGAGATCCGTGTCGAGGAGTGGAGGAACCGTCACGGGTACATGGTGGGCCCGGTATGGTACCCCGGGGCAAGAAGAATGTGGTGTTGACGTTGAGCCTGGCTGGGGAGCACTACCTACCGGTGATATTACCCGACGCGTCGGATATCCGGAGGATACCGTCGTGGTCTTGAGATGGATGGTAGGGGCCGGTCTGGACTGACGGCGTCCTAGATATTGAGATTGAGACATTGATATTTCGAGACAGTGAGATTTATGTTTTGTGTCGATGCTAGACACTGTTGATACTGATTTCATTATGATACCTCAGTTTAAAAAACCAGAAGGAAATCTCACTAATTTATGAAAACAGTTTCTTCATTTACATGTATTCTGTTTTCATGCATTCATACCTCATTCATATGATATATTGCTACCTGAGGCACTGACACGGGCACATGAGATTACACTCGGTTAGATATTACCCTAGCCATTGTTATAGGCTGCATGTTATACATATTTTTGAGGATATATTATGATCATTGACCTAGGATTGCGTTATTTATGCGATTTCTGTGCGTAGATGTTTTTCTATTCACGAGTTGGCAACTCACCCCCGTTGTGCCCCAGTTTCTTGCAGGTTTGCCGTACAGGTTTCATTACGGCTTTGCGGGCATAGTTTCATTTGGGTGATTTGCTAGTAGGTGGGTTTACTTGTATCATACCCCCATTATATATCTTGTATATCATTATTCTGTTGTATCTAGAATCTCCATCAACCAAACATGTATTTTTGAGATAGAGACCAGTGTTGTTTATTCTTTCGACCTTAGAGTCGCTCGTTATATTTCTGGTGGTTTTGAGTTTCCTTTTGAGTTTTGATCCTCGCCATTGGCGTTGTATATTATATTGCTTGTGTGGTTGTGACCGTCGATTGACGAAGAGCTAGCTCCCGCTTGGGGATGCCTTTTTCTTAATTTCGTATACTATTCATGTTGTATCCCGTTTGGGGGCCAGTATTTACAAAGGAGACTCTGCCGAAATTTTCAGTAAATTTTTGATGTTTTTAAAAACCGCATAATTCGGCTTATGCTATTGAAACTACTTGCTTTAATTTGGTTTTTCCTGCACTCTACTTCTTTTCTTGGTTTGGATTTCTGGGTTTTCGGTTTACTTAGATTACGTACGCCTCGAGACGTTCGTAGTTTAAGTGCCGGTCATGTTCCGTACTTTCGGGTCGTGACAATCGACCTCAGCCCGGTCGTTCCCCAAAAGAATAATATACAAACAGGCAGTGACGGCAATCCACATGTCGGACGCTCGCCCCGCAATATCAAATGTACAAATACAACCAAACTGTACTACCATTGCATCCAGGCTATCCACCACGACAAATCCGCAACATCACAGTACAAAACAGAACATCAATGTGAATGTCACGTTCGCAAATCCGTCTAAAAGAACTATAGCAATTAGACAGGATTTACCGATCAAATGACATTCACGGTCGCAGATATAATGTAAATACTGTGAACTAACATGTTTAAAATTTTCGATCGACAAAATTCCCCGAAGTGGGCCCCAAGTACAATACCCAGTACTGAAAATAATCTGGGCTAAAAATTAAATTACAAGAAACCCCATTTCCAAGCCAGAGACCACCTGAAGAAATTTGGTAAAGTGAAGCTACAGTACGGCCGCGGAACCGCGGCCAAAGCATGGGTCCGGCCGCGGTTCCGCTGCGCTATAGTAAAAACAGTGTGCCAAATTTTCTCAGATTTCTTAAAAAACCCTGCCTGATTTTCTGCAATACACCAAAAAAAATTTTGACAACAGAAAAATTTCGACAGAAACTGATGACTTGGAAATGCAGTTTTTAAAAATTTCGTCCGATCGAAGTTCTAAACATGCTAGAGCAAGCTAGTAAAGGTTAATGGCGTGGCTCTGATACCATGTAAGTCTACGGTAGCGCCCCGGCCGTCTGTACGAGGACAAAATGCGGAAAACGAAAACTTTTTCAAACTAGAAACCGGCGCTATCGTATGCTTAAATCCCGGATCGAACCATTAACCTACTACTAGCTAACTAGAGAAAGGGTAGAGAGGCTATACTGATCGATCCGTGTCCTTCGGTCTTTAGGCACCATCCCAAGCTCCTCGCGGCATCTCCGGTCTTGATCTCCTCGTCGGAAAGGGAACCACATCTACGAGTCTTTTTACGGGCTCCCGCTTCATCCGAAGCAACTCGGGCACGAAGTGTGCTAGCCGATATGTCCAAGGTGTTGTAGAGAATGTTTGTGATCACTTTGTCTCTTGCATCCATGGCTTCGATGGAGGTTGAAGGTGTTGCCATTAATGGATATAATGAGCTAGAGGAAGAAGAAGAAGAAGAGGTTTCTTTTCTTTTGTTGTTCTTGTGATGAAAAATGAGAGAGTCTGTTTCAAAAATACAAAACCAAACTATATGTCATGGCAGCCCCTCTCTCTCTCATCATCAAATCAAGACACAAAAGCATCACATAATGTGACATTAGCACATAAAAAGAGACCATGAGTCACTAATGAGGTCCATGTCACATTTAATGCATGTCATGATGAATTCTAGCTCACAATTTCCATTTACAAACATTAATCCAAATGTTTGCAACAATAAAAAGATACGGCAACATCTAAAGTAAACTCGTGACGGATCACAAGGATACCCCTCACCTGTATATACATACCTGCACCCGCATTCCGACTGAATGCGAATGCGATGAGACTAAAGTAATCCAACAAATCTAATACTAGGATCCGGCTTAAACCAAAGCCCACTAGTATGATCCGTCCGATCATGATCCGTGCAATACCGCACGTATATGATCGAACCCTGCCATATGTCATACGGCCTCTACAACGTTTCGTCCGAAACTTGAGAAACTGTCTCTGGGGGACTCTAAAGACTCGTCAATACTTTGGCTGTGGATTTAACCACTAGCACGTCAGAGGTATTAGCCGTACGTAACGGGCTACCAAGTATTGACCAAAAGGGAGGTCGATGAGCGAACTCATCCTGACACCCTACTGAGCCTGTCAGTGACAATATCCGTACAGTCCGGTCCGTTCGTCTATGAGCATCGCATGTCGGGCCTAGGGCGTTGGTAAAAGTCAGACCCCTAAAAGCGGTACAAGTCGTGTCAGAGTGTAGCCCAGAACACCCTGAGATACTACTGGAATACCTACCAGTAAATCTCCTGCCTTGGCCAAGGACTTCGTGTAATGGCTCTCTTCGACACAGCGCGACCTCACCCCCAATACCGGGAGAGACGAACCTCTGCCGATCCGCTCACTGCCTCCATGTGGCTCGGGACTGTACCCAACTAAAACCTATTTGCATGACTCCTTTGAGCAGTGGTAGGGTAGTAATCAAAGCATAGTGGGAACTCACACGAGACAAATGACGATCTCAGGTCGATGAACTAACCTGTACACATGTCACCAGGGAACTGCTATCTGACGTCAGGTATAATACCAACTAGCATGTTCCCGGCGAGTCCTGTCCGGTGTACTCATAACCCAATGAGCACCTGTATACATCTTAGGTGAACCAACTGACACCAATGGCTTGTGAGACCGGCCACTGCCCCTCATCGAGGTCTCGACTGTATACACTAGTCTACTAACGGAGTATCGATGCCCAGTCTCGAAACTCCCACGACTAGGGACCACTTTAAGGATGTGCTTATAGACTACCCAACTCTCACTTATATGATCGCCATCATTATGCTGGTAGTCAAGCAAGAATCCTAAGGGCTCTATCAACGTGTAATAGCGACCTGTAAGGTCACCTAAAGCAGTACACGATGATAAAGATAAACCATCGTAGCATACTATTCTCCATCAACATGTAATAGTGAACCACAATGTCACCTTAAGCATGTACACGATGATAGAGACAAACCAGATAGTATACAATCATCCTGAGTAAGATTGTCCTACCGGCATAGGTCCTACCTCAATCATTGCAATCACGTTCCTGCGATCCAATAATTGACTCTGAGGGCACTATATCCAACAGGATTTTCATAGCTCGAGACCATCTGTGAGTAGATTTAACATCTACGGGGAAATCGCCCGTATGGTGTTATGCGTCGGGGCTGATATGATATGTTAGCTGCATGTTATTGCATATTAGTTGATTTCATATGAACGTCATTGCATAGTATATCTATTGTACCTTGACTTGTACTTGTTGGATATAACACATTACTGACGGTTCATGTTGCACGAGCACTGATTTGTATGCTATACCCACACCGTCGGTAATTGCCATGACACGCACAAACCACCTACATACGTGATATTGTATTAGGCAGGGATAGTTGAGATAGTGTCTCTTATTCCATTTCACGTATATCTTGCTATAGATACTTGTACATCATGCATACATACTGACCTGTACACCCACATATTTTTGCTATAGTTGTATATACCTTAAGTGGTATTGTTTTGACATGTGATATTGAGACGTTGACTATTGTGCTTATGAAATACATCATACATATTTGCTTACATGTAGATACTTAAACTTTGCTACAATTACATGTACACTTCATATGATGCTGCACTTGTTTTCGGAGGATTTTAGGAACCGCTTGATATATTTTAAAGCTGGATTCATTTTAAAGAGCGTTTTTCCCTTTATATGCTCATATTGATATTTTATGTTGCGTATATCAGTTTTATATGGATTTTACGCATTGAGATATGGATTTCATGTGATTTATGGATTTGAGAACCGTGGGGGTATTTTCAAGAAACTATGTATTGTTTGAAAACCCGGTTTCTCTTGATATGATATTTTGATGAGTCCACCATGAGATTTCTCGGTTCTGAGATTTGTGATATATACCCAATGCGAGGAGTGAGTGGGCCGTGTGCGGGTACATGGTGGGGCCCGGTACGGTTCCCCTCGGCAAGATGTTCGTGGTACAGACGATGAGCTTGGAAGGTGGGCAAGTACCTACCGGTGATTGTATTTGGACTCGGCGGTTATCATGGGGATACCGACCGGAGTGATGTACGACATATCGTCAGGGCCAGTCATGGTGACAGCGCCTGAGTTATGAGGATTTATGTGTCGATGCTAGACACGGGTTTCATGATGTTTCGAGTGTCGGTGTTTGACACTGAGGTTTTCCATGATTTGTACGTATCGTCGGTGGACATACGTGGTTGATATCCTCATACTTATACACACACACACACACATACAGGTATATGTTTTCATGATGTTTCGGGTGTCGATGTTTGACACTCAGGTTCCATGAGACTTACAGGATGTGAGGGCCGATCTGAGGATGCGGTGCCTGAGGATTTGGGATTTGATGTTTCAGTGAGGGACACTGGTGTTTTCCCATGCTGATGATTTTGCATGAGGTTTTATTATATCATCCCAGACACTCTGGATTATTTTGATATGCATTGCTTCATGTAGTTGTAGTACCCTGTGTTAGTTATATGTATGCCCTAGAGGCCATTACTGTACATTTGATGTAAATTGTAGTGGATGCTGGGACATATATAGGTAGGACTTTTTTGCTCGGCATGATAGTAAGCTATCTGGTTGCTCTTTATCTTAACATGTATACTTTCTGTCTCTCTGTTACATGTTGATAAAGCCCTTAGGATGTGTACTCGACTTTCAGGACTATGATGCAGATCATACTAGTGGGGCCTGGGTAGTCCATGAGTACATCCTTCAATGTTCCTAGTCATGGGAATATCGAGACGGGGCATCGATATTCCAGAGTAGACAAGCATATATCTTTTCGACCCATGTGATGGGCGATGGATGATCCTATATCCATTGGTGTTTGACATCAGAGATGGTATGCGGGTGCTCAGTGGAGACTGGGTACACTGAACGGACTCGCCGAGAACTCCCAGATGGTATTATACCTCACGTCAGATGGCAGTTCTCTGGTGACACTGGTACAACTTAGTCTGTTGACCCGAGATCGTCATAGAGTCTTGTGTGTCTCCCACTGTGCTTTGATTTCCACCCTACCACGGATCTACTGAGTCGTGCAAACAGATGGTTTTTGGGTACAGTCCCCATTCACATAGATCTACTGAGTCGTGCAAACAGGTGATTCACATGGAGGCAATGAGCGATAGGAGGGGATTCGTCTCTCCCGGTATTGGGGGTTGATGTTGCGCTATGCTCGACTGGCCATAACAGGAAATCCCTGGCCAGGCTTGCAGTGATATACTGGTAAGAGTTATCAGTAGTTTCACGAATGTTATGGACTTCACGTCGGCATGACTTATCGAGCTATTGGGGTCTGACGTTTACCATCCCTAGGCGAGATATGTGACATATCAGACGAACAGACCGGAATGTATGGTAAGTGTTACTGGTTGGATTCACAGGAGTGTGAGCGGGCTTGCTCGTCGATCTTCTGATCGCTCAATACCCGGGTGTCCGTTACGTTTAGCAGACCGCTTGCGGCTTGTGGGTGCTTGATATGATCATCATCTGCTGCCGGCGTATTGACGAGTCTTTAGAGTCCTACACAGAGGTTTCCTGGCTCAAGCGAAACGAAATAGGAGCGCATATGAGATATGTGCGGGACCGAGAATAATGCGTGTATGTGATACCGTATTCTATTCTCGCGATGAATGTATCGAATGGTTGTATGCGATATAACCTAGTTATCGAATCAAGGATTGATTCGATAAGTCGATACATTGGATACTAGTCGGTTATATGCGACATGACCGGATCATTGAATCAAGTGTTGATTTAATGATTTAATGTATAATTATATATTTGATATATTACTTTGCATTAACTGGTATTGGTTCACTTTAAATGGATTTTCTCACTTGAAGTACACAAGTTGTATATGTGATATACTTTTGTGCACTTGTTTGTATCATGTTTGATGATACATGCTAACTTGAGTTTGTGTGTATGATTAAACCATGGTTATATGAATGGTTAGGGTTTTGTTTACTTATCTATTCATTTATTTATTTATTCATTTTTGCAAAATTAGTCATGGTGGCTTTCTTTGTTTGCTTGTTGAAACTTCATGAAGCTTTGAACAAGTCCACCATTTTTGTCTCATGCTTAACCCTAACCATTCAACCTAACCATAGTTTATTCTCTACACCTAACCATGGTTGCTATATGATAAGTATTCATTTTATTTTATATTTTGAATAAGACTTATCATATTCTTTATTCTTCTTCTTCTTCATCAACAAGAAGAAAAACTTGCCTCCATCAATGGCAACTTGAGAAAAAGAGTGAGAAATCCAATTTTAAAGTGAACCCACTTCCTATTTCTTCATCCTCTACCACTTGCCAAGTAGTATAGGGTGTTTTCTTCACAAGTTTCATGACTTGGTGAAGTTGGAGTTTGATCTTGAGTTGCCTCGACGTAGATCATCTTCGGCATCGAAGTCGACGACCTAGCCCGATCAATTCTTCGATGAAACCACCGCGAGAGTCCGAGATCCGATGGGTACAGCGGAGGGACTTCATCACAGAGCTATGGAGGTGGAGGACCGGATCTACAAAGGCTGTAGCCCCTTCCTTTTTAGTTAAAGTCGTTAACTTGCATTGCATCGTCTATACATCTAGTTAACGATCCGTATTAGGGTTTGTAGGCACATGGAAAATTTTGAATTGGGCATGTTTGATCACTTGTGAGACCTCATTAGTGTGCCTAGGAACCCAACAGTGGTATCAGAGCCTAGCTAGAGCCTTAGGCAATGCGTAGATGGAGTTAGAAGTCCGATCGAACCGAAACCCTAACTCCAAAATGCTCTCTGGACATTTTTCAAAAACTAGGTTTTTTCCAGATTAAAAATTCTTAAAAAATTCAGCAGGAAGATATAAGAATTATGGTGCAAAACGAGCCCCTGATTCATCTAAACCGCCGCGGAACAGCGGCAGAAGCATGGCTTCTGCGGCGGTTCCGCGGCCGTATGGTCACATTGCCCAATAATTTTTGCACAGTAATTCCTATATTTTGGTTCTAGATATTCTGGGATTTTTTAATATTTATTCAAGAGTTGAATATTCTGGGTTGTATTGGGAGTTCGTAAATTCGATCGGATTATCAAACTTTGTCTATGTGTTTTTCCGGGTAATTTTAGAATATGTTAAAAAGTTCGACCGGATATAAATACCCACTTTTTCCCCTGCTGGGAAATTTCCAATTGTTGGATTTTTCCGTTGTTTAATGACGTTCTAAGTAGTGCAAGTAACGCGATGGTCCCTCTAGAAGACAACAAACCTTAACTCGATTATGTGACAGTCTTGAACCGCCCTTTGAACCTTCGGGTTTGGGGCAGTACGGCGTGCCACATGTGAGGCGTTGGCTTGACCCTTCTACGGCTGGACCGTTGGTACTGAGGCACGAAGTGAATGTTTTTAAACTTATTTCATGTGTTGAGCTATTTCGGGAAAACTTGGGTGTTCGATTGTTCGATCGGAAAGTTTAACATTTTCTATTTATCCGGAATGTGATACAATAATTGGAATTCACAAGTAGTTATGAGATAACTGAATGAATGTTATAAATCTAGCGGTTTAGTCTCACTTGATCGGTTGCCACGGAATTTTGATGTGATCAAAAGTCCGTCGCAATCACGTAGCGTACGCGGATACTCGTCGGGTAAACTTAATAGACAGGCTCGCCCCATAGCCCCGACCAAGTGACTGTAGGAGAACCCCTTCGCCGAAAGCATCCGTTCGGGTGCTCGCGGCAGCGGTGTTCCGCCTTGGTGCACTTCGTCGACGGCGTCGGGGGTGCGGCCGCCTACTGAAGTTTGCGACGAGCATTCGATCAGAATGTCGGGAATCCTGTTGAATTGCCCGACTTTATATTGAAAAGTGTTTTCGATAATGAGACTAAAATGCGGGGTTTATAATTGTTAGGCATGTGATGTCTAAGGAATTCATTGGTCTAGGCATGCGATGTCTAAAGAGTTTGCGGATTCCAACTGTTGTAGTTTTACACTTTCTTTTCTGTGACCGTAAGTGTAATATGTGATATCGCCAGTTTCGTTGCTATATGTCAACGACAATTGGGATGCGCATATTTACTTACGTTGATGACATGTGATGTTATGTGTTGCTGGACATGTTATATTGGATCGTCGTGTTTGAATAGCCGGGGTTTTTTTTTATGTGAGATGAGTGTTTTTTCATTTTCATTCATGTAAAAACTTGTATGTAATATTCTTTTATTGGGGCACTTCCAGGTTGCGGAAGATGTCACCTTTTGTATATTATTTACTTTTCTGCACTAGGATAGACCCAAGAAGGAGGACACAAGTAACCGGGTTCTAGGGTCCAGTGGGAGACCAACTCGAGGAGTCGAGTCTGGGTCTCCTAACCCTAGAATTAGTAGGGTTGCTTGCCGCTCTCGTAGGGGTCTAGGGGTGTGGGATTGGCTATTCATCACGACCGTGGAATCCGTGTCTTATATTGGCTCATATTGAAAACACGGACGTCCTAGTATATCCAATATTTCATATGATATTTTCTGCTGTGTTATCTGTCATGTGATTTGTTCAGATAGATATAGTATATAGTATATATGATATATTATATAGACGTTGCTTATGTTTTACACCCGCGCTAGCCCTGCCTCGCTCTGGCGTTAGTTACCTAACCTAACGGTGCAGACGGGACATCGAGGCGAATGCGGATGGCATAAGCGTACGTTATATTTATCTGTGATGTTTAGGTAGACTTAAATGATGGGATATTCATTAATGAGATTAATGAAAGAAAATAAACCTAATTGATGTTGTGGAATCGAATTTCAAAATAAAAACAGGTAGCTACAGTTCTTGCTTTGCATCGCGGTGTTCCTTGTAGAACATCCTGCACCTTATTCGATAAGGAAAGGACCGAGATCCCTTCACCGGGAGTGACTCCTTTAGCAATAACTGGCAGATGCTACAACACTCGGTTTGTCTTTTGATTGCTTCTATAGTTTCTTCTTTGCACAGTGATATATATGATATATCCCGCACCTCATTCGACGAGGAAAGGGCCGACGATCCCTTCACCGGGAGTGACCCCTTTAGCAAAACTAGAAAAGCTTCAAAAACATTCCATTTAAAAACCATTTGATTCCGCAACGAGATCAAGTTCAAAGCGTTAAAGGTTTTCTTAAAAACCATTCGCAACCCTCCGTCATTTTAGGAAGTAGAGTACTTAGTATTCGTGCTGTGTTTGTTGACCTTAGTTAAGGCACAGTGTACGGTAGCTAAGTGATGTCTTCCTACACCGCATATGATGCGATTAGTTAGGACAGTCGCGTGACTTTGTTGACCTTAGTTAAGGGTCATGTGGGTGGGTCTAATTAATCACGAAATGACGGGTAGAACTTGACTAGTGCTTATGATTTGTTGACCATAGTTAAGGTCATAAGCGCTAGGGGTAAAAAATTTTATCGGGAGTTTCAAGTGTTGAAATTTGCAATGAGATTGCATACCTTCTATGTGATAGTTGGATTTCGATACCCACTGCGAGTAATTGTTACTCCTGGGAGAATTTTGCACTTTGCAATTAGCCGATCAAGTAGGTGTCTAGAAAGGTGTCAACGGGGTTACGCTTCTGGGAAAACGAGGTTTACTGTAATTAGGTCCGTGCGAAAGCACGGGGAACCTCCCTCAAAGTACCGACACTGGCCTGGCTGAAAGATTGGCGAACTTGTAAAGTGTAATTAATCCCGGCTAGTCTTTCCTTTTAAGGTTTGAAGGAAGATTTGATAAAAACAGTGGGAGCCATCCTGATTAGATAATATATATAACCAATCTAATCTTGCAAGAGCGCACGCAGAGTGTTTTCTTCTCTCTCTCTCCAGGTAGCGACCATATCACGCCTTAATCAAGATAATAATATGGATGTTTTGACCGAACCCGCTTGTTATACTGAGCTGGAGAACGTTGGTCCCGCTCCAACTTATAATTGTTATAAGGCAGAGCAAGAAATAGGGGAATACCAGAATTCCTATGCCACCCAAACGAAGAAAGTGCATATGATGCATCTCCTTCGGGTGTGTTCATTACAAAGAACTGTTTCTCAGTATCCTCTGCATCCTGGGTATTTGATACCGGATCAAGATCCCAGATATGTAATCTGTTACATAGGGCTACATAAAGGTAGAAAACTGAGAACGGGTGATAAGTTTCATGAGACAGAAAACGGGACAAGTGTTGCAGCCAAGTCTGTTGGTCACTGTCACCCTGTATTACCAATACATTGATTCTGAATAAATGCTATTAGATACCGAACCTGATATACAAAATCATATTAGTCTCTTTATTAGTAAAGAAATGATAAAATTTTGTATTGTTGGATAGTGTTTTGAACATTTCCTATATCAAAAGTTGATCGGTTCAGGCACGTTATCTAAAAGCATTGATGTTCTAAATCAAACTACAGTTCCGAGTATACAGAACACACACAAGAGGAAGAGTTCAGAAATGAACGAATCCTTCTTGAGGCATTGTAGACTAGGTCATATCAATGCGACCCGACTGGCTTAAGTTACATTTTAGATGCATATTTAAATCAGTTTGAATTTACATCTTGTAAAACTTACCAGTCATGTCATAGAGATAAGATGACCATAGCTCTGTTTATTGGAAACAGAAAAAGAGTTAGTAAACTCTTGGGACTGATACATGATGATGTATGTAAGGTCTCCTGTCTACACATGCCAGGACTGGTTCTTTATACTTCATTACGTTCTCTGATAATCTCTAAAAATTCAGACATATGTTCCTGTTGAAATACAAGTCCGAACCTTTTGAGATATTCACAGAATATAAGCTAGAAGTAGAGAACCAATACGGGGATAAGTATCATGTCCTATGATGAGATCAGGGAGGAGGATACTTGTGCATGGAATTCCTGGACTATTCTAAAGGAGAATGAGATTCTCTCTCAGTATTACTCCTCTGAATGCACCACAGCACAACGGTGTATCGGGGCGGAGCAATCGCATAATATTAGATATGGTGTGCTCTATGATGAGTATTACTGAGTTACCTATTTCCTTTTGGGGTTATGCACTTGAGAAGCTGCATACCTATTGAATTAAGTTTGAATCAAATCAGTGCCTACCACTCCATATAAGATATGGTATGGGAAGAGCCTATCTCTTAAGTAAGTTAAGATTTGGGATTGTCCGGCCTATGTCAAAAGCAAAATCCGGACAAGATCGAGGCAAGGTTAGTTCTGTAGAATTGGAAAGGTTCCAGCTATACAAAACTGCAGGTGATGATTTGACAGAACCAAAGGATTCAATAGTTCCCGACGAACCTCAGCCTCTCCGCCGATCTAGTAGGGTTCCTCATCCGCCTGAGAGATACCTCGGTTTCTTGATGACAGTGGGAGCGAGGAATGCATCATGAGATGATGACCCAACTAGTTTCGAGCAGGCCATCGAGAGTAGGGACTCTGTAAGAATGGTTGGATGCTTAGCGATCTGAGATGGAATCCATGTACACCAGCAAAGTATGGACTTTAGCTGCTATATCTGAAGGGTTAAATCCCCATCAGGAGCAAGTATATCTTGAGAAGATTACTTGGTGTAGATGGAAAAGTTGAGACTTTCAAAACTAGACTTGTTAAAGGTTTTAGTCATCAACCAGGTGTGGATAATGATGAAACCTTTTCTAGGGACTATGCTTAAGTCCATCCAGATCCTACTTGCCATTGCTACATACCATGACTACGATATCTGGTGGTTGGGTGCCATGACTACTTTTCTAAATAGTGATTTAGAAGAGAACGTCTATAAGAACACAGCCAGAGGGCTTCGTAAACAGTGGGAGCAGCAGAAACGTGTGCAAGATGTTTTATGTGATGAAGCAGGCATCGCGGAGTTGGAACATCTGTTTTGATGAGTTAGTCAAACAGTTTGACATCATCAAAATGGTAGATGAACCTTGTATATACAAAAAGGTAGTAAAGAGTAAGGTGGTGATCCTCGTATTGTACGTGGACAACATACTCTTGATAGGAAAGGGGTTTCCTGTACCACGCTCGGTCAATCTCCGCTTATCACAAGGGTTATCCAATAGGATCAAAGTTATACCTCCTAAATCCTGAGTTTTCATCTATGAGATAGATGTAATTGGATGCTAGGATTCTCACTAGATGTAGTGAGATGGTATCAATCGATCCTGGGGAGAATCACTGGAAGTGTTCCAGGGTGATAAGGACGACTGAATGTCAGTCACAGGAATTGTCTTCACCCTCAGTGGAGGGACGGTATGTTGGAAGAGTTCCAAGCTAGATACCGTGGCAAACTAGACGATAAAGGCTGGTAACATCGCTATTAAAGATACTACCAAAGAGACAGTTTGGGTGTATATTGGTTCATGAGATGAACTAGGTTCCTACCATTGAATGACAATGGAAGTATGGCTTCGGCCCAGGAACCCTGGTCCCATCAGTGACCCAGACATATTCTGAGGAAGCATCACCTGATCATGGAGATAGTTGATCTCCAGGGTGATCGAGGTTAGGAAAGTAGACTCAGAGGACAACACGGCGGATCCACTCACAAAGGCTTTTTCCCAGAGAGAGACTTATATGGGATGGTTGAGTATGTGATACTGCAACCACTGCTACAGATGGCCCTAGTGCAAGTGGGAGATTGTTAGTTATATGTATGACCTAGAGGCCATTACTGTACATTGGATGTAAATTGTAGTGGATGCTGGGACATATATAGGTAGGACTTTCTTGCTCGACATGATAGTAAGCTATCTGGTTGCTCTTTATCTTAACATGTATACTTTCTGTCTCTCTGTTACATGTTGATAAAGCCCTTAGGATGTGTACTCGACTTCCAGGACTATGATGCAGATCATACTAGTGGGGCCTGGGTAGTCCATGAGTACATCCTTCAATGTTCCTAGTCGTGGGAATATCGAGACGGGGCATCGATATTCCAGAGTAGACTAGCGTATATCTTCTCGACCCATGTGATGGGCGATGGATGATCCTATATCCATTGGTGTTTGACATCAGAGATGGTATGCGGGTGCTCAGTGGAGACTGGGTACACTGAACGGACTCGCCGAGAACTCCCAGATGGTATTATACCTCACGTCAGATGGCAGTTCTCTGGTGACACTGGTACAGCATAGTCTGTTGACCCGAGATCGTCATAGAGTCTTGTGTGTCTCCCACTGTGCTTTGATTTCCACCCTACCACGGCTCTACTGAGTCGTGCAAACAGGTGGTTTTTGGGTACAGTCCCGATTCACATGGAGGCAATGAGCGATAGGAGGGGATTCGTCTCTCCCGGTATTGGGGGTTGATGTTGCGCTATGCTCGACTGGCCATAACAGGAAATCCCTGGCCAGGGTTGCAGTGATATACTGGTAAGAGTTATCAGTAGTTTCACGAATGTTATGGACTTCACGTCGGCATGACTTATCGAGCTATTGGGGTCTGACGTTTACCACCCCTAGGCGAGATATGCGACATATCAGACGAACAGACCGGACTGTACGGTAAGTGTTACTGGTTGGATTCACAGGAGTGTAAGCGGGCTTGCTCGTCGATCTTCTGATCGCTCAATACTCGGGTGGCCGTTACGTTTAGCAGACCGCTTGCGGCTTGTGGGTGCTTGATATGATCATCATCTGCTGCAGGCGTATTGACGAGTCTTTAGAGTCCTACACAGAGGTTTCCTGGCTCAAGCGAAACGAAATAGGAGCGCATATGAGATATGTGCGGGACCGAGAATAATGCGTGTATGTGATACCGTATTCTATTCTCGCGATGAATGTATCGAATGGTTGTATGCGATATAACCTAGTTATCGAATCAAGGATTGATTCGATAAGTCGATACATTGGATACTAGTCGGTTATATGCGACATGACCGGATCATTGAATCAAGTGTTGATTTAATGATTTAATGTATAATTATATATTTGATATATTACTTTGCATTAACTAGTATTGGTTCACTTTAAATGGATTTTCTCACTTGAAGTACACAAGTTGTATATGTGATATACTTTTGTGCACTTGTTTGTATCATGTTTGATGATACATGCTAACTTGAGTTTGTGTGTATGATTAAACCATGGTTATATGAATGGTTAGGGTTTTGTTTACTTATCTATTCATTTATTTATTTATTCATTTTTGCAAAATTAGTCATGGTGGCTTTCTTTGTTTGCTTGTTGAAGCTTCATGAAGCTTTGAACAAGTCCACCATTTTTGTCTCATGCTTAACCCTAACCATTCAACCTAACCATAGTTTATTCTCTACACCTAACCATGGTTGCTATATGATAAGTATTCATTTTATTTTATATTTTGAATAAGACTTATCATATTCTTTCTTCTTCTTCTTCTTCTTCATCAACAAGAAGAAAAACTTGCCTCCATCAATGGCAACTTGAGAAAAAGAGTGAGAAATCCAATTCTAAAGTGAACCCACTTCCTATTTCTTCATCCTCTACCACTTGCCAAGTAGTATAGGGTGTTTTCTTCACAAGTTTCATGACTTGGTGAAGTTGGAGTTTGATCTTGAGTTGCCTCGACGTAGATCATCTTCGGCATCGAAGTCGACGACCTAGCCCGATCAATTCTTCGATGAAACCACCGCGAGAGTCCGAGATCCGATGGGTACAGCGGAGGGACTTCATCACGGAGCTATGGAGGTGGAGGACCGGATCTACAAAGGTTATAGCCCCTTCCCTTTTAGTTAAAGTCGTTAACTTGCATTGCATCGTCTATACATCTAGTTAACGATCCGTATTAGGGTTTGTAGGCACATGGAAAATTTTGAATTGGGCATGTTTGATCACTTGTGAGACCTCATTAGTGTGCCTAGGAACCCAACACCCTGCTGATGTACCTTTACATGATTTTGCATATCCATACTGCCATACTTATGCTATCAGATTACATGTGCCAGATTTATCGCTGTTCGTGCATACTTGTGATTGTAGGGTTCCTAGACACTCTCAAGGGGTCTCACAAGGCATCAACCATGCCAATTTCAAATTTTTAGGGTACCGAGAAAGCCTAACACGGATCGTTGACTAGAAGTTTAGGCGATATGTGAATCTAGTTAACAACTTAACTAAAAGAAGAGAGCTACAACCTTTGTAGATCCGGTTATCCACTTTCTTAGCTCCATGTAGGCATCCTCTCGCTGTCCATCTCGAATCCCGAACTCATATGTCGGCTTCATCGGAGATTTGGGCGGACTAGGTCGTCGGCTTCATGCCGAAGATGATCTACGTCGAGCCATCACAAGTTCAAGCTCCGACTTCACAAAGTTGTGAAACTTGTGAAGAAAACATCCAAAACAACTTGGCAAGAGGTAGAGGGTGAAGAAATAGGAGGTGGGTTCACTTTAGAATTGGATTTCTCACTTTAGATCTCAAGTTGCCATTGATGGCATCAAGCTTTCTATCTTGAAGAAGAAGATCAAGAAGAAGAAAGAATATGATAAGTGTTTTTATAAAATGAAAAATAAATCAATACTTATCATAAGCTAACCATAGTTGAGTGTAGAGAATAAACCATGGTAACTT
Organism: Agapanthus africanus; assembly: GCA_030015575.1. Lineage (NCBI taxonomy): Eukaryota > Viridiplantae > Streptophyta > Magnoliopsida > Asparagales > Amaryllidaceae > Agapanthus > Agapanthus africanus. Next base: position 281,640,871 of record CM057347.1, on the reverse strand, counting down.
GGATGGGTTAGGATTAAGCATGAAGACAAGAATGGTTAAGAAGTCAAAGCTTCATGAAGCTTCAATAAGAAACAAAGAAAGCCACCATTCTCATCTTTATCCTTTCCAAATAAATAAATAAAAAAATAAATAAATAAATGGATATGCAAAACCCTAATTATCAAATTAATCATGGTTTAATTCTATACACTTAACTAAATGATCAAGTATCATCAAACATGATACAAATATGTGCACAAAAGTATATCACATATACTTCTTGCACATCAAGTGAGAAAATCCATATAAAGTGAACTAATACTAGCTAATGCAAAGTAATATATCAAATATATAATTATACATTAAATCATTAAATCAACATTTGATTCAATGATCCGGTCATGTCGCACATAACCGACTAGAATACAATGTATCGATTTATCGAATCAATGATTCGATAACTAGGTTATATCTCATACAACCAATCGAAACATTCATCGCGAGAATGAAATACGGTATCACATACACGCATTATTCTCGGTCCCGCACATATCTCATATGCGCTCCTATTTCGTTTCGCTTGAGCCAGGAAACCTCTGTGTAGGACTCTAAAGACTCGTCAATACGCCGGTAGCAGATGATGATCATATCAAGCACCCACAAGCCGCAAGCGGTCTGCTAAACGTAACGGCCACCCGGGTATTAAGCGATCAGAAGATCGACGAGCTAGCCCGCTCACACTCCTGTGAATCCAACCAGTAACACTTACCATACAGTCCGGTCTGTTCGTCTGATATGTCGCATATCAAGTCTAGGGGTGGTAAACGTCAGACCCCAATAACCGATAAGTCGTGCCGATGTGAGGCTCATAACGGGTCGAGAAACTACTGGTAACACTTACCAGCAAATCTCTGATCAGCCCTGGCCAGGGACTTCCCTGTTACGGCCAATCGAGCACAGCGCAACATCAACCCCCAATACCGGGAGAGACGAAACCCCTCCTATCGCTCATTGCCTCTATGTGACTCGGGACTGTACCCAAAGACCACCGTTTTGCACGCCCTCATGGACATGGTAAGGTGGAGATCAAAGCACAGTGGGAATCACACAAGACTCTATGACGATCTCGGGTCTACAGACTAACCTGTACAAGTGTCACCTGAGAACTGCCATCTGACGTGAGGTATAATACCATCTGGGAGTTCTCGGCGAGTCCGTCCAGTGTACCCAGTCTCCACTGAGCACCCGTACACCATCTCTGGTGTCAAACACCAATGGATATGGGATCATCCATCGCCCATCTCATAGGTCGAGAAGCGTATACGCTAGTCTACACTGGTATATCGATGCCCCGTCTTGATACACCCACGACTAGGGACCTTGAAGGATGTACTTATGGACTACCATGTCCCCACTAGTATGATCTGCATCATAGTCCAGGTAGTCAAGTACACATCCTAAGGGCTTTACCAACATGTAACTATAAGACAGTTTAAAGAGACTAGTGTACATGTTAAGATAAAGAGTAACCAGATAGCATACTATCATATCGAGCAAGAAAGTCATCTCTATATATGTCCAAGCATCCAATATAATATACATCATCTGTACAATACTGGCCTCTAGGGCATACATACAACTAACAATCTCCCACTTGCACTAGGGCCAGCTGCTGTAGTATCGCATACCGAGCATCCCGAAGAGTCTCTCAAACTGTATCTGGGGAATGGCCTTCGTGAGTGGATCCGCCGTGTTGTTCTTCATGTCAACCCTCCTGACCTCGATCTCCCGGCGATCAACTATCTCCCGGATCAGGTGATACCGCCTCAGAATATGCCTGGATCGCTGATGGGACCTGGGTTCCTTGGCCAAAGCCACCGCTCCATTGTTATCGCAATACAAAGGTATTGGATGCTCAATGGATGGAACCACTCCAAGTTCAGTAATGAACTTCTTGATCCAGACAGCCTCTTTGGCAGCATCGTTGGCAGCGATGTATTCAGCCTCCATCGTCGAGTCTGCCACGGTTTCCTGCTTGGAACTCTTCCAGCTAACCGCCCCTCCGTAAAGGGTAAAGACAAATCCCGACTGCGACTTAGAGTCGTCCTTATCACTCTGGAAGCTCGAATCGGTAAAGGACTCCACTTGGAGTTCTCCGTTACCATACACCAAGAGCATCTCTTTAGTCCTTCGTAAGTACTTGAGAATGCTCTTCACAGCTGTCCAGTGACTCTCTCCAGGATCAGCTTGATACCTGCTCACTACACTTAGTGAGTATGCAACATCGGGTCTGGTACATAGCATCGCATACATGATAGAGCCTACAGCTGAAGCATAGGGTATCCCTTGCATGCGAGCTTTCTCCAAATCAGTCTTGGGAGACATCTCTTTGGAGAGAGTGACTCCAGAGATCGTGGGCAAGTTCCCACGCTTGGATTCTTCCATACTAAACCTCTTTAGTATGGTGTCAATGTACCTGGATTGGGACAATCCCAATATCCGTTTGGATCTATCTCTATAGATCCTGATTCCCAATATGCAGGAGGCATCACCAAGATCTTTCATTGAGAATCTTTGTGATAAGAAGAGCTTGACCGATTGCAGCATAGGAATATCATTTCCTATCAAGAGTATGTCGTCCACGTACAATACGAGGAAGACAACCTTACTCCCTGCCACCTTCTTGTAAATACAAGGTTCATCTGGGTTTTTGACGAAATCAAACTCTTTGATAACGACATCAAAGCAGATGTTCCAACTCCGCGATGCTTGCTTTAATCCATAAATGGATTTAAGCAGCTTGCACACCTTGCCGCTGCTCCCACTGTCTACGAAGCCCTATGGCTGAGTCATGTACACGCACTCTTCTAAATCACCATTTAGAAAGGCGGTCTTAACATCCATTTGCCAGATTTTGTAATCATGATATGCAGCGATGGCAAGCATGACCCGGATGGATTTAAGCATAGCCACTGGAGAAAAGGTCTCGTCATAGTCCACACCTGGTCTTTGACGAAAACCCTTTGCTACAAGTCTAGCTTTGAAAGTCTCCACTTTCCCATCTACACCAAGTTTCTTCTTGAAGATCCACTTTCTCCCGATGGGTTTTACCCTTTCAGGAGCAACTTCCAAAGTCCATACTTTGTTGGTGTACATGGATTCCATCTCAGACCGCATAGCATCCAGCCATTTCACTGAGTCCCTACTCGTGATGGCCTGCTCGAAGCTAGTTGGGTCATCATCCTCCATGATGCAATCCTCGCTCCCTCCATCCATGAGAAAACCGTAGTATCTCTCAGGTTGGCAAGGAACCCTAGTAGATCGGCGGAGTGGCTGGGGTTCATCGGGAACTACGGAATCCTCAGGTTCCACCAGATCTTCTGTTGTAGCTTCTGCAGTTGGAACCTCTTCCAGTTCTACCTCATGACCACTAATCTCTTTTTCAAAAATTCCTTTCTAAAAAGGTGGCATGCCGAGAAACAAACACTCTTTGTTCCTCAGGGTGGTAGAAGATATACCCTTGAGAATTCTTGGGATATCCTACAAATTTGCATAGAACAGACCGTGCCTCGAGTTTGTCCGGATTTTGTCGTTTGACATAGGCTGGACAACCCCATATCTTAACATAGTTAAGACTTGGTCTCTTTCCTTTCCATATCTCATATGGAGTGGTTGGCACAGATTTGGTTGGGACCATATTCAATAGATGTATGGCTGTCTCAAGCGCATACCCCCAGAAGGAAATAGGTAACTCAGCTGTGCTCATCATAGAGCGCACCATATCTAATAGGGTGCGGTTCCTCCGTTCTGATACACCGTTGTGCTGTGGTGTATATGGAGGAGTCAGCTGAGAGAGAATCCCATTCTCTTTTAGGAAGTCTAGGAATTCATTGCTCAAGTATTCACCTCCTCGATCAGATCGAAGGATTTTAATACTTTTTCCGGTTTGGTTCTCGACTTCTTGTTTATATTCTCTAAATTTCTTAAAAGCTTCAGACTTGTGTCTTATTAAGTACACATGTCCGTATCTTGAGAGATCGTCAGTGAATGTAATGAAGTATGAAGAACCATCCCTGGCATGTGTAGACATTGGACCGCATACATCACTATGTACTAGTCCTAAGAGTTCAGTAACTCTTTCTCCGTGTCCCGTAAACGGAATTTTGGTTATCTTTCCTTTGAGACATGACTGGCAAGTGTCATAAGATGAAAATTCGAATGGTTTCAAATATCCATCCTTATGCAACTTAGCCAGTCGTGTCGCATTGATGTGACCCAGTCTACAATGCCACAAGAAGGATTCGTTCAGTTCTGAACTCTTCCTCTTGTGTGTGTTTGTTATGCTCAGAACTGTTGATTGATTTAGAACATAAATGCCATTGCACAACGTGCCTGATCCAACCAACTTTTGGTTACGGAAAATGTTCATAATATTTTCCTGTAATACAAAATTATATCCCTCTTTACTTAATAAAGAAACTGATATAATGTTGCATATCAGGTTCGGCATGTAATAGCATTCGTTCAGAACCAATGTACTACCAGTTGGTAACACAAGGTGATATTCCCCGACAGTCTTAGCTGCAACAATTGCACCATTTCCAACTCTAATGTCTTTATCACCTTCTCTAAGTTCTCTACCTTTTCTAAGCCCATGTAACTGATTACATATATGGGATCCTGACCCGGTATCTAATACCCAGGACGTAGGGCAAATGGAGAAACAGTTCTCTGTAACGAACACACCCGAAGAAAATGCATCATCATGTACTTTCTTCATTCGGGTGGCATGGGAATCCTGGTATTCCCCTATATCCTGTTCATTCCTATAACTCTTATAAGAAAGAACGGAACCAACGTTCCCCAGCACAGTATAACATGCGGGTTTAGTCAATACATCCATATTATTATCTTTATTAGGGCATGAAAGGGTCGCTACCTGGAGAGAGAGAGAAGAAAACACTTTAGCGTAAGCTCGTGCAAGATCAGATTGGTTATTATCTTATCTAATCAAGATGGCTCCCACTGTTTTTATCAAATCTTCCTTCAAACCCTAAAAGGAAAGACTAGCCGGGATTAATTACACACTACAAGTTCGCCAATCTTTCAGCCAGGCCAGTGTCGGTACTTTGAGGGAGGTCCCCCGTGCTTTCGCACGAACCTAATTAATGTAAACCTCGTTTTCCCAGAGGCGTAACCTCGTTAACACCTTTCTAGACACCTACTTGATCGGCTAATTGTAATGTGTAAAACTCTCCCAGGAGTAACTCTTACTCGCAGTGGGTATCGGGATCCAACTATCTCATAGAAGGTATGCAATCTCATTGCAAATTTCAACACTTGAAATTCCCGATAATGCTTTTGCCCCTAGCGTGCTATGACCTTGACGAAAGCCAACAAACCACAGCCCGCTAGTCAAGTTCAACCCGTACATTTCTTGATTGAATTAAACCCACCAGCACGACCCTTGACGAAAGCCAACAAAGCCGTACGACTACCCTAATCCAGTCGCATCATATGCAGCAGATAAACAGCACATAGCTACCGCATACTACACCTTGACGAAAGCCAACAAATGTAGCACGAATACTATATGTAATTTATCTGAAATGACGGAGGGCTACGACAGGTTTTTCTGAAAACCTATTGCGTAATGAACTTGATATCGTTGTAGAATCAAATGAAGTTTTGAAATGGAGTGATTTTGAGGCTTTTCTAGTTTTGCTAAAGGGGTCACTCCCGGTGAAGGGATCGTCGGCCCTTTCCTCGTCGAATGAGGTGCGGGATATATCATATATATCACTGTGCAAAGAAAAACTCAAAAACAATCAAAAGCAAACCGAGTGTGTAGCATCTGCCAGTTATCGCTAAAGGAGTCACTCCCGGTGAAGGGATCTCGGTCCTTTCCTCATCGAATAAGGTGCAGGGTATATCATATATACCGCTATGCAAAGAAAGAACTGTAGCTACCTGTTTTTGTTTAAAATTTGATTCTACAACATCTTAGGTTTCTTTTCTTTCATTAATCACATTAATGAAGTCCCATCATTTAAATACTTAAACATCACAGATAAATACGACATACACTTATGCCATCCGCATTCGCCTCAATGTCCCCTCGTGCACCGTTAGGTTAGGTAACTAACGACAGAGCAGGGCAGGGCTAGTGCGGGTGCAAAACATAAGTAACGTCTATATAATATATCATATATACTATATATATTATCTATCACAGAACATCACATGATCACATCACAGATATCGCAGCAGAAGAAACATATGAAACATTGGATATACTAGGACGTCCGTGTTTTCAATACGAGCCAGTATAAAACACGGATTCCACGGTCGTGATGAATAGCCAATCCCACACCCCTAGACCCCTACGAGAGCGGCAAGCAACCCTGCCAATTCTAGGGTTAGGAGACCCGGACTCGACTCCTCGAGTTGGTCTCCCACTGGACCCCAGAACCCGGTTACTTGTGCTCCCCTCCTTGGGTCTATCCTAATGCGGAAAAGTAAATAATATACAAAAGGTGACATCTTCCGCTACCTGGAAGTGCCCCAAATAAAAGAATATTATATACAAGTTTTTACATGAATGAAAATGAAAAACACTCATCTCACATAAAAAAAACCCCGGCTATTCAAACACGACAATCCAATATAACATATCCAGCAACACATAACATCACATGTCATCAACGTAAGTAAATATGTCCATCCCAATTGTCGTTGACATATAGCAACGAAACCGGCGATATCACATATTACACTTACGGTCACAGAAAAGAAAGTGTAAAACTACAACAGTTGGAATCCGCAACCTCTTTAGACATCACATGCCTGATCAAATGAAATACTTACACATCACATGCCTAACAGTTATAAACCCCGCATTTTAGTCTCATTATCGAAAACTCTTTTCAATATCAAGTGAAACTAAACCGCTAGATTTATAACCTTCATTCAGTTATCTCATAACTGTTTGTGAATTCCAATTATTGTATCACATTCCAGATAAACAGAAAATGTTAAACTTTCCGATCGAACAGTCGAATACCCAAGTTTTCCCGATACAGCTCAACACATGAAACAAGTCTAAAAACATTCAGTTCATGCCTCAGTAGCAACGGTCCATCCGTAGAAGGGTCAAGCCAACGCCTCACATGTGGCATGCCGTACTGCCCCAAACCCGAAGGTTCAAAGGGCAGTTCAAGACGGTCACATAATCGAGTTAAGGTTTGTTGTCTTCTAGAGGGTCCATCGCGTTACTTGCACTACTTAGAACGTCTTTAAACTACGGAAAAATCCAACACTTGGAAATTTCCCGACAGGGGAAAGTTGGGTATTTATATCCGGTCGAACTTTTTAACATATTCTAAAGTCATCCGGAAATACACAAAGACGAAATTTGATAATCCGGTCGAAACATCAAAGCTCCAAAACACCCCAGAAAATTAAACTCTGGAATAAATATTAAAAATACCCATAAAACTCAGCTTCTGAAATAATTAATTACTGCGCAAAGTAGGAGTGCTGACGTCATCATCCTGCCGCGAAACCGCCGCCTAAGGAGGCTTATGCCGCGGTTCCGCCGCAGGTTGCACTGTTCATGACTCAAATTTTGTGCCGTAATTCTTAGAATTTCTTGCTAAGTTTTCTGCATATTTTTAATTTGGAAAAAACCCAGTTTTCTAAAAATGTACAGAGAGCCGTTTTCGGGTTAGGGTTTTGGTTCGATCGGACTTCAAACGACGTCTGGACTTCGCCTAAGGCTCTAGCTAGGCTCTGATACCACTGTAGGGTTCCTAGGCACTCTCAAGAGGTCTCACAAGGTATCAACCATGCCAATTTCAAATTTTTAGGGTGCCGAGAAAGCCTAACACGGATCGTTGACTAGAAGTTTAGGCGATATGTGAATCTAGTTAACAACTTAACTAAAAGAAGAGAGCTACAACCTTTGTAGATCCGGTTATCCACTTCCTTAGCTCCATGTAGGCATCCTCTCGCTTTCCATCTCGAATCCCGAACTCATACGTCGGCTTCATCGGAGATTTGGGCGGACTAGGTCGTCGGCTTCGTGCCGAAGATGATCTACGTCGAGGCATCACAAGTTCAAGCTCCGACTTCACAAAGTTGTGAAACTTGTGAAGAAAACACTCAAAAGAACTTGGCAAGAGGTAGAGGGTGAAGAAATAGGAGGTGGGTTCACTTTAGAATTGGATTTCTCACTTTAGATCTCAAGTTGCCATTGATGGCATCAAGCTTTCTATCTTGAAGAAGAAGATCAAGAAGAAGAAAGAATATGATAAGTGTTTTTATAAAATGAAAAATAAATCAATACTTATCATAAGCTAACCATAGTTGAGTGTAGAGAATAAACCATGGTAACTTGGATGGGTTAGGATTAAGCATGAAGACAAGAATGGTTAAGAAGTCAAAGCTTCATGAAGCTTCAATAAGAAACAAAGAAAGCCACCATTCTCATCTTTATCCTTTCCAAATAAATAAATAAACAAATAAATAAATAAATGGATATGCAAAACCCTAATTATCAAATTAATCATGGTTTAATTCTATACACTTAACTAAATGATCAAGTATCATCAAACATGATACAAATATGTGCATAAAAGTATATCACATATACTTCTTGCACATCAAGTGAGAAAATCCATATAAAGTGAACTAATACTAGCTAATGCAAAGTAATATATCAAATATATAATTATACATTAAATCATTAAATCAACATTTGATTCAATGATCCGGTCATGTCGCACATAACCGACTAGAATACAATGTATCGATTTATCGAATCAATGATTCGATAACTAGGTTATATCTCATACAACCAATCGAAACATTCATCGCGAGAATGAAATACGGTATCACATACACGCATTATTCTCGGTCCCGCACATATCTCATATGCGCTCCTATTTCGTTTCGCTTGAGCCAGGAAACCTCTGTGTAGGACTCTAAAGACTCGTCAATACGCCGGTAGCAGATGATGATCATATCAAGCACCCACAAGCCGCAAGCGGTCTGCTAAACGTAACGGCCACCCGGGTATTAAGCGATCAGAAGATCGACGAGCTAGCCCGCTCACACTCCTGTGAATCCAACCAGTAACACTTACCATACAGTCCGGTCTGTTCGTCTGATATGTCGCATATCAAGTCTAGGGGTGGTAAACGTCAGACCCCAATAACCGATAAGTCGTGCCGATGTGAGGCTCATAACGGGTCGAGAAACTACTGGTAACACTTACCAGCAAATCTCTGATCAGCCCTGGCCAGGGACTTCCCTGTTACGGCCAATCGAGCACAGCGCAACATCAACCCCCAATACCGGGAGAGACGAAACCCCTCCTATCACTCATTGCCTCTATGTGACTCGGGACTGTACCCAAAGACCACCGTTTTGCATGCCCTCATGGACGTGGTAAGGTGGAGATCAAAGCACAGTGGGAATCACACAAGACTCTATGACGATCTCGGGTCTACAGACTAACCTGTACAAGTGTCACCTAAGAACTGCCATCTGACGTGAGGTATAATACCATCTGGGAGTTCTCGGCGAGTCCGTCCAGTGTACCCAGTCTCCACCGAGCACCCGTACACCATCTCTGATGTCAAACACCAATGGATATGGGATCATCCATCGCCCATCTCATAGGTCGAGAAGCGTATACGCTAGTCTACACTGGTATATCGATGCCCCGTCTCGATACACCCACGACTAGGGACCTTGAAGGATGTACTTATGGACTACCATGTCCCCACTAGTATGATCTGCATCATAGTCCAGGTAGTCAAGTACACATCCTAAGGGCTTTACCAACATGTAACTATAAGACAGTTTAAAGAGACTAGTGTACATGTTAAGAGAAAGAGTAACCAGATAGCATACTATCATATCGAGCAAGAAAGTCATCTCTATATATGTCCAAGCATCCAATATAATATACATCATCTGTACAATACTGGCCTCTAGGGCATACATACAACTAACAGCGATTATAGTATGATGTTATTTACTATTCACGATTTGGCAACTCACCCCCATTGTGCCACAGTGTTTTGCAGGACTTACCCTCTGAGTAGTCGCGACAGGGCATCTTATCATCTCTACTTTTGCGGATACCGCTATGGTTGGCTGTGAGGCCTTTGCTTTTAGGTGGGTTGTGGTTATCTGTTTGTACATTGTTTATCTTTTTGTTGGATCTAGTATTCTCCATCTACCACTTCTTTTTTTGACTTAGAGACGAGTTGTGAGGATTCGGTGTTGTATTATTATTTTGGTGACTTTGGGTGCCGTGCTCGTGGAAGCCGGTTTTGTTGAAAAGTTTTACTTCTTTATGCAGTTTTCTTTTATATTTCTTCGCTTCGGCGTCGTATATATGTTTATGGTGGCTGTCTCCGGCGTTGGGCGTGATTTGCTCCCGTTTGGGATGCTTTATATCTTATCTATGTTGTACCCGTTTTCGGGGCTAGTTTTTACAAAGGAGGTGCTGCCGAAATTTTCAAGAAAGAAAACTAAAGTTAAAGATTTTTACTTAAGAGTTTCTGAATGCTTTAAACTATGTTTTTTCTCCATTTATCTCATTTGGGGTGGTTTAGATTTCTGGGTTTCGGCTTACTTAAATTACGTACACCTGTAGACGTTACGTGGTTTAAGGGCCGGTCATGTGCCTAATTTTGGGTCGTGACAAAGTTGGCATCAGAGCGCTAGGTTTTACCTTTCGGAGTGTAGGATGGCCTTGGTATGATGGAGTAGGTAGCTTAAGCAGAGTGACGTAGCGTGTGTATGTTCCGCGGCATGCTTACGACACGATACTCCGCCTAAGTGACCTTAGGACTTATTGAAATTCTTTCAGTGATTTTATACATCCTTGTGATTCGATTTCTGTATCCTTATCAAATCATGTTTCAATTTCCAGCCTATATGCCGCCGAAGACTACGAGGGCACAGAGAGCGGCCGTGAGGGCCGAGGTCAAAGTCGACTCGTCTGAGGCGAGGACTGACCAGGGCGGTACGCCTGTTGTACCGGAGCACATTGCTATGTTTGGGGCTGGTATGCAAGACCTATGCCAGATGATGGGGACTTTAGTTAAGGCCATTAGAGCGCAGGGGCATGCAGTTGTTCCACCCGTTGCAGGGACCACGATGGTACCTACTGCTCCGGCAGTCACAGTTACAACTCCAGAGGTTATTACCGTGTCGCTGACAGAGTTCATGAGGCTGAGGCCTCCGGTGTTCACTGGCACAGATGCTACTGAGGATCCGCAGTCGTTTATCGACCGGATGGCCAGGATTTGTCGTTCGCTCCGATGCTCCGACGAGAGATGGGTGGAGTTCGCGAGTTTCCGTCTGGAGGGTCTGGCCCAAAAGTGGTGTTAGTCCTTGGAGAGAAGCAAAGCCGCAGGTCTTGCTCCTATGACCTGGGCTGAGTTCGTGATGGTGTTTCTCGCTCGTTTTCTTCCACCGAGCGTCAGGGATGCTCGAGCGCGCCAGATAGAAATAGATATTGGTTTTTGGACGGAGCTTGAGTCGTAATGCCAGACTCCGGGGATGACGGTGTCTGAGTATGATGTACTGTTTACCGAGCTGTCTGTGTATGCTCCGTACCTGGTGGCGACTGAGGAGATGAGGGTGAAGAGGTTTGTAAGAGGCCTACTTACCCAGTTGTTCCTAGCCATCAGCATTCAGCATTGCGAGACGTATGCGGCAGCGGTGGATGCAGCCCTTTTGGTGGAGGAGCGTCTATCTGAGTCATCGGTTGTTCCGGAACCGAAGAGGGCTCGTATGGGTACAGCAGCCTGGAGGCAGAGGTTTAGATCCCGAGACAGAGTTCGATCAGACACTGGGAGTAGCAGAGACGTGGGACGTGGCCACTTATTCAGCACTTTTTCCCAGGAGGGTCAGCCATCGACACGAGGGTGTTTTGGATGTGGCAGTTTACAGCACCTCATGAGGGATTGTACCGTGATACGTCAGAGAGGGCCAGCCGTACCCTAGGTTACCTTACCACCTTCTCCGCCTCAGAGAGCGTTGCCTCTTATGCCTGTTGTTGCGCCGTGTCAGACTCCTGTTTAGAGAGGTCGTGGTCATGGTAGTTTTGTACCGAGAGGATGAGGTGGCCGAGGCAGAGGACAGCCAGTTGCCGGTAGAGGGCAGGCTCGGGTGTTTTCCTTGATGCATCAGGACGCGCAGGCATCCAATGCCGTGGTTTCAGGTACCCTTTCTGTATGTTCTTATGATGCACATGTTCTTTTCAATCCGGGATCTACGCATTCGTATTTTTGGACGCACTTCGTGCCGAGGTTAGGCCGAGAGTCGTGTTTGCTAGACCAGCCGCTTGTCGTGAATACTCCTGTGGGCGAGTTGTTTGTTGCGCGACAGGTGTTCCAGTCTTGTGTTGTCCGTATTGGTGACAAAGATCTGTCTGTCGACTTGATCCTTCTAGAGATGTTGGACTTCGACATTCTGCTGGGCATGGACTGGTTAGCTACTTGCTACGCGTCCGTGGACTGCCGTGAGAAGACAGTTAGGTTTTGTTTTCCCGGCAAGTCAGTATTTGTTGTGCAGGGGGACCGTGGTGCCGCGCCTCACAGTTTGATTTCGGTCCTTTGCACTAGTCAGATTTTGAGGAGAAGTTGTCGGGGATTCTTGGCTTTCATCCATGATACTGGAGCCACTGTGGGGTCGTTGGACCAGGTTCCTACCGTGCGAGAGTTTCCCGATGTTTTTCCAGATGAGTTACCTGGGATGCCGTCAGAGCGCGATATTGAGTTCTGCATTGATCTGATTCCTGGCACGGAGCCTATTTCTATACCGCCTTATCGGATGGCTCTGGCAGAGCTTAAAGAGCTTAAAGGTCAATTGCAAGAGTTGCTTAATATGGGACTTGTGTGTCCGAGTGTTTCGCCATGGGGAGCTCCTGTTCTGTTCGTCAAGAAGAAGGACGGCGGTTTGAGATTGTGTGTGGATTATCGTCAATTGAACCGAGTTACGGTACGGAATAGGTATCCTTTACCTCGCATTGACGATTTATTTGATCAGCTCCAGAGTGTGAAACATTTTTCTAAGATTGATTTGCGTTCGGGTTATCATCAGTTGCGAGTTCGGAATGATGGCATTCCGAAGACTGCTTTTCGTACGCGCTATGGGCATTATGAGTTTTTGGTGATGTCGTTCAGACTCACCAATGCGCCAGCAGCGTTCATGGATCTGATGAATTGGATTTTCAGGCCGTTCCTCGACCAGTTTATTATTTTGTTTATTGATGACATACTGGTCTACTCTAGGAGTCGTGAGGAGCATGAGCGGCACTTGAGGATTGCTTTGCAGATATTGAGAGAGCACTAGCTATATGCTAAATTCTCAAAGTGCGTGTTTTATCTTGATAGTGTGGACTTCCTGGGTCATGTGGTGACTGGTGATGGTATTCTGGTGGACCCGAGGAAGATCGAGGCTGTACAGCTTTGGCCCAGACCTGTATCGGTGACTGAGGTCCGCAGCTTTTTGGGCTTAGCTAGTTATTATCTCCGTTTTGTGCGGGATTTCTCGAGTATCGCTGCACCGCTGACTGGACTGACCCGGAAGGGAGATCCTTTTCTTTGGACTGATACGTGCGAGCAGAGTTTTCAGCAATTGAAGACTCGGTTGACGACAGCACCAGTTTTATCTTTGCCTTCTGGATCAGGCGGCTATGTTGTTTTTTGTGATGCTTCTCGAGTGGAGCTCGGCTGTGTATTGATGCAGCACGATAGAGTGATTGCTTATACTTCTAGGCAGCTGAAGAAGCACGAGCAGAATTACCCCACTCACGATCTTGAGATGGCCGCGGTGGTCTTTACGTTGAAGATTTGGAGACACTACTTGTACGGGGAGCCGTGTCAGATCTTCATGGATCACAAGAGCTTGAAGTACATCTTCCAGCAGCGGGATCTGAATCTGAGACAGCGCCGTTGGATGGATCTAGTGAAGGATTATGATTGTGAGATTCTTTATCACCCGGGCAAGGCGAATGTGGTAGCTGATGCTTTGAGTCGTAGGCCCGGGGGTAGCTTGTCCCAGTTGAGAGCGGTTCAGCATCAGTCTTCTGCAAATTGGCAGCTCTTATGTGATGGTAGAGTGCAGTTCGAGTTCACTTCCGCTGGGGGACAGCTTGCTCATGTCCGTGCCCGTCCACTACTATTTGAGCGTATCCGTGAGGCGCAGCCCAGTGATGCCCGTTTGACTGAGATTCTTGAGCTTGTTCGGTAGGGAAGAGTTTCGGAGTTCATGATTGATGACCAGGGTGTGCTACGATGCAGGACTCGCTTGTGTGTACCAGATGCTGATGGGTTGAGACGCGAGATCCTAGAACAGGCATATCAGTCGGCCTTTAGCGTTCATCCAGGTTCCAACAAGATGTACCGTGACTTGAGGGACTTTTACTGGTAGGAAGGGATGAAGCGTGATATATCGGACTTCGTTTCTGGGTGCCTGACTTGTCAGTAAGTCAAGGCTGAGCATCAGAGACCGGCTGGAGAGTTGCAGCCTTTACCCATTCCGGAGTGGAAATGGGAGCAGATTTCCATGGACTTTATTGTGGGTCTACCTAGGACCAGTCGAGAGTATGACTCAATTTGGGTGATTGTTGACCGGTTGACGAAAGCGGCTCACTTCCTTCCAGTGAAGACCACTTTCGGTTATGCTCAGTATGCTCAGTTGTACATAGATGAGATTGTGCATTTGCACGGTGTTCCCACATGCATAGTATCCGACAGAGGCACCCAGTTTACTAGCCGTCTTTGGCAGAAGCTTCAGGAAGCTTTGGGTACCCGGTTGAGTTTTAGTACCGCTTTTTATCCACAGACCGATGGCCAGTCGGAGCGGACTATACAGACTCTGGAGGATATGCTCCGTGCATGTGTGCTTGATTTTGGTGGCAGTTGGGATCGTCACTTGCCGTTGATTGCGTTCTCCTACAACAACAGCTTTCAGGAGACTATTCAGATGGCACCTTTTGAGGTTTTGTATGGTAGGAAGTGTCGATCGCCAGTCTGTTGGACCGAACTCAGTGAGAGTAGAGTTTTGGGACCCCAGCTAGTTCAGGAGACTACGGAGAAGATCCAGCTGATTCAGGATAGGATGAGAGCAGCCCGGTGCAGGCAAAAGTCTTATGCCGACCGTCGTCGTCGCAGACTTGAGTTCGCAGTGGGGGATCATGTATTCCTGAGGATTTCTCCGATGAAGGGCGTTATGCGATTTGGGAAGAGGGGGAAGCTCAGTCCCAGATTTGTTGGTCCCTGCGAGATCCTTGAGCGAGTTGGTTTTGTTACTTATCGTTTGGCGCTCCCGCCTAGTTTTCCGGATGTGCACCCCGTTTTCCATGTGTCGATACTTCGTAGATATCTTCATGATCCTTCTCACATGATTCAGCATAAAACCGTTCATCTTGAGCGCGATCTTTCATTCACTGAACAGCCGGTAGTTATTTTGGATCGGCAGGTGAAGAAACTTCGGTCAAAGGTCTTGCCATCTGTGAAGGTTCTTTGGCGTAGCCCGACTAGTGAGAAGATCACTTGGGAGGCCGAGAGCGAGATGCGGAAGAAATTCCATCATCTCTTTGAAGGTACGCGTAGTTAAATTTTAATTCGGGGACCGAATTTCTATAAGGGGGGAGATTGTAATGTTTTAGAAATCGTTATACGAATTTTTCCGTTTTAGGGCAAAATAGTCGGTATTTCCCGTTTTAACCCGATTTCGATCAAATGTCCGTATAAACTTGTCGGCACCGAGTTTAGCTAAAATAAAGCTAGTGCGCGAACTTTGGGGGTATATGGGAGGTTTTGGTTCAGATAGAATTTTTCCCAAATAAAATATTATTTTAAGCGGTAAATAGTGCACGTAAATCGGGAAATTTCTTCTCTTGAGAATAAATTTGAACCTTATCACTAGAAATTTTGGAAGCTTCTTTTCTAAATATCTAGATATTTTTAGAGTGTAAAAGATTTTGATTTAAAAAGAAAAGAAAATGAATGAAAGGTGGCATTTAGCATTTATTGAAGCATTAAATGTATTTTGATAGAACATTCATCATTTTAATTACACAAAACACCCCATCTCTCCTTGGTCGAGCTCTCCCCAAATCTGCCCCAAAATTTTTCCAAGCTCATTTCTTCTTCTTTCTCACTCAAAAACACTTCAAAAATTCCAAAATAAATCCACAAAATCCTAAATAAAAATAAAACCATCATTTTCCTTCACTAATCCTACTTGGATTTTCAACAAAGCATGGTTTTTTGAGGCTAAGATGATGAATCAAGTTAATATTTTGTGTCCTTGTTAAAGTATAATTTCTTGCCTTAATCCTTAATTAATTCTTTAAATCTTAATCTAGCTATTTAAGTTAGCTAATTATATATTTAATATAACTTTTAAATCATGATAAATTCTTTATTCATATTTTTTTTGAAATTCAAGTTAGGGTAAGCTTGATTAAGTGTTTAATGTTAATTAAAGTGTTAATTTGTGATTAGGAAAAGATTAACCTAGTAGAAAATGATAATTATTGCTAATGAATACTTTGTTTAATTATGCAATTTTGCATACTAGGTTTTTGCTAAAACTTAATTAGCAAGTGTTAAAAATATAGAAATGGTTTAGATAGCTTAGTTAAGCTATTATAAGGTGTTTGTAATCGCTAGATATGTGTTAGCTTGAAACTAGTGCGAAATATTGCGATAAGTTGCTTACTAGGTTTCGGGGTTTTTCCGACGTGGGTTCGATTGGTCATTGCGGGGTTATATCTATTTTATTCCTCGTAATTGTCATGCCCCGCTTCCCAAAATATGGAATACGGAAAGCGAAGAAGGCCAGCCGTGCTACCTACGGTAAGGAAAAGTCCTTCCATAGTCACATAAGGCTGTCTAGATGAACCTGTCAAAATAAACTCCAATACCAAAAGAAATAATACTGATAATCATGCTGCAATGAAACCACAAGAAATCCTGAAAAATGGGTCCACTAGATAATTGATGCAACTAAGATCCAAAACAAAAGATTCGGAATAAAATAAGATCCAGAAGAGATACAAAAGTCCTAATGTCCCATAAGGGCGCACATGCTAAAGGCTAAAAGTAAAGGAAAATAAACCTACGGATTACAGATCTTCAGCAAAGTCCTGGTAGCCGCTCTGATCCTGTTCGGCCTGAAAATCTGTCACTAAATCTGAGATGGCAAATCTCAGGGATGTCAGAACATCCCAACAAGTACTCAACGAATAAAGTGTGTGTAGCATAATAACATGAATATATGAATGTAGTGAAGCCCGGTGCACAAGAAAAACAGGTATATAAATAATTAGATGTATTAACACTATGAAACATGTATGTAAGGGATCAGGTCATAACCTAACTGGTCACTAAAAGATAAACTATCCTATCGTAAGCTTGAGTGTGTGCGTCAACCTCTGCAGGAGTATTCCTAACCCAAGAGTGGTGCCCTAGGGGCAAGGAAACACGGGCCCAACTGTGGAATGAACAAGAGACCGCTATAACCCGGTACGAGCTGTAAACATGAGACCGCTATAACCCGGTACGAGCTGTAAACATGAGACCGCTATAGCCCGGTACGAGCTGTAATCATGAGACCGCTATAGCCGGGTACGAGCTGTAAACATGAGACCGCTATAGCCCGGTACGAGCTGCCGGCATGGGACTCCTGAGATCCTGTTGTACAACGCACACTCAAACTACCCCAACACCCACGTATTTATAGCTACTATGGTAATGACTAGAGCACTAATTAAGAATGCTGAAAAGACAGAAACTTGTGGTATGGTAATTGTATGGAAATAAAACTTGTAAACAGTATAGATTGTGTCGTGTCATGTAATGTAGTTCAACATCCTTATCAGCGATCTCGCCCAATAAGACTAGAGTAATGAATAGTCAAGACATGTCAGTGGTAATAGTTATCAGGTAATAGTAACTGTATAAAGGTGGTGTACAAGCTGGTATGAGTCATAATTGTTATCTTTACCGTTAACCTTAATATGGGTATCTTAATCACAATCTGACTAGAAAATACATATATATGAGATAGGTTAACTTTCAAACTTTATTTGTAGTTAAAATAAATCTCATTTTAAAACCACACTTGCTAATTATTCTCACTTGCTACATAACAGTTTGCCTATATATATATATATTGTATAATATAACGAAAGGATACTAACACATTTATCTTTTATTCTAACAGTGCGGGAAATATATATATATATACATATAACCACAAAGGAATGCCGATGTATATCGACCAAAAGTAAAGAAAGAGTACTTTCCTGGAGGATAAGGATCACGCAAGAACGATGTACGAAGATGCGAGGCACGAACTCAGCTAGGATTCACTTGGGATGATAGATATACGCTCATCCCCACTTATCACTGGATAAAAGTAGTTGGCCGGCAGAAGAGGAAGGTCGGTCGGCAGCAACTGGTATGACGATGTGTAGGTGTATCATCAGGGTAACCATGATTCTTCTAACACTAGTTTTCGCGATAATTAGTGCCGCCGCAATAAGAACAATAAAGAACAGCACAGCCACGATGTTCATATCAGAAAATTGTATTCTAATACCGCTCATTCATTATCTAATTGTTGTATTTATCGGTATTATTGACCAGTGTCTGCTCAGCATTACAGATTACAGGTATCCATGACAAAATACTGGAAATGCATCCAACAGCATGGATATATCACTCGAGCGAAGACACTGCGACCAGAAACTCTAACCGACCGATACTTCAGGAGTTCCTTTACGCAACAAGTTGTGTACACATTTCTTTTCTAAATGGTCCAACACAACAAGTGTGTACACAAGACTTTTAAGCACATGTGGATATGATTCTATATGCAATCAAGGATATGATTCTATATGCAATCAAGGATATGATTCTATATGCAATCATCAAGGATATGATTTTATATGCAATCAAGGATATGATTCTATATGCAATCAAGGATATGATTCTATATGCAATCATCAAGGATATGATTTTATATGCAATCAAGGATATGATTTTATATGCATATGATATTATATGCATTCAAGACTAAAAAGCATGTGTTCAAATCAAAGGCAATCAAACAAATCGGCATGAGCCATAATGGGACAGATATGAATATTTCTTTCTGAGCCTATAAATAGAGACCAGAGGCAAGAGGAAAGGGTAGCTTTTTCTTTAGTTCTATCTTAGAATACTTGTAATTTTTCTTTTCATTCTTGAGCTCTTGCCCCTTTGTCTTGACCTTGCAACTTCTCATTTAGAACTTGCAAGCTTAAGGCTTAGGTTCTTGACTTCAAGATCTCTTGTAACAAGTTTGTTCTTCAATAAAAGTTCGTATTTTTATTACATGTCTTGTTCCACTTTACATGATTTCAATTGTGAAATTCATACTTTGCTTTGATCTTGCAACCTCTTAAGTGAGCTTGCAACCTTAAAGCTTGGTATTTGGATCTCACACGTTGCCGAGGATTGAACACTGGGAGATAAAACGCTTGAACTCATCGGTTCTCTTTTCCTCTTTATTTCATTGCATGTTTTTATGTATCTTCTCTTTTCTTTCTTGTTAATTTATAAATATGTGTGAGTAATCTTTTCACTTGTTAAGGGTGTAATATGTTAGATCGTATTAGAAGATTTTCTTTGTCCAAACTTTAAAACCTAAAACTTGCCTATTGAAACTTCGTGCAAATCACCCGCAACTCCGCTCACTAGGCATCCTATCCTACCCCGATAGTGATGATTCCTAATCATGACCGGATTGCCCGTGGTTTGCCGAAGGCTAAAATCAAGAGATAACAACGGAAGGACAAGGGACAAGGAAAATGGATTTAGCAAAATACCGCAAATACCGTATTTTAAGTTCCCTAATCCGCGTTGTTACCTATTGCTTTAGTATCAATACCAAGTCGAAGCTATAAGGAATTGGCAAACATCACCTTCATACAATCTAACTTATTACTACCCTTAACAAGTCCTTTTTATTCATATCTTTGTTACGATAATTAGTTAACCAACAAATCAAAACACGGTATTAACTCGTTAAAACAAGCAATAAGAAACTTACCATCTCCCTGCGGACGACCCGTATTCATCGCGGCTCGCTACAAGCGACACCGTTTTGATTGCGGTAATTTCAGAATTCTTTTTAAACACGACACAGTTAGATCGTGACAATCAAATGGCGCCGTTGCCGGGGAGATGGTAACGCTTTTTATACTTGTATTCTCAGGTTAAATTTGTGCATATTCTGTATAAAACTAACTTCTAACACATTCAAACAAATAACCATTCTTTTTGAAACCAACCACAAACACAAACACAATTCTTTTCTTCTCTGGATTTGAATTCTGCTAACACTCTGATGCTAAAGAAATAAATCAAGTTTTAAAATTGGAATGACATTTCTTCATTGAGACAACACACAAAATTTTAGCCAATTTCCTCACACAAAAACCGGTGACATACCCTGAAAAACCGAGCTCGCCGACCTTGGTGTGGCCTTTTCACTTTTGTTTTTCTGTGTTGCTTCCAGTGTTTTGATATAAATTCCATTTTTATTATTTGATTTTCTTAATTATTTGTGTTCATAATTGTGGTTGTTAATATTGCTTTTTGGCTCAAATATCCGTATTTTTCCGATATATGCAGATTTGAAGGATTTTGAGCAGCGATCATACGGAACAAAGGGGCATTTTCAAGTGCAAAGGAGGGTGAACACTCAGTGCCAAAGATCCGGGTAGTTAGACCTGCGCAAGCGAACCATTCGACCACTCGGAGGCAATATCGACACGAGTTTCTGAAACTCGATACTTTTTGGTACGTATTTTTCTCAACTTCCCCTCTCAAACCCGATGCTCCAATATTCTTGTCTTTGCAGGATTCTTAGCAAAAATCGCCGCAAAAAGCCAAAAAAAAACTAACCGTATTTGTTGCAGCGCCGCATTAAAAGTAAAAAACGATAACTGATTGCTTGAAAATAAAACTTGGTTGAATTTTGCGCATTGCATCATTTAATACGGACTTAAGGGGCTCTAACACCAATCCAAATTGGGTGGGGATTTCATCACCCTTCCTAAGACCCCGGAAATCACTAATTGCATAAGTGTCACCTCAAGTTTAATAAAAAATATCTAGACTCAGCCCACTAAGGACTTGTCGCGCTCAATAGGACAAAGGAAGATTGTGGGCATTCAATCGTTTATCTAAACATGACTCTTGTGGTGCCTAGGCAAGACAAGTGAGGAGGTAATTTTAAAAGGCCCGTCTCACGGTGATTCGTGAGCGGATCCCTCCATACCTCACTTGTGCTTACCTGGCCACAACTGGCTGTGAAGAGGCGATCTGAGGGTTATCTCACAATTTGTCGCTTTGGAACAGTTAGGAGCAGATCTAGTAGACTTAGAGGACCCTAGTCTAGGTATTGATTGTGCATTTATGACTGTGCATTTGTGATTGTGTTTGTTGAACAGTCGTTTCATTTTCCCATTCTTTTGAAACAAACACAAAAATTGCCATTTTTACCACCATCACCCAATTTTTCTCCACTTTCGTTTTCTTACCCTCACATTCTACGTTTTGACTACACTAAACTCGTTTAGTGTATGTCCGCTTGGACTAGGGACCCTAGTTCCCGTTTAGTCCGCGTTTCGTTAGTCCCTACGGACTACGCGATCGACTCCAACGCCGAAAATCCCTCCACCCTTTTATCACCTTTACCTTTGCCGGTCAACTCCGACGTTGACCGAGATTCTGTTCATACATCTTCACCTTCTTTATCACAAAATTCTTCTTCTGAGATGTCAGGATTTAATCCTAACATCCCTCCACCTGCCCAGGGACTGACTCCACCTAATCTGGGTGCGAATAACCCGAATCAACCGCCTGTTGAAGCGCCCACACGAGTCGCGCTCCAGGATCTCTTCTACCCTGTCCGCACCTCTTTACCTACCTGTCTTTCACCCCCACCGGCAAATGGGGACAATTTTGAAATAAAACCCCACTTCATCAATATGCTGCCAAAATTTCATGGATTGGAATCAGAAGATGCGTATATTTTTATCAATAAATTCCAAAACGTTTGCGCTATGATGAAAACGACCCAATTAAGTGATGACGCTATAAGGCTAAGGGTCATTCCTTGCACCTTATGTGACCTAGCCGAGAAGTGGCTATACAGCACCGCATCACATTCAATTAGAAATTGGGACGAGTTTGTGAAAACTTTTCTTAAAAAGTTCTATCCTCATCAAAAAACTGCTAGAATCCATAATGAGATTATACAATTTTCACAGCTTCCTTCCGAACCATTTTGGAAGTGTTTTGAAAGATTCAAAGACCTACTCGTTCAATGCCCTCACCATGGGATCGAAAGTTGGCAACTTTGCCAAACATTATACGAGGGATTGAACCCGGCAACGAAGCAGTTGCTAGAAACCATTTGTCAAGATCACTTTCTATCCAAATCTAGTGAGGAAGCGTCGCAGTTTCTTGAGGATCTTAGTGAACAAACAATTCAGTGGGAGAGCTCCAAGACCACATCATCTTCTTCTAGTAGTCAATCTAGGGCAGGCATACATCAAGTAGAGATGTCAATTGCTATGAAGGCCGAGATTGCCGCTCTTACGAAAAAGCTAGAAGCGATTGAGACCAAAATCTCGTCGCCTTCTCCTGCCCCTGTTATGCCTCCACGAACTGTGTGTGCTTGTTGTTCGGCTCCATCACACTTAACCGAAGAGTGTCCTTACAATGCATCTACTCAAGGACATGATCAAGTCAATGCTGCCTTTCAGCAACGACAAAGAAACGATCCATACTCTACTACATATAATCCGGGTTGGAGGAGTCACCCAAATTTCGCTTGGAACCAAAATCAACAATTCCAAGGAAATAACAATTTTCAAAGGCCTCCTCCTCCACAACAACAAGCACCTCCACAAACTCAATTTCAACAACCTTTCCAACAGCAACCTTACCCTAATCAAGTGAACAATTTTGTGCCTAACACTGCTTACCCGCCAAACAATTTTGTTCAACCTAATAATGACAAGGTTAGCTCGCTCGAAAGAAGTCTAGATGCGTTCCTAAAGCAATCTACACAATCTACAGCAAGATTAGAGACTTCTATTCAATCTTTGGTGCAAAACAGTGCCTCACACGATCAAAGCATCAAATCTATTGAGGCACAAATTGCACAACTCAATGCAGCATTGAGTGAGCGAGAAAAAGGAAAGCTTCCATCTCAACCACTGCCAAATCCCGGTCACGCACATGATGCATATCAACAGCAAAATCATAACGTAAATGCTGTGACCACGTTGAGATCAGGAAAAGTGTTGCAAAACAAGGTGGGTATTAACAATGACACCCCTGCCGGTGGCCCTTCTTCATCTTCTTCATCTTCTTCTTCTTCGTTAGAGCCTATTCTTCATCCTTCACACGGCTCTACCTCTTCTAGCTCGAACGGACTCACTTCTCACAACACGAACACATCTACACGGGGTTCCGTTCCAACTCAACAATCTGATCCGCAAAATTTGGACTCAACAACATTTCAAAATACTCCTTTTCCTAACCGGTTGAGATCCGATAAACCAACCCCACAAATGGAGAAGATTGTTGAGCTGTTCAAACAGGTTAGCATAAATATCCCTCTTTTGGATGCAATCCAACAAGTTCCTTCATATGCAAAAATCTTAAAGGACTTATACACCAAAAAGAGGAAGTCACAAGTACCAAAGAAAGTTTTTGTGGTTAGTGCTATTAGCGATGCTCTTGTCAATTCTTTACCCCAAAAGCAAAAGGACCCTGGTTGTCCTACTATTTCGATAACAATTGGGGACAAGAACATCAATAGAGCACTACTAGATCTTGGTGCTAGTGTCAATTTGCTACCTTATTCTGTGTACGAGCAATTAGGCATTGGAGAGCTTAAGCCCACTCACTGTACTCTCCAAATGGCTGATCGATCGATCACCCATCCAAGGGGTGAGCTAGAGGATGTGTTGATCAAAGTTGGGGAGTTCATATTCCCAGTTGATTTTATTGTTATGGACACACAAGCTGTTGCTAACTCACGGAACCAAATTCCGGTGATCCTCGGTCGACCATTTTTGGCCACTTTCAATGCCGTAATAAACTGTCGCAATGGCTCCATGACTCTATCCTTCGGGAAGACGTCTAGTGAGTTCAATATTTACAAGTTAGGAAGTCTGCACCCCGTGCCTAATACTAGTACACGAGAAGTTTGCTCTATTCACGAAATCACGCAGGAGGACTGCGAGTTTGAAAGATTCTTGTTTGATGAGAACAGTTTTGACGCCACTAGTGCGTCCCTCCTTGAGCCTACCACCGTTGACACAACCGATATGGATTATGAATGTTTCACTTTTTCGGATGATGACGACTCACAACCCGAATATGAGTCTTTTGAATTTTTGGATGACTTAGTTGAACCATCCGAATCGGTTGTTTGCAGTGATTTCGAACCTGTGTTGGAGTCCTTTGAGTTTGAGGTAGATTCCCTAATTTTGCCTATGATTCTTTTGCCTCCGAAACTCGAACTCATGCCCTTGCCGTCTCACAATAAATATGCTTACATAGGTGAGAATGAAGCCTTTCCCGTTATCATATCGGCCTCTCTAGCCCTCGAGCAAGAGAACGCCCTTTTAATGCTCTTACAAGATAGGCGGCAAGCTCTCGGCTGGAATATGGCGGACATCGAGGAGATTAGTTCTCTCATAATTGAATATCATATGCATATGATAGATGATGCCAAGTCGATGAAGGATCCACAGAGATATCTTGGGGATAGTGTGGTTAGTCAACCTTCTCCTTTGGAAGTTGAACCACCCCCATTTCTTTTAATAAGTTACGAGAATGCCAATACTCCACTGATTGCTGATCATTCGCATTCTCGTTTTGATTCATCACCACCTCCTGTCTATTCACTTCCACACTTTCCATACCACCTCTTCTATCTTCCCCAATTTTTTTTGGATTGGTACAACATATTCTTCCACCAACCGATACTCTTTATAGATAAATTTTTCAACTGGTTGATGTTGATATTTGGTCTATGCAAAGTTTGGCAGTAATATCTAACATTGTTTAAATGAAGTTTGGGGGGGCTTTCTGTATATATTTTTGTTTTAACAATAAAATAAAAATAAATAAATAAATAAACAGGGAAGTGCCGGCATTTTAACCTTCTTGGTATAGCATGACAGTGAGGACACTGTCAAGTTTAAGTTTGGGGGTATGCTCGGTACGTCTTCTTCCTTCGCATTCATTTGTACATATTTTTGCATTTGTATACTTATTTTAAAAACTCATAAAAATTGAAAATTTTCAAAAATTATAAAATTATTGTATTCAATTTTGGCCATATTTAACTTGAGTTTGACAAATAGGTTAACTGGCTACGAACAACTAGATCTTAGACTTAGTAAATTAAAAACCCTAAAAATAACCTTCCTTAAAGTTTATCGGTAGAAAGTATATGTCTTTGTAGTTTATTTAGAAATAGGCAAATTTTTGGTTCACTTCTTGGGCTAAGTTGAAATAAAGGAAAAAGTATTGATTATTATTAGAGTATAAGTTTGAAAAATAATTCCTGGCTTACGTATAGATTCTGAAAATGTATACCCTACAAAATTGCACAATCACGCACCTTGAAGTTTGGAATAGTAGAGGAGACCTTGAAATGCTCTTGTCTAAAAGTCCTTAGTACGAAGAAAATGAAAAATACAAAAGTGAATAAAAAAATGAACACTGGTTTTGTGATTACTTAAGGCTAAAAATAGAAAAATATTTAGCGAGGGTGCTTCATCACCTAGTGCCTTAGACCAACTGGTTTGGGAGACACTGCTAAAAGCCTTGGGTGTTACAAGACTAGGAAGTACGCTTTAAAAGTGCAAACGCATCTTGTAATCGGTCGTTGGTACCTCAAGAAGTATTAACGGTCGCATGAAGGATGTGTAAGCAAAACTCACCAATTAATAAGTGCTTTGGACAACGGACAAGGGTATGATTGCTTGATTTGAATTTCCAAGTGTAGGGGTGATTTATACACACACTTGGGGATATGTGATTAGAGTTTAGATAAGAGAAAGGAATGAAGAATAGAACTTGTATCTTTAGTAGAGTTGATAAAAATTCCTAAGTGGAGATGGAACCTTTGAAGGAAAACTTAAGAAATGCCAAAAACTAAGTAAGTCTATAGAACATATATAATCTTAAGTTAAATGAAGAATAGAACTTGTATAATTTACAAGTAAAGAATGTGGGTGGATAATTTACAAGTAAAAGATAATAGAGTTCCTTGTTAGAAAACCTAATTGGAGAATAAAAGTCGATAAGCCAAATTGACGGGATTTTGTGGGTAGTATCCGCTGAAAACCCTCAGGAGACAACACTCCTCCTACTAGGGACACCTAGAGGTTAAACGGCTTGTTGCACATGCTCAGTGCAATCGCGTTCCCTGCGAAAGTGCGGTTAGGATTTTCGTTTGTGAATAAACGGTTTTGCTCGGGACGAGCAATAGATAAGTTTGGGGGTATTTGTTCATATCAGAAAATTGCATTCTAATGCCGCTCATTCATTATCTAATTGTTGTATTTATCGGTATTATTGACCAGTGTCTGCTCAGCATTACAGATTACAGGTATCCATGACAAAATACTGGAAATGCATCCAACAGCACGAATATATCACTCGAGGGAAGACACTGCGACCAGAAACTCTAACCGACCGATACTTCAGGAGTTCCTTTACGCAACAAGTTGTGTACACATTTTTTTTCTAAATGGTCCAACACAACAAGTGTGTACACAAGACTTTTAAGCACATGTGGATATGATTCTATATGCAATCAAGGATATGATTCTATATGCAATCATCAAGGATATGATTTTATATGCAATCAAGGATATGATTCTATATGCAATCAAGGATATGATTCTATATGCAATCATCAAGGATATGATTTTATATGCAATCAAGGATATGATTTTATATGCATATGATATTATATGCATTCAAGACTAAAAAGCATGTGTTCAAATCAAAGGCAATCAAACAAATCGGAATGAGCCATAATGGGACAGATATGAATATTTCTTTCTGAGCCTATAAATAGAGACCAGAGGCAAGAGGAAAGGGTAGCTTTTTCTTTAGTTCTATCTTAGAATACTTGTAATTTTTCTTTTCATTCTTGAGCTCTTGCCCCTTTGTCTTGACCTTGCAACTTCTCATTTAGAACTTGCAAGCTTAAGGCTTAGGTTCTTGACTTCAAGATCTCTTATAACAAGTTTGTTCTTCAATAAAAGTTCGTATTTTTATTACATGTCTTGTTCCACTTTACATAATTTCAATTGTGAAATTCATACTTTGCTTTGATCTTGCAACCTCTTAAGTGAGCTTGCAACCTTAAAGCTTGGTATTTGGATCTCACACGTTGCCGGGGATTGAACACTGGGAGATAAAACGCTTGAACTCATCGGTTCTCTTTTCCTCTTTATTTCATTGCATGTTTTTATGTATCTTCTCTTTTCTTTCTTGTTAATTTGTAAATATGTGTGAGTAATCTTTTCACTTGTTAAGGGTGTAATATGTTAGATCGTATTAGAAGATTTTCTTTGTCCAAACTTTAAAACCTAAAACTTGCCTATTGAAACTTCGTGCAAATCATCTGCAACTCCGCTCACTAGGCATCCTATCCTACCCCGATAGTGATGATTCCTAATCATGACCGGATTGCCCGTGGTTTGCCGAAGGCTAAAATCAAGAGATAACAACGGAAGGACAAGGGACAAGGAAAATGGATTTAGCGAAATACCGCAAATACCGTATTTCAAGTTCCCTAATCCGCGTTGTTACCTATTGCTTTAGTATCAATACCAAGTCGGGGCTATAAAGAATTGGCAAATATCACCTTCATACAATCTAACTTATTACTACTCTTAACAAGTCCTTTTTATTCATATCTTTGTTACGACAATTAGTTAACCAACAAATCAAAACACGGTATTAACTCGTTAAAACAAGCAATAAGAAACGTACCATCTCCTTGCGGACGACCCGTATTCATCGCGGCTCGCTACAAGCGACACCGTTTTGATTGCGGTAATTTCAGAATTCTTTTTAAACACGACACAGTTAGATCGTGACAATCACACGACCACAAGTACAGGGACCACGAGCACAAGCGGTAACTAAGACCGAATCAGAATCCATGATAAATGCAGCGAAGAATAAGGTACATAATCAACAAATTCCAGAGCAGTGAATAACTCCACCAAATCTACCAAATATCAAATCTTTAAAGCTCAAATACTCGGCATACACCCAAAAATCAAGAACACCAATCAACAAAGAACTTCGATCGGCAAAGGAAGCCTCGGGCCAGATCCAATCAGCAAAGAACTTCGAACTCAGATCCAGTCAGCATAGAACACCAAGAATATATGAGCACACAAAAATCAAAGAATCTCAAAAAAAATGGAGGAGATCGATGAAAGAAATCAAAGCAGAGAAACTGCTCCAGTTTGAAATCAAAGAATCTCTAAGAATTGAAGATAAAGCACAAAAAACCAAGCCTTCGAGCTCAGATCCTTAAAGAACCTATCCAATTGAGCTTGGATCTTGAAGCCACGGCGAAGTCGAGGTAAGATCTTATGGCCATGGCGAGGTCGAGCTTGAATCTTGATGCAGTGGCGAGGTCGAGGGATAATAAAGGTGGATTTAGATCATAATCGAAGTCGACGACAAAGAGGATTGAAGGTGCTGGGAGGTTGGGTTTGCGAGATCGAAGGTGGTGAGGTGCTGGGAGGTTGCTGGAAAGGGTTCAAAGGTGTAGAGGGGCTGTAGTTGGTTGCTGGAGGGAGATGCGAAGGCCTGTGGGTAGAGATCGAACGTGCTGTGAGGTTGGGTTTGGGAGATCGAAGGTGGTGAGGGGTTTGGGTTGTCGGCAGAGGAGAGAAGGAGGTGAGGATGTGGCGTCGACGAGGGGTCGGAGCTCCAGCAACGAGGGTTCTTGCAGTGGCCAGATTTTGTCGGGTCTGGAAAAGTTGCAGTGAGGTCGGGGTTCGTCAGAGGTGAAGGGGAGAGGCAGATGAGGTCGAGGAGGAGAGGTGTAAACGAGAGCGAAGGGTAGTCGACGACGGTGAGGGCCAACGGAGAGATGAAGACAATGATGGCAATCGGAGTTGGTTGTTGTGGTGAAGTCTCGGGCCGACGGTGATGGGTTTGGTGGCCGGCGGTAAGAGATCGACGAAGGAGAAGGGCACAGTGAAGGAGAGGCTGCCGGTTCTGGGTCGTCGGAGGTGGCTGGTGCGGCGATCGAAGGGGGCTTGGCTTGAGGAGGCTACGGTTGAGGGAGGTGGCGATGGGATGAATGTGAGGGGTTAAGGATCGATTAAGTTTTGAAGAAGAGAAGATGATGTGATGATTAAATAGGGATGGGGTTTTTGTTTAGGTTGTTAGAAAATATTGTTAGGGAGAGAGGGATTAGATTGGTGAGAAATAGAAAGTGATGTTGATGACAGAGAAAGGAAGTCGGCTGATATGTGAGAGAGAGAGATTTGTGATTATATATATAGGATTTTATGTATATTAAAGAGATATAATTGTTGATAAGATAGAAAAATATATATTGGAGAGAGGAGAGAGACAGACAGGTGAGGAAAGAGAGAAATATGTAAAAATATATTTTAGTTAAAAATATTTAGTATATATATATTCGTATATAATATATGTGCTGAAGTTTAGTTTAGGATTTAAAAGATTTAAAAAATATATTTGGTTTGTTGAAATTATAAATGGATAAAAGTATAACATAATATTAGTTTGTTTAAAATATGATTGAGGATATTAGAATATAATATTAATAAAACTTGAGTTTTAGGCTAAATACAAAATAGTCCAAAAGACATCCGGGTCAGGTCTAAAATTACTTTTTGAAAAATACGGATAATATACGTGTCAGCCAAAACACAAAAACGAATTTAAAACAGGAAATAGCCACAAGAAAATAATGAAAGAGAATATGGTATAACTGAACTAGGGTGTTACATTCTACCCACCTTACAAAAAATTTCGTCCTCGAAATTTGAAGAACGAAAATACAAGGTCGCGAACTAATTACAAGGATCAATGAAAAATAGATGTGTGAAGAATCAAGGATCAAGGAAACAAATGAGGGTATGAAGAGTCACGGTCTTGGCTCGAAAAATCGGCGTGTTCAAGAAAAATCAAATCAGTGGAAACAAATCAAATAAAACTCGAAGTTACTCAAACAGAATGACGCATTGTAACCATGTCGCAGTACATGAGTACAATATCGTAATTCTATCTCAGTCGCCCGAATCCTACAATCAGAGTCAATGGAATATGCAGCATGACACACCGAGAGAAACCTAGACATGTTATTCTAACCTAAAAGGTTGGTAGAACCAAGACTAACTTTGATGTCAGCCTGGGCTCTGATACCAACAAAACCTTGTCACGCCCCGCTTCCCAAAATATGGAATACGGAAAGCGACGAAGGCCAGCCGTGCTACATACGGTAAGGAAAAGTCCTTCCATAGTCACATAAGGCTATCTAGATGAACCTGTCAAAATAAACTCCAATACCAAAAGAAATAATACTGATAATCATGCTGCAATGAAACCACAAGAAATCCTGAAAAATGGGTCCACTAGATAATTGATGCAATTAAGATCCAAAACAAAAGATTCGGAATAAAATAAGATCCGAAAGAGATACAAAAGTCCTAATGTCCCATAAGGGCGCACATGCTAAAGGCTAAAAGTAAAGGAAAATAAACCTACGGATTACAAATCTTCAGCAAAGTCCTGGTAGCCGCTCTGATCCTGCTCGGCCTGAAAATCTGTCACTAAACCTGAGATGGCAAATCTCAGGGATGTCAGAACATCCCAGCAAGTACTCAACGAATAAAGTGTGTGTAGTATAATAACATGAATATATGAATGTAGTGAAGCCCGGTGCGCAAGAAAAACAGGTATATAAATAATTAGATGTATTAACACTATGAAACATGTATGTAAGGGATCAGGTCATAACCTAACTGGTCACTAAAAGGTAAACTATCCTATCGTAAGCTTGAGTGTGTGCGTCAACCTCTGCAGGAGTATTCCTAACCCAAGAGTGGTGCCCCAGGGGCTAGGAAACACGGGCCCAACTGTGGAATGAACATGAGACCGCTATAGCCCGGTACGAGCTGTAAACATAAGACCGCTATAGCCCGGTACGAGCTGTAATCATGATACCGCTATAGCCCGGTACGAGCTATAAACATGAGACCGCTATAGCCCGGTATGAGCTACCGGCATGCGACTCCTGAGATCCTGTTGTACAACGCACACTCAAACTACCCCAACACCCATGTATTTATAGCTACTATGGTAATGACTAAAACACTAATTAAGAATGCTGAAAAGACAGGAACTTGTGGTATGGTAATTGTATGGAAATAAAACTTGTAAATAATATAGATTGTGTCATCTCATGTAATGTAGTTCAACATCCTTATCAGCGATCTCGCCCAATAAGACTAGAGTAATGAATAGTCAAGACATGTCAGTGGTAATAGTTATCAGGTAATAGTAACTGTATAAAGGTGGTGTACAAGTTGGTATGAGTCATAATTGTTATCTTTACCGTTAACCTTAATATGGGTATCTTAATCACAATCTGACTAAAAAATACATATATGTGAGATAGGTTAACTTTCGAACTTTATTTGTAGTTAAAATAAATCTCATTTTAAAACCACACTTGCTAATTATTCTCACTTGCTACATAACAGTTTGCCTATATATATATATATATATTGTATAATATAACGAAAAGATACTAACACATTTATCTTTTATTCTAACAGTGCAGGAAATATATATATACATATAACCACAAAGGAATACCGATGTATATCGACCAAAAGTAAAGAAAGAGTACTTGCCTGGAGGATAAGGATCACGCAAGAACGATGTACGAAGATGCGAGGCACGAACTCAGCTAGGATTCACTTGGGATGATAGTTATACGCTCATCCCCACTTATCACTGGATAAAAGTAGTTAGCCGGCAGAAGAGGAAGGTCGGTCGGTAGCAACTGATATGACGATGTGTAGGTGTATCATCAGGGTAACCATGATTCTCCTAACACCAGTTTTCGCGATAATTAGTGCCGCCGCAATAAGAACAATAAAGAACAGCATAGCCACGACCACAAGTACAGGGACCACGAGCACAAGCGGTAACTAAGACCGAATCAGAATCCATGATAAATGCAGCGGAGAATAAGGTACATAATCAACAAATTCCAGAGCAGGGAATAACTCCACCAAATCTACCAAATATCAAATCTTTAAAGCTCAAATACTCGGCATACACCCAAAAATCAAGAACACCAATCAACAAAGAACTTCGATCGGCAAAGGAAGCCTCGGGCCAGATCCAATCAGCAAAGAACTTCGAACTCAGATCCAGTCAGCATAGAACACCAAGAATATATGAGCACAAAAAAATCAAAGAATCTCAAAAAAATGGAGGAGATCGATGAAAGAAATCAAAGCAGAGAAACTGCACCAGTTTGAAATCAAAGAATCTCTAAGAATTGAAGATAAAGCACAAAAAATCAAGCCTTCGAGCTCAGATCCTTAAAGAACCCATCCAATTGAGCTTGGATCTTGAAGCCACGACAAAGTCGAGGTAAGATCTTATGGCCATGGAGAGGTCGAGCTTGAATCTTGATGCAGTGGCGAGGTCGAGGGTCAATAAAGGTGGATTTAGATCATAATCTGTCACGACCCGAAAGTACGGAACATGACCGGCACTTAAACTACGAACGTCTCGAGGCGTAAGTAATCTAAGTAAACCGAAAACCCAGAAATCCAAACCAAGAAAAGTAGTAGAGTGCAGGAAAACCAATTTAAAACAAGTAGTTTTAATAGCATGAGCCGAATTATGCGGTTTTAAGAACATCAAAATTTTACTGAAAATTTCGGCAGAGTATCCTTTGTAAATACTGGCCCCCAAACAGGATACAACATGAATAATATACGAAATCAAGAAAAAGGCATCCCCAAGCGGGAGCTAGCTCTTCGTCAATCGACGGTCACAACCACACAAGCGATATAATATACAACGCCAACGGCGAGGATCAAAAACTCAAAAGGGAACTCAAAACCACCAGAAATATAACGAGCGACTCTAAGGTCGAAAGAGTAAACAACACTGGTCTCTATCTCAATAGATACATGTTTGGTTGATGGAACTTCTAGATACAACAGAATAATGATATACAAGATATATAATGGGGGTATGATACATGTAAACCCACCTACTAGCAAATCACCCGAATGAAACTGAGCCCGCAAGCCGTAATGAAACCTGTACGGCAAATCTGCAAGAAACTGGGGCACAACGGGGGTGAGTTGCCAACTCGTGAATAGAAAAACATCTACGCACAGAAATCGCATAAATAATGCAATCTAGGTCAATGATCATAATATATCCTCAAATATAAGTATAACAGGCAGCCTATAACAATGACTAGGGTAATATCTAACCCGAGTATAATTTCACGTGCCCGTGTCAGTGCCTCAGGTAGCAATATATCATATGAATGAGGTATGAATGCATGAAACAGAATACATGTAAATGAAGAAACTGTTTTCATAAGTTAGTGAGATTTTCTTCGTATTTTTAAACTGAGGTATCATAATGAAATCAGTATCAACAGTGTCTAGCATCGACACAAAACATAAATCTCACTGTCTCGAAATATCAATGTCTCAAGCTCAATATCTAGGGCGCCGTCAGTCCGGACCGGCCCCTACCATCCATCTCAAGACCACGACGGTATCCTCCGGATATCCGACGCGTCGGGTAATATCACCGGTAGGTAGTGCTCCCCAGCCAGGCTCAACGTCAACACCACATTCTTCTTGCCCCGGGGTACCATACCGGGCCCACCATGTACCCGTGACGGTTCCTCCACTCCTCGACACGGATCTCCAAAACCACAGCAAACTCATGGTGGACGACACTTTACATCACTAGAAAACCGCAACATTTTATATTTTAAAAGATCATAAGTTGTAAATTTTGCGGCTTTCCCCGAAATCCAGAAATATCATAAATCTCAAGAAATCATCACAAGTGCATATGTCAATGATAATGAACTAGGCATGAACAACTGAATAACAGTATGCATGAAGTGGTAGGTAATAACTACAATGTCTAATATGGCATATAAGGGAAGTACACTAATATCATGTCAAAACTACCAGCTAACAATCTAAGTCAAGCAATTATATTCTCTAAAGTGTACGTGACATGGCAATTACCGATGAAGATGTGTGTGTGCCGGCAAGTAGGTGTACGTGGTACATACGCATCATCGGTAATGGTGCTGGTGTCCTAACAGCATGATATCAATAATGGAATATGCAGCAAAAATAAATATGCGAGGCAGAGCGAACAGCAATAATGTGCGGGAGCTGAATACTAGACACAACGATAACTAATCTGCAATAATCTAATATAAGTCCTAGGAATGGTGCCTTTTGAAATAACACGAATCATGGGGTTTTGAAAATAGGGGCTACGATGTTTTTATGAAAAGATACGTCGTTTTTGAAATATCCGTAGATTCCCTTGAGCTGTCTTTAAAAATGCCCACGATTCGTTAGTTTTTGAAATAGGTAAGAAGTCTAATCTAATCTAAAAACTACACTAAACTATACGGCTGAACTAACAAGCTGAACTACAGGTAAGGAAACCGCCTATCATCTGAGTCGATACATATACATACCTGTATATGTATAGTCGGTGATCCCGCCTCAATAATATCATATCCGATACCATATCTATAATCAGGCATCCCAAGTCAAGAGGCGGATCAATCATCAATATAGCTCGTACGTAAATTCATCGTACGGCATCCCAATCTGGGTACGGGTCAATATCACATTCATCATACTATTCACCTGGTATCCTGTTTATCAAATATCATGATCGGGGTACTGATCTACGTCTAGTACCATACTGATACCGCCTACGTAAGCATGGACGTGTGTGAAACACTACGTCAAGGACCCGCTACAACGTCATGTCGTATCTAAGATACGAACCCTGCTATATCACCGATCTCACGGCCTCAAATCGAATCTCATCGACTCAGTTCAATCCCAAGTATCATCCTCAATCCGTATGTGAACACATAGTCCCATACCCATGTGAACACATAGCTATAATGACTCCCATGAGCACGTATCAATAGGAATGTATGCAAGTATGTATGTGTGTATGTGTAGTGCAACACTACCCTAGGGTTCGCAATGCTAAAATAATCCAACACACTAATATCCATCCTAAGCACCGTTATTAATCCCAAATAACATATAATAAAAGTTGGTGTGTATACGCATCCGTATACACCACCACGGACTGCGGGGGTGCTATACGCTATCCACCCGACTTCTCCCCGTAGATATAAATCTACTCAACTGAACCTCGCTCGCCGGTGCCGACGTCGCCACGCGCTTGCTTGTCGTCTCGAAGTCCACCTGGGGTACCTACATATCATAACGCACCGTATCGCATAAAAACCCAATTCGAAATCGAAACGTCATAAGAAAACCAAATCGGCACGCGTATCACGCATAAGTCCAAACCTATCGCCCACGCATGCAGGAATAGTCAAACCAACCCTCGATGTCGATGTACGAACGTCAAACCATCGAGAAAATCTAATCACACTCATTTGCACATTCACAAACACTAATTTTAATATAAACTAGGTTAAAACTCACAAAAACGCCAATTTCACTTAAAAAGTCATTTTTCCGAAAATCTAGCAAGCACAATTCGCCGTTTTTGATACAAAACACGATATTTAAATGAATGTAGCGGCCAATATATTTATTAAATATCTTAAATAAGTCGTATAAACAATTTCCGGAATTTAATCTCATTAATTTCCAAAAATCCTAATATTCTAGTTTACCAAAAATACCCTTTTTAACAATTTCAAAGCAAAATACACAAACTACAATCTAGCTTTGAATTGCATGATCCAAAGCATTAAACCACACTTAATAAAGTTAATGACGCCAAGAAAACCTAATCACACTTTTAATCCCAATTATATAACCAATTTCAAAAGCCTAGTTAGCAAATTAGCATAATTAACACAATTTCCTTAAACTAACCATTAACAACTAACTACTAATCTTGTTCTACAATTTTAGTGGCCACAATATTCACCAAATAACTTAATTAGGTCACAAAAAGTATTAAGTAGATTTTTATTTCATCTAATTACATCCATCCTAAAACCTAGTTTCTAAAATATTTTCATTTGGACAATTACATGTTACAATTGGCAATAAGTAACAAATTTAAGTTGCATAACTTAAGATGCTAAAAAAAACAACCATCACACAACCATGAACACATGATCACAACCTAACTTGATCTCAAACTCTTTCCATTACAACTAAGTCCCAATTAGAGTTGCATTCAAACTTAATTGACTTTAATCAAAGAAACTATACAATAATTAGATTTGGCTTGGGATTTATACCTCACCAAAAACAAGAGACCAAGCTTGAAATCTAGCCTCCCAAAATGGCCTCCAAGCTCCTAGATCCATGCAAGAATAGCTATTGAAAAATGGGTAGGAGTTAGATTTGAGTTTTGGTTTAATTTTGATGGAGATTTGATGGAAGACTTTTTTGATGAGGAAAAGAGAGGGGAAGAAGGAGGAGGGGCTGCAGTTTGAGGGAGGATGGGGCTCGGCCAGCAGGTGGGGGAGGGGTGTGGAGGGTGTGGGTGTGGAAAAGAAAGTCCAAGTCCCCCAAGTCAACACCAACTTCTTCTCTCACTAATCTTTTCTTTTCCTTTCATTTCTATGAAATTCAAGTGGGGACCAAAGAGGGGCTGCTGAATTCAGCCATAGGGATAGTGAATGGGGGTGTGTGGGTGTGGGTACGGGTGTGGGGTGATGAAAAATGATAAATACAATACCCCAAACATCCATTTACGCTAAAAAAAAGCCTTTTTTCTTCAATAATTTCTAAACCGTTTTGGCAAATGATTTCGTTCCAAAAACTACATGTTAAAATTTTATTTAATGTTTTATGATGCACAAAATTTGTTTCAACTCATTCCAATTTGTAATTTTCCCTAATTAAATGTATTAGTGACGGCTTAAATAATAATAAAATAATATTTTTTTCAGAAAATTTGAAATTTCACCAGCGGCTCAATAAACACCAAATAATAGCAATTACATAGCTAGAATATGTATATTTAATTTTTATAATAAGATATTTGCATTTTGACTTTTTACAGAAAACCCCCTCATTTTACCGTTTTTTTTGAAATTTCACCGAAACGATTTTCAAAACGTTACAATCTTCCCCCCTTAAAGAAATTCGGTCCCCGAATTTAAATTCAAACTCCCCCAAATACTAAAATATCTAAGAAAACCATCAAGTCGTCGGGGCTCCGAAATTGTAACTACATAAAACAATTCGTAGCGCAGCGCATGCGCTTGAAAAATGAGTATATAACTCAAATCAAAACTCCGTCAAGTATCCCGCAATCATCGGCGTCATGGAGAAGACATCAATGCCAAATCCAAATCAAAACCAATATGATATAACTCGAAACTATACATGTAAATATCGAATCTATATATGTAAGTATCTGAAGGAAATGCATGCCAAATCCCTTTAAGTCGTTGTGCACGCGTATAACACTGCACAGTGGCGGATGTCTATCATAAGGAAATAACCATATACATATATACCTTTGTTTGAAATGTACGTTCCGCCGTATTGGAAACAATTTAGAAGGGTCTCCTTGTTTTAAACATTTCGTGTCATATCAGACACGTAGGTAAATACTGAGGCTATAGCTCGCTTTTTGGAAATCCCTTCAATAACTATCAATGCATGCCAAATATATTCAGATACTGTCCTCTGACTAGTCCTGCTCAGTACGAAAACACATAGCAATATCATAAAAACGTACTACTCTATAAGAAATCAATCCCAAAATATGCACATGAATACTACATGCGGCTGGTGCGCACGGAAATCAAAATCCATGAATGTGCCATACATGCGCACAGAAACAACATCTAAGTGCATCGGGTGTGCACGAAACATCTGTCGTAGGCAACATGTGTGCCTGACAGAAAAATCAGGTGCATCTGACATGCACGAAAAATCTCGATTTAGTGCATCTGGTGTGCACCAAAATCGCATCTCAAGACATGCGCTCAACATGCGCGAAAATCTAAATCAGGTGCATCCATCGTGCACGAAATCATGAAATCCAATATCAAGCGCCGAACGTGCGCAAAATCAATCAGGTGCACAAGGTGCACAAAACAAATATCGAGTATCTCAATCAAAATCGAAGTCCAGTGCATCTAAGTGCACAAAAGGCATATCACTGCACTGCAAGCATATATAAACTATACCGAGTGCAGGAACGAAATCGTGTGCATGCATACGCACAAAACCAACTCAACTGTTTAAAACCGTAAAATCACAAACATGTGAAACTAAAGAACGAAAATGATATCAAGTGGAACACTGTGCAAAGATCGTAAATCCTCAATCATCAAAATCAAATCATACGAATAAATCACCCAAAACATCGGAATCAATAATGGCGGAATAGTACTGCTCCAGCGCATCCTCTAAGAATCTCGGCCAACTGTCGCGGTCACTAGTGGGACGTCTCGTCGATGATCATGAACTCTGTCCTGCTGGTGTGCGTAACTATGATCACTCCTGGGTCAAGGTCTTCACTGTGAATTACCAATCTTTCGGTCCATCGGCTCATCGGCCCTGTCGGGTGTGCTAACGGGGACGATTCCGTTCTGGTACTTCTCTGGTCATCTCTTGGTCAATCATCGCGACCACTCGTAAGACAGCATATCACTGGCGTCGGCCTCTGGCTCTTTGAATGTACATGACACCTCTGATCCTGGGTGCAAGTTGTTGCGCCACGGCAGCGCCCCGGCCGTCTTACTCGAGGCCAAATTGCGGAATCAAAATTTTTCCTTACTCGGAAACCGGCGCTACCGCGGACAAAGAAAACCCGGATCGTTTACCATTAACCTAATGCTAGCAATCAAGAGATGGGAAGAAAAGTATACCGAGTGATCCGAGTCCTCCGGTCTTCTCTTCATCATCCCGATCTCCCGCGGAAAGTCTTGGCTCCACATCGTCGCCTTCTCGCCGGAAAGGGCACCACATCGCCTTCGTCTTTTACGGGCTCCCGCCTCAATACCGAGGCAACTCGAGCATGAAGCCGGCAACTCGACATGCTCAAGATATGCTGTAGGTTATCTAGTGTAGTGTCTCTTTTGGGGTTTGTTGCCATTTGAGGATGATGGAGGATACAAGGCAAGAAAAATGGTGCTTGCATTTTTCTTAACATGAAATGAGATCAAGAAAATGAAACACTCTCAAGGATGAAGATGAAACCCTCTTCTTCTCTTTTCTTTCTCTCTTTCTTTTTCTCAACCATGAATAAAACTTATCATCTCCAAATGAGAATGGTGGTGGAGGTGAGAACAAAAGCAAGAGGGAGGTGATGGTAGGAAAAGGTGGAGGTAACCATAAACAAACATCAACCATACCCTTATCAAATCAAACCCATACCCTCACTTTATCACAAGTCAAGGTGCAAGATATGAAAGGTGTCATAATCAATATATATGCAAGAAAACCCCTCCACAAATGTAATTTGCAAAACTGCAAATTACCCCCTCCATCGGAAAAGTCCGGCCGGGAAAGAACAAAGGAAAACCGGCCGGAACGGAATGCAAACTGGCAACTCCAGAAAACTGGTCCCGTAATAAATTACAGGAAAACCCCGATACTGTGCATACACACCCGCATCTGTATTCCGTCCGGATACAAATGCAAAGAGACAAAATCTACACTGTACTAGACTAGGACCGGCTTAAGCCAAAGCCGGCTAGTAAAATCCGTTCGATCCTGATCCGTGCAATACCGCACGTATCTGATCGAACCCTGCCATATAACTATACGGCGATTAGTACAAACCGTCCGATCCTGATCCGTGCAATACCGCACGTATCTGATCGGACCCTGCCATATCTTCATACGGCCTCTACAGCGTTTCGCCCGAAAGCTTGAGTAACTGTAAGTGTGGTGGACTCTAAAGACTCGTCAATACTATGGCTGTGGATTTAACCACTGGCACGTCAGAGGTATAAGCCAATACGTGACGGGCCACCAGCTATTGACCAAAAGGGACGTCGATGAGGAAGCTCACCCCGACACCCAACTGAGCCTGTCAGTGACAATATCCGTACAGTCCGGTCCGTTCGTCTATGAGTATCGCATGGCGGGCCTAGGGGGTTGGTAAAAGTCAGACCCCCAAAAGCGGTACAAGTCGTGTCGGAGTGTAGCCCAGAACGCCCTGAGATACTACTGGAATACCTACCAGTAAATCTCCTGCCTCGGCCGAAGGCTTTGCGTAATGGCTCTCCTAGACACAGCGCGACCTCACCCCCAATACCGGGAGAGACGAACCCCTGAAGATCCGCTCACTGCCTCCATGTGGCTCGGGACTGTGCCCAACTAAAACCTGTTTGCACGACTCCTTTGAGCCATGGTAGGGTAGTAATCAAAGCACAGTGGGAACTCACACGAGACAAATGACGATCCTCAGGTCGATGAACTAACCTGTACACATGTCACCTGGGAACTGCTATCTGACGTCAGGTATAAGCCCAACTAGCAGGTTCCCGGCGAGTCCTATCCGGTGTACTCATAACCCAATGAGCACCTGTATACATCTTAGGTGAACCAACTGACACCAGTGGCTTGTGAGACCGGCCACCGCCCCTCGTCGGGGTCTCGACTGTATACACTAGTCTACTAATAGAGTATCGATGCCCAGTCTCGAAACTCCCACGACTAGGGACCTTTTAAGGATGTGCTTATAGACTACCAGCTCCCACGTATATGATCGCCATCATACTGCTGGTCGTCAAGCAAGAATCCTAGGGGCTCTATCAACGTGTAATAGCGACATGTCAGGTCACCTAAAGCAGTACACGATGATAAAGATAAACCAGATAGCATACTATCATCTCGAGTAAGACTGTCCTACCGGGATAGGTCCTCCCTCAATCATTGCAATCACGTGCCTGTGATCCAATAATTGACTCTGAGGGCACTATCTCCAACAATCTCCCACTTGCACTCAAAGCTAATTATTGCGATGTCGCGTACTCACAGCCCGTGTGATACCGAACACCCAACTCCTCTACTAGTCAGTCTCACAATGCTCGTTTGCGAAACTATTGCGTTCGAGGAATAGCCTTAGTGAGTGGATCCGCTGTGATGTTTCTTTCTATGTCTCTCTATATCTCATGTTCGTGGAGAAAGCCATCTCCCGAAATGAGCAATACCTGTCTTAGAATGTCTGGATGTCTGATGGGACCTAGCTCATAAATGAACTCCAAATCCAAACTTCTTAGACTGTATTATCTACTGAACTTAATCAGTATCCTGCGCCATGTCACCCTCAGTATTGCCCTGGACCACCTGTCCAAAATACTGCCCCTCGTCAGAGGGAGAACTATAACTCTGACAACCTCCTTGTCGTCCATGTCACCTTGGAAGCCTGGAATGATAACCGTCTCCTAAAGGAGACAGCCGTTATCATATCCCTAGAACATTCACTTATGTTCTAAAACTGCTTCCGACTGTTCCTCCAGGGTTGGATCAATATCAACTTATTGCATTTAGTGCAAGAACAACATCTGGTGTGGTACTTGACATCTTATGATTGACTCAATTGCCTAAGCAAGTGATCTGTCAATCATGCGTATTCCTCTCCCCTTTAGTCTGTAAGACACCTTTAGAGAGGGTGACTCCATTACCTGCAGGTACACTACCATGCCAGGAGTCGTCCATTCTAAATACTCTTAGAATGCTGTCAAAGTACCCCGATTGGGAAACCACCCAAATCTAGATCTAAAACCATAGATCTAGTAACCAATATGTCTGATATAATGTCCAAGTCCCATGTGGAGAAAACACTGTGTGACGACCAAAGTATAACCGATCGTAGTATAGGAATATCACTTCCTACTACCTTCTCAACAGATCCATCCCCTATTTTGATGACGTCAAACCCATGACCGTCACATCAGAAACAGATGATCTAACTCCGCTATATCTTCTTTAGTCTATAAATAGACATAAGCATGAAGTCCACCAATGCTTCCGCTGCTCCCACTGACTACGACAACCCTCTGCCAGAATCATATAGACGTGCACTTCTAAAGCTAGTTTAGAACGATGCTATACTCATCCTCCTGCCGGGTCTCGCAGCCTGGAACAACAACAATGGCAAGTGTGGGTAAACAAGAACTTCCCTGTCACCGTCCTTGAGGCTACCGGAGTACCTCTCGGGTGCCTGAAGTTACCCACCTTATCTGCGGAGTGGCCAATGGAATATCAAATCAGATTGAATCTTCAGGTTCCTTATTAAATCTTCAGTAATCGTTTGCGGTTCTGGAATCACTTCCAGTTCTACCATACTCCCACTGCTGTTTTTGGAAAAATCCATTTTTAATAAAACTGTGGCGAGTCTAGAACAATATATCTATTGATCTGCCAGATGGTAGAAAATCAACCCTCGTCATAGCCTGGGTCAACCCACAAACAGCCATTACAGAAACGTGCCTTGAGTTGTCCAGTGTCTGGTTTTAAGCATAAGCCGGACAACTCCCCGTACCTTAACATCGTTAAGATATGAACTGTTCTATATCCAATATAGAACCAGAGGCACTGATTCAATTGAACCAGATTCAAATCATGCAGCTATCTCCAGTGCATGTAAACTAAATGGAAGGAGGCCGATCAGCGTTACTCAACTTAGGAATGCTTCCAATTATGAGTAGCCTGAAAGAGAAGCTAGTTCTCTTAAACATTACTATTAACTGAATACCATACACAAGTATCTACATCTTCGATCACTTTGAAGAATCCCGATACTTGCTATACCTGGTTCTCTACTCTATTCAAATACTTATAACTCCTCAAAACTTAGACCCTGTGTTTCCACGAAACACATGTCTAAGAACTAGAGAAGTTAAAAGTAAACAGAATATAGTACGAGGACCAACCCCTCTGTCCTAATGGACACTGGACAACATACAATACTCTGTATAAGTCCGCTGAGTCTAACAACTCTTTCACTGTGTGTCGTAGGTTGAAAACTGTACTTATGGTTAAGAAGAATTACACCGCTGTTTAATGCTCCTTACCTAACCATCCACTGATATAGGTAAATGTCATCGACATAATATCAAAAGGTATATCTCACTCTATGAAAATAGACGTACAGATATATCAATTTGAAATTGGTGCACAACAGCGGATATTCAAAACCAAATATTTGCCGACCGGCAAACAACCCAGGTGACTTCCTCAAATATCACCGATTACAACGAATCCCGATATAATGAGGATGATCACCCAATTCCCAATAACTTACTCCCACTCAGCATCTGTAAAACCATACAGATGTGAGAATCCAACCTGGTAAATACATACCCTGGAGCAAGTGTCTAACTGGGAAATCAGTTTTTCCATTAACAGTATACAGTGAAACTGAAACATTGAAATGTTTCGTTGGGGTATCG
Source organism: Agapanthus africanus (assembly GCA_030015575.1). Lineage (NCBI taxonomy): Eukaryota > Viridiplantae > Streptophyta > Magnoliopsida > Asparagales > Amaryllidaceae > Agapanthus > Agapanthus africanus. The sequence continues at coordinate 281,597,086 of CM057347.1, read as the reverse complement.
TGGTATTCCTAGTAATGCCTCTTCCATTATCCAGATTCACAACTGTAACCGTATAATTCTTTGCCACCTCTCCAAATCCCTTTATGTGTCTTTAGTCATTACCTTCTGTACACCCCTTTAGGCCAAATGGTTTTCTTCCTTCCCTACCGTTCGGCACCAGTCTATGGTTTGGAAGAAGACTATCCAAAAAGCATAAAGGGTGTACTGTCCTAATCCTAGGAGCACTCGCAACGCGAGAGAAGGTGAAGATAAAAGACACCTGAATGTACTTTATTCCTATTTCTCCTGAACCAGAATCCATCCCCGAACTGGAACTAGTTCCTTTCGAGTTCGTATATAACCATATGATGGAGTATCCAATAAGCTGTGGATCTTCGTAGTGACACGGAGTGTCCCGGAGAAATACAAAGGTGATTTAGGATTGGCGAAGAAATACTTGGTTTGGTCGTGAATATCAGTCGCAATTTACTTTGCCCTCCTACTAATCCCTTGCTTTGTCTTAACTTAATACCTTCTGCACACCATCGTTATGCTAATTGGTTTTCTTCATTCCCCACCGTTCGGCACCAGCCTAAGGTTTGGAAGAAGACTATCCAATTTGCGTAATAGGTGTACTATCTCCTAAACCAAGGAGTACTCGCAACCTGAGAGAAGGTGAAAAGAAAAGACAACTGAATAGTCCTATCCGTTTTCTCCAGAACCAGAAACTATCCTCGAAATCCTTCGAGTTCGTATCTAACCATACGATGGTTTTGTCCAATGGAAGTGGACGTTCGCAGTAATACGGGGTGTCCTGGAGAAAAGGGTAAAAGTAGGAGTGGCAATGAGGTCTGCAACTCTGACAATCCAAAAGCCAGTGTTAAGAAGGTTCGGTCAACTTGGTCACTGAGTCAAAGTCCAGGGTCGGGTCAATGGTCGCTGCCAGAGAGAGAGAAAAGAAAAGAAACACTCAGCGTGCACTCTAACCTAGATCAGAATGGTTACCAATTGGTCTAATCTGGAAACCTCCCACTGTACCTCAAATTCTCCTCCAAACCTGAAAGAAGAATTAGTCGGGGTCACCCGAGGAGTAAACCAACTCATCAGTGGAAATCGGGATCCAACTATCATCGCATGATAACTTGACGGAATCCACTCAAGTCACCACACTCCAGAAGGTATGCGCATGCCTGGCAAGTTTCAGTTCTTTTGAAACTCCCGATGTGATCTTTACCCCTAGGACTCAAGTGACCTTGACGGAGTCAACAAATCAAAGAGTCCTAGTCAAGTTCAACCCGTCATTATCTGGATTGCATTAAACCCACCCGTACGTGCCCTTGACGGAGTCAACAAGGCCGCACGACTGTCCTAACCAATCCCACTTATGCGACAAACAAGTACCACTTAGCTACCGTACACTACGCCTTGACGGAGTCAACAAACGCAGCACGAATACTAAATAATACCCATAAGAAATGACGGAGGGCTACGAATGGTTTTTGGCGAAAAACCTTTAACGTAATGAACTTGATATCGTTGAAGGAACTGCATAGCCTTTTATAAAATATAGTGACGAAAACCTTTACTAAAGAGGTCACTCCCGGTGAAGGGATCTCGGCTCTTTCCCCGTAGAATGAGGTGCAGGATATTCCAACTGAATACCACGATGCAAAGCAAAAGTAATCGGCTATAGTGAAGTTAATGCCCTGACGCAAACTTCTGTCCAAGGGGTCACTCCCGGTGAAGGGATCTCGGCCCTTGCCTCGTCGACTGAGGAGCAGGATATTCCAAATGAATACCACGATGCAAAACAAAAGTGAACGACCTTGCAATAACAGCTTTTTTTGAAAAGTGTTCCAACAACATCAGAATAGGTTTGTTTAAACTTGCATTGATCCGAATCAATGCAGTCCCATCAATTGATCACACCACAAAGAACGAAAATATACTGACGTACGTATATGCCATCCGCATTCGCCACTGGGTCCCGTCATCACCCGTTAGGTTAGCTAACTAATGGCAGAGCGGGGACTGGACTAGCGCGGATGTAAAACATATACAACATCTACTAATATATATACCAATATGTAGTATTTCGCTCAAGGCGTGAATAAAATGCAACATCACAGAAATGAACAGCATCACAGAACAATACAGATATCTGGAAGCCCCGGGTTTCACAGAGCCGCTGCTGAAACCCGACGTTCCCCTGGTCGTGTGGATAGCCTGTGCAATGAAATCCTAGACCCAACAGCATCACAGAACAATACAGATATCTGGAAGCCCCGGGTTTCACAGAGCCGCTGCTGAAACCCGACGTTCCCCTGGTCGTGTGGATAGCCTGTGCAATGAAATCCTAGACCCCTACGGGCGCGGCAAGTCACCCGTCAAAACCTGAAGCGAGGCAGCCCCCTCCATCACCGTGAATGGACCACCCAGCACTTCACGGAATCCGGTAACTTGGGCACCCCTCCTGGGTCAACCTATACCCCCTACGAGTGCGGTGAATAGCCCGCCAATCCTGGAGTGAAGCCCCCTTCCGTCCCAATGCCATGAGATGCGGGCTTGTTGTCTTCAAGAACCCGGCTATCCGTGCACCCCTCCGCGGGGTAACCCTAGTACTGAAAGTAAAAATATACATACACCGGGTACATCGACCGCAACCAGGTCGTGCCCCAAAAGAATAATACAATCAGGCAGTGACGGCAGTCCACATGTCGGACGCTCGCCCCGCAATCTCAAATGTACATAATACAACAGCACTGTACTAGCATTGCATCCAGGCTATCCCCCACGACCGATCCGCAACAACACAGCAAATACATAGAACATCAACGTGAAGGTCACGTTCGCAAATCCGTCTAACCGGGCTATAGCAGTTAGACCGGATTTACCGATCGAGTGATATTCACGGTCGCAGATATAATGTAAATACTGTGAAAAATGTGTTTAAAATTTTCCGATTGACCAAACATTAACAAGTGGGCCCCCAATCAAAACTGTAGCACTCACAGAAAACCTGGGCCCAATTTTAATATTCCAAAACCCCTAATTTAAGCCCATAAGCCCACTGCAAAAAAATGATAACACGACCCCACACTTCAGCGGCGGAAGCGCGGCCAAAAGGGTGTTTTGGCCGCCCTTCCGCGGTCGTACGGAGTGATCGTCTCACCAAATTTTGTCAGTGTTCTTAGAACTCCCTGCACATCATTCTGAGACCACCTGAAAAATTTTTAGACTCAAAAAAATTTCGACAGAAACTGATTGTGCTAGAAAAAACGGTTTTTCGGAAATTTTGGTCGATCGGAAACGCAAACACATCAAACGAAGCTAGGTAAGGTTAATGGCGTGGCTCTGATACCATGTTGCGCCACGGCAGCGCCCCGGCCGTCTTACTCGAGGCCAAATTGCGGAATCAAAATTTTTCCTTACTCGGAAACCGGCGCTACCGCGGACAAAGAAAACCCGGATCGTTTACCATTAACCTAATGCTAGCAATCAAGAGATGGGAAGAAAAGTATACCGAGTGATCCGAGTCCTCCGGTCTTCTCTTCATCATCCCGATCTCCCGCGGAAAGTCTTGGCTCCACATCGTCGCCTTCTCGCCGGAAAGGGCACCACATCGCCTTCGTCTTTTACGGGCTCCCGCCTCAATACCGAGGCAACTCGAGCATGAAGCTGGCAACTCGACATGCTCAAGATATGCTGTAGGTTATCTAGTGTAGTGTCTCTTTTGGGGTTTGTTGCCATTTGAGGATGATGGAGGATACAAGGCAAGAAAAATGGTGCTTGCATTTTTCTTAACATGAAATGAGATCAAGAAAATGAAACACTCTCAAGGATGAAGATGAAACCCTCTTCTTCTCTTTTCTTTCTCTCTTTCTTTTTCTCAACCATGAATAAAACTTATCATCTCCAAATGAGAATGGTGGTGGAGGTGAGAACAAAAGCAAGAGGGAGGTGATGGTAGGAAAAGGTGGAGGTAACCATAAACAAACATCAACCATACCCTTATCAAATCAAACCCATACCCTCACTTTATCACAAGTCAAGGTGCAAGATATGAAAGGTGTCATAATCAATATATATGCAAGAAAACCCCTCCACAAATGTAATTTGCAAAACTGCAAATTACCCCCTCCATCGGAAAAGTCCGGCCGGGAAAGAACAAAGGAAAACCGGCCGGAACGGAATGCAAACTGGCAACTCCAGAAAACTGGTCCCGTAATAAATTACAGGAAAACCCCGATACTGTGCATACACACCCGCATCTGTATTCCGTCCGGATACAAATGCAAAGAGACAAAATCTACACTGTACTAGACTAGGACCGGCTTAAGCCAAAGCCGGCTAGTAAAATCCGTTCGATCCTGATCCGTGCAATACCGCACGTATCTGATCGAACCCTGCCATATAACTATACGGCGATTAGTACAAACCGTCCGATCCTGATCCGTGCAATACCGCACGTATCTGATCGGACCCTGCCATATCTCCATACGGCCTCTACAGCGTTTCGCCCGAAAGCTTGAGTAACTGTAAGTGTGGTGGACTCTAAAGACTCGTCAATACTATGGCTGTGGATTTAACCACTGGCACGTCAGAGGTATAAGCCAATACGTGACGGGCCACCAGCTATTGACCAAAAGGGACGTCGATGAGGAAGCTCACCCCGACACCCAACTGAGCCTGTCAGTGACAATATCCGTACAGTCCGGTCCGTTCGTCTATGAGTATCGCATGGCGGGCCTAGGGGGTTGGTAAAAGTCAGACCCCCAAAAGCGGTACAAGTCGTGTCGGAGTGTAGCCCAGAACGCCCTGAGATACTACTGGAATACCTACCAGTAAATCTCCTGCCTCGGCCGAGGGCTTTGCGTAATGGCTCTCCTAGACACAGCGCGACCTCACCCCCAATACCGGGAGAGACGAACCCCTGAAGATCCGCTCACTGCCTCCATGTGGCTCGGGACTGTGCCCAACTAAAACCTGTTTGCACGACTCCTTTGAGCCGTGGTAGGGTAGTAATCAAAGCACAGTGGGAACTCACACGAGACAAATGACGATCCTCAGGTCGATGAACTAACCTGTACACATGTCACCTGGGAACTGCTATCTGACGTCAGGTATAAGCCCAACTAGCAGGTTCCCGGCGAGTCCTGTCCGGTGTACTCATAACCCAATGAGCACCTGTATACATCTTAGGTGAACCAACTGACACCAGTGGCTTGTGAGACCGGCCACCGCCCCTCGTCGGGGTCTCGACTGTATACACTAGTCTACTAATGGAGTATCGATGCCCAGTCTCGAAACTCCCACGACTAGGGACCTTTTAAGGATATGCTTATAGACTACCAGCTCCCACGTATATGATCGCCATCATACAGCTGGTCGTCAAGCAAGAATCCTAGGGGCTCTATCAACGTGTAATAGCGACATGTCAGGTCACCTAAAGCAGTACACGATGATAAAGATAAACCAGATAGCATACTATCATCTCGAGTAAGACTGTCCTACCGGGATAGGTCCTCCCTCAATCATTGCAATCACGTGCCTGTGATCCAATAATTGACTCTGAGGGCACTATCTCCAACACAAGTATCATTGCAGCAGTGTCCTGGAAGGAATCCTGCTCATGGTCTCTTCCATGTCTCGTCTCTGCCAACTGTCCGGAAGTCGTTGTCCTTTCCTATATCTGCATCTTGCTCTGGAACGACTGCATACTCATCGCGACTCCTTCTGGAAGGTAAGTCCAAGTACCATGCCTCGGCATGCGCATCGCCTCTCTGATGTCGGCGGAGTGGAACATCATCTCATCTAGATCTGGTGCGAACCTTTTACTCCACTTTTCTCTAATGTCGACCGCTTCGGACTCGTCTCGTCGTGGCTGCATGGACTGAGCTCCAACGGCTATCCTTGTATCTGGAGTCTCCCAAGAATGCATCTCACCACCTAGCATCCGAATTAAGTCGAGTTAGGGTTTCATTCTTCTAGAGGGACCATAGAATTGCCTGCATGTCTTTCCGACTACTTTAAATTTGGAATAATAGGTTTCCGACATTCGATCGTCTCTGTCGACTTCCAACGTCTCCGCGTGAAGTCGCCTCTAGCTGGAATCCATCTATCTGATGGCCTCGCATCGGGTTAGGCGAACGATCCACATGTCCTAGTCATTCATCCACGATGACTAGCGACCTTCTATCATCTCTTAGTACAACTCGTTCTGCACTAACTCCAGCATCTGGGGCAATACCTCGTCGTTCGCAGCAATAACTGGCTCGCTCGTCTGCACGCCGAACAGTGCCTCGATCATCATGAATAAGCAACACACCAACTGTCATCAAGATCTGGCTGGCCTCTATCATTAGCTCAATCCTCTAATGTCGATCAGCACATCCGAGTAACCTCATAAAGGCGATCCGCCAAACGCTCGTGGCGCGGAAACACAGTCAAAAGACACCTTTCTATAATCGGGTGTCGCCGGAATCATGCCCTGGTCAGTCCTCGTTCGTGCCGAGCTCGTGCTGGCCGCAACTCTAGCCGTAGCTCTCCCTGCCCGTAATCGTGGCAGCAAAACCAACTGGTACCGATGAGGCTAGATCAGGAAGGAATATAATACTGAATAAGGAAATGTACATCCTAAGGCTTCTTAAGTGGAGTGGCATGTCGTAAATATGCCGCGGAACATACCAACGGTACGTCACTCTACTTTAGTCACCTATTCCATCAACCAAGGGTCATCCTACGCTCCGAAGGTAAAACCTAACGCTCTGATACCAACTTTGTCACGACCCGAAAGTACGGAACATGACCGGCACTTAAACTACGAACGTCTCGAGGCGTAAGTAATCTAAGTAAACCGAAAACCCAGAAATCCAAACCAAGAAAAGTAGTAGAGTGCAGGAAAACCAATTTAAAACAAGTAGTTTTAATAGCATGAGCCGAATTATGCGGTTTTAAGAACATCAAAATTTTACTGAAAATTTCGGCAGAGTCTCCTTTGTAAATACTGGCCCCCAAACGGGATACAACATGAATAGTATACGAAATCAAGAAAAAGGCATCCCCAAGCGGGAGCTAGCTCTTCGTCAATCGACGGTCACAACCACACAAGCGATATAATATACAACGCCAACGGCGAGGATCAAAAACTCAAAAGGGAACTCAAAACCACCAGAAATATAACGAGCGACACTAAGGTCGAAAGAGTAAACAACACTGTGTAGGGTTCCTAGGCACTCTAGTGAAGTCTCACAAGTGATCAAACATGCACAAATCAAATTTTACGGGTGCCTACAAACCCGACTACGGATCGTTTACTAGATATTTAGGCGAACAAAGTAACTAGTTAACACTTAACTAATGGGATATCGGAAATACAACCTTTGTAGATCCGGTGCTCCACCTCCATAGCTCCGCAACGAAGTCGTCTCCGCTGTCCAAAAGGAATCCGGGCTCTAGAGTCGGCTTCGTCGGAGAAAAAGCGAGCTAGGTCGTCGATGTCCATGCCGAAGATGATCTACATCGAAGCATCGCAAGATCAAGCTCCACCTTCACCAAGCCATGAAAACTTGTGAAGGAAACACACTCTACTACTTGGCAAGAGGTAGAGGATGAAGAAATAGGAAGTGGGTAGACTTTAGAATTGGATTTCTCACTCTAATTCTCACTTTGCCATTAAAGCTTTCAAGCTTTTTCTTGAAGTGAAGAAGAAGAAGAAGATGAAGAATATGATAAGTCCTTTTTAAAATGAAAATAATCATAATACTTATCATCTACCAACCATGGTGAAGTGTAGAGACTAAACTAGGGTTAGTGGGAATGGTTAGGGTTAAGCATGAGACAAAAAGGGTGACTTTGGTCAAAGCTTCAAGAAGCTTTAGCTAGAAAACAAATTAAGCCACCATTTTCTCTTAATGCTTATCAATTTCCAAAAAGAATAAATAAATGAATAAATGAATAAGGAAATAGTAAACCCTAACCATTTCATTAACCAAGGTTTAATTCTTTACACTTAACCACAAAAGGCATGTATCATCAAACATGATACAAGCAAGTGCACAAAATCATATCGCATATGCAATGCGCACATCCGAGTGAGAAAATCCATTTAAAGTGAACCGATACTAGTTAATGCAAAGTAATATATCAAATATATAATTATACATTAAATCATTAAATCAACACTTGATTTAACGATCCGGTCATATCGCATATAACCGACTAATATCCTATGCATCGGCTTATCGAATCGATCTTCGATTCGATAACTAGGTTATATCGCATACAACCAATCGATACATTCATCGCGAGAATAGAATACGGTATCACATACGCGCATTATTCTCGGTCCCGCACATATCTCATATGCGCTCCTATTTCGTTTCGCTTGAGCCAGGAAACCTCTGTGTAGGACTCTAAAGACTCGTCAATACGCCGGCAGCAGGTGATGATCATATCAAACACCCACAAGCCGCAAGCGGTCTGCCAAACGTAACGGCCACCCGGGTATTGAGCGATCAGAAGATCGACGAGCAAGCCCGCTCACACTCCTGCGAATCCAACTAGTAACACTTATCGTATAGTCCGGTCTGTTCGTCTGATATGTCGCATATCTCGCCTAGGGGTGGTAAACGTCAGACCCCAATAGCTCGATAAGTTATGCCGACTTGAGGTCCATAACATTCGTGAAACTATTGATAACTCTTACCAGTATATCACTGCAACCCTGGCCAGGGATTTCCTGTTATGGCCAGTCGAGCATAGCACAACATCAACCCCCAATACCGGGAGAGACGAATCCCCTCCTATCGCTCATTGCCTCCATGTGAATCGGGACTGTACCCAAAAACCACCTGTTTGCACAACTCAGTAGAGCCGTGGTAGGGTGGAAATCAAAGCACAGTGGGAGACACACAAGACTCTATGACGATCTCGGGTCAACAGACTAAGCTGTACCAGTGTCACCAGAGAACTGCCATCTGACGTGAGGTATAATACCATCTGGGAGCTCTCGGCGAGTCCGTTCAGTGTACCCAGTCTCCACTGAGCACCCGCATACCATCTTCGATGTCAAACACCAATGGATATGGGATCATCCATCGCCCATCTCATGGGTCGAGAAGATATGCGCTAGTCTACTCTGGAATATCGATGCCCCGTCTCGATATTCCCTCGACTAGGAACATTTCAAGGATGCACTCATGGACTACCCAAGCCCCACTAGTATGATCTACATCATAGTCCTGGAAGTCGAGTACATATCCTAAGGGCTTTATCAACATGTAATCAGAGAGACAGAAAGTATACATGTTAAGATAAAGTGCAACCAGATAGCGTACTATCATGTCGAGCAAGAAAGTCCTTCCTATATATGTCCCAGCATCCACTACAATATACATCCAATGTACAGTAATGGCCTCTAGGGCATACATATAACTAACAATCTCCCACTTGCACTAGGGCCATCTGTAGCAGTGGTTGCAGTATCACATACTCAACCATCCCCTAAATTGTCTCTCTTTGGGAAAAAGGCCTTCGTGAGTGGATCCGCCGTGTTGTCCTCTGAGTCTTCTCTCCTAACCTCGATCACCCTGGAGATCAACTATCTCTATGATCAGGTGATGCTGCCTCAGAATTTGTCTGGGTCACTGATGGGACCAGGGTTCCAGGGCCAAAGCCATACTTCCATTGTCATACAATGGCAGGAACTTAGTTCATCTTATGAACCAATATACACCCAAACTTCCTCTTTGGTAGTATCTTCAATAGCGATGTTACCAGCCTTAATCGTCTAGTTTGCCACGGTATCTAGCTTGGAACTTTTCCAACATACCGTCCCTTTACTGAGGGTAAAGACAATGCCCGTGACTGACATTCAGTCGTCTTTATCACCCTGGAACTCTTCCAGTGATTCTCCCCATGATCGATTAATACCATCTCACTACATCTAGTGAGAATCCTAGCATCCAATTACATCTATCTCATAGATGAAAACTCACGATTTAGAAGGTATCACTTTGATCCTATTTGGAGAATCCTAGTGATAATAGGAGACTGACCGATCGTAGTATAGGAAACTCTTTTCCTATCAAGAGTATGTTGTCTATGTACAATACGAAGATGACCACCTTACTCTCTACCACCCTTTTGTATATACAAGGTTCGTCTTCCATTTTGATGAAGTCAAACACTTTGACTATCACATCAAAACAGACGTTCCAACTCCGCGATGCCTGCTTCATTATGTAAAGCAACTTGCACACGTTTCCGCTGCTCCCACTGTTTACGAAGACCTCTGGCTGTGTTCTTATAGACGTTCTCTTCTAAATCAGTATTTAGAAAAGCAGTCATGGCACCCAACCGCCAGATATCGTAGTCATGGTATGTAGCCGTGGTAAGTAGGATCTGGATAGACTTAAGCATAGCTACTGGAAAAAACTTTCATCATTATCCACGCCTGGTCGATGACGAAAACCTTTAACAAGTCTAGCTTTGAAAGTCTCAACTTTTCCATCTACACCAAGTAATCTTCTCAAGATATACTTGCTCCTGATGGGGATTTAACCCTTCAGATATCGCAACTAAAGTCCATACTTTATTGGTGTATATGGATTCCATCTCAGATCACTAAGCATCCAGCCATTCTTACAGAGTCCCTACTCTCGATGGCCTGCTCGAAACTGGTTGGGTCATCATCTCATGATGCAATCCTCGCTCCCACTGTCATCGAGAAACCGAGGTATCTCTCAGGCGGATGAGGAACCCTACTAGATCGGCGGAGAGGCTGAGGTTCGTCGGAAACTATTGAATCCTTTGGTTCTATCAAATCATTAGCAGTTTTGTACAGCTGGAACCTTTCCAGTTCTACAGAACTGATCTTGCCTCGATCTTGTCCGGATTTTGCTTTTGACATAGGCCGGACAATCCCAAATCTTAACTTACTTAAGAGATAGGCTCTTCCCATACCATATCTCATATGGAATGGTAGGCACTGATTTGAATCAAACCTAATTCAATAGGTATGCAGCTTCTCAAGTGCATAACCTCAAAAGGAAATAGGTAACTCAGTAATACTCATCATAGAGCACACCATATCTAATATTGTGCAATTGCTCCGCCCTGATACACCGTTGTGCTGTGGTGTATTCAGAGGAGTAACATTGAGAGAAAATCTCATTCTCCTTTAGAATAGTCCAGGAATTCTATGCACAAGTATTCTCCTCCCTGATCTTATCATAGGACATAATACTTATACCTGTATTTTGGTTCTCTACTTCTAACTTATATTCTGTGAATATCTCAAAAGGTTCGGACTTATGTTTCAACAGGAACATATGACTGAATCTTGAGAGATTATCAGAGAATATAATGAAGTATGAAGAACCAGTCCTGGCATGTGTAGACAGGAGACTTTACATACATCATCATGTATCAGTCCCAAGAGTTCACTAACTCTTTCTCTGTTTCCAATAAACAGAGCTAGTGTCATTATATCTTTGTGACATGACTGGCAAGTTTCACAAGATGTAGATTCAAACTGATTTAAATATGCATCTACATGTAACTTCAGCTAGTCGGGTCACATTGATCTGACCTAGTCTACAATACCTTAAGAAGGATCCGTTCATTTCTGAACTCTTCCTCTTATGTGTGTTCCATATACTAAGAACTGTAGTTTGATTTAGAACATCAATGCTTTTAGATAACGTGCCTGAACCGATCAACTTTTGATATAGGAAATGTTCAAAACATTATCCATCAATACAAAATTATATCCTTTCTTTACTAATAAAGATACTGATATAATTTTGTATATCAGGTTCGGTATCTAATAGCATTTGTTCAGAATCAATGTATTCGTAATACAGGGTGACAGTGACCAACAGACTTGGCTGCAACACTTGCCCCGTTTTCTGTCTCATGAAACTTATCACCCGTTCTCAGTTTTTCTACCTTTCTGTAGCCCTATGTAACAGATTACATATCTGGGATCCTGATCTGGTATCACATACCCAGGACGTAAAGAATACTGAGAAACAGTTCTGTATAATGAACACACCCGAAGATGATGCATCAACATGCACTCTCTTCGTTTGGGCGGCATAGGAAATCTGGTATTCCCCTATTTCCTGCTCTGTCTTATAACAATTATAAGTTGGAGCGGGACCAACGTTCCCCAGCTCAGTATAACAAGCGGGTTCGGTCAATTCATCCATATTATTATCTTGATTAAGGCGTGATATGGTCGCTACCTGGAGAGAGAGAGAAGAAAACACTCTGCGTGCGCTCTTGCAAGATCAGATTGGTTATATATTTTATCTAATCAGGATGGCTCCCACTGTTTTTATCAAATCTTCCTTCAAACCTTAAAAGGAAAGACTAGCCGGGATTAATTACACTCTACAAGTTCGTCAATCTTTCAGCCAGGCCAGTGTCGGTACTTTGAGGGAGGTTCCCCGTGCTTTCGCACGGACCTAATTACTGTAAACCTCGTTTTTCCAGAGGCGTAACCCCATTGACACCTTTCTAGACACCTACTTGATCGGCTAATTGTAAAGTACAAAACTCTCCCAGGAGTAACAATTACTCGCAGTGGGTATCGGGATCCAACTATCACATAGAAGGTATGCAATCTCATTGCAAATTTCAACACTTGAAACTCCCGATAATGGTTTTTACCCCTAGCACCTATGACCTTGGCTAAGATCAACAAATCATAGGTACTAGTCAAGTTCTACCCGTCATTTCGTGATTAATTAGACCCACCCACATGACCCTTGGCTAAGGTCAACAAAGCCACATGACTGTCCTAACTAATCGCATCATATGCTGTGTAGGAAGACATCACTTAGCTACCGTACACTGTACCTTGACTATGGTCAACAAACACAGCACGAATACTAAGTACTCTACTTCCTAAAATGACGGAGGGTTGCGAATGGTTTTTGTGAAAACCTTTAACACTTTGAACTTGATCTCGTTGCGGAATCAAATGGTTTTTAAATGGAATGTTTTTGAAGCTTTTCTAGTTTTGCTAAAGGGGTCACTCCCGGTGAAGGGATCGTCGGCCCTTTCCTCGTCGAATGAGGTGCGGGATATATCATATATATCACTGTGCAAAGCAAAAACTATAGAAGCGATCAAATAACAAACCGAGGGTTGTAGCATCTGCCAGTTATTGCTAAAGGAGTCACTCCCGGTGAAGGGATCTCGGTCCTTTCCTCATCGAATAAGGTGCAGGATGTTCTATAATGAACACCGCGATGCAAAGCAAGAACTGTAGCTACCTGTTTTATTTTGAAATTCGATTCCACAACATCAATTAGGTTTATTTTCTTTCATTAATCTCATTAATGAATATCCTATCACTTAAGTCCACCTAACCATCACAGATAAATATAACGTACGCTTATGCCATCCGCATTCGCCTCGATGTCCCGTCTGCACCGTTAGGTTAGGTAACTAACGCCAGAGCGAGGCAGGGCTAGCGCGGGTGTAAAACATAAGCAACGTCTATATAATATATCATATATACTATATATAATATCTGTCACAGAACATCACATGATCACAGATAAATCACAGCAGAAGAAACATATGAAATATTGGATATACTAGGACGTCCGTGTTTTCAATACGAGCCAGTATAAAACACGGATTCCACGGTCGTGATGAATAGCCAATCCCACACCCCTAGACCCCTACGAGAGCGGCAAGCAACCCTACCAATTCTAGGGTTAGGAGACCCGGACTCGACTCCTCGAGTTGGTCTCCCACTGGACCCCAGAACCCGGTTACTTGTGCTCCCCTCCTTGGGTCTATCCTAGTGCAGAAAAGTAAATAATATACAAACGGTGACTACTTCCGCAACCTGGAAGTGCTCCAATAAAAGAATATTACATACAAGTTTTTACATGAATGAAAATGAAAAACACTCATCTCACATAAAAACCCCCGGCTATTCAAACACGACGATCCAATATAACATATCCAGCAACACATAACATCAGATGTCATCAACGTAAGTAAATATGCGCATCCCAATTGTCGTTGACATATAGCAACGAAACCGGCGATATCACATATTACACTTACGGTCACAGAAAAGAAAATGTAAAACTACAACAGTTGGAATCCGCAACCTCCTCAGACATCGCATGCCTGACCAAATGAAATACTTAGACATCGCACGCCTAACAATTATAAACCCCGTATTTTAGTCTCATTATCGAAAACTCTTTTCAATATCAAGTCGGGAAATTCAACAAGATTCCCGACATCCTGATCGAATGCTCGTCGCAAGCTTTAGTAGGCGGCCGCATCCCCGATGCCGTCGACGAAGTGCACCAAGGCGGAACACCGCTGCCGCGAGCACCCGAATGGATGCTTTCGGCGACGGGGTTCTCCTGCAGTCACTTGGTCGGGGCTATGGAGTGAGGATGTCTATTAAGTTTACCGGCGAGTATCCGCGTTCACAACGTGATTGCAACGGACTTTTGATCACATCAAAATTCCGTGGCAACCGATCAAGTGAGACTAAACTGCTATGTTTATAATATTCATTCCGTTATCTCATAACTATTTGTGAATTCCAATTATTGTATCACATTCCGGATAAATAGAAAATGCTAAACTTTTCAATCCAAGTTTTCCCGATACAGATCAACACATGAAACAAGTCTAAAAACATTCAGTTCGTGCCTCAGTACCAACGGTCCAGCCGTAGAAGGGTCAAGCCAACGCCTCACATGTGGCACGCCGTACAGCCCCAAACCCGAAGGTTCAAAGGGTAGTTCAAGACGGTCACATAATCGAGTTAAGGAATCATTGCAGCAGTGTCCTGGAAGGAATCATTGCAGCAGTATCATTGCAGCAGTGTCCTGGAAGGAATCCTGCTCACGGTCTCTTCCATGTCTCGTCTCTGCCAACTGTCCGGAAGTCGTTGTCCTTTCCTATATCTGCATCTTGCTCTGGAACGACTGCATACTCATCGCGACTCCTTCTGGAAGGTAAGTCCAAGTACCATGCCTCGGCATGCGCATCGCCTCTCTGATGTCGGCGGAGTGGAACATCATCTCATCTAGATCTGGTGCGAACCTTTTACTCCACTTTTCTCTAATATCGACCGCTTCGGACTCGTCTCGTCGTGGCTGCATGGACTGAGCTCCAACGGCTATCCTCGTATCTGGAGTCTCCCAAGAATGCATCTCACCACCTAGCATCCGAATTAAGTCGAGTTAGGGTTTCATTCTTCTAGAGGGACCATAGAATTGCCTGCATGTCTTTCCGACTACTTTAAATTTGGAATAATAGGTTTCCGACATTCGATCGTCTCTGTCGACTTCCAACGTCTCCGCGTGAAGTCGTCTCTAGCTGGAATCCATCTATCTGATGGCCTCGCATCGGGTTAGGCGAACGATCCACATGTCCTAGTCATTCATCCACGATGACTAGCGACCTTCTATCATCTCTTAGTACAACTCGTTCTGCACTAACTCCAGCATCTGGGGCAATACCTCGTCGTTCGCAGCAATAACTGGCTCGCTCTTCTGCACGCCGAACAGTGCCTCGATCATCATGAATAAGCAACACACCAACTGTCATCAAGATCTGGCTGGCCTCTATCATTAGCTCAATCCTCTAATGTCGATCAGCACATCCGAGTAACCTCATAAAGGCGATCCGCCAAACGCTCGTGGCTCGGAAACACAGTCAAAAGACACCTTTCTATAATCGGGTGTCGCCGGAATCATGCCCTGGTCAGTCCTCGTTCGTGCCGAGCTCGTGCTGGCCGCAACTCTAGCCGTAGCTCTCCCTGCCCGTAATCGTGGCAGCAAAACCAACTGGTACCGATGAGGCTAGATCAGGAAGGAATATAATACTGAACAAGGAAATGTACATCCTAAGGCTTCTTAAGTGGAGTGGCGTGTCGTAAATATGCCGCGGAACATACCAACGGTACGTCACTCTACTTTAGTCACCTAATCCATCAACCAAGGGTCATCCTACGCTCCGAAGGTAAAACCTAACGCTCTGATACCAACTTTGTCACGACCCGAAAGTACGGAACATGACCGGCACTTAAACTACGAACGTCTCGAGGCGTAAGTAATCTAAGTAAACCGAAAACCCAGAAATCCAAACCAAGAAAAGTAGTAGAGTGCAGGAAAACCAATTTAAAACAAGTAGTTTTAATAGCATGAGCCGAATTATGCGGTTTTAAGAACATCAAAATTTTACTGAAAATTTCGGCAGAGTCTCCTTTGTAAATACTGGCCCCCAAACGGGATACAACATGAATAGTATACGAAATCAAGAAAAAGGCATCCCCAAGCGGGAGCTAGCTCTTCGTCAATCGACGGTCACAACCACACAAGCGATATAATATACAACGCCAACGGCGAGGATCAAAAACTCAAAAGGGAACTCAAAACCACCAGAAATATAACGAGCGACTCTAAGGTCGAAAGAGTAAACAACACTGTGTAGGGTTCCTAGGCACTCTAGTGAAGTCTCACAAGTGATCAAACATGCACAAATCAAATTTTACGGGTGCCTACAAACCCGACTACGGATCGTTTACTAGATATTTAGGCGAACAAAGTAACTAGTTAACACTTAACTAATGGGATATCGGAAATACAACCTTTGTAGATCCGGTGCTCCACCTCCATAGCTCCGCAACGAAGTCGTCTCCGCTTTCCAAAAGGAATCCGGGCTCTAGAGTCGGCTTCGTCGGAGAAAAAGCGAGCTAGGTCATCGATGTCCATGCCGAAGATGATCTACATCGAAGCATCGCAAGATCAAGCTCCACCTTCACCAAGCCATGAAAACTTGTGAAGGAAACACACTCTACTACTTGGCAAGAGGTAGAGGATGAAGAAATAGGAAGTGGGTAGACTTTAGAATTGGATTTCTCACTCTAATTCTCACTTTGCCATTAAAGCTTTCAAGCTTTTTCTTGAAGTGAAGAAGAAGAAGAAGATGAAGAATATGATAAGTCCTTTTTAAAATGAAAATAATCATAATACTTATCATCTACCAACCATGGTGAAGTGTAGAGACTAAACTAGGGTTAGTGGGAATGGTTAGGGTTAAGCATGAGACAAAAAGGGTGACTTTGGTCAAAGCTTCAAGAAGCTTTAGCTAGAAAACAAATTAAGCCACCATTTTCTCTTAATGCTTATCAATTTCCAAAAAGAATAAATAAATGAATAAATGAATAAGGAAATAGTAAACCCTAACCATTTCATTAACCAAGGTTTAATTCTTTACACTTAACCAAAAGGCATGTATCATCAAACATGATACAAGCAAGTGCACAAAATCATATCGCATATGCAATGCGCACATCCGAGTGAGAAAATCCATTTAAAGTGAACCGATACTAGTTAATGCAAAGTAATATATCAAATATATAATTATACATTAAATCATTAAATCAACACTTGATTTAACGATCCGGTCATATCGCATATAACCGACTAGTATCCTATGCATCGGCTTATCGAATTGATCTTCGATTCGATAACTAGGTTATATCGCATACAACCAATCGATACATTCATCACGAGAATAGAATACGGTATCACATACGCGCATTATTCTCGGTCCCGCACATATCTCATATGCGCTCCTATTTCGTTTCGCTTGAGCCAGGAAACCTCTGTGTAGGACTCTAAAGACTCGTCAATACGCCGGCAGCAGGTGATGATCATATCAAACACCCACAAGCCGCAAGCGGTCTGCCAAACGTAACGGCCACCCGGATATTGAGCGATCAGAAGATCGACGAGCAAGCCCGCTCACACTCCTGCGAATCCAACTAGTAACACTTATCGTATAGTCCGGTCTGTTCGTCTGATATGTCGCATATCTCGCCTAGGGATGGTAAACGTCAGACCCCAATAGCTCGATAAGTTATGCCGACTTGAGGTCCATAACATTCGTGAAACTACTGATAACTCTTACCAGTATATCACTGCAACCCTGGCCAGGGATTTCCTGTTATGGCCAGTCGAGCATAGCACAACATCAACCCCCAATACCGGGAGAGACGAATCCCCTCCTATCGCTCATTGCCTCCATGTGAATCGGGACTGTACCCAAAAACCACCTGTTTGCACAACTCAGTAGAGCCGTGGTAGGGTGGAAATCAAAGCACAGTGGGAGACACACAAGACTCTATGACGATCTCGGGTCAACAGACTAAGCTGTACCAGTGTCACCAGAGAACTGCCATCTGACGTGAGGTATAATACCATCTGGGAGTTCTCGGCGAGTCCGTTCAGTGTACCCAGTCTCCACTGAGCACCCGCATACCATCTTCGATGTCAAACACCAATGGATATGGGATCATCCATCGCCCATCTCATGGGTCGAGAAGATATGCGCTAGTCTACTCTGGAATATCGATGCCCCGTCTCGATATTCCCTCGACTAGGAACATTTCAAGGATGCACTCATGGACTACCCAGGCCCCACTAGTATGATCTACATCATAGTCCTGGAAGTCGAGTACATATCCTAAGGGCTTTATCAACATGTAATCAGAGAGACAGAAAGTATACATGTTAAGATAAAGTGCAACCAGATAGCGTACTATCATGTCGAGCAAGAAAGTCCTTCCTATATATGTCCCAGCATCCACTACAATATACATCCAATGTACAGTAATGGCCTCTAGGGCATACATATAACTAACACACTGGTCTCTATCTCAATAGATACATGTTTGGTTGATGGAACTTCTAGATACAGCAGAATAATGATATACAAGATATATAATGGGGGTATGATACAAGTAAACCCACCTACTAGCAAATCACCCGAATGAAACTGAGCCCGCAAGCCGTAATGAAACCTGTACGGCAAATCTGCAAGAAACTGGGGCACAACGGGGGTCAGTTGCCAACTCGTGAATAGAAAAACATCTACGCACAGAAATCGCATAAATAACGCAACCTAGGTCAATGATCATAATATATCCTCAAATATAAGTATAACAGGCAGCCTATAACAATGACTAGGGTAATATCTAACCCGAGTATAATTTCACGTGCCCGTGTCAGTGCCTCAGGTAGCAATATATCATATGAATGAGGTATGAATGCATGAAACAGAATACATGTAAATGAAGAAACTGTTTTCATAAGTTAGTGAGATTTTCTTCGTATTTTTAAACTGAGGTATCATAATGAAATCAGTATCAACAGTGTCTAGCATCGACACAAAACATAAATCTCACTGTCTCGAAATATCAATGTCTCAAGCTCAATATCTAGGGCGCCGTCAGTCCGGACCGGCCCCTACCATCCATCTCAAGACCACAACGGTATCCTCCGGATATCCAACGCGTCGGGTAATATCACCGGTAGGTAGTGCTCCCCAGCCAGGCTCAACGTCAACACCACATTCCTCTTGCCCCGGGGTACCATACCGGGCCCACCATGTACCCGTGACGGTTCCTCCACTTCTCGACACGGATCTCCAAAACCACAGCAAACTCATGGTGGACGACACTTTACATCACTAGAAAACCGCAACATTTTATATTTTAAAAGATCATAAGTTGTAAATTTTGCGGCTTTCCCCGAAATCCAGAAATATCATAAATCTCAAGAAATCATCACAAGTGCATATGTCAATGATAATGAACTAGGCATGAACAACTGAATAACAGTATGCATGAAGTGGTAGGTAATAACTACAATGTCTAATATGGCATATAAGGGAAGTACACTAATATCATGTCAAAACTACCAGCTAACAATCTAAGTCAAGCAATTATATTCTCTAAAGTGTACGTGACATGGCAATTACCGATGAAGATGTGTGTGAGCCGGCAAGTAGGTGTACGTGCTACATACGCATCATCGGTAATGGTGCTGGTGTCCTAACAGCATGATATCAATAATGGAATATGCAGCAAAAATAAATATGCGAGGCAGAGCGAACAACAATAATGTGCGGGAGCTGAATACTAGACACAACGATAACTAATCTGCAATAATCTAATATAAGTCCTAGGAATGGTGCCTTTTGAAATAACACGAATCATGGGGTTTTGAAAATAGGGGCTACGATGTTTTTATGAAAAGATACGTCGTTTTTGAAATATCCGTAGATTCCCTTGAGCTGTTTTTAAAAATGCCCACGATTCGTTAGTTTTTGAAATAGGTAAGAAGTCTAATTTAATCTAACAACTACACTAAACTATACGGCTGAACTAACAAGCTGAACTACAGGTAAGGAAACCGCCTATCATCTGAGTCGATACATATACATACCTGTATATGTATAGTCGGTGATCCCGCCTCAATAATATCATATCCGATACCATATCTATAATCAGGCATCCCAAGTCAAGAGGCGGATCAATCATCAATATAGCTCGTACGTAAATTCGTCGTACGGCATCCCAATCTGGGTACGGGTCAATATCACATTCATCATACTATTCACCTGGTATCCTCTTTATCAAATATCATGATCGGGGTACTGATCTACGTCTAGTACCATACTGATACCGCCTACGTAAGCATGGACGTGTGTGAAACACTACGTCAAGGACCCGCTACAACGTCATGTCGTATCTAAGATACGAACCCTGCTATATCACCGATCTCACGGCCTCAAATCGAATCTCATCGACTCAGTTCAATCCCAAGTATCATCCTCAATCCGTATGTGAACACATAGTCCCATACCCATGTGAACACATAGCTATAATGACTCCCATGAGCACATATCAATAGGAATGTATGCAAGTATGTATGTGTGTATGTGTAGTGCAACACTATCCTAGGGTTCGCAATGCTAAAATAATCCAACACACTAATATCCATCCTAAGCACCGTTATTAATCCCAAATAACATATAATAAAAGTTGGTGTGTATACGCATCCGTATACACCACCACGGACTGCGGGGGTGCTATACGCCATCCATCCGACTTCTCCCCGTAGATATAAATCTACTCACCTGAACCTCGCTCGCCGGTGCCGACGTCGCCACGCGCTTGCTTGTCGTCTCGAAGTCCACCTGGAGTACCTACATATCATAACGCACCGTATCGCATAAAAACCCAATTCGAAATCGAAACGTCATAAGAAAACCAAATCGGCACGTGTATCACGCATAAGTCCAAACCTATCGCCCACGCATGCAGGAATAGTCAAACCAACCCTCGATGTCGATGTACGAACGTCAAACCATCGAGAAAATCTAATCACACTCATTTGCACATTCACGAACACTAATTTTAATATAAACTAGGTTAAAACTCACAAAAACGCCAATTTCACTTAAAAAGTCATTTTTCCGAAAATCTAGCAAGCACAATTCACCGTTTTTGGTACAAAACACGATATTTAAATGAATGTAGCGGCCAATATATTTATTAAATATCTTAAATAAGTCGTATAAACAATTTCCGGAATTTAATCTCATTAATTTCCAAAAATCCTAATATTCTAGTTTACCAAAAATACCCTTTTTAACAATTTCAAAGCAAAATACACAAACTACAATCTAGCTTAGAATTGCATGATCCAAAGCATTAAACCACACTTAATAAAGTTAATGAAGCCAAGAAAACCTAATCACACTTTTAATCCCAATTATATAACCAATTTCAAAAGCCTAGTTAGCAAATTAGCATAATTAACACAATTTCCTTAAACTAACCATTAACAACTAACTACTAATCTTGTTCTACAATTTTAGTGGCCACAATATTCACCAAATAACTTAATTAGGTCACAAAAAGTATTAAGTAGATTTTTATTTCATCTAATTACATCCATCCTAAAACCTAGTTTCCAAAATATTTTCATTTGGACAATTACATGTTACAATTGGCAATAAGTAACAAATTTAAGTTGCATAACTTAAGATACTAAAAAAAACAACCATCACACAACCATGAACACATGATCACAACCTAACTTGATCTCAAACTCTTTCCATTACAACTAAGTCCCAATTAGAGTTGCATTCAAACTTAATTGACTTTAATCAAAGAAACTATACAATAATTAGATTTGGCTTGGGATTTATACCTCACCAAAAACAAGAGACCAAGCTTGAAATCTAGCCACCCAAAATGGCCTCCAAGCTCCTAGATCCATGCAAGAATAGCTATTGAAAAATGGGTAGGAGTTAGATTTGAGTTTTGGTTTAATTTTGATGGAGATTTGATGGATTTTGAAGACTTTTTTGATGAGGAAAAGAGAGGGGAAGAAGGAGGAGGGGCTGCAGTTTGAGGGAGGATGGGGCTCGGCCAGCAGGTGGGGGAGGGGTGTGGAGGGTGTGGGTGTGGAAAAGAAAGTCCAAGTCCCCCAAGTCAACACCAACTTCTTCTCTCACTAATCTTTTCTTTTCCTTTCATTTCTATGAAATTCAAGTGGGGACCAAAGAGGGGCTGCTGAATTCAGCCATGGGGATAGTGAATGGGGGTGTGTGGGTGTGGGTACGGGTGTGGGGTGATGAAAAATGATAAATACAATACCCCAAACATCCATTTACGCTAAAAAAAAGCCTTTTTTCTTCAATAATTTCTAAACCGTTTTGGCAAATGATTTCGTTCCAAAAACTACATGTTAAAATTTTATTTAATGTTTTATGATGCACAAAATTTGTTTCAACTCGTTCCAATTTGTAATTTTCCCTAATTAAATGTATTAGTGACGACTTAAATAATAATAAAATAATATTTTTTTCAGAAAATTTGAAATTTCACCAGCGGCTCAATAAACACCAAATAATAGCAATTACATAGCTAGAATATGTATATTTAATTTTTATAATAAGATATTTGCATTTTGACTTTTTACAGAAAACCCCCTCATTTTACCGTTTTTTTTGAAATTTCACCGAAACGATTTTCAAAACGTTACATAATTGAAGTCGACGACAAAGAGGATTGAAGGTGCTGGGAGGTTGGGTTTGGGAGATCGAAGGTGGTGAGGTGCTGGGAGGTTGCTGGAAAGGGTTCAAAGGTGTGGAGGGGCTGTAGTTGGTTGTTGGAGGGAGGTGCGAAGGCCTGTGGGTAGAGATTGAACGTGCTGTGAGGTTGGGTTTGGGAGATCGAACGTGGTGAGGGGTTTGGGTTGTCGGTAGAGGAGAGAGGGAGGTGAGGATGTGGCGTCGACGAGGGGTCGGAGCTCCGGCAACGAAGGTTCTTGCAGTGGCCAGATTTTGTCGGGTCTGGGAAAGTTGCAGTGAAGTCGGGGTTCGTCGAAGGTGAAGGGGAGAGGCAGACGAGGTCGAGGAGGAGAGGTGTAGACGAGAGCGAAGGGTGGTCGACGATGGCGAGATGAAGACGATGATGGCTATCGGAGTTGGTTGTTGTTGTGAAGTCTCGGGCCGACGGTGATGGGTTTGGTGGCCGGCGGTAGGAGATCGGCGAAGGAGAAGGGCGCAGTGAAGGAGTGGCTGCCGGTTCTGGGTCATTGAAGGTGGCTGGTGCGGCAATCGAAGGGGGCTTGGCTTGAGGAGGCTACGGTTGAGGGAGGTGGCGATGGGATGAATGTGAGGGGTTAGGGATCGATTAAGTTTTGAAGAAGAGAATATGATGTGATGATTAAATAGGGGGTTTTTGTTTAGGTTGTTAGAAAATATTGTTGGGGAGAGAGGGATTAGATTGGTGAGAAATAGAAAGAGATGTTGATGACAGAGAAAGGAAGTTGGCTGATATGTGAGAGAGAGAGATTTATGATTATATATATAGGATTTTATGTATATTAAAGAGATATAATTGTTGATAAGATAGAAAAATATACATTGGAGAGAGGAGAGAGAGAGACAGGTGAGGAAAGAGAGAAATATGTAAAAATATATTTTAGTTAAAAATATTTAGTATATATATATTCGTATATAATATATGTGCTGAAGTTTAGTTTAGGATTTAAAAGATTTAAAAAATATATTTGGCTTCGTAAAATTATAAATGGATAAAAGTATAACATAATATTAGTTTGTTTAAAATATGATTGAGAATATTAGAATATAATATTAATAAAACTTGAGTTTTAGGCTAAATACAAAATAGTCCAAAAGACGTCCGGGTCGGGTCTAAAATTACTGTTTGAAAAATACGGATAATATACGTGTCAGCCAAAACACAAAAACGAATTTAAAACAGGAAATAGCCACAAGAAAATAATGAAAGAGAATATAGTATAACTGAACTAGGGTGTTACAGTAATTGTTTGTGTTGTGTTGCGCGATAGGGACGATCGGGGTCTAGACTTGGTGTTTTGTAGTTTAGCGACCCTAATTAGGATTTTTGGCCGATGTCGTGTGCGATAGATGCGCTAAGTGCGCAGTGCAATTTTCATGGCGTTATTCTTGCGTTTCGATGGCTTTTCGTCGATGTAGGATATTTAGCTTATGCAATGTGTTTGTGAAATTTTAGGTTCGCAAGCGGAGATTTCGGGTGCTGCAAATAAGGGGAAGCAGGTTGTCGGATTTTCATAACTCGAGACCATCTGTGAGTAGATTTAACATTGTAACATTTCAAAAAAAAATAAAATATTATTTTTGGGGACTTTTATAATTTAATATTATTTTAATGAATATTTTAATATTTCGGTATAATTAAATACAGATAAATAGGAAAAAATTTGGAAAAATTATAGAAAATTCTAAAATAGGGTATTTTATGGAATTATGCCATTTTTAAGTTTTTATGATTAATTATATGCTAATTTAGTGCTAATCGCGATTAAAAATCGCTAATCGGCTTTTTAGCATTTTTGTGCAAAACATGCACATATCATTTTTGTTACACTTGTGCATTTCTATCATGTTGTTTTGGGGTTACTATTGGTGTGAGAAGGAATTTGGGTTAAAGAAAAAAAAAAGAAAAAGGATAAGTATAGAATATGGTAGTAGGTATGGGTGAGAGAGAAAAGAGAGGGGTTAGTTTTGACTTAGCCATTTCCCTTCACTTCTTCAACTCACTTCCTCTCTCCCTCTTCCTCTTCAGCTGCTGCTGCCGCCCTAGCTCCTTCTCCCCCTCTTCACCTCCTCAAATCATCTCTTTAAACACTCCAAAACCTTATCTTCACTTCACAAAAAAGATGCACAAGCTCGAGACAAGCACATTGGACCAAGAAAGCAAGGATTTTGGACACTAGGGGCAACTCAAGAAAATTCTTGAGTTGCCAAACGAGGTATTTTTCTGGACCATTAGCTAAGTTTTTGCATTACTTTTACCCCCATGCTAGATTAGAATCGATATCGTGTGATTTTGTAGATTTAGGAAAAAACCTTGTTAGGGTTATGGGAAATTGAGAGTTGTGTTGTGAAATTGAGCTCAGTAGAGGCTACACAAATACCCTAGTGCATGAATTGAGACCCAAACCTGAGACTTGAAACCCGGAATACGGATTTAGAAACCGATATCGGAAAATTTATGAAATCTGTGAAGGTTATATGAGATCTGCTATCACCCCGAGACTCTGAAAATTATTTTGTATTGACAGTGAGATGTGCAGGTACCCAGGAAGCTAACCTCAAGACCCCAGCTCCTAACTCCCTGACTCGGCCGCAGATTTATTCCCCCTGGCCGCAAATTACGGCCAGACCAGTGAGGAATTGGCTCGTTTTGGTTTTGGTGTCCCCTTATCAATAGATTAGACCCCTGGCATGTACAAAATTGTCCAATTTGACCTAGGGTAGAATCTGGGACCCTTTTCTCTAGTTGCTGTTTTGATTCCTGTTTCCGTATTTCGTATTTTAAATTCTGGAATTGCGTATTGGTGATTTACCTCGAATACTTGGCGTTTATACGATGATATCGAGGATTGTTGATGGTTTTGAAAAGCGTACCCATAGGTTCTAACCTATAGGCCCCTTAGCGTATCGTTTTGGTTTTCGTGTGTCATTTTAGTTTCGATTTGGTTTTAATGCGATGCGATACGTGTGATATGTAGGTACCTCCACGGTGATCCGAGGCGATGAAGACGATGGTGGCAACATCAACACCGACACGCAGGACGCAAGGTGGGTAGATTATATCTACGGGGGAAGTCGGGTGGATGGCGTATAGCACCCCCGCAGTCCGAAGTTGGTATACTATATATGTATATATTATATATATATGATAGCTTATAGTGTGTCGTGGATATTGTGATTAGAGGTACTGTGGTTAGATTAGGGCGTAGAAGTGAACTAGTATAGTTCCTAGTTGCGAACCCTAGAATAGGTTTACACCCACACGCACACACATGCTTATTCATTATACTTATACTGTGTTGATGATGATAGTGGATAACATTGGAGATGAGTCGATGATATTGAGCATAGTGCCGTGAGATCGGTGATATGATGTGATTCGTATTTGGGATACGACATGTGATTTTTAGCGGGCCTTTGGACGTGTGTTTCACACACGCATTCATACTTATATAGATGGTATCGATTGTACTAGACTTAGATCAGTACCCCAGATTATGTGATATGACGACAAGGATACCAGATAATTGATGTGATGATTGTGATATTGACCCATACCCAGCTATTGGGATGCCGTACGACAATTTACTGTTAGTTATATGTATGCCCTAGAGGCCATTACTGTACATAGGATGTATATTGTAGTGGATGCTGGGACGTATATAGGGAGGACTTTCTTGCTCGACATGATAATATGCTATCTGGTTGAACTTTACCTTAACGTGTATACTGATTGTCTCTCTGTTACATGTTGGTAAAGCCCTTAGGATTTGTACTTGACTACCTGGACTATGATGCGGATCATACTAGTGGGGACATGGTAGTCCATAAGTACATCCTTCAAAGTCCCTAGTCGTGGGTGTATCGAGACGGGGCATCGATATACCAGAGTAGACTAGCGTATACCTTCTCGACCCATACAGATGGGAGATGGATGATCCCATATCCATCGGTGTTTGACATCAGAGATGGTATACGGGTGCTCAGTAGAGACTGGGTACACTGGACGGACTCGCCGAGAACTCCCAGATGGTATTATACCTCACGTCAGATGGCAGTTCTCTGGTGACACTGGTACAGAGTAGTCTGTTGACCCGAGATCGTCATAGAGTCTTGTGTGGTTCCCACTGTGCTTTGATTTCCATCTTACCACGTCCAAGAGGGCGTGCAAAACGGTGGTTTTTGGGTACAGTCCCGAGTCACATGGAGGCAATGAGCGATAGGAGGGGATTCGTCTCTCCCGGTATAGGGGGTTGATGTTGCGCTGTGTTCGATTGGCTATAACAGGAAATCCCTGGCCAGGATTGCTGAGATTTACTGGTAAGTGTTACCAGTAGTTTCTCGAACAGTTATAGACCTCATATCGACACGACTTATCGAGCTATTGGGGTCTGACGTTTACCACCCCTAGGCGAGATATGCGACATATCAGACGATCAGACCGGACTGTACGGTAGTGTTACTGGTCGGATTCACTGGAGTGTGAGCGGGCTTGCTCGTCGATCTTCAGATCGCTCAATACCCGGGTGGCCGTTACGTTTAGCAGACCGCTTGCGGCTTGTGGGTGTTTGATATGATCATCATCTGCTGCCGGCGTATTGACGAGTCTTTAGAGTCCTACACAGAGGTTTCCTGGCTCAAGTAAAACGAAATAGGAGCGCATATGAGATATGTGCGGGACCGAGAATAATGCATGTATGTGATACCGTATTCTATTCTCGCGATGATTGTATCGAATGGTTGTATGCGATATAACCTAGGTATCGAATCAAGTATTGATTTGATAAGCCGATACATTGAATACTAGTCGGTTGTGTGCGACATGACCGGATCATTGAATCAAGTGTTGATTTAATGATTTAATGCATAATTATATATTTGATATATTACTTTGCACTAACTAGTATTGGTTCACTTTAAACGGATTTTCTCACTTGGTTTGTGCACATTGTATATGTGATATACTTTTGTACACTTGATGATACATGTTTAACTATAGTTAAGTGTAATGAATTAAGCCATGGTTAAACTAATGATTAGGGTTTTCTTTTTATTACTTATTTATTTATTTGTTTATTTTGAATAGATAAGAAAAGAATGGTTGCTAATTTTGGAGTTTAGTTGAAGCTTCATGAAGCTTTGACTTTGTAACCATTCTTGTCTTCATCTTAAACCCTAACCATTAATCTAACCTTGGTTAATTCTCTACACTTGACCATGGTTCTTATATGATAAGTATTTCATTTTCTTTTAAATTATAATTAACTTATCATAACATTTCTTCTTCTTCTTCCTTGAACTCAAGAAGAAAAAGCTTTCTTCATCAATGGTGATTTGAGCAAACAAGTGAGAAATCCAATTCTAAAGTCTACCCACTTCCTATTTCTTCATCCTCTACCTCTTGCCAAGTAGTAGAGTGTGTTTCCTTCACAAGTTTTAGGGCTTGGTGAAGGTGGAGCTTGATTTAGCGATGCCTCGACGTAGATCATCTTCGGCATGGACATCGACGACCTAGCTCACTTATTCTCCGACGAAGCCGACTCTAGAGCCCGGATTTGTTTTGGACAGCGGAGACGACTTCGTTGCGGAGCTATGGAGGTGGAGCATCGGATCTACAAAGGTTGTATTTCCGTATTCTCATTAGTTAATTTGTTAACTAGTTCTTTTTCGCCTAGACATCTAGTTATCGATCCGTAGTCGGGTCTCTCGGCACCCGTAGAATTTTAATTTGGCATGGTTGATGCCTTGTGAGACCTCATTAGGGTGCCTAGGAACCCTACAGTGGTATCAGA
This sequence comes from Agapanthus africanus, assembly GCA_030015575.1. Classification (NCBI taxonomy): domain Eukaryota; kingdom Viridiplantae; phylum Streptophyta; class Magnoliopsida; order Asparagales; family Amaryllidaceae; genus Agapanthus; species Agapanthus africanus. The sequence goes on along the minus strand of CM057347.1, from coordinate 281,568,353 downwards.
GCCTAGCTAGAGCCTTAGGCGAAGTCCAGACGGAATTTGAAGTCCGATCGAACCAAAACTTAACCCGGAAAATTGCTCTCTGTACTTTTTCTGAAAACGTGGATTTTTGCAAATTAAAAATATTCAGAAAACCCAGCAGGAAAATATAAGAACTACGGAGCAAAATTGGGGTCATGAACAGTGAAACATGGCGCGGAACCGCGGCATTAGACTGCCTCAGGCGGCGGTTCCGCGGCATATTTATGACGTCATCCTTTATAAATTGCACAGTAATTCATTGTTTTCAGTGCTGAGTTCTCTGGGTATTTTTAAATTTTATTCCAGAGTTGAATGTTCTGGGTTGTTTTGGGGATTCTGTGTTTCGATCGGAGTATCAAATTTTGTCTATGTGGCTTTCCGGATAAATTTTCAGAATATGTTAAAAAGTTCGACCGGATATAAATACCCAATTTTTCCCCTGTCGGGAAATTTCCAACTGTTGGATTTTTCCGTAGTTTAACGACGTTCTAAGTAGTGCAAGTAATGCGATGGTCCCTCTAGAAGACAACAAACCTTAACTCGATTATGTGACCGTCTTGAACTGCCCTTTGAACCTTCGGGTTTGGGGCAGTACGGCGTGCCACATGTGAGGCGTTGGCTTGACCCTTCTACGGCTGGACCGTTGGTACTGAGGTACGAACTGAATGTTGTTAGACTTATTTCATGTGTTGATCTGTATTGGGAAAACTTGGGTGTTCGATTGTTCGATCGGAAAGTTTAACATTTTCTATTTATCTGGAATGGGATACAATAATTGGAATTCGCAAAAGTTATGTAATAACTGAATGAATGTTATAAACATAGCAGTTTAGTCTCACTTGATCGGTTGCCACGGAATTTTGATGTGATCAAAAGTCCGTCGCAATCACGTAGCGTACGCGGATACTTGCCGGGTAAACTTAATAGACAGCCTCACTCCATAGCCCCGACCAAGTGACTGTAGGAGAACCCCGTCGCCGAAAGCATCCATTCGGGTGCTCGCGGCAGCGGTGTTCCGCCTTGGTGCACTTCGTCGACGGTATCGGGGGTGCGGCCGCCTACTGAAGTTTGCGACGAGTATTCGATCAGGATGTCGGGAATCTTGTTGAATTGCCCGACTTGATATTGAAAAGAGTTTTCGATTTTGAGACTAAAATGCGGGGTTTATAATTGTTAGGCATGCGATGTCTAAGGAATTCATTTGGTCAGGCATGTGATGTCTGAGATGGTTGCGGATTCCAACTGTTGTAGTTTTACACTTTCTTTTCTGTGACCGTAAGTGTAATATATGATATCGCCGGTTTCGTTGCTATATGTCAACGACAATTGGGATGGACATATTTACTTACGTTGATGACATGTGATGTTATGTGTTGCTGGATATGTTATATTGGATCGTCGTGTTTGAATAGCCGGGGGTTTTTATGTGAGATGAGTGTTTTTCATTTTCATTCATATAAAAACTTGTATGTAATATTCTTTTATTGGGGCGCTTCCAGGTTGCGGAAGTTGTCACCCTTTTTATATTATTTACTTTTCCGCACTAGGATAGACCCAGGGAGGAGGGCACAAGTAACCGGGTTCTGGAGTCCAGTGGGAGACCAACTCGAGGAGTCGAGTCCGGGTCTCCTAACTCCAGAATTGGTAGGGTTACTTGCCGCTCTCGTAGGGGTCTAGGGGTGTGGGTTTGGCTATTCATCACGACCGTGGAATCCGTGTTTTATACTGGCTCGTATTGAAAACACGGACGTCCTAGTATATCCAATATTTCATATGATTCTTCTGCTGCGATATCTGTGATGTGATCATGTGATGTTCTGTGATAGATACTGTATATAGTATATATGATATATTATATAGACGTTACTTATGTTTTACACCCGCGCTAGCCCTGCCCCGCTCTGCCGTTAGTTACCTAACCAAACGGTGCACGAGGGGACATCGAGGCGAATGCGGATGGCATAAGTGTACGTCATATCTATCTGTGATATTTAGGTATTTAAATGATGGGACTTCATTAATGTGATTAATGAATTAAAAGAAACCTAAGATGTTGTAGAATCGAATTTCAAAATAAAACAGGTAGCTACAGTTCTTGCTTTGCACAGCGGTATATGTGATATATCCTGCACCTTATTCGATGAGGAAAGGACCGAGATCCCTTCACCGGGAGTGACTCCTTTAGCAATAACTGGCAGATGCTACACACTCGGTTTGTCTTTTGATAGCTTTTAAGAGTTCTGCTTTGCACAGTGATATATATGATATATCCCGCACCTCATTCGACGAGGAAAGGACCGACGATCCCTTCACCGGGAGTGACTCCTTTAGCAAAACTGGAAAAGCCTCAAAAACACTCCATTTCAAAATTCATTCGATCCTACAACGATATCAAGTTCATTACGCAATAGGTTTTCAGAAAAACCTGTCGTAGCCCTCCGTCATTTCAGATAAATCATGTTTAGTATTCGTGCTGCGTTTGTTGACCTTGTCAAGGCGCAGTGTGCGGTAGCTAACCAGTATTTATCTGCTTTGACATATGATGCAGATTGGGTTAGGGTAGTCGTGCGGCCTTGTTGACCTTGTCAAGGGTCGTGCGGGTGGGTTTGATTCAATCAAGAAATGACGGGTTGAACTTGACTTGCGGTCTATGGTTTGTTGACCTTGTCAAGGTCATAGATCGCTCGGGGCAAAATATTATCGGGAGTTTCAAGTGTTGAAATTTGCAATGAGATTGCATACCTTCTATGAGATAGTTGGATCCCGATACCCGCTGCGAGTAAGAGTTACTCCTGGGAGAGTTTTATACATTACAATTAGCCGATCAAGTAGGTGTCTAGAAAGGTGTTAACGAGGTTACGCCTCTGGGAAAACGAGGTTTACATTAATTAGGTTCGTGCGAAAGCACGGGGGGCCTCCCTCAAAGTACCGACACTGGCCTGGCTGAAAGATTGGCGAACTTGTAGTGTGTAATTAATCCCGGCTAGTCTTTCCTTTTAGGGTTTGAAGGAAGATTTGATAAAAAGCAGTGGGAGCCATCCTGATTAGATAAAATAATAACCAATCTATTCTTGTAAGAGCGCACGCTGAGTGTTTTCTTCTCTCTCTCCAGGTAGCGACCATATCACGCCTTAATCAAGATAATAATACGGATTATTGACCGAACCCGCTTGTTATACTGAGCTGGGGAACGTTGGTCCCGCTCCACCTTATAATTGTTATAAGACAGAGCAGGAAATTGGGGAATACCAGATTTCCCGTGCCGCCCAAACGAAGAGAGTGCATGCTGATACATCATCTTCGGGTGTGTTCATTATACAGAACTGTTTCTCAGTATTCTTACGTCCTGGGTATGTGATACCAGATCAGGATCCCAGATATGTAATCTGTTACATAGGGCTACAGATAGGTAGAGAACTGAGAACGGGTGATAAGTTTCATGAGGCAGAAAACGGGGCAAGTGTTGCAGCCAAGTCTGTTGGTCACTGTCACCCTGTATTACCAATACATTGATTCTGAACGAATGTTATTAGATACCGAACCTGATATACAAAATCATATCAGTCTCTTTATCTGTAAAGAAATGATAAAATTTTGTATAGTTGGATAATGTTTTGAACATTTCCTATATCAAAAGTTGATCGGTTCAGGCACGTTATCTAAAAGCGTTGATGTTCTAAATCAAACTACAGTTCTTAGTATACGGAACACACATAAGAGGAAGAGTTCAGAAATGAACGAATCCTTATTGAGGCATTGTAGACTAGGTCATATCAATGCGACCCGACTAGCTGAAGTTACATGTAGATGCATATTTAAATCAGTTTGAATTTACATCTCATGAAACTTGCGAGTCATGTCACAAAGATAAAATGACCTCAGCTCTGTTTATTGGAAACAGAGAAAGAGTTAGTGAACTCTTGGGATGGTACATGTTGATGTATGTAGGTCCCCTGTCTACATATGCCAGGACTGGTTCTTTATACTTCATTACATTCTCTGATAATCTCTTTAGATTCAGACATATGTTCCTGTTGAAACACAAGTCCGAACCTTTTGAGATATTCACAGAATATAAGTTAGAAGTAGAGAACCAAAACGGGTATAAGTATTATGTCCTTTGATGAGATCAAGGAGGAGAATACTTGAGCACGGAAATCCTGGACTATTCTAAAGGAGAATGAGATTCTCTCTCAGCATTACTCCTTCGTATACACCATAGCACGATGGTATATCGGGGTGGAGCAATTACACCCTATGTGATAAGGTGTGCTCTATGATGAGTACTACTGAGTTACCTATTTCCTTTTTGGGAGTTATGCACTTGAGAAGCTGCATACCTATTGAATAGGGTTCAAATCAAATCAGTTGCCTACCACTTCATATGTGATATGGAAAGGGAAGAGCCCATTTCTTAAGTTAGTTAAGATTTGGGGTTGTCCGGCCTATGTCTAAAAGCAAAATCAGGACAAGCTCGAGGCAAGATCTGTTATATAGAACTGGAAATGTTCCAGCTATACAAACTACAGCAGATGATTTGATAGAACCAAAGGATTCAGTGGAAACCAACGAACCTCAGCCTCTCCGCCGATCTAGTAGGGTTCCTCACCCACCTGAGAGATACTTCGGTTTCTCTATGACAGTGGGAGCGAGGATTACATCATAAGATGATGACCCAACTAGTTTCGAGCTGGCCATCAAGAGTGGGACTCTGTAAGAATGGCTGGATGCTTAGTGAACTGAGATGGAATCCATATACACCAACAAAGTATGGACTTTGGTTGCTATATCTGAAGGGTTAAATCCCCATCAGGAGCAAGTATATCTTGAGAAGATTACTTGGTGTACATGGAAAAGTTGAGACTTTCAAAGCTAGAATTGTTAAAAGTTTTCGTCATCGACCAGGCGTGGATAATGATGAAACCTTTTCCAGTAGCTATGCTTAAGTCCATCCAGATCCTACTTGTCACGGCTACATACCATGACTGCGATATCTGGTGGTTGGGTGTCATGACTGCTTTTCTAAATGATATTTTAGAAGAGTGCGTCTATAAGTACACAGCCAGAGGGCTTCGTAGACAGTGGGAGCAGCGGAAACGTATGCAAGATGCTTTAAAGGATAAAGCAGGCATCGCGGAGTTGGAACGTCTGTTTTGATGAAGTAGTCAAAGAGTTTGACATCATCAAAATGGTAGATGAACCTTGTATATACAAAAAGGTAGTAGGGAGTATGGTGACGATCCTCGTAGAGTACGTGGATGACATACTCTTGATAGGGAAGTAGTTTCCTATGCTACGCTCGGTCAATCTCCGCTTATCACAAAGATTCTCCATATAGGATTACAGTGATACCTCCTAAATCCTGGGTTTTGGATCTATGAGATAGGTCTAAATGGATGTTAGGATTCTCACTAGTTGCAGTGAGACGGTATCAATCGACCCTGGGGAGAATCACTGGAATGGTTCCAGGGTGATAATGACGACTGAGTGTCAGTCACAGGCATTGTCTTTACCCTCAGTAAAGGGACGGTATGTTGGAAGAGTTCCAAGCTAGATACCGTGACATACTAGACGATAAAGGCAGGATACATCGCTACTTAAGATGCTACCAAAGAGGCTGTTTGGATGTATATTGGTTCATGAGATGAACTTAGTTCCTCCCATTGTATGACAATGGAGTTGTGGCTTATGCCAAGGAACGTCCGTCCCATCAGTGATCCAGACATATTCTAAGGCAGTATCACCTGATCATGGAGATGGTTGATCTCCAGGGTGATCGAGGTTTGGAGAGTAGACTCAGAGGACAACACAGCGGATCCACTCACAAAGGCCTGTTCCCAGAGAGAGACTTTTATGGGATGGTTGAGTATGAGATACTATAACCACTGCTATCAGATGGCCCTAGTGCAAGTGGGAGATTGTTAGTTATATGTATGCCCTAGAGGCCATTACTGTACATAGGATGTATATTGTAGTGGATGCTGGGACGTATATAGGGAGGACTTTCTTGCTCGACATGATAGTATGCTATCTGGTTGAACTTTACCTTAACGTGTATACTGATTGTCTCTCTGTTACATGTTGGTAAAGCCCTTAGGATTTGTACTTGACTACCTGGACTATGATGCGGATCATACTAGTGGGGACATGGTAGTCCATAAGTACATCCTTCAAAGTCCCTAGTCGTGGGTGTATCGAGACGGGGCATCGATATACCAGAGTAGACTAGCGTATACCTTCTCGACCCATACAGATGGGCGATGGATGATCCCATATCCATCGGTGTTTGACATCAGATAGGATATACGGGTGCTCAGTAGAGACTGGGTACACTGGACGGACTCGCCGAGAACTCCCAGATGGTATTATACCTCACGTCAGATGGCAGTTCTCTGGTGACACTGGTACAGAGTAGTCTGTTGACCCGAGATTGTCATAGAGTCTTGTGTGGTTCCCACTGTGCTTTGATTTCCATCTTACCACGTCCAAGAGGGCGTGCAAAACGATGGTTTTTGGGTACAGTCCCGAGTCACATGGAGGCAATGAGCGATAGGAAGGGATTCGTCTCTCCCGGTATAGGGGGTTGATGTTGCGCTGTGTTCGATTGGCTATAACAGGAAATCCCTGGCCAGGGTTGCTGAGATTTACTGGTAAGTGTTACCAGTAGTTTCTCGAACAGTTATAGACCTCATATCGACACGACTGTTGGAGATAGTGCCCTCATAGTCAATTATTGGATCGCAGGTACGTGATTGCAATGATTGCGGAGGACCTATCCCGGTAGGACAGTCTTACTCGAAATGATAGTATGCTATCTGGTTTGCCTTTATCAGTCGTGTTCATGTTCAGGTGACTGATTGCATGTTACACTTTGATAGAGCCCTTAGGATCTTGCTTTACTACCAACTGTATGAGGGCGATCATATACGTGAGAGTTGGGTAGTTTATATGCATATCCTTAATTGTGGTCCCTAGTCGTGGGAGTTTCGAGACAGGGCATCGATACTCCGGAGTAGACTAGTGTGTACAGTCGAGACCCCGACAAGGGGCGGTGGCCGGTCTCACAAGCCACTGGTGACAGTTGGATCACCTAAGATGTATACAGGTGCTCATTAGGTTATGAGTACACCGGACAGGACTCGCTGGGAATCTGCTAGTTAGTATTATATCTACCGTCAGATAGCAGTTCCCTGGTGACATGTGTACAGGTTAGTTCATCGACCTGAGGTCGTCATTTGTCTCGTGTGAGTTCCCACTGTGCTTTGATTTCTACCCTACCACGGCTCAAAGGAGTCGTGCAAACAGGTAGCTTTTGGGTACAGTCCCGAGCCATATGGAGGCACGTGAGCGGATCGGCAGGGGATTCGTCTCTCCCGGTATTGGGGGCGAGGTCGTGCTGTGTCTAGGAGAGCCATTACACAAATCCATGGCCATGGTAGGAGATTTACTGGTAGGTACTCCAGTAGTATCTCAGGGTGTATTGAGGCTACACTCCGACACGACTTATACTGCTTCTGGGGGTCTGACGTTACTAGCCCCCTAGGCGGATATGCGATACTCATTGATGAACGGACCGGACTGTATATACATTGTCACTGTTAGGCTCAGTAGGGTTTTCGGAGGAGTTCGCTCATCGGTCTCCCTTGAGTTCGCTCCTCGGCCACCCTTGAGGTCAGTCCATGGGCAGCCGTTACGCATAGCTAGTGCCGCTGACGGTTTGTGGTTAAACCCACTGCCAGGGTGCTGACGAGTCATTAGAGTTCCCCACAGGCAGTTTCCCAAGTTTCGGGCGAAACGTTGTAGAGGCCGTATGGTTTTATGGCAGGGTTCGGAAAATGCACGTGCGTTTACGCACGTGTTATTTTTCGGGCAGATAATACTGGTCGGCTTTGGTTTAAGCCGGATCCGAGTATTATATTGAGTAGGTATAATATCTTTGTCTCAGTTGCATTTGTATTCGGTCGTAATACAAATGCGGGTATATTTATACAGTTTCGGGGTTTTCCTGAAAGTTGTTTCAGGATCACTTTTGGAAGTTGCCAGTTTCCAGTTTTCTATCAGCCGTCTTTTAACATTCTGTTAAAGACGGATTTATCTTTTCTCAGATGAGGTGAGTCGTGCTTCTAGAAGCTTCTAGAAGGTTCTAGAATTTGTGACAAGGCTAAGTGACTCATGCTTTGGTTTCATTACATTCTTGTTTTGGTTAAGATCTTTATGTTGATATTTTATGTGTCATCATTTTCATTAATGCATTTTGTTTTGGCTAAAGATATTTAAGTGAGAAGCTTTTGGTTTATGGTCACCTCCCTCCTCCTACGGTCACCTCCCTCTTGCTATATATGCCTTGCCCTCTCTCTCTCCTCATTCTCACTCTCACTTGATAGTTTTTCATTCGGTTAGAAAAGATTATGATAGTTTGGGGTGTATGGAATTTACAGTTCATTTCATTCCATCACCCGATTTCCACGGCAACTTCATTAACCGTCCGTCCATAGCTTTGGACGGAACGAGACAAAGTCATCTACTCTTTCTCTACATCAATCTTGGTCGTCTCTTTTAGCAAACTTGACGACCGAGTTGCCTCGAGCCAGAGGCGGGAGCCCGTTTAAAGAACCGATCATGTGGTGCCACCTCGACGGAGGAGATCGGAGATCGACGAGATCGGAGCAGCCGCAACGGAGCGTGGGATGATGGTTGAAGAACGAAGGACTCGGATCGTTCGGTACAACCCTTCTTCCCACTTTGTAGATTGTTAGTTTAGCAATAATGGTTGATCCGGGTTAAAGTATACGATAGCGCCAAGTTTAAAAGTTTTATTCCGCATTTGGCGTCTGTAGACTGCCGGGGCGCTAACGTAGACTTACAGTGGTATCAGAGCCTAACCATTTTGCTATACTAACTTGTGCTAACGCGTTTAAAACATCGATCCGACCGAAAATCGAAAACTGCCAAAATCGCATTTTTCTTCACTTGACAGTTCTGTTATTTTTAAACAGTGTCAAAATTGATTTCTGTACATCTCAAAAATCACAGCAGGCGATTTTAAGAACCACGAAGAAATTTGGAGTCATGATCTTTCCATAGAGGCGCGGAAGCGCGGCCAAACCCATGGTTTGGCCGCCCTTCCGCGGCCACTTGGGGAGCACGTGCCTCCAAAAGTTTTCAGTGGGTTCTGTGAAGTATTTTGGGGTTTTTGGTATGTACAGTTTTGGCCCAGGTTTTGTTACTGTTCACCAGTAAGCTGTGGGGCCCACTTTTTAATATTTCGTCTTTGGTCGATCGAAATTTAAACACGTTAGTTTACAGTGCTTACATTATATCTCCGACCGGGAATGTCATTTGATCGGTAAACCGCGTTTAACTGCTATAGTTCTTTTAGACGGGTTTGCGAACGTGACATTCGCGTTGATGTTCTGTGTTGTGCTGTATTGTTGCGGATTTGTCGTGGTGGATAGCAGTGTGCAATGGTAGTACAGTTTGAGTTTATTTGTACATTTGATATTGCGGGGCGAGCGTCCAACATGTGGATAGCCGTCACTGCCTGTTGTATAATATTCTTTTGGGGCACGACCAGGTTGCGGTCGATGTACCTATTGTACTATTTTTCATTTCTGTACTAGGTTTTACCCCGCGACGGAGTGCACGGATAGCCGGCTTCGGGAATGCAACGGGTCCGCATCTCATGGCTTTGAGAGGCAGAGGGGCCCCACTTCAGAATTGCCAGACTATTCGCCGCACTCGTAGGGGGTACAGGTTGACCCAAGGAGGGGTGCCCAAGATTACCGGATTCTGTGAAGTGCCGGGTGTTCCATTCACTATGCTGTGGGGACTGCCTCGCTTCAAGTTTTGGCGGGTAACTTGCCGCACCCGTAGGGGTCTAGGTTTCATTGCACAGGCTATCCACACGACAGGGGAACGTCGAGTTTCAGCAGCGGCTCTGTGAAACTCGGGGATCCCAGATATCTGTATTGTTTTGTGATGCTTATTACTTTTCTGTAATGTTGCATATTATCACGCCTGGAGCGATTATGTATATTGGCTTATATACTATTAGATGTTGTATATGTTTTACACCCGCGCTAGTCCAGTCCCCGCTCTGTCGTTAGTTAAGTAACCTAACGGGTGATGACGGGACCCAGTGACGAATGCGGATGGCATATACGTACATTTTATTTTCGTTCTTTTCTGGTGTGATTGATTGATGGGACTGCGTTGATTCTGATCAATGCAAAGTTAAACAAACCTGTTTTAGTTGTTGGAACAAATTTAAAAAGTGTTATTGCAAAGACGTTTCCTTTTGTTATGCATAGCGGTATTCAGTGGAATATCCTGCACCCCATTCGACGGGGCAAGGGCTGATATCCCTTCACCGGGAAAGACCCCTTGGACAGAAGTTTGCGTCAGGGTAATAACTTCACTATAGTCGATTACATGTTGCTTTGCATAGCGGTATTCAGTGGAATATCCTGCACCTCATTCCACGAGGAAAGAGCCGAGATCCCTTCACCGGGAGTGACCTCTTTAGCAAAAGGTTTTCGCCACTATATTTTAAAAAGCTATCAGGTTCCTTCAGCGATATCAAGTTCACTACGCTAAAGGTTTTTCGCCAAAAACCAGCCGTAGCCCTCCGTCATTTCATATGAATGGTCAGTAGTATTCAAGCTATGTTGGTCTGGCCCTTAGCCAGGACATAGTGATTGGTAGCTGCTGGGGTATTCACATGTTGCATAGATAGATGCGTTGGTTTGGGACAGTCGTACAGCCTTGTTGGCCCTTAGTCAAGGGCGAGTACGGGTGGGTTCAAATTAACAAGATAATGATGGGAAGAACTTGACATGTGACTTATGGTGGGCTGGCCCTTAGTCACGATCATAAGAGCATGGGGCAAAAATCATATCGGGAGTTTCTAAAGAAACTGAAACTTGCCAAGTATGCGCATACCTTCTGGAGTATGAATAACGTGGATGCATTCCATCACGTTAACATGCGATGAGAGTTGGATCCCGATTCCCACTGATGAGTTGGTTTACTCTTCGGGTGATCCCGATTGATTCTTCTTTAGGTTTGGAGGAGAATTTGACAGGACAGTGGGAGGTTTCCGGATTAGATAAAGTGATGACCATTCTGATCTAGGTTAGAGTGCACGCAGAGTGTTTCTTTTCTCTCTCTCTCTTTGGCAGCGACCTTTGACCGACCCTAGACTATGACTCAGTGACCAGGTTGACCGAACCTTCTTAAAATACTGGCTTTTGGATTGTCTGAGTTGCATAAGTCATTGCCACTCCTTCTTTTACCCTTTGAATTTCTCAGAACACCCGTATTACTACGGATATCCACTTCCATTGGATAGATCCATCGTATGGTTATATACGAACTCGAAGGGACTTCTTCGGGGATGGATCCAGGTTCAGGAGAAATAGAATTGGTTTATTCAGTTGTCTTTTATTATCACCTTCTCTCAGGTTGCGAGAGCTCCTTGGTTTAGGAGAGTACACCTATTACGCTTATTGGATAGTCTTATTCCAAACCATAGGCTGGTGCCGAAAGGTAGGGAATGAAGAAAACCAATTAGCCTAAGTAGGTTGTGCAGAAGGTAATATGTAAAGACAAAATAAAGGGATTAGAAAGAGGGCAAAGTAAATTGCGACTGATATCATTCACGACCAAAACCGCGTACTTTATCGCCGCTCCTATTTCACCTTTAAAAGAATAATGTATTATTCAGTTGTCTTTTATCATCACCTTCTCTCAGTTGCGAGTACTCCTTGGTTTAGGAGGGTACACCTATTATGCTTACTGGATAGTCTTCTTCCAAACCATAGGCTGGTGCCAAACGGTAGGGAAGGAAGAAAACCATTTAGCCTAACGATGGTGTACAGAAGGTAACGACTAAAGACAAATAAAGTGATTTGGAGAGATGGCAATAAAATATACGGTTAAAGTCATGAATTGGATTATGGAAGAGGCATTGCTATGAATACCAGGATACCCCTACGAAACATTTTCATGTTTCAGTGCATTGTTAAAGAAAAACTGTTTTCCCGATTAGATACTTACTCCAAGGGTATGTATTTACCAGGTTTCATTTTCATATCTGTATGGTTTTACAGATGATGAGTGGGAGTAAGATATTGGGAATTAGGTGATCATCCTCATTATATCGGAATTCGTTGAAATTGGTGATATTTGAGGAAATCGCCAGGGTACAGTTTTCTACCTACGACGCACAGGTTTTGAGTTGTTTAACTCAGCGGACTTATACAGAGTATTGTATGTTGTCCAAGTGTCCTTCAGGACAAAGGGGTAGGTCCTCGTACTTTGTTCTGTTTACTTATAACTTCTCTAGTATTTAGACGAGTGTTTCGTAGAAATACAAGGTCTAAGTTTTGAGAAGTTGTGGGTATAAGAATAAAGTAGAGAACCAGGTATCACAAGTATCGGGATTCTTCAAAGAGATCGAAGATGTAGATTCTTGTGATTGGTATTCAGATGAAAGTGATGGTTTTGAGAAACGTGTTTCTCTTTCAGGCTGCTCATAATTGGATGGATTCCTACGTTGAGTAATGCTGATTAGCCTCTTTCCATTATGTTGATATGCACTGGAGACAGCTGCATGGTTTGAATATGGTTCCAATTAAATAAGTGCCAAAGTTTCTGTATTGGATATAGAATGGATCGTACCTTAAAAGAAATTAAGGTATGGGGAGTTGTCCAGCTTATGCTTAAAACCAGACTCTGGATAACTCAGGGCACGTTTCTGTAATGGCTGTTTTGTGGGTTGACCCTGGCTATGACGAGGGTTGATATTCTATCATTTGGAAGATCAATAGTGATATTGTTCTTGACTCGCCACAGTTTTAGTAAAAATGGATCTTTTTCAGAAAACAGTAGTGGGAGTATGGTAGAACTGGAAGTGATTCCAGAACCGCGAACGATTACGGAAAATTTAATAGGACCTATACATTCAATCAGGTTTGACATTCCAATAGCCACTCCGCAGATTTGGTAGGTAACCTCAGACACCCGAGAGGTACTTCGGTAGCCTCAAGGACGGTGACAGGGAGGTTCTTATCTACCCAGACTTGACACTACTGTTGTTCCAGGATATGAGACCCGGTGGGAGGGTTTTCGTAGTCAGTGGGAGCAGCGGAAGCATAGTGGGCAAGATGCTTATATCTATTTATAGACTTGAGCAGTTATAGCGGAGATAGATCATCTAATTTTGATGTGACAGTCATGGGTTTGACTTCAATCAGGATAGGGGATGGATCTGTTAAGAAGGCAGTAGGGTGTGATGTCATGGTATCTGGATGACATACACAGAGTGGGAAGTAAAATTCCTTTACTACGATCGGTTGTACCGTGGTCGTCACACTGTTGTTTCTCCAGACAAGACATGGATATAATATTAGACATTCTGGTTTCTGGATCTATGGTTTTAGATCTAGATTTGGGTGGTTTCCCAATGTGGGTACTTTGACAGATATTCTAATGGTTTTTAGAATAGTTGACTCCTAGCATGGTAGAGTACCTGCAGGTGATGGAGTCACCCTCTCTAAAGGTGTCGTATAGACTAAAGGGGAGAGGGATGTGCATGATTGGCGGATCACTTGCTTAGGCAATTGAGTCAATCATGAGATGTCAAGTACCGCACCAAATGTTGTTTTTGCACTAGATGCAATAAGTTTGTATTAATCCAATCCTGGAGAAACATAAGGAAGCAGTTTTAGAACATTGGTACATGTTCTACGGATTTGATAACGGCAACCTCTTTCGGGAGACGGTTGTCATTCCAGGCTTCAAAGGTGACATGGATGACAGAGTGATTGTCAGAGTTTTAGTTTTCCCTCTGACGAGGAACAGTATTATGGACAGGAGGTTCCAGAGGATACTGTGGGTGGCATGGTGCCGGATACTGATTAGGTTCAGTGATCCTTACAGTCTAAGAAGTTTGGATATGGAGTTCATTTATGAACTAAGGTCCCATCAGATATCCAGACATATTCTAAGACAGGTACTACTCAATTCGGGAGATGGCTTTCTCCGCGAACTTGAGATTATGAGAGATACAGAAAGAAACTTCTAGGCGGATCCACTCACTGAGGCTATTTCTCGAACACAATAGTTTTACAAACGGGCTTTGTGAAACTGATTAGTAGAGGAGTTGGATGTTCGGTTTCACACGGGCTGTGAGTAGTCGACATCGCAATATTAGCCTTGAGTGCAAGTGGGAGATTGTTGGAGATAGTGCCCTCATAGTCAATTATTGGATCGCAGGTACGTGATTGCAATGATTGCGGAGGACCTATCCCGGTAGGACAGTCTTACTCGAAATGATAGTATGCTATCTGGTTTGCCTTTATCAGTCGTGTTCATGTTCAGGTGACTGATTGCATGTTACACTTTGATAGAGCCCTTAGGATCTTGCTTTACTACCAACTGTATGAGGGCGATCATATACGTGAGAGTTGGGTAGTTTATATGCATATCCTTAATTGTGGTCCCTAGTCGTGGGAGTTTCGAGACAGGGCATCGATACTCCGGAGTAGACTAGTGTGTACAGTCGAGACCCCGACAAGGGGCGGTGGCCGGTCTCACAAGCCACTGGTGACAGTTGGATCACCTAAGATGTATACAGGTGCTCATTAGGTTATGAGTACACCGGACAGGACTCGCTGGGAATCTGCTAGTTAGTATTATATCTACCGTCAGATAGCAGTTCCCTGGTGACATGTGTACAGGTTAGTTCATCGACCTGAGGTCGTCATTTGTCTCGTGTGAGTTCCCACTGTGCTTTGATTTCTACCCTACCACGGCTCAAAGGAGTCGTGCAAACAGGTAGCTTTTGGGTACAGTCCCGAGCCATATGGAGGCACGTGAGCGGATCGGCAGGGGATTCGTCTCTCCCGGTATTGGGGGCGAGGTCGTGCTGTGTCTAGGAGAGCCATTACACAAATCCATGGCCATGGTAGGAGATTTACTGGTAGGTACTCCAGTAGTATCTCAGGGTGTATTGAGGCTACACTCCGACACGACTTATACTGCTTCTGGGGGTCTGACGTTACTAGCCCCCTAGGCGGATATGCGATACTCATTGACGAACGGACCGGACTGTATATACATTGTCACTGTTAGGCTCAGTAGGGTTTTCGGAGGAGTTCGCTCATCGGTCTCCCTTGAGTTCGCTCCTCGGCCACCCTTGAGGTCAGTCCATGGGCAGCCGTTACGCATAGCTAGTGCCGCTGACGGTTTGTGGTTAAACCCACTGCCAGGGTGCTGACGAGTCATTAGAGTTCCCCACAGGCAGTTTCCCAAGTTTCGGGCGAAACGTTGTAGAGGCCGTATGGTTTTATGGCAGGGTTCGGAAAATGCACGTGCGTTTACGCACGTGTTATTTTTCGGGCAGATAATACTGGTCGGCTTTGGTTTAAGCCGGATCCGAGTATTATATTGAGTAGGTATAATATCTTTGTCTCAGTTGCATTTGTATTCGGTCGTAATACAAATGCGGGTATATTTATACAGTTTCGGGGTTTTCCTGAAAGTTGTTTCAGGATCACTTTTGGAAGTTGCCAGTTTCCAGTTTTCTATCAGCCGTCTTTTAACATTCTGTTAAAGACGGATTTATCTTTTCTCAGATGAGGTGAGTCGTGCTTCTAGAAGCTTCTAGAAGGTTCTAGAATTTGTGACAAGGCTAAGTGACTCATGCTTTGGTTTCATTACATTCTTGTTTTGGTTAAGATCTTTATGTTGATATTTTATGTGTCATCATTTTCATTAATGCATTTTGTTTTGGCTAAAGATATTTAAGTGAGAAGCTTTTGGTTTATGGTCACCTCCCTCCTCCTACGGTCACCTCCCTCTTGCTATATATGCCTTGCCCTCTCTCTCTCCTCATTCTCACTCTCACTTGATAGTTTTTCATTCGGTTAGAAAAGATTATGATAGTTTGGGGTGTATGGAATTTACAGTTCATTTCATTCCATCACCCGATTTCCACGGCAACTTCATTAACCGTCCGTCCATAGCTTTGGACGGAACGAGACAAAGTCATCTACTCTTTCTCTACATCAATCTTGGTCGTCTCTTTTAGCAAACTTGACGACCGAGTTGCCTCGAGCCAGAGGCGGGAGCCCGTTTAAAGAACCGATCATGTGGTGCCACCTCGACGGAGGAGATCGGAGATCGACGAGATCGGAGCAGCCGCAACGGAGCGTGGGATGATGGTTGAAGAACGAAGGACTCGGATCGTTCGGTACAACCCTTCTTCCCACTTTGTAGATTGTTAGTTTAGCAATAATGGTTGATCCGGGTTAAAGTATACGATAGCGCCAAGTTTAAAAGTTTTATTCCGCATTTGGCGTCTGTAGACTGCCGGGGCGCTAACGTAGACTTACAACGACTTATCGAGCTATTGGGGTCTGACGTTTACCACCCCTAGGCGAGATATGCGACATATCAGACGATCAGACCGGACTGTACGGTAGTGTTACTGGTCGGATTCACTGGAGTGTGAGCGGGCTTGCTCGTCGATCTTCAGATCGCTCAATACCCGGGTGGCCGTTACGTTTAGCAGACCGCTTGCGGCTTGTGGGTGTTTGATATGATCATCATCTGCTGCCGGCGTATTGACGAGTCTTTAGAGTCCTACATAGAGGTTTCCTGGCTCAAGCAAAACGAAATAGGAGCGCATATGAGATATGTGCGGGACCGAGAATAATGCGTGTATGTGATACCGTATTCTATTCTCGCGATGATTGTATCGAATGGTTGTATGCGATATAACCTAGGTATCGAATCAAGTATTGATTCGATAAGCCGATACATTGAATACTAGTCAGTTGTGTGCGACATGACCGGATCATTGAATCAAGTGTTGATTTAATGATTTAATGCATAATTATATATTTGATATATTACTTTGCACTAACTAGTATTGGTTCACTTTAAACGGATTTTCTCACTTGGTTTGTGCACATTGTATATGTGATATACTTTTGTACACTTGATGATACATGTTTAACTATAGTTAAGTGTAATGAATTAAGCCATGGTTAAACTAATGATTAGGGTTTTCTTTTTATTACTTATTTATTTATTTGTTTATTTTGAATAGATAAGAAAAGAATGGTTGCTAATTTTGGAGTTTAGTTGAAGCTTCATGAAGCTTTGACTTTGTAACCATTCTTGTCTTCATCTTAAACCCTAACCATTAATCTAACCTTGGTTAATTCTCTACACTTGACCATGGTTCTTATATGATAAGTATTTCATTTTCTTTTAAATTATAATTAACTTATCATAACATTTCTTCTTCTTCTTCCTTGAACTCAAGAAGAAAAAGCTTTCTTCATCAATGGTGATTTGAGCAAACAAGTGAGAAATCCAATTCTAAAGTCTACCCACTTCCTATTTCTTCATCCTCTACCTCTTGCCAAGTAGTAGAGTGTGTTTCCTTCACAAGTTTTAGGTCTTGGTGAAGGTGGAGCTTGATTTAGCGATGCCTCGACGTAGATCATCTTCGGCATGGACATCGACGACCTAGCTCACTTATTCTCCGACGAAGCCGACTCTAGAGCCCGGATTTGTTTTGGACAGCGGAGACGACTTCGTTGCGGAGCTATGGAGGTGGAGCATCGGATCTACAAAGGTTGTATTTCCGTATTCTCATTAGTTAATTTGTTAACTAGTTCTTTTTCGCCTAGACATCTAGTTATCGATCCGTAGTCGGGTCTCTCGGCACCCGTAGAATTTTAATTTGGCATGGTTGATGCCTTGTGAGACCTCATTAGGGTGCCTAGGAACCCTACATTTACCGTGCGAGCTTTATATTGATGATAGATCCGCACTCATGACTCGAGGATATTATATGATGTATAGTGTATCGTATGTGATACTATTGAGGTGGGATCACCGACTATTATATATATATATATGTATGTATGTATGCATATATATCGACTCAGATGTAGGTGGTTTCCATACCCCTCCTGTATAGCCTGTTAGTTAGGATGTAGATTACTTAGTAGACATTAGACTAGACCCGAGTCATACCTGTAAGTCGACGTTGTACACCCCACGAGTTGCGGGGAGGCGGAAATATGAAAAACAATCTTTTTCTTTAAACTAACATCGACTAACCGAAAGGATCTTTGCTAAACTATAACTAACACTATCATAGGAGTAATTAGCTACTATGAAAGAAGATTATACCTAATGAACCAAGTCTTTCTTCTTCTCGTTAACCACCTCCTCGTCGGCCTCCTCTTTGTAATAGACGATCCACCCGAGAGCTTCTACTCCAAGCTTTGCCTCTAATCTTGAGGTAACTAGGTTACTCAAAGTGCTAATCTAAGCAACCTAGGGAATATAGAGTATGATTAAGGATTAATAAGTCTTGCTAACCCTTGATCTCAATACATGATAGATTAGGGTTAGGGTTTGAAGAGAGAGAGCTTGAGGAGAGAGAAGGTGAGAGTGAGAATGAAATGAAATAATATCTCATCTTGAACATATATGAAGCATAATAATTATTAAATGAATAATCAAATGATAATATCAACCATGCTTCATTTATTCACTTTGTGTGATTCATCCCATGAGTCGTTAATCATTAAATGCAACACTAACTCCTTTGTATGAATCACACCATGAGTCATTAAATCATTTAATGCAAATGCCACCTTAGCCTCCATCTCATCATCCTTCTAGAAGCTTCTCGACAATTTACGAGAACGCCCCTCCTATCTGTGAAAACACGGAAATACTTTAGACTGTATAAATCCAATAATCCGATACTAGAATCTGGCTTAAACCAAAGCCCGCTAGTAAAAACTGTCCGAACATCGTACGTGCGTAAAAACACGTATGCGTCCGAACCCTGTCGTAAAACCATACGACCTCTATATCGTTTCGCCCGAAGCAGGGAAACTCTCTGTGCGGGACTCTAAAGACTCGACTACTACGCTGGCAGTGGGTTTAACCACAGACCGCAAGCGGCACTAGCTGTACGTAACGGTCCCCAAGTAGATGTCGATAAGAAGGCCGATGAGGAAACCCATTCGAACTCCTACTGAGCCTGATGTGACAATCTCCGTACAGTCCGATCTGTTCGTCTAGGACTATCGCATATCGAGCCTAGGGGGCGGCAAGTGTCAGTCTCCTAAAAGCGGTATAAGTCGTATCGGAGCGAAGCCCATTACACCTTGAGAAACTACTGGAAAACCTACCAGAAAATCTCGCTTACCCTGGCCAGGGACTTTGCGTAATGGCTCTCTAGACACAGCGCGATATCAACTCCTAATACCGGGAGAGACGAATCCTGTCTAACCGCCACTGCCTCCAAGTGCTTCGGAACTGCACCCAACTGCTACCTGTTTGCACGACTCCTTTGAGCTGTGGTAGGGTAGCAATCTAAGAACAGTAGGAACACACTCGAGGTGAAGCAGCAGTGTCAAGTCTGTGGACTATGCTGTACTCATGTCACCTGGGAACTGTAAACTGACGACGGGTATAATACCAACCAACAGTTCCCTGCGAGTCCTGTCCGGTGTACCCGTAACCCAACGAGCATATGTATACTATCTCCAGTACGACGTACTGATGGCTGTGGGACAAACCATCTCCCCAACTGGGATGAGAAGCGTACACACTAGTCTACTCCGGAGTATCGATGCCCTGTCTCAATAATCCTACGACTAGGGACCTGAAAAAAGGATGTGCTTGTAGACTACCCAGCCCCCACTAGTATGACTGCCATCACAACGCTGGTAGTTAAGCAAGATCCTAAGGGCTCTATCAATACGTACACATATATTAAGATAGATATAAACCAAGTAGCATACTACCATGTTTAGCAAGACTGTTAATATAACTGTGAATATCTCAAGCTTCCATTAAGTAATATACAAGCTAGTATGATACAATAATGGCTCCTAGGGCATATACACTAACAATCTCCCACTTGCACTAGGGCCATGTACTGGCGTATCGAAGACCGATCATCTCGAGTTGCCTCTCGAACTGAATCTGAGGTAAGGCCTATGTGAATGGATCAGCAGTGTTCTCCTCTGTAGCAACTATCTGGACCTCGATCTCCCGGCGATCTATGGTCTCCCTGATCGGGTGATACCGCCTTAAGATGTGTTTGGAATTCTGATGGGACCTGGGTTCCTTCGCTAAAGCTATAGCTCCGTTGTTGTCGCAATACAGCGGTATTGGATCAACAATGGTAGGAACCACCTGAAGTTCTGTGAGGAACTTCTTCATCCAGACCGCTTCTTTTGCGGCATCGCAAGCAGCAATATACTCCGCTTCCATCGTCGAGTCAGCAACGGTGTCCAGCTTGGAACTCTTCCAGCACACCGCCCCTCCATTGAGGGTAAAGACATAACCATACATGGACTTGGAGTCATCCTTGTCACTGTGGAAGCCGGAATCAGCAAAGGCCTCGATCTTGAGGTCTTTTACGCCGTAAACCAAGAACATCTCCTTAGTCCTTCTCAGGTACTTGAGAATGTTCTTTACTGCTATCCAGTGCTTCTCCCCTGGGTCTGACAGATACCTGCTTACCACGCTTAGTGCATAAGCTACATTTGGTATGGTGCACAACATCGCATACATTATAGAGCCTACCGCAGAAGCGTAGGGTATAATAGACATGCGTTCCCTTTCCAAATCAGTCTTGGGAGACATCACTTTGGAGAGGGTGATTCCATGACAAGCCGGTAGATTACCGCGTTTAGAATCTTCCATACTGAATCTTTTCAGTATAGTGTTGATATACCTGGACTGTGAAAGTCCTACCATCCTCTTGGATCTATCACGATAGATCCGGATCCCCAGAATGTAAGAGGCATCACCCAGGTCTTTCATGGAGAACCTGTATGACAAGAATCCTATGACAGATTGTAGCATAGGAATGTCATTTCCTATCAATAGAATGTCATCCACGTACAAGACGAGGAATACGACAGTTCGTGCTACAATTTTACTATATATACATGGTTCATCTGGATTTTTGATAAAGTCATATTCTTTGACTGTTTCATCAAAACAGATGTTCCAACTCCGCGATGCCTGCTTTAGTCCATAAATGGACTTAAGCAACTTGCACACTTTCCCGCTGCTCCCACTCTGATTGAAGCCTTCTAGCTGATCCATATAGACGCAGTCTTCTAAACTACCATTTAGAAAAGCCATCTTTACGTCCATCTGTCAGATCTCATAATCATGGAAGGCGGCAATAGCAAGAAGGACCCGAATGGATTTGAGCATAGCCACTGGAGAAAAAGTTTCGTCATAGTCCAAACCAGGTCTTTGACGAAAACCCTTTGCAATAAGTCTAGCCTTATAGGTTTCCACCTGTCCATCTACACCAATCTTTTTCTTGAAGATCCATTTGCATCCTATGGGTTTTACCCCATCTGGAGCAAAGTCCAAAGTCCATACTTTGTTGGTGTACATGGACTCCATCTCGGTCCGCATTGCATCCAGCCATCGTACCGAGTAGCCGCTCTGGATGGCCTGCTGGAAGCTAGTAGGTTCATCATCATCAATGATGCAATCCTCTCTATCCCCATCTATGAGAAAACCGTAGTATCTCTCAGGCGGATGAGACGGCCTTACTACTCCTGCGGAGGGGTGCGGGAATGTCCTGTTCTTCTTGAACTACTGGTTCTACCAAACTTTCAGTAGTAGTTTGTGGTTCTGGAATTTCTTCCAGTTCTATTTCGCTCCCACTTGTTTCCTTTTCTAAAAACTGCTGTTCTAGAAAATGGGCATTACGAGAAAAAAAAACCTTTTGTTCCTCTGCGTAATAGAAGTAATACCCCTTGGAGTTCTTTGGATATCCTACAAACTTATACTGTACTGATCGTACCTCGAGTTTGTCCGCATGCTGCATTTTAACAAAAGCTGGACATCCCCATATCTTCCGATACTGAAGATAGGGTTTCTTCCCACTCCACATCTGATATGGCGTGGTAGGCACAGTCTTGGTAGGAGCTCTGTTCAAAAGATATGCTGCTGATTCTAGCGCATAACCCCAGAAAGATCACGGTAACTCAGCATTACTCATCATGGAACGTACCATATCCAATAGGGTTCGATTCCGTCTCTCCGATACACCGTTATGCTGTGGAGTGTAAGGAGGAGTAAGCTGAGAGAGAATTCCTTTCTCTTTAAGGTAACCTAGGAACTCGGCACTTAAGTATTCACCACCTCGATCAGATCTCAGTGTCTTGATACTTTTGCTGGTTTGGTTTTCTACTTCATTCTTATACTCTTGGAATTTCTCAAAAGCCTCGGATTTATGTTTCATCAAGAAAATGAATCCGTACCTAGAGTAATCATCCGTAAAAGTAATGAAATAGGAAAAACCACCTCTTGCATGTATAGACATTGGACCACATACATCACTGTGTATGAGTCCTAAGAGCTCGCTCGCTCTTACTCCATGTCCAGTGAATGGAGTCTTTGTCATCTTTCCTTTGAGACATGATTGACAAGTGACATAAGATTGATATTCGAACGAATCCAAATATCCTTCTCTATGTAACTTAGTTAACCTTGGCTTATTGATGTGACCCAGTCTACAATGCCATAAGAAAGCCTTATTTAAATCTGGAGACTTTCTTTTTAGTGTGTACTGGACATTGAAAATCTGTAATTGGTTTAAGACATATATACAGTTATCTAGTGTATCGGACCCAATCAAACCATGATTAAGGTGGATGTTAACAACATCGCTTACAAACGTGAAATCATAACCTTCTTTTGATAACAAGGAAACTGATATGATATTACACGTTAAACTAGGTACACAAAAACAGTTATGCAAAACCAAAATATGTCCACTCGTCAATCCAAGGTGATAATCCCCTATGGACACAGCTCCCACGCTAGCTCCGTTAGCAACCTTCAGGGTCATATCACCAACCTTCAGCACTCTATGGTTTCTCAGTGCCTGCAATGAATTGCATATATGAGATCCTGATCCGGTATCCAATACCCAGGAAGTAGAGTTGATTGACAGATAATTCTCAATTACTAGCACACCAGAAGTCGAAACCACAGCTTGCTTCGGTTCCTGGTTCTTGCCAATCCAAGCCTTGCAATCTTTCTTCCAGTGCCCTTTCCTATGACAGTGGAAGCACTCATCCTTTGCCACTACTGGCACCGCAATGTTTTTCTTTCCCTTGACTCCCACCTTACTAACACCTCCTCTAGGTTTGGTGGCGGCCTTATTCTTCCTTCCTTTGGCCCTAGCTTTGGACCCGGAAGAAGAAGCACCGCGAACAAACATAGCGGGTGTTTCCCTTGCCTTCTGCAAGGTGCCCTCTGCACTCCTCAACATGTTAAGGAGTTCTGGAAGTTCAACTTCTTTTCTTTGAATGTTGAAATTCAGAATAAACTGGGCATAGGTGGAAGGAAGGGACTGGAGAATCAAGTCTGTATAGAGCTCGTTCTCCAAAGTCGTCCCAAGGTCTGCGAGCTCTTCAATATAGCCAATCATCTTTAGGACATGTTCTCCTACAGATGATCTGACGGCCAACCTCGCCTGAAACAAGTTCTTTGAGATCTCGTATCTTGCTATACGAGATTGCTCCCCATACAAATCCTTTGTATGGAGAAATATGGATTCAAGATCCATATCCTCGTCCCTCCTCTGATGTTCATTGTTCATCGAGGCAAGCACGATGCACTTGGCCTTCGGACAATCTAATTCCCAGGTCTTGTGGATTTCCTTATCCGCATTACTGGATTTAGGACCAGGGACAGCAGGTGCCTTAGTGGTAAGGACATACCCCAATTTGTCATAAGTTAAAACCATCTTGACATTCTGCAGCCAATCTTTATAGTTTGGCCCTGTCAATATATTTTTTTCTAGTAGTAACTTAAGGCCTGTCATGTTTTGGGTCGCTGCAATGAGAGAGAGAGCGAACACTTTAGCATGATGCTCTTGCAAGTTTAGAGTGGTTTTTAGTTTATCTAAACTGAATGGCTCCCACTGTTTTTCGAATCCCTCCTCAAACCAAAAAGGAAGAACTAGCCAGGACTATTCTCACCGTACAATACTTGTTTAACCGTTCAGCCAGGCCGGTGTCGGTACTTCGAGAAAGGTTTTCCAACGCTTTCGCGAAGTTCCTTAATTAAATAACCTCTTTTCTCTAAGGGCGTAGCCCCGCTGACACCTTTCTCGGCACCTACTTGGTTTATAGCATTGATCGTTAAGTGACGAATCTCCTGATGAGTAGCATATACTCACAGTAAGATCGGGATCCAAATATCAGCGTATGATAATGTTGAAGGAATCCTACCAACATTCATCAAACTCCAAATGGTATGCATCTCTTTGCAAATTTCAGTTTCTTTAGAAATTCCCGATATAAATTTTTGCCCCATGCACTTATGACCTTGGCGTTGGTCAAAATGTCATAAGTCGCATGTCAAGTTCTACCCATCATTATCTTGTTAATTTGAACCCATCCGTACATATCCCTGACGTTGGCCAAATGATAATACGACTGCCCCAAACTAACTCATCTATCTATGCAACAAATGAATACCCAGCAGCTACCAAACACTATGCCTTGGCGTTGGTCAAAATACATAGCTTGAATACTACTGAATACCCAAATGAAATGACGGAGGGCTACGAATGGTTTTGGCAAAACCGTGAACGTAGTGAACTTGATATGATCGAAGGAACCTGATAGCTTTTAAAAGGAGTGGTTAAAGCTCCGCAATTTAAAAAATATCCTCTGTTTTAAAATAACCGAGTGGTTTCTTTTAAACTGTTCCAACGATTCAACTTTGGTTTATTTTCTTTGCATTAATATAATGCGTCCCATCAATTAACCTATCATTGCAGAAAACAATGAAAATACAATGTCCTCTTATGCCATCCGCATTCGCCACTGGGTCCCGTCATCACCCGTTAGGTTACTTAACTAACGACAGAGCGGGGGCTGGACTAGCGCGCGTGTAAAACATAAGTGACGTCTAAATAGATATCATATATAGATATTGTACATTCGTCAGTGTAACATTTCCAAAATAATAAAATATTATTTTCGGGAATTTTTATAATTTAATATTATTTTAATGAATATTTTAATATTCGGGTGTAATTAAATACAAATAAATGGGGGGAAATTTTGGAAAATTTTAGAAAATTCTAAAATAGGGTATTTTATGGAATTATGCCATTTTAAAGTTTTTAAGACTAGTTATATGCTAAATTAGTGTTAATCGCGATTAAAAATCGCTAATTGGATTTTTAGCATTTTTGTGCAAAAATGTGCACATATCTTTTTTTGACACTTGTTACACTTGTGTTACATTTCTTTTGACATGGTTTTCTTTTGGATGCACTATTAGGGTGAGAAGGTTAAGAAAAAGGAAAAGGAAAAGAGAAAGAAAAAGTAAGTAATGATGAGAGAGAGAGGGTAGGTATAGGTCAACCTTTCCCTTTTGAAGCCATGCTCCCATCATTCCTTCACCCTCATTTTTCTCTCCCTTTTCTTGAGTTGCTGCTGCTGCTCCTGCTTCTCTTCTCATTTCCCTCCTTTTCAATCCCCAATAACTTCTTGAATCCAACCCCGAAACCTCACATCCCTTTCACAAAAAATGTCCGCAAGCCCAAGATCTACGCAATGGACCAAGAAAGATGGTGTTTTGGCGCTGTTAAGGATTCATGAGGGTCTATTGAGGTATTTCCTTCACTTTAAGTGCTGTAATTCTTGTGCTTAGGCTTTAATTCAAGTTTCATATCGATATCGTGTGATTTTGTGCACTTTGGAGAATTCAAGTTAGGGTTTAGGGTAAAACTGAAATTTTAGATGAAATTGAGGATTTAGGTGACCTTAGAATCCCTTGTGTGATGCTAATTTGAACCCAAACCTGAACTTGTAAACAGAATACGGAATTACAGAACCGATATCGGGGAAAACAGGAAATCTAGGACTGTTATGTGGAATCTGCTATCACCCCGAGATCCCAAAAATGAAACTGAGTTGAAAGTGAGATGTTCAGGAACCATAGAACCAACACCCCAAACCCTAGCCCCCAACTCCAAACTGAGGCCGCCGGTTTTCCCATTCTGGCCGCAATTTGCGGCCAGAGCAGAGGGGATTTGCCTCGAAATTCGTGCATGGCCCCATTTCCTCTATTCTTGGCCCTGGGTATATCTAGTTTTGACAGATTCCATCTAGGGTGAAATCTGGGATGATTTTTCCTATGTTGGTGCATGATTTGAGACTTGTTTTAGCATGGATTTTGGTGATTCGTTCCTGTCGGGTGGCGTTTGGACGTCAACGACGGGTGGATATTGATCGTGTTTACATGCGAGTCGATAGGTTTTTACCTATGCGGGTAGCGTGTGCTATTTTGGTTTCCGATATGATTTTCATGTGCTTTAGCGTTATGATATACTTGTAGGTACCCTACGAGATGTTGAGGCAAAGAGGATGAAGATGGCGACATCGGCACCGACACATGAAAAGCAAGGTGAGTAGATTTATATCTACGGGGAAAAGTCGGGTGGATGGCGTATAGCACCCCCGCAGTCCG
This sequence comes from Agapanthus africanus, assembly GCA_030015575.1. NCBI lineage: Eukaryota > Viridiplantae > Streptophyta > Magnoliopsida > Asparagales > Amaryllidaceae > Agapanthus > Agapanthus africanus. The sequence continues at coordinate 281,541,761 of CM057347.1, read as the reverse complement.
TAGTGATGTATACGAATACGTATACACACGTATATTTATTATGTGTTGTTTAGGATCATTGTTAGTAATAATGATATTATTGATGATAAGAATATATGGTTTTAGTATAGTGCGAACCCTAGAGTAGTGGTTGCACTCATACATATACTTACACATATTCTTGCATTCATTCTTTCATTTGATGGTGCGTATATCTACACATGGGTATGGGACTATGTGTTCATATACGGGTTGGTGATGATACGTGGGTTTGAGATGATACTTGATGTGAGGCCGTGAGATCGGCGATGTGACATAGTTACCTGTGAGGTGCGATATGATAGTTTTAGCGGGCCTTTGGACATGTGCTTTACCCGCATTCATATTTTTATAGATGGTGTCGATTGGTACTAGACTTAGAGTAGTACCCCAGATTGTGCGATCTGATGATAGTGATACCTGATGTGTGATGAGATAGTGTGATATTGACCCCTACCCATCTATTGGGATGCCGTACGACGATCTACAGTACGAGCCGATATTGATGATAGATCCGCACTCATGACTCGAGGATATCTTACGATAGTTATTGAGGCGAGATCACCGACTATCATATCTATATATTTTGACTCAGATTAGGTGGTTTCATACCCCTCCTGTCTAGATTATTTAGTAGACAGTAGACTAGACCGAGTCATACCTATTTCAAAACTAACGAATCGGGGATATTTTAAAGATAGAGCAGAAGGGTTATACGGATATTTTCAAATGATGCATCTTTTCTTAAAACGCGGTAGCCCTTATTTTACCAAAAGCCCTGATTCGTCTTATTTCAAACGGCAAGGTTGCATGACATATCTATTGGGGCAGGTTCTGTACTTTTGCGTTGATTATTCGTTTCCGCATATTCCTGCTATTTGCATTGCATCACTTGTACTGTGGTTATATTTCAGTCATGCTGCTAGGACACCAGCACCATTATCGATGATGCATATGTTCCACGTACACTTGTTGCCGGCTCACACACTCATCATCGATAATTGCCATGTCACTACACTGTAGTACTATTTCATTCAGTAAATGATCCTTGCATGACATGATGATGTGCATACCTTCCTTTACATGTCGCATACTTCATGCTTTTGATTGTACGCATTGAGATATGTTGTTTCTATGATATTTCTGGATTTGGGAACCGAGGGTGTTTCAAAAGAGAATATGTCATTGCTTTAAAAACCCGGTTACCCTTGATATGATATTTCAGTGCGTCCACCATGTGTTTTCTCGGTGCTGAGAGCGACATGTGGAACCCGAATCGAGGAGTGGATGAGCCGATTGCGGGTACATGGTGGACCCGGTATGGTTCCCCTCGGCAAGATGATCGATGAGCTTTGCCGATTGAGCCTGGAGGCGGGCGAGTACCTACCGGTGATTGGTTGGACCTGGCGGTTATCCGGAGGATACTGACCAGATTCGATAGATGGTTTGGGCATACTGCCGGGGCCGAGGGCCGATACCGCAGACAGAGCCCGAGGGCCGATCCGGACTGACGGAGCTCGATATATGAGGATTTACGTGCCGATGCTGGGCACAGTTTTCATGATGTTTTCGAGTGCCGATGCTGGGCACTCTGGTTCCATGATTTTGACGCGTCGCGAGGGACACAGATGGTTATATCCTCATATTTTTCCCATGCACGTGATTCATGATATTTACATGCATGGTGGTTATTGTCAGTGGGTGACGAGTGGACGGGATCCACGTGTGTGCAGATTTGATTACATTGACTATACCTCATATTCATGACATGCTATTACCTGAGGCACTAGCACGAGCACTTGGCACTACACTCATGTATAGAGATTACATTGCCAGTTTAGCATGTTTCAGCCTTATTCATATTGAGGTTTACTTATATCTGATCGTATTGACCTAGGATGGGTCATGCATTCGATCTCTGCTTGTAGATATTTTTCTATTCACGAGTTGGCAACTCACCCCCGTTGTGCCCCAGTTCTTGCATGTTTGCCGTACAGATTCCATAGCGGCATTTCTGGCACACTGCTTCCTTATGGGTGACTTGCTTGGATAGGTGGGTTCTTTTGTATCAGAACCGCCATTGTTCATGTATTATTTATTGTATCTAGAATTTCCATCAACCAAAACTTGTATATTGTTTCAGACTTAGAAAACAGTGTTGTATTATTTCGACCTTAGAGTCGCGCTTGTAGTATTACGGTTTTCTGGCTGTTTTGAGTTTCTTTTTGGGTTTTGATCCTCGCCCTTTGGCGTTGTATATTATTATTGCTTGCGTGGTTGTGACCGTCGATTGACGAAGAGCTAGCTCCCGCCTGGGGATGCCTTTTATCATCTTATATATATTATTCTTGTTGTACCCCGTTTGGGGCCAGTTTTTACAAAGGAAACTCTGCCGAAATTTTCAGGAAAGGTTACACATTTTAAAAATACACATTCGGCTTAGTTATTTAAAAACTTGATTTTCGAAACATGATTTTTTTACTTTTCAAAACCAGTTTTCCTTATTTACTCTTTAAATGGTTTTAGATTTCTGGGCTTTTGGCTTACTTGGATCAGATGGGGTCCTATAGACTTCATATGGTTCAAGGGCCAGTCACGTGCTCTTTCGGGTCGTGACAAAGTTGGTATCAGAGCGCTAGGTTGACCTTAGTTCGAGTCTAAGTTTGACTATGTGGAGCCTAGGGCGTTTATATATACGGAACTTAGGCTTGACCTTACGGAACTTAGACTTAGTCGAGGGGGTATTAGACCCGAACTTTCTTCGCGTAGGATGACCCTTGGTTGATGGAATAGGTGACTAAAGTAGAGTGACGTACCGTTGGTATGTTCCGCGGCATACTTACGACACGCCACTCCGCTTAAGAAACCTTAGGTTGTACATTTCCTTGCACTGTATTATATTCCTTCCTATGATCTATCTTCATCGATACTGGTTATGGTTTTGCTGCCGCGATTGCACGGGCAGAGTGAGCTACGGCTCGAGTTGTGTCAGCATGAGCTCGTCGTGGACGAGGACTGACCAGGGCGTGATTCCCGAGGCATACGATTGCATATTAAGGCGTCGTCTTATTGTGTTTCCGCACTTTGGGCGTCTGACAGATCGCTGTTGCGAGATTTCTAGGACGTACCGGTCGGTACCAGAGGATTGAGCCACTGATAGAGGCCAGCCAGGTTGTGATGACCGTTGATATTATCGCTTATCCAGGATGATTGAGACGCTGTTTAGCGTATATACGAAGGAGCCAGTTGTCGCTGCTAATGATGAGATATCGCCCAGATGATTGGAGCTACTGCAGCATGGGCATGTTCTTGGAGACATGATAGTGAGTCGCTAGTCACCGAGGATGAATGACTAGGACACGTGGTTCGTTCGCTTACCCCGATGCGAGGCCATCAGGTTGATTGATTCCAGCTAGAGGCGACTTCATGCAGATTCGTTGAGAGTCGATTGAGACGATCGAATGTCAGGAGCCTATTTTCCAAGTTTAAAGTATACGGAAAGACATGCAGGTGATTCTATGGACCCTCTAGAAGAATGAAACCCTAACTCGACTTAATGACCGTGTGAAAGCCTTTGAACCTTAGGGTTTGCGGTGGTTCCACGGCGCCATTAGTGAGGCTTGGGTTTGCCCTTCTACGGCTGAACCACCGACGCTGTGGCATGTACTCGATACTATTAAACTGTACCCGAGATGTGAGCTCTTGGGGGATTATGAGGTTCTGACGAGTCGATCGGATGGTTCGACATCTTTCGGATATCATGTGATGGGACGCTGCTTGGGAGACTCCAGATGCGAGCATAGCCGTCGGAGCGCAGTCCGTGTAGCCACGATGAGATGAGTCCGAATCAGTCGATATTGGAGCAAGGTGGAGTAAAGAGTTCGCACGAGACTTCGACGAGATGATGTTCTACTCCGCTGACATCAGAGATGTGACATGCACGCTGAGGACGTATGCGGCTAGATATCTTCTACTGAGTCAGGAAGATACCGAGTTGTGAATCCGAGTCCGCGTGAGGGACTTCGGATGGACCGTAGCCGGAGGCATTGCAGTGCGCAGATAGAGACGCGATGTCGAAATGGACGATGATACAGACAAGCGGGATAAGAGGTTCGTGCGAGACGCTGATGAGCTGTCATTATTTCCCATCGAGACCAGAGGCCTGATATGCTTACAGAAGCATAGGGAGGCGACTAATTCCTGAGGAAACGATGTGCTGAGGACACAGACGTCCACTGAACAAGAAAAGACTATGCAAGAGTACCAGCCTCCGTACAGATCGGCATAGGCAAGATCAGCAGAGACCTTGAGCAGGATTCCTTCCAGGGCACCGTTGCAATGATGTTGCACCCAGGATCAGACATGTGATGTGCATTCAGAGAGCCGGAGGCCGACGCCAGAGATATATTACTTTACGAGCGGTCGTGAGGATTGACCGAGGGATTACCAAGGAAGTGCCAGAACGGAATCGTTCCTGTCAGCACACCTGACTGGGCCGGTGAGCCGATGGATTGCGAGATTGGTAATCTACAGGAAAGATCAGGAACCAGAGGCAGAGGACGCCAGCCGTGAGCAAGAGGCAAGTAGAGATCTTGCGCCGCTAGAAGTGGATGTACCGGCACCCTCTCGACTTCGAGGGAGGATATACCGATGACAGTGTTCATGCCTTATGATTTTGTGATTCGATTATCGTGTATCTGTCACTTTGGATTTCGGTGTTTTGGCGTCCTGTTTTCATGATTTGGTTTCGATGACTGAGTTCTATGATTTCTGTTTTCGTGCACCATGGTTGCACTTATTGGGCATTTATACCTGGCGCATCATTAGTATTCTTGAGGTATTGATTGTGATTTCGTGCCTATCTTATGCCGGTGATTTGATTTACACTTCCAGCATAGTTTTCATGCACTTTAGTGTTTTGATTTGATTTGTGCACGCTGATGCACACGGTTGGGGATTTCCTTTGCGGTACACTTGATTTTGATTGAGCCTCATTATATCGTCGACTTTTACCCTGATATTTATGATTGACTCTTGCACTCCGTGCTTTTGATGGGACTTACGCATGTTCGGCGTTTGCTATTGGATTTTTGTGATTCCGTGCATATTGAGTGCGCAGGGTTTGGATTTTCATTCGTGCACGACGGATGCACCGATTTGGATTTTCGCGCATGTTGGGCGCATGTTTTGAGATACGATTTGGTGCACACCCGATGCACTAAATCGAGATTCTTCGTGCATGTCAGATGCACCGGATTTTTGGCTGTCAGGCACATACGTTGCCTATGACAGATGCTTCGTGCACATCCGTTGCACCTAGATGTTGTTTTGTGCACCTGTTTAGCACATATATGGATTTTGATTCCCGTGCGCACCAGACGCACAGGGTGGTGTTATGTGCATTTTTGGGATTTATTCCTTTTGGAGCAGTATATTTTATGATGTTGGATATTTGTTTTCATACCGAGCAGGACTAGTCAGAGGACAGTACCTGGATATATTTTGCATGCATTGATAGTTCGAAGGGATTTCCAAGAGCGAGCTATAGTCTCGGTGTATTTATACCTACGTGTCCGATATGACACGAAACGTTTTAAAAACAAGGAAACCCTTCTGATTGTTTTCAAAACGGCGGAACGTGCTTATTAAACAAAGGATATATATATACACATATATAGTTATTTTCTTATGAAAAACGTCCGCCACTGTGCAGTGTTATGCGCATCGCACAGCGACTTAAAAAGATTTGGCATGCTTTTACATCAGCTATTCACATGTTTAGATTGGATGTTCACATGTGTAGTTCTGGTCCATATCATATCGGTTTTGTATTGGATTTGACATTGTGTCTTTACCTTGACTCCGATGATTGCGGGATGCTTGATGGAGCGTTGTTTTTGAGTTATCTGCTCATTACTCATGCGCATGCATTGCGCTGTGATGTTTTATGTATTGATGATTTCGGAGCCCCGATGACTTGAAATTTGTATCGAAAAGTTTTAGTATTTGGGGTTTTAAATTTAAATTCGGGGACCGAATTTCTTTAAGGGGGGTAGATTGTAACATTTCCAAAATAATAAAATATTATTTTCGGGAATTTTTATAATTTAATATTATTTTAATGAATATTTTAATATTCGGGTGTAATTAAATACAAATAAATGGGGAAAAATTTTAGAAAATTTTAGAAAATTCTAAAATAGGGTATTTTATGGAATTATGCCATTTTAAAGTTTTTAAGACTAGTTATATGCTAAATTAGTGTTAATCGCGATTAAAAATCGCTAATTGGATTTTTAGCATTTTTGTGCAAAATTGTGCACATATCTTTTTTTGACACTTGTTACACTTGTGTTACATTTCTTTTGACATGGTTTTCTTTTGGATGCACTATTAGGGTGAGAAGGTTAAGAAAAAGGAAAAGGAAAAGAGAAAGAAAAAGTAAGTAATGATGAGAGAGAGAGGGTAGGTATAGGCCAACCTTTCCCTTTTGAAGCCATGCTCCCATCATTCCTTCACCCTCATTTTTCTCTCCCCTTTCTTGAGTTGCTGCTGCTACTCCTGCTTCTCTTCTCATTTCCCTCCTCTTCAATCCCCAATAACTTCTTGAATCCAACCCCGAAACCTCACATCCCTTTCACAAAAAATGTCCGCAAGCCCAAGATCTACGCAATGGACCAAGAAAAATGGTGTTTTGGCGCTGTTAAGGATTCATGAGGGTCTATTGAGGTATTTCCTTCACTTTAAGTGCTGTAATTCTTGTGCTTAGGCTTTAATTCAAGTTTCATATCGATATCGTGTGATTTTGTGCACTTTGGAGAATTCAAGTTAGGGTTTAGGGTAAAACTGAAATTTTAGATGAAATTGAGGATTTAGGTGACCTTAGAATCCCTTGTATGATGCTAATTTAAACCCAAACCTGAACTTGTAAACAGAATACGGAATTACGGAACCGATATCGGGGAAAACAGGAAATCTGGGACTGTTATGTGGAATCTGCTATCACCCCGAGATCCCAAAAATGAAACTGAGTTGAAAGTGAGATGTTCAGGCACCATAGAACCAACACCCCAAACCGTAGCCCCCAACTCCAAACTGAGGCCGCCGGTTTTCCCATTCTGGCCGCAATTTGCGGCCAGAGCAGAGGGGATTTGCCTCGAAATTCGTGCATGGCCCCATTTCCTCTATTCTTGGCCCTGGGTATATCTAGTTTTGACAGATTCCATCTAGGGTGAAATCTGGGATGATTTTTCCTATGTTGGTGCATGATTTGAGACTTGTTTTAGCATGGATTTTGGTGATTCGTTCCTGTTGGGTGGCGTTTGGACGTCAACGACGGGTGGATATTGATCGTGTTTACATGCGAGTCGATAGGTTTTTACCTATGCGGGTAGCGTGTGCTATTTTGGTTTCCGATGTGATTTTCATGTGCTTTAGCGTTATGATATACTTGTAGGTACCCTACGAGATGTTGAGGCAAAGAGGATGAAGATGGCGACATCGGCACCGACACATGAAAAGCAAGGTGAGTAGATTTATATCTACGGGGAGAAGTCGGGTGGATGGCGTATAGCACCCCCGCAGTCCGTAGTGATGTATACGAATACGTATACACACGTATATTTATTATGTGTTGTTTAGGATCATTGTTAGTAATAATGATATTATTGATGATAAGAATATATGGTTTTAGTATAGTGCGAACCCTAAGGTAGTGGTTGCACTCACACATATACTTACACACATTCTTGCATTCATTCTTTCATTTGATGGTGCGTATATCTACACATGGGTATGGGACTATGTGTTCATATACGGGTTGGTGATGATACGTGGGTTTGAGATGATACTTGATGTGAGGCCGTGAGATCGGCGATGTGACATAGTTACCTGTGAGGTGCGATATGATAGTTTTAGCGGGCCTTTGGACATGTGCTTTACCCGCATTCATATTTTTATAGATGGTGTCGATTGGTACTAGACTTAGAGTAGTACCCCAGATTGTGCGATCTGATGATAGTGATACCTGATGTGTGATGAGATAGTGTGATATTGACCCCTACCCAGCTATTGGGATGACGTACGACGATCTACCGTACGAGCCGATATTGATGATAGATCCGCACTCATGACTCGAGGATATCTTACGATAGTTATTGAGGCGAGATCACCGACTATCATATCTATATATTTTGACTCAGATTAGGTGGTTTCATTCCTCTAGATTGACAGTAGACTAGACCGAGTCATACCTATTTCAAAACTAACGAATCGGGGATATTTTAAAGATAGAGCAGAAGGGTTATACGGATATTTTCAAATGATGTATCTTTTCTTAAAACGCCGTAGCCCTTATTTTACCAAAAGCCCTGATTCGTCTTATTTCAAAAGGCAAGGTTGCATGACATATCTATTGGGGCAGGTTCTGTACTTTTGCGTTGATTATTCATTTCCGCATATTCCTGCTATTTGCATTGCATCGCTTGTACTGTGGTTATATTTCAGTCATGCTGCTAGGACACCAGCACCATTATCGATGATGCATATGTTCCACGTACACTTGTTGCCGGCTCACACACTCATCATCGATAATTGCCATTTCACTACACTGTAGTACTATTTCATTCAGTATATGATCCTTGCATGACATGATGATGTGCATACCTTCCTTTACATGTCGCATACTTCATGCTTTTGATTGTACGCATTGAGATATGTTGTTTCTATGATATTTCTGGATTTGGGAACCAAGGGTGTTTCAAAAGAGAATATGTCATTGCTTTAAAAACCCGGTTACCCTTGATATGATATTTCAGTGCGTCCACCATGTGTTTTCTCGGTGCTGAGAGCGACATGTGGAACCCGAATCGAGGAGTGGATGAGCCGATTGCGGGTACATGGTGGACCCGGTATGGTTCCCCTCGGCAAGATGATCGATGAGCTTTGCCGATTGAGCCTGGAGGCGGGCGAGTACCTACCGGTGATTGGTTGGACCTGGCGGTTATCCGGAGGATACTGACCAGAGTCGATAGATGGTTTGGGCATACTGCCGGGGCCGAGGGCCGATACCGCAGACAGAGCCCGAGGGCCGATCCGGACTGACGGAGCCCGATATATGAGGATTTACGTGCCGATGCTGGGCACAGTTTTCATGATGTTTTCGAGTGCCGATGCTGGGCACTCTGGTTCCATGATTTTGACGCGTCGCGAGGGACACAAATGGTTATATCCTCATATTTTTCCCATGCACATGATTCATGATATTTACATGCATGGTGGTTATTGTCAGTGGGTGACGAGTGGACGGGATCCACGTGTGTGCAGATTTGATTACATTGACTATACCTCATATTCATGACATGCTATTACCTGAGGCACTAGCACGAGCACTTGGCACTACACTCATGTATAGAGATTACATTGCCAGTTTAGCATGTTTCAGCCTTATTCATATTGAGGTTTACTTATATCTGATCGTATTAACCTAGGATGGGTCATGCATTCGATCTCTGCTTGTAGATATTTTTCTATTCACGAGTTGGCAACTCACCCCCGTTGTGCCCCAGTTCTTGCAGGTTTGCCGTACAGATTCCATAGCGGCATTTCTGGCACACTGCTTCCTTATGGGTGACTTGCTTGGATAGGTGGGTTCTTTTGTATCAGAACCGCCATTGTTCATGTATTATTTATTGTATCTGGAATTTCCATCAACCAAAACTTGTATATTGTTTCAGACTTAGAAAACAGTGTTGTATTATTTCGACCTTAGAGTCGCGCTTGTAGTATTACGGTTTTCTGGCTGTTTTGAGTTTCTTTTTGGGTTTTGATCCTCGCCCTTTGGCGTTGTATATTATTATTGCTTGCGTGGTTGTGACCGTCGATTGACGAAGAGCTAGCTCCCGCTTGGGGATGCCTTTTATCATCTTATATATATTATTCTTGTTGTACCCCGTTTGGGGCCAGTTTTTACAAAGGAAACTCTGCCGAAATTTTCAGGAAAGGTTACACATTTTAAAAATACACATTCGGCTTAGTTATTTAAAAACTTGATTTTCGAAACATGATTTTTTTACTTTTCAAAACCAGTTTTCCTTATTTACTCTTTAAATGGTTTTAGATTTCTGGGCTTTTGGCTTACTTGGATCAGATGGGGTCCTATAGACTTCATATGGTTCAAGGGCCAGTCACGTGCTCTTTCGGGTCGTGACAGTCAGACGCAATAATAGGCATTCCAGATCACAGATGAACATATTGGATTTTCTACGAATCCGCATTCCTTTTGAGCCTGCAAAGAAAGACGGATTATACAGTCGTGATGAATAGCCAAAACCCCACCCTAGACCCCTACGGGTTCGGAAAACTACCCGCCAAGTACCCGAAGTGAAGCGGTCTCCCTCAACAATGTGAGTAGGCCACTAAACACTTCAAAGTACCCGGTAGTTTGTGCACCCCACCTTCGGTCTATCCTAGGAGCAAAAATCAGTAAATGAAATAATACAACGATGGCTACAACCGCAACCTGGATGTGCCCCGCAAAAGAATATTACAACAATTTACAAATTACATTTGAATGAAAGAAACGCTCGTCTCACATCCCCGGCTATCCATTCATGACAATCCAATCAAGTTCATAAACACAAACAGTAAAATCATTACAGAAATGTGCAACCCCCTGCCAACCGACATACTAGCAGTTAGGGGAGGTTTACGAACACATTATATAAATCACAGATATAATCTAATTAACCAAACATCGTAGAATTTCGATCGAGCAAACACAATTGATTCTACTCCAAAAACTTCTCTGTGCACCTGAGACTTGAGCAGAAACAAAACATTCCAGAAAGAACAAAATTAACACAGAAGAGTTACTGGGGAATTTTGGGGTGAATCAGCTTCAACTCGGCCGCGGATCCGCGGCAGATAGATTGGATCGGCCGCGGTTCTGCGGCTGTTTGGCCGATTCAGGAATCCAAATTTCTCCAGTATTCTTATATTTTCCTGCATGTAATTTTAAGGGTCCCTGAAAAATTTTTAGACCCCGTTTTAAAATCGACAGAAACTTGGTAAAAATGATGTTTTTTCCGGTTCGTTTTGCGATCAAATTTCTAACCACTTTGCTAACAAGTTAGTTATGGTTTAGCGAGGCTCTGATACCACTGTAAGTCAACGTTGTACACCCTACGAGTTGCGGGGAGGCGGAAATATGAAAAACAATCTTTTTCTTTAAACTAACATCGACTAACCGAAAGGATCTTTGCTAAACTATAACTAACACTATCATAGGAGTAATTAGCTACTATGAAAGAAGATTATACATAATGAACCAAGTCCTTCTTCTTCTCGTTAACCACCTCCTCGTCGGCCTCCTCTTTGTAATAGACGATCCACCCGAGAGCTTCTACTCCAAGCTTTGCCTCTAATCTTGAGGTAACTAGGTTACTCAAAGTGCTAATCTAAGCAACCTAGGGAATATAGAGTATGATTAAGGATTAATAAGTCTTGCTAACCCTTGATCTCAACATATGAGGGGTTAGGGTTAGGGTTTGAAGAGAGAGAGCTTGAGGAGAGAGAAGGTGAGAGTGAGAATGAAATGAAATAATATCTCATCTTGAATATATATGAAGCATAATAATTATTAAATGAATAATCAAATGATAATATCAACCATGCTTCATTTATTCACTTTGTGTGATTCATCCCATGAGTCATTAATCATTAAATGCAACACTAACTCCTTTGTATGAATTACACCATGAGTCATTAAATCATTTAATGCAAATGCCACCTTAGCCTCCACCTCATCATCCTTCTAGAAGCTTCTCGACAATTTACGAGAACGCCCCTCCTATCCGTGAAAACACGGAAATACTTTAGACTGTATAAATCCAATAATCTGATACTAGAATCTGGCTTAAACCAAAGCCCGCTAGTAAAAACTGTCCGAACATCGTGCGTGCGTAAAAACACGTATGCGTCCGAACCCTGTCGTAAAACCATACGACCTCTATATCGTTTCACCCGAAGCAGGGAAACTCTCTGTATGGGACTCTAAAGACTCGACTACTACGCTGGCAGTGCGTTTAACCACAGACCGCAAGCGGCACTAGCTGTACGTAACGGTCCCCAGGTAGATGTCGATAAGAGGCCGATGAGGAAACCCATCCAAACTCCTACTGAGCCTGATGTGACAATCTACGTACAGTCCGGTCTGTTCGTCTAGGACTATCGCATATCGAGCCTAGGGGGCGGCAAGCGTCAGTCCCCTAAAAGCGGTATAAATCGTGTCGGAGCTAAGCCCATTACACCTTGAGAAACTACTGGAAAACCTACCAGTAAATCTCGCTTGCCCTGGCCAGGGACTTTGCGTAATGGCTCTCCAGACACAGCGCGATATCAACTCCCAATACCGGGAGAGACGAATCCTGTCTAACCGCCACTGCCTCCAAGTGCTTCGGAACTGCACCCAACTGCTACCTGTTTGCACGACTCCTTTGAGCCGTGGTAGGGTAGCAATCTAAGAACAGTGGGAACACACTCGAGGCGAAGCAGCAGTGTCAAGTCTGCGGACTATGCTGTACTCGTGTCACCTGGGAACTGTTAACTGACGACGGGTATAATACCAACCAACAGTTCCCTGCTAGTCCTGTCGGTGTACCCGTAACCCAACGAGCACCTATATACTATCTCCAGTACGACGTACTGATGGCTGTAGGACAGACCATCTCCCCAACTGGGATGAGAAGCGTACACACTAGTCTACTCCGGAGTATCGATGCCCTGTCTCGATAATCCTACGACTGGGGACCTGAAAAAAGGATGTGCTTGTAGACTACCCAGCCCCCATTAGTATGACTGCCATCACAACGCTGGTAGTCAAGCAAGATCCTAAGGGCTCTATCAATACGTACACACATATTAAGATAGATATAAACCAAGTAGCATACTACCATGTTTAGCAAGACTGTTAATATAGCTGTGAATATCCCAAGCTTCTATTAAATAATATACAAGCTAGTATGATACAATAATGGCTCCTAGGGCATATACACTAACAATACATATTTCAAAGCTAACGAATTGGGAGTATTTTAAAGGATAGACAAAGGGAATCTACGAATAATTTCAAAAGACGCATCTTTTCTTAAAAACACTGTAGCTCTTCTTTGACCAAAAACCCTGATTCGTCTTATTTCAAATGGCAAAACTGCATGATATTTATATTGTTGTAAATTCTTCACTGTTGCGTTGATTTTTCGATTCCGCATATTCTGCTACTCACATCGCATTGCATGTGTTTATTGCTATATTACGATCATGCTGTTAGGACACCAGCACCATTATCGATGATGCATATGTTCCACGTACACTGCTCGCCGGCTCACACACTTCATCATCGATAATTACCATGTCACTACACTGTAGTATTGTTGCATTCAGGATATGACCCTTGCATGGCATACTTGTGTACCTATATACTGTATATTCATACGTATTCGCACATACATAAATGATTCTGGCATTGATTAGAGATTTGGGAACCGCAAGATACTCTTTAAAATTGATTTATTTTAAAAGAGAGGTTTCCCTCAAGATGTGCATATTACTATTCCATATTGCATGATATACTGATATGCTTACATTTCTTTTACATGTTGCATACATCATGCTTTTGATTATACGCATTGAGATATGTTGTTTCCTTGATATTTCTGGATTTGGGAACCGTGGATATTTCAAAGGAGATTATATAATTGTTGTAAAAACCCGGTTACCCTTGATATGATATTTCAGTGCGTCCACCATGTGTTTTCTCGGTGCTGAGAGCGACATATGAAACCCGATTCGAGGAGGAGGTGAGGCCGATTGCGGGTACATGGTGGGCCCGGTATGGTACCCCGGGGCAAGAAAGGGATGCTGTGTATACAGACGGTGAGCCCGGCAGAGGGAGTACTACCTACCGATGATTGTATTTGAGCTCGGCAGATATCCGGAGGATACCGACCGGAGTTGAGAGATGGATATGGGCTGACCCGTACTGCCGGGGCCGAGGGCCGATACCGCAGACGGAGCCCGATATATGAGGATTTACGTGTCGATGCTAGGCACAGGTTTTCATGATGTTTTCGAGTGTCGATGTTAGGCACTCAAGTTCCATGATTTTTATTATATCCTCATATTTCCATGCGTATGCTTTATGATTTTTACCTGCATGATACTTATTGTCATTGGGTGACACATGGACGGGATCCATATACATACAGACTTTGATTACATTGATCATACCTTATATGTATATATAACAGTGGATGAGGACGCTGTTATATATGCCCTTACACCAATATTAGTGGAATGGGATGCTAATATATGTGTATTGATATCAGTTAGATGCTTCATCATATTTATTCATGCAAATATACCTCATATTCATGATATGTTATTACATGAGGCACTGGCACGAGCACTTGGCACTACATACATGTTTAGATGTTACATTGCCACATTATCATGCTTCAGACTTATTCTTTTGAGGTTTATATATATCTGATCGTATTGACCTAGGATTATGTCATGCATTCGATTTTTACTTGTAGATGTTTTCTACTCAGGAGTTGGCAACTCACCCCCGTTGTGCCACAGTTCTTGCAGGTTTTGCCGTACAGGTTCCATGGCGGCATTTCTGGCACACTGCTTCTTTTGCGGGTGATTTTCTTGGTAGGTGGGTTCCTTTGCATCAGAACCACCATTGTTGATGTATTATTCATTGTATCTAGAAATTCCATCAATCAAAACTTGTATATTGTTTCAGACTTAGAAACCAGTTATGTATTATTTCGACCTTAGAGTCGCGCGTTGTAGTATTACGGTTTTCATGCTGTTTGGGTTTCTTTTTGAGTTTTGATCCTCGCCCTTCGGCGTTGTATATTATATTGCTTGTGGTTGTGACCGTCGATTGACGAAGAGCTAGCTCCCGCTTGGGGATGCCTTTTATCATTGCATATATATATTTTTCTTATTGTACCCCGTTCGGGGCCAGTATTTACAAAGGAAACTCTGCCGAAATTTTCATAACAGACTATACATTTTAAAGATGCACATTCGGCTTACTTATTTAAAAACCTTGTATTTAAAACATGTTTTCTTCACTTCTAAAAAGTATTTTTCCTTCATTTATTATTTAAAATGGTTTTAGATCTCTAGGCTTTTGGCTTACTTGGATTAGATGGAGTCCTATAGACTTCATATGATTCAAGGGCCAGTCACGTGCTCTTACGGGTCGTGACAAACATCTACAGGGAAATCGCCCGTACGGCGTTATGCGTCGGGGCTGATATGATATGTTAGCTGCATGTTATTACATATTAGTTGATTTCATATGAACGTCATTGCATAGTATATCTATTGTACCTATTGGATATAACACATTACTGACGGTTCATGTTGCACGAGCACTGATTTGTATGCTACACCCACACCGTCGGTAATTGCCATGACACGCACAAACCACCTACATACGTGATATTGCATTGGGCAGTGATAGTTGAGATAGTGACTCTTATTCCATTTCACGTATATCTTGCTATAGCTACTTGTACATCATGCATATATACTGACCTGTACACCCACATATTTTTGCTATAGCTGTAAATATCTTAAGTGGTATTGTTTTGACATGTGATATTGAGACGTTGACTATTATGCTTATGAAATACATCATACATATTTGCTTACATGTAAATACTTAAACCTTGCTACAATTACATGTACACTTCATATGATGCTGCACTTGTTTTCGGAGGATTTTGGGAACCGCTTGATATATTTTAAAGCTAGATTCATTTTAAAGAGCGGTTTTCCCTTTATATGCTCATATTGATATTTTATGTTGTGTATATCAGTTTTATATGGATTTTACGCATTGAGATATGGATTTCATGTGATTTATGGATTTGAGAACCGTGGGGGTATTTTCAAGAAACTATGTATTGTTTGAAAACCCGGTTTCTCTTGATATGATATTTTGATGCGTCCACCATGAGATTTCTCGGTTCTGAGATTTGTGATATATACCCGATGCGAGGAGTGAGTGGGCCGTATGCAGGTACATGGTGGGGCTCGGTACGGTTCCCCTCGGCAAGATGTTCGTGGTACAGACGATAAGCCTGGAAGGTGGGCAAGTACCTACCGGTGATTGTATTTGGACTCGGCGGTTATCATGGAGATACCGACCAGAGTGATGTATGACATATCGTCAGGGCCAGTCATGGTGACAGCGCCTGAGTTATGAGGATTTACGTGTCGATGCTAGACACGGGTTTCATGATGTTTCGAGTGTCGGTATTTGACACTCAGGTTTTCCATGACTTGTACGTATCGTCGGTGGACATACGTAGTTGATATCCTCATACTTATATATATATATATATATATATATACATACAGGTATATGTTTTCATGATGTTTCGGGTGTCGATATTTGACACTCAGGTTCCATGAGACTTACAGGATGTGAGGGCCGATCTGAGGATGCGGTGCCTGAGGATTTGGGATTTGATGTTTCAGTGAGGGACACTGGTGTTTTCCCATGCTGATGATTTTCCATGAGATTTTATTATATCATCCCACACACTCAAGATTATTTTGATATGCATTGCTTCATGTAGTTGTAGTACCATGCTGATGTACCTTTACATGATTTTGCATATCCATACTGCCATACTTATGCTATCAGATTACATGTGCTAAATTTATCGTTGTTCATGCATACTTGCGATAACAGTATGATGTTATTTACTATTCATGAGTTGGTAACTCACCCTCGTTGTGCCACAGTGTTTTGCAGGACTTACCCTCTGAGTAGTCGCGGCAGGGCGTCTTATCATCTCTACTTTTGCGGATACCGCTACGGTTGGCTGTGAGGCCTTTGCTTTTAGGTGGGTTTGTGGTTATCTGTTTGTACATTGTTTAACTTCTTGTTGGATCTAGTATTCTCCATCTACCACTTCTTTTTTTGACTTAGAGACGAGTTGTGAGGATCCGGTGTTGTATTATTATTTTGGTGACTTTGGGTGCCGTGCTCGTGGAAGCCGGTTTTGTTGAAAAGTTTTACTTCTTTATGCAGTTTTCTTTTATATTTCTTCGCTTCGGTGTCGTATATATGTTTGTGGTGGTTTTCTCCGCCGTTGGGCGTGATTTGCTCCCGTTTGGGATGCTTTATATATTATCTATGTTGTACCCATTTTCGGGGCTAGTTTTTACAAAGGAGGTGCTGCCGAAATTTTCAAGAAAGAAAACTAAAGTTAAACATTTTTACTTAAGAGTTTCCGAATGCTTTAATCTATGTTTTTTCTCCATTTATCCCATTTGGTGTGGTTTAGATTTCTGGGTTTCGGCTTACTTAAATTACGTACGCCTGTAGACGTTACATGGTTTAAGGGCCGTTCAGGTGTCTAATTTTGGATCGTGACAGTTCTCGGCGAGTCCGTTCAATGTACCCAGTCTCCACTGAGCACCCGTACACCATCTTTGATGTCAAACACCGATGGATATGGGATCATCCATCGCCCATCATATGGGTCAAGATGCGTATACGCTAGTCTACTCTGGTGTATCGATGCTCTGTCTCGATACACCCTCGACTAGGAACAGTTATAGGATATACTCGTTGACTACCCTGGCCCCACTAGTATGATCTCATCATAGTCCCAGTAGTCGAGTACATATCCTAAGGGCTTTATCAACATGTGAGAGCAAGACAGTAAACTAATACAAGTCAACATGTTAAGATAAAATGAAACCAAATAGCATACTATCATGTCGAGCAAGAAAGTCCTCTCTATATATATCCAAGCATCCACTATAATATACATCATATGTACAATAATGGCCTCTAGGGCATATACATAACTAACAGATACCGTATTGTAATCTGGCAGTTATTTGTTATCGGTTCGGTTATATGTGATATAACCAGATTGTCGAATCATGTGTTGATTTGATAAAGCGATATACAAATGAATGATATTAGTCGGTCATATGTGATATAACCGGATTATTAAATCAAGTGCTGATTTTATAATGTGATATATGTTATATGTGATATAATTATATCTTAACTAATATCATTAGCTCACTAATTATTCTTCATTATATATATATATATATATATTAATATTGTCACGACCCGAAATGGCACGTGACTGGCACTTGAATCATATGAAGTCTATAAGACCCCACCTAAATCAAGTAAGCCAAAAGCCCAGAAATCTAAACCTTTTAGGGAAAATAGTGGAGGTGATGTTTTGAAATAAGGTTTAACGAAATCAGGTTCCTTCTTTAAATACATAGGTAATATAATATGAAAACAACGTTTTGCAACTAATTGAAAACACTTTTCGCCATTGAAAATTTCGGCAGCACCTCCTCTGTATATTTTAACCCGAAAACGATACAAGCAATATAATAAAGGCATCCCCAAGTGGGAGCTAGCTCTTCGCCAAATGGCGGAACAACCACACAAGATAAAATGAATATACAACGCCGAAAGGCGAGGATCAAGACTCAGAAAAAGTAAAGAACTCAACATCATCAAGGATGCCAGAAAACCATAATAATACATGAGCGCGACTCTAAGGTCGAAAGAATAAACAACTGTGGTTTTCTAAGTCTACTAAATAAACAAGTCTGGTTGATGGAGCTTACTAGATACAACTGAAATAAATAAAAATACAACGATGGTCACGATGCAAGCGATCCCACCCACCAAAGCAATCACCCGGAAGAAAGTGAAGTGCCAGCAAGCCGCTACGGAACCTGTACAGCAAAACCCGCAAGAAACTGTGGCACACAGGGGGTAAGTTGCCAACTCGTGAGTAGAAGACATCACCGAGCAGAAATCGAAAGTATGACTATCTCCTAGATCATACAGTAATGTCCTCATAATATAACCTGAAACATCTAATAGTAGCAAAGGTAATCATCTAAACATAAGTGTAATACCAGGTGCTCATGTCAGTGCCTCAGGTATCAACACATCACATATATGATGTACGAATGCATTAAGAATGAAAGCAGAAAACATCTTGTACAAGAAAACTGTTTTCTTATCTCAGTAAGAATTTTAGTGTAAAAACCGAAGTATCATCAATGAAATCGACAGAAAATCCGTGTCAAGCATCGACACAAAATATATATCCCAATATCACAATGTCTCAATATCTCAATATCTCAATGTCTCAATATCTCAATATCTCGGGCTTCGTCAGTCCGGATCGGCCCATTGTAAGTCCATGCTACCCTTCCCCGGTACTTACGGGGTTGCGGAAGTGATAAAAAACGATTTTCAAGAGGGTGGTAACATGGACTCAAAATATGGATCTTTATTAAACAACTAACTAACAACCTAACTAGAGTTTTACCTACTCGGTTAGGGGGCTATACCTTTCTTGAACTCCTTCGTCTTCAACTCTTTTCGGTGTACGGATCGGCCTCACCTCGTCGTCTCCTTACGCCGAAGATGGATCCACCTGAAAGCTTTTACCTTTGGTTTCTTCTTCGAACTTTGAAGAAACTAGGACACTTGGCTTGCTAGGCCTTGTGAACTAGAATGAGTAGAGAATTATTTTGGTGTCTTTTTATCTCTAAGGCAATGAGACTCAACACATGAGAATGGTTTGTCTTGAGCTAGAGAGAGCAAGAGGAAGAGGGAGAGCTTGAGCAAGTGATGGCAAGAGAGAGAAATGAAATGAGAGAATGAGTAACTCTTTTGCCATCCAACCTCTCATAATCCAAAAACCATCATAACAAAAATAGTAATCAAGTATTGTGTGATGGTTTAAGTCAAAATGGCTATATCATTTCATGCACTCATTTTGCATAAATAAATAAGCAAGCAAAAGTCTTTGCCATGGAATGATAGCCATTGTCATGATGATGGTCAACTAGTCCAACCTAGTCAACCGGTCAACAAAGTCAACAAGTCAACAAAGTCAACCCCTCAACAACCATGTCACTATAATACTTAATTAATATTATTGTTAATCATATATCTTATTCTCATTAGGGTTTAGTCAAAAGTCAATAGTCAACAGTCAACAACCCCAATGAGAATCCTCTGCCTCTGTCTCTCTGTCAACTGTGCATACACACCCGTATCCGCGTTCCGAGGAACACGAATACAAACGAGATAAAACCAATCCCAAAACGTATATTAGGATCTGGCTTAAACCAAAGCCCGCTAGTGTTAACTGTCCGGACACAAAACGTGCACAAGTGCACGGATGTGACCGAACCCTGTCGCAAAACCATGCGACCTGTCGCAAAACCATGCGACCTCTACTCTTTTGCCTAAAGGCAAATAGCTTTCTGTGTGGGACTCTAAAAACTCGACACTACGCTGGCAATGGATTTAACCACAGACCGCAAGCGGCACTAGCTGTGCGTAACGGTCCCCAGGTAGATGCCGACAAGAAGACGGACGAGGTGAAACCCATCTGAACTCCTACTGAGCCTGAATGTGACAATCTCCGTACAGTCCGGTCTGTTCGTCTGATACATCGCATGGCGGGCCTAGGGGGCGGTAAATGTCAGTCCCCTAATAGCGGTACAAGTCGTATCGGAGTGAAGCCCAGAACACCCTGAGATAACACTGGAAACCTACCAGTATATCTCGCTTGCCCTGGCCAGGGACTACTCGTGTAATGGCTCTCCTAGACACAGCGCGATGTCAACCCCCAATACCGGGAGAGACGAATCCTGTCTAACCGTCACTGCCTCCAAGTGCTTCGGGACTGCACCCAAAAACTACCGTTTGCACGACTCCTTTGAGCCGTGGTAGGGTAGTAATCAAAGTACAGTGGGAACACACTCGAGGCGAAGTGACAGTGTCAAGTCAGCGGACTAAGTTGTACTCATGTCACCTGGGAACTGATAACTGACGATAGGTATAGTACCAACCAACAGTTCCCGACGAGTCCTGTCCAGTGTACTCGTAACCTAACGAGCACCCGCATACTATCTCAAGTACGACGTACTGACGGCTGTGGGACAGACCGTCTCCCACACTGGGATGAGAAGCGCATACGCTAGTCTACTCCGGAGTATCGATGCCCTGTCTCGATAGTCCTGCGACTAGGGACCTGCATAAGGATGTGCTTATAGATTACCCAGCCCCCACGAGTGTGACTGCCATCACAACGCCGGTAATCAAGAAAAGATCCTAAGGGCTCCACTAATGTGTATAGGTGATATGCTAAAATAAACACATGTACACATTAAAGCAGAAACAAACCAAGTAGCATACTACTATATTGAGCAAGATTGTCAATACAAGGGGAATATCCCAAGCTTCCATTAAGTAATATACATACTAGTATGATACAGTAATGGCCTCTAGGGCATATACACTAACACCCATATCATCAAATCTCACGACTACGTCGGTATCCTCCGGATTTCCGCCGCGTCACAAATAACCGATCGGTAGCGCTCCCCTGCCGGGCTCAACGCCATCATCTGCGTCCATCTTTTCCCGGGGTACCGTACCGGGTCCACCATGCACCCGCAGACAGTTCATACTCCTCCTCAAATCGGGTGTATGATTCCGTTCAAGAACCGAGAAAACTCATGGTGGACACCTCTCACATCATATCACGAGAAAACCGCAAATTTCTATCTTTAGAAATGATAATGAGTTTATAAAATCCTTGAGGTTTCTCCAAATCCAGGAATCTCATGGAAAATCCGAAATCCCAAAATTGAGAGTCAATAAACAGTGAATTACCGACATAAAGCCCCATAATATTGCATGACAAATGAATATATACATGTATAGGTATCTAAGTAAAGAATGCAATATCTAAACTAGCATAGTAATGATATATTGGAACTATCAGCTAGCAAGTTATATCAATGAAGTAATATTCTCTAAACTGTACGTGACATGGCAATTACCGATGATGATGTGTGTGAGCGGGCAAGCAAGTGTCCGTGGACATACGCATCATCGGTAATGGTGCTGGTGTCCTAACAATCGATATCATAATAGTTAAGGAAACATATGTATGACATGCAATGCAAAGAGAACGTGAATATAACGGAGAATGAATAGTAAACGCAACATTGAAGAATGTACATATTTATATACGAGTCATACAGTTTTGGCATTTGAAATAGCATGAATCATGGTTTTTAGAAAATAGGGGCTACGGTGTTTTTAAGAAAAGGTACATCCTTTGAAAAATCCGTAATATCCCTCGAGCTGTCTTTTGAAAATGCTCACGATTCGTTAGTTTTTGAAAATAGGTATGACTCGAGCCTGGTCTAACATCTTCCTAATCAACTAAAAGACTAAACTAAGGAATTAGTCAAAAGAGTAAGAAATCCAACTAAATTCCGAGTCGATATATCTAATAGTCGACGATCCCGCCTCAATAGCGTCACGTACGGTAAAATAAATAGTACGACATCATCAAGTCAAGAGTGCGGATCAATCATCATATCTATACCTCGTACGGTAAAATCCATCGTACGGCATCCCAAAATCGGGGTACAGGTCAAATATCACATATACCTCATTATTTATATGGTATCATTATCGTAAAATCATGAATTAGGGGTACCGTTCTAAAGTCTGGTACATTCCAATATCATCAAACATATATATATATATATATATATATATATATATATATATATATATATATATATCCTCGTGTGTATGAAAACATATCGCCCATCGATCCACTATAACATCATGTCGTATATCATATCACGACCCAATCAAATATCACAATCTCACGGCATCATGCCCGATCATATCGACTCACCTCCAAGTATCGTATATTATCCTCATCACCCGTATATACGTATATGTATGTGTGTGTGTGTGTGTGTGTGTGTATGTACCAACGCATCCACATATGTATATATACATATAAACATATACACCCATAATCATGTCACGTGTGTGCGTGTGTGTGTGTCAACCTTTACCCTAGGGTTTTGGGACTAAGAACTAAACTAAAAGCACTCTCATCCAATTACGCTAAAACTAACCCATGGTCTCCTAAATACTTTCTTGCAAATTATTCACATCTCACAATACCCATATTTATATATATAACATATTCGCATGCTACACTACGAAACTGCGAGGGTGCTATACGCCATCCACCCGACTTCCCCCGTAGATATACATCTACTCACTTTGATCCTTACTTTCCGAAGTCGATGCCGCCATGCTCTTCCCTTGTCGTACGACATCCACATGGAGGTGCCTACATATATAAACACATAGTATCGTAAACAGAATTCGCGTACGAAAACCAAAACGGCACACGAATAACACATAGGTTAAAACTTATGGTCTGCGCATGCAAGAATAACCAAACAACTCCCGATATCGATGTACAAACGCCAATCGATCGAGATAAAACACCCATATCAGAAATTAAGTCATGAACAATCATGAAACCAAAACAGAAACTCAGTAAACTTGCTCCAGATTTTTGGTCAGGTGAAAGGGGATAAACAAGCAGTACAGTGGGGTAGTCTATGGGGTATATGAGCTACAGAACCAATTCTAACACCAATACCCACAGATGACCCAGCGAGACCCCCAGAAATTCCGGCCTGGCCGGTTTTGGTTGCTTGGATAGGGTTCGTCTCCTCAGGGTGGTCTTCTAGTGTTAAATCTAGGTCAATACGGTTACTAGTTTTTCCTGTAAAGGTCTCAGGTCACTCCAGATCTCCTGTAGGCACAAAATATTCACAAAACCGACATTGAAACATCTAAATTCAAATTTCATGGTCTAGGCTCTGGTTTGATCTAGGTTTTTAACACTGAAGGAGGTTGTAGTCACCAATTACACTTACTTGCACCATCACAACTCAAGAATCCTCTAAACTTCATCTTGGAATTTTCCAAGATCACTAAACCTCACTTAATCACTTCTAAACTAAAATTGAAGCTAAAGGAACTCAATTACTACACTAATGGTGAAAGAAATAACTCATTTGGCAACTCAAGAATTTTCTTGAGTTGCCCCAACTGCTCAAAATCTCATCTTGTTTGGTCCACCATGCTTGTAGTGAGCTTGTGCACAATTTTAATGAAGGGAATGCAAGGTTTTGATGTGGATTAGGGGGTGTTGTGAGGAGGTAGAGGAGGTGGAGGGAGAGGGCAGCCATAGAGAGAGAAGGAGAAGAAAATGAAGTGAAGAACAATGAGCCAAGGTCAAAGAGACCCCTCACCCTCTCTATTGCCCATACCTCCTTGCCATGCCACACATTCTTTATTCTTTTCTTTTTCCTTTTTCAATTAAAACCAAAAACCCATATATATAAAAGAAAAACAAAGATGCCATGGTTTATAGAATGATAAAAAAAATGTGTTTTGAAACATGACATGGTGCATGTCATATGCCTAACTAAGCTTAATGCATAATTAGTAGATATTAATCAAGCTTAGACATAAACTTGTATATAATTAATTGTATAAAATTTATAAAGTGTCTAAATCATATAATATTCTTTCAAAATCAACATTCAAATGTAATTTTCCAATATTTTCCAACCTATCGGTATATAATAATACCCTTTCATCAAAACAAATTCTTATATTTTTATACTATTTATGAAATTAATTATTTTATTTAATTAAATTTCCAAAATAATATTTTATTTTCCTGAAATGTTACAATATTCCCCCCTTAAATAAATTCGGTCTCCAAATTTAAATTTAATCCCCCCAAATACTAAAACATTTTAGCAAAGCAATCAAGTCGGCGGGGCTCCGAAATCTTAAATACTTAAGACACATCTTAGCGCAATGCATGCGCATGAAAAACGAGTATATAACTCAAAATCAAAACTCCGTCAAGCACCACGCAATCATCGGAGTTATGGTAAAGATACCAATGTCAAGTCCAATACGAAAACCAACATGATATACATCAAAACTATAAAATGTACATAGTACGCATCGTTGTAAACTCGTCAAAACATCTGAAAGAAATGCATGCCAACCCTTTTTCAAGTCGCTGTGCGATGCGCGTATCACAGCACAAGTAGCGGACGTTTATTGTAAGAAAATATATATATATATATATATATATATATATACTTTGTTTAACATACACATCCCGCCGTTTTGAAAACAATTTAGAAGGGTTTCCTTTGTAAAATGTTTCGTGTCATCTCGGACACATAGTAAAAATATTGAGACTGTAGCTCCTTTTTGGAAATCCCTTCGGTAACTATCGATGCATGCAAAAACACCTAGGTACTGTTCTCAGAACAGTCCTGCTCGGTTACTAAACCAAATAGTAAATATCATAAAAACGTACTGCTCAAAAGAAATCATACTCAATAGTATATGTAATAATACCACGTGCGTCTGGTGCGCATAGAAATCAAAATCAATGAATGTGCCATACATGTGCACAGAAACCAAAATCTAAGTGCAACGGGTGTGCACGAAACACCTGTCAAGGGCAATGGGTGTGCCTGACAACAACATTAGGTGCATCTGATATGCACGAAGAATCCCGATCTTGTGCATCTTAGGTGCACCAAAATCGCATCAAGCGCGCCAAGTATACGCAAGAATCCAAATCAAGTGCACAAGGTGCATAAAAACAAATATCGAATATCACAATCGAAATCGACGGTATACAACATACATCAATCCAAAGTATACCGTGGTATATAATCTCACAACCACGTGCATCAGCTGCATAAAATCGAATCAAATTACTAAAAGTTCATGAAAACTACACCGAAAGCACAAGTCAAATCACATACATACCATAGGCATGAATCAAAATCAAACATCTCGAACGACATCAAATTGAAGTCGAGTGCAACTGTGGTGCACAAAATCTCAATCATGCAAATAAATTGCCCAAAATACCGAAATCCAAAATGACGGACACGTGATATTCGAATCACCAATTCACAAATCGCAAACACTGTCGTCGATATGCTCCTTCTCCAATGTCGAAGGGTGTCAGTGCATCCAAGCTAGCAGAGCAATAATTTTACCTGCCTTCTGTTCACGGTCTGGTACCTTCTGCCCTTAGGTTCTCATCACGACTTCTTCTGAAATATTTATCCATATTCAACGCCTCTGCATGTGTCACGACCCGAAATTTGGCACGTGACGGCCCCTAAACTACGTAACGTCTCCGGACGTAACGTAATTCAAGTAAGCCGAAAACCCAGCAATCTAAACCATCAAAAGTAGTAAGTGATAATAACATTGTTAAAACTTTTGAAATCTCAATCAAAATTCTTTAAAGTCCAAATTTACTTCCTTTAAAAATTTGGAAGCACCTCCTTTGTAAAACAATCCCCTAAAAAGGGTACAACAAAAGATATAAGGAAAGCGTCTCCAAACGAGAGCAAATCCACGCCCAAAGGCGGAAAACAACCACCACAACAGATATACGACGCCGTAGCAAAGAAAAAGACGATATAAATAAAAACAGCATAAATGACACCCAGTCACAAAATAATATACAATATCGTCCTCACAACTCGTCTCTAAGTCAATACATGAAAATGGTGGATGAAGAGTACTAGATACAAGAAATATACAATGTATATCATCGGATAACCGCAACCCACCTAAAGCAAACGGCCTCACAGCCAAACATAGCGGTATCTGCAAAAGTAGAGATAATAAGGCGCCCTGCCGCGACCACTCTGATGATCAGACCTGAAAAACCCTGCGGCACAACAGGGGGTGAGTTGCCAACTCGTGAATAGTAAATAACATCATACTGTAATCGCAACTATGCAATCACAGCAATAATCTAACACATGTAATCTGTTAGCATAGGTATGGCAATATGAATATGCAACTATCATGATCAAGATACACCACCAGGGTACTATATCTACATGAATCAAATGCATATCAACTAAATACTGAGTGCGGGATAATTAATAATCTCATGCATAGATCATAAGCATGGGAAAAAACTCGGTGTAAATCAACAACACCCCAAATCCCAAAATCCTCATATCGGCCCTCATATTGGCCCTCATATCGGCCCTGTAAATCTCATGGAACCTGAGTGTCAAACATCGACACCCAAAAATATCATGAAAACTAGTGCCCAGCATCGACACATAAATACTCGTATCCATACGTTCCTCGAATCCTAAGTGCCCAATGTCGACACTTGTGATCCACGTATCGGTTCTCTGATATCCATACGTTCCTCGAAACCCAAGTGTCCAATCTCGACACTTGTGTTCCACGTATCAGTTTCCAATATCCATATATCTCTCGGAATATAAGTGCCCAACATCGACACTTGAAATTCCCAAATCGCATGAAAACATATCTCAAATGCGTAAATCCATGTAATATAACATATGCAACATAGAACAACAATATGAGCATATCACGGGGAAAATCCACTATTAAAATGCATCAATGTCATTAAATATATCACGCGGTTCCTAAGTATCCGATTGCAATATACATATATAACAGCGTCCCATACCACCGATATATATGTCATATAAAGCTGAACATATAACTATAGCAAGGTATATGTGTGAGCATGTAGGTATAGCAAGGCATATATGTAAGCATGTAGGTGTACAGGTATGCTATATGTCATATGCGCCATCGCACAAGAATAAATGCCTCTATGTCGCTTACCAATAGCAAGGTATAGCATATGAATATTTGTGTTGTGCGTATCAGGGCAATTACCGACAGTGTGTGTGTAGCATACAATTGGTGCTCGTGCAACATGGACTGTCAATAGTAGTGCGGTGTACAATAGATACCGGTTCAGGCACAAAAAGTAACTATATGCAAATGAAGTTCATGCACCATCTCTATATGTGCATATAAACATGCGGCTAATATCATATCATATCTAGCCCTGACGCTTAACGCCATACGGGCGATTTCCCCGTAGATGTTAAATCTACTCACCGACAATCTCAAGCTAAGTCGATCCAATCACCTTCTTCCCTTTCGTCGCAGCGCTCGAACTCCCCGCCTGCGATCCTATTAACACAAAACATAACCAGTGCAAATGTCAGAAATCGATCAATATCACGTACACAATACGTTTGACCAACGCACCAACTCCAATCCGACCCACAAGTGTTCGTCTAATGGCTAACGTGTGTGGCGACACACCAAAACCAACCTAATCACAGCAGCTACACAAGATCACGAACTGAGTCGGATCACGTAACACGCGCACTCAAAACACTAGAATATAGCAAAGTGATCCCAGATTTTGATACACCAAAAATTAGAGAAAGTTGCAAGTTCCACGAAACTACACAAAACCCCAGAGACCCCACGACAAAAATTCAACACCCCAGCCCCCACTCTGGCCGCAAATTGCGGCCAGAACCAATAAATCCGCGGCCCGTTGGTGATGGAATGGTCTCAGGTTTTTATAGTGGGTTCTATATCTCAACACTATGCCACTGTGATGGGAACTTTTCCAACAAACACCTGATTCTACAGCAGATCACAGAGACACAAAGTTGACACTAAAAATACGATATTTTGCACAAAATGCTACCTTTAGTGTTCCAATCCATAACAATAAGGCAACACAACAATATAACTCCTAAATATCAGTTTGAGGTCATTACCTAGCCACTCTTGCTAAAAAAATCCTAGCTTTCCAAGCACCAAAGCAACCTAGTGGCTAAACAAGACATTTGAAGTGTTTTCCATGGATTTTTGTGAAGTTTTACAAGGATTTGTGAAGAGGGAAGTGAGGGTTCAGTTTGGGAGTTGAGGGAACAAGAATAATTGAGAGTGAGAGA
This sequence comes from Agapanthus africanus, assembly GCA_030015575.1. Lineage (NCBI taxonomy): Eukaryota > Viridiplantae > Streptophyta > Magnoliopsida > Asparagales > Amaryllidaceae > Agapanthus > Agapanthus africanus. The sequence continues at coordinate 281,512,928 of CM057347.1, read as the reverse complement.
GAATGAGAGAGTGAGAGAGATTAAAAGATGAGAGGTGAGTGTAGGGTGAGCATTATCCTTACACTCACTCTCCTCCCCCTCACCTCATTAATGCACCATTAAAGCTTCCATGACTCACTAGCCATCTTTCTCTCTCTCTCCAAACAAGATATTTTCCCCACACAAATATCATGGAAAAGGTTAAGGCAAGGTTAATTTGGACAAGGATTAACTTAAGGTTTCAAGGTTGCTAAACGAGGTTAACACTAATATACCCTCACATTCACATGCACATGTATGTGCAAGCCATAACAAATAATATAAAAATATTAATTAATTGCTATAAAATGTAAGGAACCCGTTTTAGTAAACTTTTCCTTAAAAACCCGCATTATTGCTTAATTAACACTAATCGCATTCTAAGGTGTTACAATCTCCCCCCATAAAGAAAATTCGTCCCCGAATTAAAATTTCATACAAGCGTACCTTCAAAGAGAAGAGGGAATTTCTTCCGCATCTCGCTCTCGTCCTCCCAAGTAATCTCCTCACTAGTCGAGCTACGCCAAAGAACCTTTACAGATGGCAAGACCTTTGACCGAAGTTTCTTCACCTACCCATCCAATATAACTACCGGCTGCTCGGTGAACGAAAGATCGCGCTTAAGCTGAACGATCTCGTGCTGAATCATGTGAGAAGGGTCATGAAGGTATCTATGAAGTATCGAAACATGGAACACGGGGTGAACATCCGGAAAACTGGGCGGGAGCGCCAAACGATAAGCAACGGTACCAACTCGCTCAAGATCTCGAAGGGACCTACAAATCGGGGACTAAGCATCCCATTTCTCCCAAATCTCATAACCCCCTTCATCGGAGAAATCCGCAGGAATACATGATCCCCCACTGCAAACTCAAGTCTGCGACGACGTTGGTCGGCATATGACTTCTGTCCGCTCTGGGCTGCTCTCATCCTGTCCTAAATCAGCTGGGTCTTCTCCGTAGTCTCCTGAACTAGCTGGGGTCCCAAAACCCTACTCTCACTGAGTTCGGTCCAACTGACTGGCGATTGACACTTCCTACCATACAAAGCCTCGAAAGGTGCCATCTGAATAGTCCCTTGAAAGCTGTTGTTGTAGGAGAACTCAATCAACGGCAAGTGACGATTCCAACTGCCATAAAAATCAAGCACACACGCACGAAGCATATCCTCCAGAGTCTGTATCGTCCGCTCTGACTGACCATCGCTTTGCGGATGGAAAGCGGTGCTAAAACTCAACCGGGTACCCAAAGCTTCCTGGAGCTTCTGCCAAAGACGGCTAGTAAACCGGGTGCCTCTGTCGGATACGATGCATGTGGGAACTCCGTGCAAATGCACAATCTCATCTATATACAACAGAGCATACTGAGCATAACCGAAAGTGGCCTTCACTGGAAGGAAATGAGCCGCTTTCGTCAAACGGTCTACAATCACCCAAATGGAGTCATACCCCCGACTGGTCCCGGGTAGACCCACAACAAAGTCCATGGAAATCTGCTCCCATTTCCACTCAGGAACGGGTAAAGGCTGCAACTCTCCAGCCAGTCTCTGATGCTCAGCCTTGACTTGCTGACAAGTCAGGCACCTCGAAACGAACTCCGAAACATCACGCTTCATCCCTTCCTACCAGTAAAAGTCTCTCAAGTCACGGTACATCTTGGTGGAACCTGGATGAACGCTAAAGGTTGACTGATGTGCCTGCTCTAGGATCTCACGTCTCAACCCATCACTATCCGGTACACACATGCGAATCCCGTAATATAGCACACCCTGGTCATCAATCAAGAACTCCGAATCTGTACCCTACCGAACAAGCTCAAGAATCTCAACCAAACGGGCATCACTGGGCTGCGCCTCACGGATACGATCAAGTAGAAGTGGACGGGTATGGACATGAGCAAGTTGCCCCCTAGTAGAAGTGAACTCAAACTGTACTCTACCATCGCACAAGGTCTGCCAATCTACAGAAGACTGCCTTTGAACTGCGCTCAACTGGGACAAGCTACCCTCGGGCCTACGACTCAAAGCGTCAGCTACCACATTCGCCTTGCCCGGGTGATAAAGGATCTCACAGTCATAATCCTTCACAAGCTCCATCCACCGGCGTTGTCTCAGATTCAAATCCCGCTGCTGGAAGATGTACTTCAAGCTCTTGTGGTCCGTGAAAATCTGACACGACTCCCCATACAAGTAGTGTCTCCAAATCTTCAACGCAAAGACCACCGCAGCCATCTCAAGATCGTGAGTGGGATAATTCTGCTCATGCTTCTTCAGCTGCCTAGAAGCATAAGCAATCACTCTGTCATGTTACATCAGCACACAACCGAGCCCCACTCGAGACGCATCATAGTAAACTACAAAGCCACCTGATCCAGAGGGCAAAGATAGAACGGGTGCAGTCGTCAACCGAGTCTTCAACTGCTGAAAACTCTGCTCGCACACATTAGTCCAAAGAAAAGGAACCCCCTTCCGGGTCAATCCGGTAAGCGGTGCAGCGATACTCGAAAAATCCTGCACGAAACAACGGTAATAACCAGCTAAGCCCAGAAAGCTGCGGACCTCTGTCATGGATACAGGTCTGGGCCAAAGCTGCACAACCTCGATCTTCCTCGGGTCCATAAGAATACCGTCTCCCGTCACCACATGACCCAGGAAGTCAACTCTATCAATCCAAAATGCGCACTTTGAGAATTTAGCATACAGCTGGTGCTCTCTCAATATCTGCAAAGCAATTCTCAATTGCTGCTCGTGCTCCTCTCGACTCCTAGAGTAGATCAAAATGTCATCAATAAACACAATAATGAACTGGTCGAGGAACGGCCTGAAAATCCGGTTCATCAAATCCATGAATGCTGCTGGGGTATTGGTGATTCCGAACGACATCACCAGAAACTCATAATGCCCGTAGCGTGTACGAAAAGCAATCTTCGGAATGTCATCATTCCGAACCAGCATCTGATGATAACCCGAATGCAAATCAATCTTAGAAAAATGTTTCGCTCCTTGGAGCTGATCAAACAAATCGTCAATGCGAGGTAAAGGATACCTGTTCCGCACCGTAACTCGGTTCAATTGACGATAATCAATACACAACCTCAAACTGTCGTCCTTCTTCTTGACGAACAGAACAGGAGCTCCCCACGGCGAAACACTCGGACGCACAAGTCCCTTATCAAGAAACTCTTGCAATTGATCTTTAAGCTCTCTAAGCTCCGCCGGAGCCATCCGGTAAGGCGGTATAGAAATAGGCCCCGTGCCAGGAATCAGATCAATGCAAAACTCAATATCGCGCTCTGGCGGCAAACCAGGTAACTCATCGGGAAAAACGTCGGGAAACTCTCGCACGATAGGAACCCGGTCCAACGACTCTACTGCGGCTCCAGTATCACAAATGAAAGCCAAGAATCCCCGACATCCCCTCCTCAAAAGCCGACTAGCGCAAAGGGCAGAAATCAAACTGTGAGGGGCGGCACCTCGGTCCCCCTGCACAACCAGAACAGACTCGCCCGGAAAACTGAAACTGGCAGTCTTCACACGGCAGTCCATCGACGCATAACAAGCTTCCAACCAGTCCATGCCAAGGAGAACGTCGAAGTCCAGCATATCTAGAAGGATCAAATCGACGGACGACTCTCTATCTCCAATCTGAACGGCACACAACCGAAACACGTAACACGCGACAAAAGAATCGCCAACAGGTATAATCACGACAAGCGGCTGATCTAGCAAACACGACTCTCGGCCCAAACTCGGCATGAAGTGCATAGAAACATATGAATGCGTAGATCCCGGATCAAACAAAACATGGGCATCAAAAGAACATACAGAAAGAGTACCTGAAACCACTGCATTGGACACCTGTGCGTCTTGATGAGTTAAGGAAAACACCCGAGCCTGCCCTCTACAGGCGACTGGTTGACCTCCGCCTCTACCACCCCGCCCTCTCGGTACAAAACCACTGTGACCCCGACCTCTCTGCAAATGAGTCTGACGTGGAGCCACAACAGGCATAAGGGGCAACACCCTCTGAGGTGGAGAAGGTGGTAAGGTAACCTGCGGTACAGCAGCCTCGCTCTCACGTGGCTCAGCACAATCTTGAACCCGATGACCCAAACTCTCGCACCGGTATCATCCAGATGCAAACTGCTGACTCTCCTGAGGATAAGAGCTAAAAAGCCGACCTCGTCCCGAACCTCCACTACCCCCAGTATCTGAACAGGAACTATCATGACGTCTAAACGCCCGCCTCCCTGCTGAATCACCAGTACGAACCCTCTTCAGTTCCGGAGCAACCGACGTCTCAAAAAGATGCTCCTCAACCAACAGGGATGCGTCTACCGCTGCTGCATAGGTTTCGTAATGCTGAATGCTGATAGCGAGGAACAAATGGGTAAGCAGGCCTCGCACAAACCTCTTAACCCGCATCAGCTACCAAATACGGAGCATACACAGACAGCTCGGTAAATAGCACATCATACTCAGCCACTGTCATACCCTGAGTCTGGCGTAAAGACTCGAATCTGCGCGCTCGAGTATCCCTGGCGCTCAGCGGAAGAAAACGCGCAAGAAACACCGTCACGAACTCAGCCCAGGTCATAGGAGAAAGACCTGCGGCTCTGCCCTTCTCTAAGGACTCACACCACTTCTGGGCCGACCTTCCAGACGAAAGCTCGCGAACTCCACCCATCTCGCGTCGGAGCATCTAAGATAATGACATATCCTGGCCATCCGGTCGATAAACAACTGCGGATCCTCAGCTGCATCGGTGCCAGTGAAAACCGGAGGCCTCAGCCTCATGAACTCCGATAACGATACGGTGATCACCTCCGTAGCTGCAGGTACAACCACCTGAACAGTAGGCGCCAACACGGTCCCCGTAACGGGTGGAACAACCGCCTGCCCCTGCGCTCGAATGGCCTCAACTAACGACCCCATCATCTGGCGCAAATCCTGCATACCAGCTCCTAGCATAGCCATATGGTCTGTCGAAGGTGGAACAATCTTCTCCTGCACAACGGGCATACTGCCCTAGTCAGTCCTCGTCTCAGATGAGTTAACTCTGACCTCGGCCCTCGCGGCCGCTCTCTGTGCCCTCGTAGTCTTCGGCGGCATAAAGGCTGGAAATGGAAACAGGATTCTATAAGAACACAGAAATTGGATCAAAAGGATATCTAAACACGGAAGGAATTTCAAGCAATAAGTCCTAAGGTCACTTAGGCGGAGTACCGTGTCGTAAGTATGCCGTGGAATATACACATGCTACGTCGCTCTACTTAAGCTACCTACTCTATCATATCAAGTTCATGCTACACTCCGAAAGGTAAAACCTAGCGCTCTGATACCAACTTTGTCATGACCCGAAATTTGGCACGTGACAGCCCCTAAACTACGTAACGTCTCCAGGCGTAACGTAATTCAAGTAAGCCGAAAACCCAGCAATCTAAACCATCAAAAGTAGTAAGTGATAATTACATTGTTAAAACTTTTGAAATCTCAATCAAAATTCTTTATAGTCCAAATTTACTTCCTTTAAAAATTTGGCAGCACCTCCTTTGTAAAACAAGCCCCCAAAAAGGGTACCACAAAAGATATACGTTAAGTATACCCAAACGGGAGCAAATCCACACCCAAAGGCAGAAAACAACCACCACAACAGATATACGACGCCGTAGCGAAGAAAAAGACGATATAAATAAAAACAGCATAAATGACACCCAGTCACAAAATAATATACAATATCGTCCTCACAACTCGTCTCTAAGTCAATACATGAAAATAGTAGATGGAGAGTACTAGATACAAGAAATATACAATGTATATCATCAGATAACCGCAACCCACCTAAAGCAAATGGCCTCACAGCCAAACGTAGTGGTATCCGCAAAAGTAGAGATAATAAGGCGCACTGCCGCGACCACTCTGATGATCAGACCTGAAAAACCCTGCGGCACAACGGGGGGTGAGTTGCCAGCTCGTGAATAGTAAATAACATCATACTGTAATCGCAAGTATGCACTAACAGCAATAATCTAACACATGTAATCTGTTAGCATAGGTATGGCAATATGAATATGCAACTATCATGATCAAGGTACACCACCAGGGTACTATATCTACATGAATCAAATGCATATCAACTAAATACTGAGTGCGGGATAATTAATAATCTCATGCACAAATCAAAAGCATGGAAAAAAACCCGGTGTAAATCAACAACACCCTAAATCCCAAAATCCTCAGATCGGCCCTCAGATCGGCCCTGTAAATCTCATGGAACCTGAGTGTCAAACATCGACACCCGAAAATATCATGAAAACTAGTGCCCAGCATCGACACATAAATACTCGTATCCATACGTTCCTCGAATCCTAAGTGCCCAATGTCGACACTTGTGATCCACGTATCGGTTCTCTGATATCCATACGTTCCTCGAAACCCAAGTGTCCGACCTCGACACTTGTGTTCCACGTATCGGTTTCCAATATCCATATATCTCTCGAAACATAAGTGCCCAACATCGACACTTGAAATTCCCAAATCGCATGAAAACATATCTCAAATGCGTAAATCCATGTAATATAACATATGCAACATAGAACAACAATATGAGCATATCACGGGAAAAATCCGCTATTTAAATGCATCAATGTCATTAAATATATCACGCTGTTCCCAAGTATCCGAATGCAATATACATATATAACAGCATCCCATACCACCGATATATATGTCATATAAAGCTGAACATATAACTATAGCAAGGTATATGTGTGAGCATGTAGGTATAGCAAGGCATATATGTAAGCATGTAGGTGTATAGGTATGCTATATGTCATATGCGCCATCGCACAAGAATAAATGCATCTATGTCTCTAACCAATAGCAAGGTATATCATATGAATATTTGTGTTGTGCGTATCAGGGCAATACCGACAGTGTGTGTGTAGCATACAATTGGTGCTCGTGCAACATGGACTGTCAATAATAGTGCGGTGTACAATAGATACCGGTTCAGGCACAACAAGTAACTATATGCAAATGAAGTTCATGCACCATCTTTATATGTGAATATAAACATGTGGCTAATATCATATCATATCTAGCCCTGACATTTAATGCCATACGGGCGATTTCCCTGTAGATGTTAAATCTACTCACCGACAATCTCAAGCTAGGTCAATCCAATCACCTGCTTCCCTTTTGTCGCAGCGCTCGAACTCCCCGCCTGCGATCCTATTAACACAAAACATAACCAGTGCAAATCTCAGAAATTGATCAATATCATGTACACAATACATTTGACCAATGCACCAACTCCAATCCGACCCACAAGTGTTCGTCTAATGGCTAACGTTTGTGGCGACACACCAAAACCAACCTAATCGCAGCAGCTACACAAGATCACGAACCGAGTCGGATCACGTAACACGCGCACTCAAAACACTAGAATATAGCAAAGTGATCCCAGATTTTGATACACCAAAAATTAGAGGAAGTTGCAAATTCCATGAAACTACACAAAACCCCAGAGACCCCACGACAAAAATTCAACACCCCAGCCCCACTCTGGCCACAAATTGCGGCCAGAACCAATAAATCTATGGCCCATTGATGATGGAATGGTCTCAGGTTTTTATGGTGGGTTCTATATCTCAACACTATGCCACTGTGATGGGAACTTTTCCAACAAACACCTGATTCTACAGCAGATCACAGAGACACAAAGTTGACACTAAAAATACAATATTTTGCACAAAATGCTACCTTTAGTGTTCCAATCCATAACAATAAGGCAACACAACAATATAACTCCTAAATATCAGTTTGAGGTCATTACCTAGCCACTCTTGCTAAAAAAATCCTAGCTTTCCAAGCACCAAAGCAACCTAGTGGCTAAACAAGACATTTGAAGTGTTTTCCATGGATTTTTGTGAAGTTTTACAAGGATTTGTGAAGAGGGAAGTGAGGGTTCAGTTTGGGAGTTGAGGGAACAAGAAATAATTGAGAGTGAGAGAGAATGAGAGAGTGAGAGAGATTAAAAGATAAGAGGTGAGTGTAGGATGAGAATTATCCTTACACTCACTCTTCTCCCCCTCACCTCATTAATGCACCATTAAAGCTTCCATGACTCACTAGCCACCTCTCTCTCTCCAAACAAGATATTTTCCCCACACAAATATCATGGAAAAGGTTAAAGCAAGGTTAATTTGGACAAGGATTAACTTAAGGTGTCAAGGTTGCTAAACAAGGTTAACACTAATATACCCTCGCATTCATATGCACATGTGTGTGTAAGCCATAACAAATAATATAAAAATATTAATTAATTGCTATAAAATTTGAGGAACCCATTTTGGTAAACTTTTCCTTAAAAACCCGCATTATCACTTAATTAACACTAATTGCATTCTAAGGTGTTACAGCATGCGATCGCATCTCTGATGTCAACGGAGTGGAACATCATCTCGTCAAAATCTCGTTCGAACCTCTTACTCCACTTTTCTTCAACATGGACCAATTCGGAATCATCTCTTCGTAGCTGTGTGGGCTGCGCTATAAACGGTTGCACTCATATCTAGAGTCTCCTTTCCGAAGCTACGTACTCGGCAGCTCAAATATCCGATAGTAGGCATCTTGCCAATTACCTTCTCGGGAACTCGTTCAAATTATTGGAGTGATGCTCTTACACTCGTCCTCTCTCGATCGACTCACAACGTGCCTGTGTGGGGTCTTCTTCCAGCTAAAGCTAGCAAATCCAGCGATCTCGCATCGGGGTATCCAAATGAACCACATGTCCTAGTCATTCCTCCATGGGTGACTAGCGATCTTCTATCATATCCCTAAGTACAAACTCGTGCTACAGTAGCTTCAAACATCTGGGGCAATATCTTGTCAGTCACAGCAACAACTGGCTCATTCGTCCGCACGATAGACAATGCCTCAATCATCAAGAATAAACAGTGCATTGACGGTCATCCCATTCTGGATGGCCTCTAGCGGTGGCCCGATCATTGGTGCTGATCTGATCGTTCGCGTCAACGAGAAAACATAGTAAAACAATATATCGAAACACTCATGTCACCGGAAAACATCATGGTCAGTCCTCGTCCATGACGAGTTTGTACTGACCGCAACTCTAGCCGCAGCTCTCTCGCTGCTCATGTAACCGTGGTAATAGAAACCACAATCTGACATCGATAAGGATAGATCATAAGAATGAATAGAAATACAATGCATAAGAAATGTACATCCTAAGGCTTCTTAAGCGGAGTAGCGTATCGTAAGTATGCCGCGGAACATACACACGGTACGTCATACTACTTAAGTCACCTACTCCATCAACCAAGGTCAACCTACACGACGAAAGTATAGGGTTACTTAACACGACAGCAAGGTTTCGGGAGGCATCGTCCATGCCATTTTCAAAAATTTGCCATGCTACTTAACCCTAACTCTAGAATCTTAACTAGAGATTTAGACAATACAAAGTGTAAACAACTTTACAACTAAGTGAACTAGGAATACAACCTTTGTAGACTGGTCCTTCACTTCAATAGCTCCGTATAGTAGTCCCTTCGCTCCAAGTAATGATCTTCCGGACTCTAGAGTGGCTCCACAAGATGAAAGGAACGAGCTTGCATAAAATCGTTGAGGCCGAAGATGATCTACGTCGAGGAGACACTAACCCAAGCTACCTCTTCACTAATTAGGGATTAGTGAAGCTAACACCCTAAACTAAATGGCCAATCTAGTAGAGGATGATGAAGTAGGAATTTTGCTCACTTTAGAATTCTTTTTCTCACTCTATTTCTTTTCCTCACCAAAACCTAGAGAGCTCTCTCTTGTTGAAGATGAAGATGAAGAGATAATATTGTGTGAGAGTGAATGGCAACCATGCGTGAGAAAATATCTCATATAACCCTTGTAGAGACATAACCATAGTTGTAGATAATGGTTAGGTTAATAAATATCTAAGGAAAAACAAAATTGGTGGACTAAGTCAATGGTCATCCCAAGCTTCTAACCATGACAAAATTCCACTCAATTTTGAATTACTTAAATAAATAAAAATCTTAATATTATCTCACGTATGGTGTAATTCTCATACACCCATGTTGCATGTATAATCAAGCATGACACAATAATATATATCACATATATATTAAGTGTCCAATAGTGATTAAAACAAATGCACAAGTGAGCTAATATTAGTTAATGTAAATTAGTATATCAAATATACAATTATACATTAAATTATCAAATCAACACTTGATTTAATAATCCGGCTATATCATATATAACCGACTTATATCATATGTATCTACTTATCGAATCAACACTTGATTCGATAACCCGGCTATATCACATATAACCGACCGATACCAATATCACGAGAATAGAATACGGTATCACATACTCGTATTAATCTCGGTCCCGCACATATCACATATGTGCTCCTACTTCATTTTGCCTGAGCCAGGAAACCTCTGTGTAGGACTCTAAAGACTCGTCAATACACCGGCAGTAGGTGATGATCATATCAGTCACCCACAAGCCGTCAGCGGTACTAGCTGGACGTAACGGCTACCCGGGTATTGAGCGATTAGAAGATCAACAAGCAAGCCTGCTCATACTCCTGTAAAGCCTGTCAGTAACACTACCGTACAGTCCGGTCTCTTCGTCTGATATGTCTCATATTCAGTCCAGGGGTGGTAAACGTCAGACCCCAGTAACCGATAAGTCATGCAGATGTGAGGCTCATAACAGGTCGAGAAACTACTGATAACACTTATCAGTAGATCTCCGTATCAGCCCTGGCCAGGGACTTCCTGTTATAGCCAATCGAGCACAGCGCAACATCAACCCCTAATACCGGAAGAGACGAAACCCCTCCTATCGCTCATTACCTCTATGTGATTTGGGAATGTACCCAAAAGCCACCATTTTGCACGTTCTCTTGAATGTGGTAAGGTGGAAATCAAAGCACAGTGGGAATCACATAAGACTCTATGACGATCTCGGGTCTACAGACTAACTTGTACCAGTGTCACCAGAGAACTGCTATCTGACGATAGGTATAATACCAACTAGGAGTTCTCGGCGAGTCCGTTCAGTGTACCCAGTCTCCACTGAGCACCCGTATACCATCTTTGATGTCAAACACCAATGGATGTGGGATCATCCATCGCCCATCATATGGGTCAATAAGCGTATACGCTAGTCTACTCTGGAATATCGATGCCCTGTCTCGATACACCCTCGACTAGAAACAATTAAAGGATGTACTCATGGACTACCCTGGCCCCACTAGTATGATCTCCATCATAGCCTAGTAGTCAAGTGCACATCCTAAGGGCTTTATCAACATGTGAGAGCAAGACAGTATCACAATACAAATCTACATGTTAAGACAAAGAGCAACCAGATAGCATACTATCATGTCGAGCAAAAAAGTCCTCTCTATATATATCCAAGCATCCACCATAATATACATCATATGTACAATAATGGCCTCTAGGGCATATACATAACTAACAATCTCCCACTTGCACTAAGGCCGGTTGTTGTAGTATCTCATACCCAACGTCCCGAAGAGTCTCTCAAATTGTATCTAGGATATGGCCTTCGTGAGTGGATCCGCTGTGTTGTTCTTCGTGTCAACTCTCCTGACCTCGATCTCCCGGCGATCAACTATCTCCTGGATCAGGTGATACCGCCTCAGAATATGCCTGGATCGCTGATGGGATCTGGGTTCCTTGGCTAAAGCCACTGCTCCATTGTTATCGCAATACAAAGGTATTGGATGCTCGATGGACGGAACCACTCCAAGTTCGTTTATGAACTTCTTCATCCAGACAGCCTCTTTGGCAGCATCGTTGGCAGCGATGTATTCAGCCTCCATCGTCGAGTCTGCCATGGTTTCCTGTTTGGAACTCTTCCAACAAACCACCCCTCTATTGAGCGTAAAGACAAATCCCGAGACTGACTTAGAGTTGTCCTTATCACTCTGGAAGCTCGAATCGGTAAAAGACTCCACTTGGAGTTCCCCGTTACCATACACCAAGAACATCTCTTTAGTCCTTCTCAAGTACTTGAGAATGTTCTGTTAGTTATATGTATGCCTTAGAGGCCATTACTATACATGTGATGTATATTGTAGTGGATGCTTAGACATATATAGGGAGGACTTTCTTGCTCGACATGATAGTATGCTATCTGCTTACTCTTTACCTTAACGTGTACACTGATTGTCTCTCTAATACATGTTGGTAAAGCCCTTAGGATGAGTACTTGACTACCTGGACTATGATGCGGATCATACTAGTAGGGACATGGTAGTCCATAAGTACATCCTTCAAGGTCCCTAGTCATGGGTATATCGAGACGGGGCATCGATATACCAGAGTAGACTAGCGTATACATTCTCGACCCATACAGATAGGCGATGGATGATCCCACATCCATTGGTGTTTGACATCAGAGATGATATACGGGTGCTCAGTGGAGACTGGGTACACTGGACGGACTCGCCGAGAACTCCCAGATGGTATTATACTTCACGTCCGATGGCAGTTCTCCGGTGACACTGGTACAGAGTAGTCTGTTGACCCGAGATCGTCATAGAGTCTTGTGTGATTCCCACTGTGCTTTGATTTCCATCATACCACATCCAAGAGGGCGTGCAAAAAGGTGGCTTTTGGGTACAGTCCCGAATCACATGGAGGCAATGAGCGATAGGAGGGGATTCGTCTCTCCCGGTATAGGGAGTTGATGTTGCGCAGTGTTCGATTGGCTATAACTGGAAATCCCTGGCCAGGGTTGCTGAGATTTACCGATAAGTGTTATCAGTAGTTTCTCGAACTGTTATAGACCTCATATCGACACGACTTATCAAGCTACTGGGGTCTGACGTTTACCACCCCTAGGCGAGATATGCGACATATTAGACGATGAGACCGGACTATACGGTAGTGTTACTGATTGGATTCGCAGGAGTGTGAGCAGGCTTGCTCGTTGATCTTCTGATCGCTCAATACCCGGGTGGCCGTTACATTTAGCAGACCGCTTGCGGCTTGTGGGTGATTGATATGATCACCTCCTACTGCCGGCGTATTGACGAGTCTTTAGAGTCTTACACAGAGGTTTTCTAGCTCAAGCGAAACGAAATAAGAGCGCATATGAGATATGTGCGGGACCGAGAATAATAATAGTATGTGATACTGTATTCTATTCTCGCGATTTGTATCATCGGACGGTTATATGAGATATAGCCGGGTTACCGAATCAAGTGTTGATTCGATACATTGATACACTAGATATTAGTCGGTTATATGCGATATGACCGGATCATTAAATCAAGTGTTGATTTAATGATTTAATGTATAATTATATATTTGATATATTACTTTACATTAACTAGTATTGGTTCACTTAAGATTGATTTTCTCACTTGATGTGCACAAGTTGCATATGTGATATATTTTTGTGCACTAGATTGTATCATGTTTGATGATACATGCAAACTTGGGTGTGTGTATGACTTACACCATGTTTAGGTTAATGGTTTAGGTTTTTATTTGTTTTGGAAAAACAAAATGGTGATTTTCTTTGTCTTTGCTTGAAGCTTCATGAAGCTTTCAAGCATCTTTGACAAAGTCTAACCATTTTGTTTTGCATGAGATTTTCATTAACCTAACCATTAACTTAAACTTTAGTTTAGTCTCTACAAAGGTTTACTCACCCATGGTTGCAATATGATAGACTTCACTTGATTATTCTTTTGTGATAATTATTATTCATTCTTATTTTTTTTCTTTCTTCTTCTTCTTCTTCAAGAAGAAGAAAGCTTTCTAGAAAATTTTCAAGTGAAGATTTATAGTGAGAAATCCAAATCTAAAGTGAATCCATTTCCTATTTCATCATCCTCTACTACTTGCCATTTATTTTAGGGTGTTCTCTTCACAAAGTTCTTGACCTAGTGAAGATGGAGCTTGGGTTTGAGTCTCCTCGACGTAGATCATCTTCGGCCTCGAAGTCAACGACCTAGCCCGCTCATTTCTTCGAAGAAACCATCGCTAGAGTCTGGGATCCCGATGATCGCAGCGAAGGGACGTCAACACGGAACTTTAGAAGTGAAGGACCGGATCTACAAAGGTTGTAATCCCTTTCACTTGTAGTTAAATTGTTTAACTTGATAGTCTTCGCCTTATCTCTAGTAAATGATCTAGATTAGGGTTGTTCGGCACATCTATTTTTTTGACACGGGCATGGTTGATGCCTTGTAGAACCTTGTTAGAGTGCCAAGGAACCCTACAGTGGTATCAGAGCCTAGCTAGAGCTTTAGGCGAAGTGTAGACGAAGTTAGAAATCCGATCGAACCCCGAAACCCTAATCTATACCCTTCTCTGTACTTTTTTTAAAACTGTGGATTTTTCCTAATTAAAAATGCTCAAAAAAATCAGCAGGGTTTTCTAGGAATTACTGTGCATCACGTGCCACCAATTCGATCAAGGCGCCGCGGAACCGCGGCCGTACCCTAGGTTGCGCGGCGGTTCCGCAGCCATACTATAGCCTCTTGCTTCACTGTTTGCACAGTAATGTCCTTATTTTATTCCTGTGTTTTCTGGGTATTTTTAATTTATACTCAAGAGTTGAGTTTTCTGGGTTGTATTGGGAGTTCGTTGATTCGATCAGGAAGTTTAACTTCGTTTATGTGTTTTTCCGGATAATTTTAGAACATGTTAAAAAGTTCGACCGGATATCAATAACTCACTTTTTCCCCTGCCGGAAAATTTCCAAGTGTTGGATTTTTCCGTAGTTTAAGAACGTCTAAATCGTGCAAGTTACGCAATGGACCCTCTAGAAGACAACAAACCTTAACTCGATTATGTGACCGTCTTGAACTGCCTTTTGAACCTTAAGGTTTGGGGCAGTATGGCGTGCCACATGTGAGGCGTTGGCTTGACCCTTCTACGGCTGGACCATTGGTACTGTGGCATGTGATGGATGTTTTTAAACTCCCCTCAAGTGTTGAGCTATTTGGGAAAACTTGGGTGTTTGATTATTCGATCGGAAAGTTTAACATTGTCTATTTATCTGGAATGTGATAAAATATTTGGAATCCACAAGTAGTTATGAGATAACTAATTTGAATGTTATAAACATAGCAGTTTAGTCTCATTTGATCGGTTGCCACGGGATTTTGATGTGATCAAAAGTCTGTCGCAATCACGTAGCGTACGCGGATACTCGCCGGGTAAACTTAATAGACAGCCACGCCCCATAGCCCCGACCAAGTGACTGTAGGAGAACCCCGTCGCCAAAAGCATCCGTTCGGGTGCTCGCGACAGCGGTGTTCCGCCTTAGTTCACTTCGTCGACGGCATCCGGGGGTGCGGCCGTCTACTAAAGTTTGCGACGAGCATTTGATCACTTATCGGGAATCTTGTTGAATTGCCCGACTAGATATTGAAAAGTGTTTTCGATAATGAGACTAAAATGCGGGGTTTATAATTGTTAGGCATGCGATGTCTAAGAAATTCATTTGGTTAGGCATGCGATGTCTAAGGAGGTTGCGGATTCCAACTGTTGTAGTTTTACACTTTCTTTTCTGCGACCGTAAGTGTAATATGTGATATCGCCGGTTTCGTTGCTATATGTCAACGACAATTGGGATGCGCATATTTACTTCCATTGATGACATGTGATGTTATGAGTTGCTGGATATGTTATATTGGATCGTCGCGTTCTGAATAGCCGGGGGTTTTATGTGAGATGAGAGTTTTTCTTTTTCATTCATGTAAAATTCAATGTATGTAATATTCTTTTATTGGGGCACTTCCGGGATGAGGTCGATGTCAACATTTGTATATTATTTACTTTTCCGCATTAGGATTGACCCAAGGAGGAGAGCACAAGTAACCAGGTTCTAGAGTCCAGTGGGAGACCAACTCGAGGAGTCGAGTCCGGGTCTCCTAACTCTAGAATTGGTAAGGTTGCTTGCCGCTTTCGTAGGGGTCTAGGGGTGTGGGTTTGGCTATTCATCGCGACCGTGGAATCCGTGTTTTATAGAGGCTCAAAATAAAACACGGACGTCCTAGTATATCCAATGTTTCATATGTTTCTTCTGCTGTGATATCTGTGATGTGATCATTTGATATGTTGTGATAGATACTGCATATAGTATATATGATATATTATATAGACGTTACTTATGTTTTACACTCGCGCTAGCCCTGCCCCGCTCTGCCGTTAGTTACCTAACCTAACGGTGCACGAGGGGACATCGAGGCGAATGCGGATGGCATAAGTGTACGTTGTATTTATCTGTGATGTTTAGGTGACTTAAATGATGGACTTCATTAATATGATTAATGAAAGAAAAAGAAACCTAAAAGATGTTGTGGAATCGAATTTTCAAAAACAGGTAGCTACAGTTCTTGCTTTGCATCGCGGTGTTCCTTGTAGAACATCCTGCACCTTATTCGATAAAGAAAGGGCCGAGATCCCTTCACCGGGAGTGACCCCTTTAGCAATGACTGGCAGATGCTACACCCCTCGGTTTTGTCTTTTGATTGCTTTTGGAGTTTTTGCTTTGCACAGTGATATATATGATATATCCTGCATCTCATTCGACAAGGAAAGAGCCGAGATCCCTTCACCGGGAGTGACCTCTTTAGCGAAACTAGCAAAAGCCTCAAAAACACTCCATTTTAAAATCATTTGATTCTACAGCGATATCAAGTTCATTACGCAATAGGTTTTCAGAAAAACCTGTCGTGGCCCTCCGTCATTTCAGATAAGTTGTATATAGTATTCGTGCTACATTTGTTGGCTTTCGTCAAGGCGTAGTGTGCGGTAGCTATATGCTGCTTATCTGCTGCATATGATGTGATTGGATTAGGGTAGTCGTACGACTTTGTTGGCTTTCGTCAAGGGTCGTGCGAGTGGGTTTGATTCGGTCAAGAAATGTACGGGTTGAACTTGACTAGCGCGCTATGGTTTGTTGGCTTTCGTCAAGGTCATAGCACGTTAGGGGCAAAATATTATTGGGAATTTCAAGTGTTGAAATTTGCAATGAGATTGCATACCTTCTATGAAATAGTTGGATCCCGATACCCGCTGCGAGTAATTGTTACTCCTGGGAGAGTTTTACACATTACAATTAGCCGATCAAGTAGGTGTCTAGAAAGGTGTTAACGAGGTTACGCCTCTGGGAAAACGAGGTTTACTTTAATTAGGTTCGTGCGAAAGCACGGGGGACCTCCCTCAAAGTACCGACACTGGCCTGGCTAAAAGATTGGCGAACTTGTAGCGTGTAATTAATCCCGGTTAGTCTTTCCTTTTAGGGTTTGAAGGAAGATTTGATTAAAACAGTGGGAGACATCCTGATTAGATATATTAGATAACCAATCTAATCTTGCAAGAGCATACGCTGAGTGTTTTCTTCTCTCTCTCTCCAGGTAGCGACCATATCACGCCTTAATCAAGATAATAATACGGATATATTGATCGAACCCGCTTGTTATACTGAGCTGGGGAACGTTGGTCCCGCTCAAACTTATAATTGTTATAAGACAGAGCAGGAAAATTGGGGATTACCAGAATTCCCGTGCCGCCCAAACGAAGAAAGTGCATAGTGATGCATCATCTTCGGGTGTGTTCATTACAGAGAACTGTTTCTCAGTATCCTTTACGTCCTGGGTATGTGATACCAGATCAGGATCCCGCATATGTAATTTGTTACATGGGCTACAGATAGGTAGAGAACTGAGAACGGGTGATAAGTTTCATGAGATAGAAATGGTGCAAGTGTTGCAGCCAAGTCTGTTGGTAGTTATCACCCTGTATTACCAGAATACATTGATTCTAAACGAATGTTATTAGATACCGAACCTGATATACAACATCATATCAGTCTCTTTATTAGTAAAGAAGGATATAATTTTGTATTGTTGGATAATGTTTTGAACATTTCCTATATCAAGAGTTGATCGGTTCAGGCACGTTATCTAAAAGCATTAACGTTCTAAATCAAACTACAGTTCTTAGTATACAAAACACACACAAGAGGAAGAGTTCAGAAATGAACGAATCCTTCTTGAGATATTGTAGACTAGATCATATCAATGTGACCCGACTAGCTAAGTTACATTTAGATGCATATTTAAATTAGTTTAAATTTACATCTTGTGAAACTTGCCGGTCATGTCACAGAGATAAGATGACCACAGCTCTGTTTATTGGAAACAGAGAAAGAGTTAGTGAACTTTTGGGATTGATACATGTTGATGTATGAAGGTCCCCTGTCTACACATGCCAAGACCGGTTCTTTGTACTTCATTAAATTCTCTGATGATCTCTCAAGATTCAGACATATGTTCTTGTTGAAACATAAGTCCGAAGCTTTTGAGATATTCACAGAATATAAGTTAGAAGTAGAGAACCAAAATACGGGTATAAGTATTATGTCATTTGATGAGATCAAGGAGGAGAATACTTGAGCACGGAATTCCTGGACTATTCTAAAGGAGAATGAGATTCTCTCTCAGCATTACTCCTCCGTATACACCACAGCACGTCGGTGTATCGGGGTGGAGCAATAGCACCCTATGTGATATGGTGTGCTCTATGATGAGTACTACTGAGTTTCCTATTTCCTTTTGGGAGTTATGCACTAGAGAAGTTGCATACCTATTGAATAAGGTTCAAGTCAAATCAGTTGCCTACCACTTCATATATGATATGGTAAGGGAAGAGCCCATCTCTTAAGTTAGTTAAGATTTGGGGTTGTCCAGCCTATGTCTAAAAGCATAATCCGGACAAGCTCGAGGCAAAGTCAGATCTCTGGAAGTTTGTTGGATATCCCAAGCATATGCAAGGGAATATCTTCTACCTAACCGAGGGACAAAAGATGTTTTGTTTCTCAACATGCCACCTTAGTGAAAGGGAATTTCTTGTGAAGAAATTAGTGGTCATGAGGTAGAACTGGAAGGAGTTCCAGCTATACAAACTACAGCAGATGATTTGGTAGAACCGAAGGATTCAATAGTAACCAACGAACCTCAGCCTCTCCGCCGATCTAGTAGGGTTTCTCGTCAACCTGTGAGATACTTCGGTTTCTCTATGACAGTGGGAGCGAGGATTGCATCATGAGATGATGACCCAACTAGTTTTGAGCTGGCCATCAGGAGTAAGACTCTGTAAGAATGGCTGGATGCTTAGTGATCTGAGATGGAATCCTTATACACCAACGAAGTATGGACTTTGGTTGCTTTATCTGAAGGGTTAAATCCCCATCAGAAGCAAGTATATCTTGAGAAGATTACTTGGTGTACATGGAAAAGTTGAGACTTTCAAAGCTAGACTTGTTAAAGGTTTGCATCATTGACCAGGTATGGATTATGATGAAACCTTTTCTAAGTGGCTATGCTTAAGTCCATCCAGATCCTACTTGCCACGGCTACATACCATGACTACGATATCTGACGGTTGGGTGTCATGACTGCTTTTCTAAATGATAATTTAGAAGAGAGAGTCTATAAGTACACAGTCAGAGGGCTTCGTAGACAGTGGGAGCAGCGGAAACGTGTGCAAGATGTTTTATGTGATAAAACAGGCATCACGGAGTTGGAACGTCTGTTTTGATGTGTTAGTCAAAGAGTTTGACATCATCAAAATGGTAGATGAACCTTGTATATACAAAAAGATAGTAGGGAGTATGGTAGTGATCCTCGTAGAGTACGTGGATGACATACTCTTGATAGGGAAGGAGTTTCCTATGCTACGCTCGATAAATCTCCGCTTATCACAATAATTCTCCATATAGGATCAAAGTGATACCTACTAAATCCTGGGTTTTGGATCTATGAGATAGATCTAATTGGATGTTAGGATACTCACTAGATGTAGTGAGATGGTATCAATTGATCCTGGGGAGAATCACTGGAAAGGTTCCAAGGTGATAAGGACGACTGAACGTCAGTCGCAGGCATTGTCTTTACCCTCAGTAAAGGGACGGTATGTTGGAAGAGTTCCAAGCTAGATACCGTGGCATACTAGACGATAAAGGCTGGATACATCGCTACCAAAGATGCTACCAAAGAGGCAGTCTGGGTGTATATTAGTTCATGAGATGAACTTCGTTCCTACCATTGTGTGACAATGGAGTTGTGGCTTATGCCTAGGAACGCCCGTCCCATCAGTGATCCAGACATATTCTAAGGCAGTGTCACCTAATCATGGAGATGGTTGATCTCCAAGGGATTGAGGTTAGGAGAGTAGACTCAGAGGACAACACGGCGGATCCACTCACAAAGGCCTTTTCCCAGAGAGAGACTTTTATGGGATGGTTGAGTATGAGATACTTCAACCACTGTTATCAGATAGCCCTAGTGCAAGTGGGAGATTGTTAGTTATATGTATGCCCTAGAGGCCATTACTATACATGTGATGTATATTGTAGTGGATGCTTGGACATATATAGGGAGGACTTTCTTGCTCGACATGATAGTATGCTATCTAGTAGACTAGCGTATACCTTCTCGACCCATACAGATGGGCGATGGATGATCCCACATCCATTAGTGTTTGACATCAGAGATGATATACGGGTGCTCAGTGGAGACTGGGTACACTGGACGGACTCGCCGAGAACTCCCAGATGGTATTATACTTTACGTCAGATGGCAGTTCTCTGGTGACACTGGTACAGAGTAGTCTGTTGACCCGAGATCGTCATAAAGTCTTGTGTGATTCCCACTGTGCTTTGATTTCCATCATACCACGTCCAAGAGGGCATGCAAAAAGGTGGCTTTTGGGTACAGTCCCGAATCACAGGGAGGCAATGAGCGATAGGAGGGGATTCGTCTCTCCCGGTATAAGGAGTTGATGTTGCGCAGTGTTCGATTGGCTATAACTGGAAATCCCTGGCCAAGGTTGCTGAGATTTACCGGTAAGTGTTATCAGTAGTTTCTCGAACTGTTATAGACCTCATATCGACACGACTTATCAAGCTACTGGGGTCTGACGTTTACCACCCCTAGGTGAGATATGCGACATATTAGACGACGAGACCGGATTGTACGGTAGTGTTACTGATTGGATTCGCAGGAGTGTGAGCAGGCTTGCTCGTTGATCTTCTGATCGCTCAATACCCGGGTGGACGTTACGTTTAGCAGACCGCTTGCGGCTTGTGGGTGATTGATATGATCACAGCCTACTGCCGGCATATTGACGAGTCTTTAGAGTCCTACACAGAGGTTTCCTAGCTCAAGAGAAACGAAATAGGAGCACATATGAGATATGTGCGGGACCGAGAATAATACTAGTATGTGATACTGTATTCTATTCACGCGATTTGTATCATCGGACGGTTATATGAGATATAGCCGGGTTACCGAATCAAGTGTTGATTCGATACATTGATACACTAGATATTAGTCGGTTATATGCGATATGACCGGATCATTAAATCAAGTGTTGATTTAACGATTTAATGTATAATTATATATTTGATATATTACTTTACATTAACTAGTATTGGTTCACTTAAGATTAATTTTTTCACTTGATGTGCACAAGTTGTATATGTGATATATTTTTGTGCACTAGATTGTATCATGTTTGATGATACATGCAAACTTGGGTGTGTGTATGACTTACACCATATTTAGGTTAATGGTTTAGGTTTTTATTTGTTTTGGAAAAACAAAATGGTGATTTTCTTTGTCTTTGCTTGAAGCTTCATGAAGCTTTCAAGCATCTTTGACAAAGTCTAACCATTTTGTTTTGCATGAGATTTTCATTAACCTAACCATTAACTTAAACTCTAGTTTAGTATCTACAAAGGTTTACTCATCCATGGTTGTAATATGATAGACTTCACTTGATTATTCTTTTGTGATAATTATTATTCATTCTTTTTCTTTTTTTCTTCTTCTTCTTCTTCAAGAAGAAGGAAGCTTTCTAGAAAATTTTCAAGTGAAGATTTAGAGTGAGAAATCCAAATCTAAGGTGAACCCATTTCCTATTTCATCATCCTCTACTACTTGCCATTTAGTTTAGGGTGTTCTCTTCACAAAGTTCTTGACCTAGTGAAGATGGAGCTTGGGTTTGAGTCTCCTCGACGTAGATCATCTTCGGCCTCAAAGTCAATGACCTAGCCTGCTCATTTCTTCGAAGAAACCATCGCTAGAGTCCGGGATCCCGATGATCGCAGCGAAGGGACGTCAACACGGAGCTTTAGAAGTGAAGGACCGGATTTACAAAGGTTGTAATCCCTTTCACTTGTAGTTAAATTGTTTAACTTGCTAGTCTTCGCCTTATCTCTAGTAAACGATCTAGATTAGGGTTGTTCGGCACATCTATTTTTTTTACACGGGCATGGTTGATGCCTTGTAGAACCTTGTTAGAGTGCCAAGGAACCCTACATGTTCTTCATAGCTGTCCAGTGACTCTCTCCTGGATCTGCTTGATACCTACTCACTACACTTAGTGAGTATGTTACATCGGGGCTGGTACATAACATCGCATACATGATAGAGCTTACTGCCGAAGCATAGGGTATCCCTTGGATGAGAGCTCTCTCCAAATCAGTCTTGGGAGACATCTCTTTGGAGAGAGTGAGTCCTGTGATCGTGGGTAAATTCCCACGTTTGGATTCTTCCATACTAAACCTCTTTAGTATGGTGTCAATGTACCTGGATTGGGACAATCCCAGTATCCGTTTAAATCTATCTCTATAGATCTTAATCCCCAAGATGTAGGAGGCATCACCTAGATCTTTCATTGAGAATCTATGTGATAAGAAGAGCTTGACCGAGTGCAGCATAGGAACATCATTTCCTATCAAGAGTATGTCATCCACGTACAATACGAGGAAGACAGCCTTACTCTCTGCCACCTTCTTGTATATACAAGGTTCATATACGTTCTTGATGAAGTCAAACTCTTTGACTACAATATCAAAACAGATGTTCCAACTCCGCGATGCCTGCTTTAACCCGTAGATGGATTTAAGCAGCTTGCACACCATTCCGCTGCTCCCACTGCCGTCCTCTGGCTGAGTCATGTACACGCACTCTTCTAAATCACCATTTAGAATGGCGGTCTTAACATCCATTTGCCAGATTTCGTAGTCATGGTATGCAGCGATGGCAAGCAGGGTCTGGATGGACTTAAGCATAGCCACTGGAGAAAAGGTTTCATCATAATCCACACCTGGTCGTTGACGAAAACCTTTTGCAACAAGTCTAGCTCTGAAAGCCTCAACTTTTCCATCTACACCAAGTTTCTTCTTAAAGATCCATTTGCTCCCAATGGGTTTTACCCCTTCAGAAGCAACATCCAAAGTCCATACTTTGTTAGTGTACATGGATTCCATCTCAGATTTCATTGCATCCAGCCACTTCATATAGTCCCCGCTCGTGATGGCCTGCTCGAAGCTAGTTGGGTCTTCATCTTCCATGATGCAATCCTCGCTCCCACCATCAACGAGAAAACCGTAGTATCTCTCATGTGGATGAGGAACCTTACTAGATCGGCGGAGTGGCTGGGGTTCGTTGGAAACTACTGAATCCTCTGGTTCCACCAAATTTTCTGTCGTAGTTTGTATTGCTGGAACTTCTTCTAGTTATACCTCCTCGCCACAAATTTCTTTCACAAGAAATTCTTTTTCTAAAAAGGTGGCATGTCGAGAAACAAACACCTTTTGTTCCTCGGTGTGGTAGAAGATATACCCTTGTGAGTTTTTGGGATATCCTACAAACTTGCACAGAACAGACCTTGCCTCGAGTTTGTCCGGATTGTGCCTTTTGACATAGGCCGGCCAACCCCATATCTTAACATAATTAAGACATGGTCTCTTCCCCTTCCATATCTCATATGGAGTGGTAGGCACTGATTTGGTAGGGAACATATTCAATAGGTGCATGGCTGTCTCAAGCGCATACCCCCAAAAGGAAATAGGTAACTCAGCGGTGCTCATCATAGAGCGCACCATATCCAATAGGGTGTGATTCCTCCGCTATGATACACCGTTGTGCTATGGTGTACACGGAGGAGTAAGCGAAGAGAGAATCTCATTCTCTTTTAGATAATCATAGAATTCCGTGCTCAAGTATTCTCCTCCCCAATCAGATCGTAGGATTTTAATACTTTTACCCGTCTGGTACTCGACTTCGTGCTTATATTCTTTGAATTTCTCAAAAGATTCAGACTTGTGTTTCAACAGGAACACATGGCCGTATCTTGAGAGATCGTTAGTGAATGTAATGAAGTATGAGGAACCATCCCTGGCATGTGTAGACATGGGACCGCATACATCACTATGTATCAGTCCCAAGAGTTCCGTAACATTTTCTCCGTGTCCAGTAAACGGAGTTTTGGTCATCTTGCCTTTGAGACATGACCGGCAAGTGTCATAAGATGAAAATTCGAACGGATTCAAATATCCATCCTTATGTAACTTAGCTAGTCGAGTCGCATTGATATGACCTAGTCTACAATGCCACAAAAAGGATTCGTTCATTTCTGAACTCTTCCTCTTGTATGTGTTTTGTACATTAAGAACTGTGGTTTGATTTAGAACGTATATGCCATTATTTAACGAGCCTGATCCAATCAACTTTTGATTCAGGAAGATATTCATAACATTATCCTGTACTACAAAATTATATCCTTTTTTACTTAATATAGAAACTGATATAAGATTGCATATCAGGGTCGGTATGTAATAGCATTTGTTCAGAATCAATGTATTACCATTTGGTAATACAAGGTGATATTCGCCAACTGCTTTGGCTGCAACATTTTCACCATTCCTTACTCTTACGGAATGATCACCCATTCCCAGTTCTCTACCTTTCCTTAGCCCATGCAACATATTACATATGTGGGATCCTGATCCAGTATCTAATACCCAGGACGTAGAGTGGACTGAGAAACAGTTCTAGGTAACTAACACACCCGAAGAAGATGCATCAACATGCTTATTCTTCGTTTGGGCGGTGTGGGAATCCGGATATTCCCCTATTTCCTGCTTAGTCTTATAACAATTATAAGAAAGAACGGAACCAACGTTCCCCTGCTCAGTATAACAAGCGGGTTCGGTCAATACATCCATATTATTATCTTGATTAAGGCCTGACATGGTCGCTACCTGGAGAGAGAGAGAAGAAAAATACTTTAGCGTATGCTCTTGAAAGATTAGATTGGTTATTATTTTATCTAATCAGGATGGCTCCCACTATTTTTATTAAATCTTCCTTCAAACCCTAAAAGGCAAGACTAGCCGGGATTAATTACACCTTACAAGTTCGCTAGTCTTTCAGCCAGGCTAGTATTGGTATTTTGAGGGAGGTTCCCCGTGCTTTCGCACGGACCTAATTAAAATAAACCTCATTTTCCCAAAGGCATAACCCCGTTAACACATTTCTAGACACCTACTTGATTGGCTAATTGTGATGTGTAAAACTCTCCCAGGAGTAACTCTTACTCGCAGTGGGTATCGGGATCCAACTATCTCATAAAAGGTATGCAATCTCATTGAAAATTTCAACACTTGAAATTCCCAACAATATTCTGCCCCTAACATCCTATGACCTTGACAAAGCCAACAAACTATAGTCCGCTAGTCAAGTTCAACCCGTATATTTCATGATTGAATTAAACCCACCCGCAGGACCCTTGATGAAAGCCAACAAATCCATACGACTACCATAATCCAATCGCATCATATGCAGCAGATAAGCAGTAAGTAGCTACCGCACACAACTCCTTGTCGAAAGCCAACAAACGTAGCATGAATACTAAATATTACTTATCTGAAATGTCGGAGGGCTACGACAGGTTTTTAATAAAACCATTTGCGTAATGAACTTGATATCGTTGTAGAAACAAGTGATTTTGAAAAGGAGTGTTTTTGAGGTTTTTACTAGTTTCGCTAAAGAGGTCACTCCCGGTAAAGGGGTCTCGGCTCTTTCCTTATCGAATAAGGTGCAGGATATTTCACAAATACCACTATGCAAAGCAAGAACTATAGAAGCAATCAAAAACAAAACCGAGTGAGTTGTAACATCTGCTAGTTTCACTAAAGAGGTCACTTCCGGTGAAGGGATCTCGGCTCTTTCCTTATCGAATAAGGTGCTGGATATTCTACAAGGAATACCGCTATGCAAAGCAAAAACTAGAGCTACTCTTTTTGAAAATTTGATTCTACAACATCTTATTAGGTTTCTTTCTTTTCATTAATCTCATTAATGAAGTCCCATCATTTATGCTTCCTAAGCATCACAGAAGAAACGAAAATTCAACGTACGCTTATACCATCCGCATTCGCCACAGTGTTACGTTATGCACCGTTAGGTTACTTAACTAATGGCATAGCGGGGCGGGACTAGCGTGGGTGCAAAATATAAGCAACGTTTATTATATATCATATATATAATAATAATAAAGCATTCGTCTCACACATATAAAGTGATCACAACATAGAATATCAGCAGCAGAAGATAACATATGAAATATTGGATATACTAGGAATTCCGTGTTTTAAATTAAGCCAGTATAAAACACGGATTCCAAGGTCGCGATGAATAGCCAAACCCACATCCCTAGACCCCTACGAGAGCGGCAAGCAACCCTACCAATTCTAGAGTTAGGAGACCCGGACTCGACTCCTTGAGATGGTCTCCCACTGGACTCTAGAACCCGGTTACTTGTGCTCCCCACCTTGGGTCTATCCTAATGCGGAAAAGTAAATAATATACAACAATGGTGACATCATCCTCATCCCGGAAGTGCTCCAATAAAAGAATATTACATACAATGAATTTTACATGAATGAAAATAAAAACTCGCATCTCACATAAAACCCCCGGCTATTCAAAACACGAAGTGCTCGTGTAATCATCTAAACATAAGTGTAATACCAAGTGCTCGTGTCAGTGCCTCAGGTAGTAACACGTCACATATATGATGTACGAATGCATTAAGAATGAAAGCAGAAAACATCTTGTACGAGAAAACTGTTTTCTTATCTCAGTAAGAATTTTAGTGTAAAAACCGAAGTATCATCAATGAAATCGACAGAAAATCCGTGTCAAGCATCGACTCAAAATATATATCCCAATATCTCAATGTCTCAATATCATAATATCTCAATGTCTCAATGTCTCAATGTCTCGGGCTCCGTCAGTCCGAACCGTCCCATATCATCAAATCTCACGACTACGTCGGTATCCTCCGGATATCCGGCACGTCACAAATAACCGGTCGGTAGTGTTCCCCTGCCGGGCTCCACGCCATCATCTGCGACCATCTTTCCCTGGGGTACCATACCGGGTCCACCATGCACCCGCAAGCGGTTCATCCTCCTCCTCGAATCGGGTGTATGATACCGCTCAAGAACCAAGAAAACTCATGGTGAACACCACTCACATCATATCACGAGAAAACCGCAAATTTCTATCTTCAGAAATGATAACGAGTTTATAAAATCCTTGTGATTTCTCCAAATCCAGAAATCTCATGGAAAATCCGAAATCCCAAAATCGAGTCAATAAACAGTGAATTACCGGCATAAAGCCTCATAATATTGCATGACAAATGAATATATACATGTATGGGTATCTAAGTAAAGAATGCAATATCTAAACTAGCATAGTAATGATATATTGGAACTATCAGCTAGCAAGTTATATCAATGAAGTAATATTCTCTAAAGTGTACGTGACATGGCAATTACCAATGATGATGTGTGTGAGCCGGCAAGCAAGTGTCCGTGGACATACGCATCATCGGTAATGGTGCTGGTGTCCTAATAATCGATGTCATAATAGTTAAGGAAACACATGTATAACATGCAATGCAAAGAGAACATGAATATAACGGAGAATGAATAGTAAACGCAACATTGAAGAATGTACATCTTTATATACGAGTCATACAGTTTTGGCATTTAAAATAGCACGGATCATGGTTTTTAGAAAATAGTAGCTACGGTGTTTTTAAGAAAAGGTACATCCTTTGAAAAATCCGTAATATCCCTCGAGCTGTCTTTTGAAAATACTCACGATTCGTTAGTTTTTGAAAATAGGTATGACTCGAGCCTGGTCTAACATCTTCCTAATCAACTAAAAGACTGAACTAAGGAATTTGACGAAAGGGTAAGAAATCCACCTAAATTCCGAGTCGATATATCTAATAGTCGGCGATCCCGCCTCAATAGCGTCACGTACAGTAAAATATATAGTACGACATCCTCGAGTGAAGAGTGGGGATCAATCATCATATCTATACCTCGTACGGTAAAATCCATCGTACGGCATCCTAAAATCGGGGTACGGGTCAAATATCACATATACCTCATTATTCATATGGTATCAGTATCGTAAAATCATGAATTAGGGGTACCGTTCTAAAGTCTAGTACATTCCAATATCATCAAACATATATATATATATATATATATATATATATATATATCCTCATGTGTATGAAAACACATCGCCCATAGATCCACTATAACATCATGTCGTATATCATATCACGACCCAATCACATATCACAATCTTACGGTATCATGCCCGATCATATCGACTCACCTCCAAGTATCATATATTATTCTCATCACCCGTGTATACGTAAATGTATGTATATGTGTGTGTGTGTACCAACGCATCC
This sequence comes from Agapanthus africanus, assembly GCA_030015575.1. Taxonomy (NCBI): domain Eukaryota; kingdom Viridiplantae; phylum Streptophyta; class Magnoliopsida; order Asparagales; family Amaryllidaceae; genus Agapanthus; species Agapanthus africanus. The sequence goes on along the minus strand of CM057347.1, from coordinate 281,484,231 downwards.
ACATATGTATATATACATATAAACATATACACACATAATCATGTCGCGTGTGTGCGTGTGTATGTGTGTCAACCTTTTACCCTAGGGTTTCGCGACTAAGAACTAAACTAAAAGCACTCTCATCTAATTACGCTAAAACTAACCCATGGTCTCCTAAAGCCTTTCTTGCTAATTATTCACGTCTCACAATACCCATATTTATATATATAACATATTCGCATGCTACACTACAAAACTGCCGGGGTGCTATACACCATCCACCCAACTTCCCCCATAGATATACATCTACTCACTTTGATCCTTGCGTTACGAAGTCGATGCCGCCATGCTCTTCCCTTGTCGTACGACGTCCACATGGAGATGCCTACATATATAAACACATAGTATCGTAAACAGAATTTGCGTACGAAAACCAAAACGGCACACGAATCACACATAGGTTAAAACTTATGGTCTACGCATGCAAGAATAACCAAACAACTCCCAATATCGACGTACAAATGCCAATCGATCGAGATAAAACACCCATATCAGAAATTAAGTCATGAACAATCATGAAACCAAAACAGAAACTCAGTTAACTTGCTCCAGATTTTTGGTCAGGTGAAATGGGGATAAACAAGCAGTAGAGTGAGGTAGTCTATGGGGTATGTGAGCTACAGAACCAATTCTAACACCAATACCCACAGATGACCCAGCGAGACCCCCAGAAATTCTGGCCTGGCCGATTTTGGTTGCCTGGATAGGGTTCGTCTCCTCAGAGTGGTCTTCTAGTGTTAAATCTAGGTCAATAGGGTTGCTAGTTTTTCCTGTAAAGGTCTCAGGTCACTCCAGATCTCCTGTAGGCACAAAATATTCACAAAACTGATATTGAAACATCTAAATTCAAGTTTCATGGTATAGGCTTTGGTTTGATCTAGGTTTTTAACACTGAAGGGGGTTGTAGTCACCAATTACACTTACTTACATCATCACAACTCAAGAATCCTCTAAACTTCATCTTGGAATTTTCCAAGATCACTAAACCTCACTTAATCACTTCTAAACTAAAATTGAAGCTAAAGGAACTCAATTACTACACTAATGGTGAAAGAAATACCTCATTTGGCAACTCAAGAATTTTCTTGAGTTGCCCCAAGTGCTCAAAATCTCATCTTGTTTGGTCAACCATACTTGTAATGAGCTTGTGCACAATTTTAATGAAGGGAATGCAAGGTTTTGATATGGATTAGGGGGTGTTGTGAAGAGGTAGAGGAGGTGGAGGGAGAGAGCAGCCATGGAGAGAGAAGGAGAAGAAAATGAAGTGAAGAACAATGAGCCAAGGTCAAAGATGTAGGGTTCCTAGGCACGCTAATGAAGTCTCACAAGGTATCAACCATGCCAATTTCAAATTTTATGGGTGCCGAGAAACCCTAATACGGATCGTTAACTAGAATTTTAGGCGAAAAGATAAACTAGTTAACGACTTAACTAAAAGAGAAAGGCTAGAACCTTTGTAGATCCAGTTCTCCACTTCCTTAGCTCCACGTAGGCATCCTCTTGCTGTCCATCTCGAATCCCGGACTCAATCGTCGGCTTGATCGGAGAAATGGGCGGACTAGGTCGTCGGCTTCGTGCCGAAGATGATCTACGTCGAGGCATCACAAGTTCAAGCTCCAACTCCATCAAGTTGTGAAACTTGTGAAGAAAACACCCTATACTACTTGGCAAGAGGTAGAGGGTGAAGAAATAGGAGGTGGGTTCACTTTAGAATTGGATTTCTCACACTTTAGCTCAAGTTGCCATTAATGGACTTGAGCTTTTTCTTTGAAGATGAAGAAGAAGATGAAGCTAGAATATGATAAGTGTTGTTTAAAAAGAATAATAAAATCAATACTTATCATCTTCTAACCATGGTCAAGTGTAGAGAGTTAACTATAGTTTAGATGAGTGGTTAGGGTTAAGAGAAGAAGACAAAGTGGTCACTTGGTCAAAGCTTCATGAAGCTTCAACAAGCTTCATGATAAAAGAAACCATTTTGTTTTCTATTATCTTTTTCTCAAAAAGGAAAAGATAAATAATCAATTGAAAAAATGAAACCCTAACCATTCACTAAACATGGTTTAAGTCTTTACACAAATCCAAGTGAGAATGTATCATCAAACATGATACAATCAAGAGCACACAAAATATATCACATATACAATATGCTATACAAGTGAGAAAATCCCTTTAAAGTGAACCAATACTAGTTAATGCAAAGTAATATATCAAATATATAATTATACATTAAATTATTAAATCAACACTTGATTCAATGATCCGGTCATATCGCACATAACCGACTAGTATACAATGTATCGATTTATCGAATCAATGATTCGATAACTAGGTTATATCGCATACAACCAATCGAAACATTCATCGCGAGAATAGAATACGGTATCACATACGCGCATTATTCTCGGTCCTGCACATATCTCATATGCGCTCCTATCTCGTTTCGCTTGAGCCAGGAAACCTCTGTGTAGGACTCTAAAGACTCGTCAATACGCCGGTAGCAGATGATGATCATATCGATCACCCACAAGCCACAAGCGGTCTGCTAAACGTAACGGCCACCCGGGTATTGAGCGATCAGAAGATCGACGAGCTAGCCCGCTCACACTCCTGTGAATCCAATCAGTAACACTTACCGTACAGTCCGGTCTGTTCGTCTGATATGTCGCATATCAAGTCTAAGGGTGGTAAACGTCAGACCCCAATAACCGATAAGTCGTGCCGATGTGAGGCTCATAACGGGTCGAGAAACTACTGGTAACACTTACCAGCAAATCTCTTATCAGCCCTGGCCAGGGACTTCCCTGTTACGGCCAATCGAGCACTGCGCAACATCAACCCCCAATACCGGGAGAGACGAAACCCCTCCTATCGCTCATTGCCTCCATGTGACTCGGGACTGTACCCAAAGACCACCGTTTTGCACACCCTCATGGACGTGGTAAGGTGGAGATCAAAGCACAGTGGGAATCACACAAGACTCTATGACGATCTCGGGTCTATAGACTAACCTGCACAAGTGTCACCTGAGAACTGCCATCTGACGTGAGGTATAATACCATCTGGGAGTTCTCGGCGAGTCCGTCCAGTGTACCCAGTCTCCACTGAGCACCCGTATACCATCTCTGATGTCAAAAACCAATGGATGTGGGATCATCCATCGCCCATCTCATGGGTCGAGAAGCGTATACGCTAGTCTACACTGGTATATCGATGCCCCGTCTCGATACACCCATGACTAGGGACCTTGAAGGATGTACTTATGGACTACCATGTCCCCACTAGTATGATCTGCATCATAGTCTAGGTAATCAAGTACACAACCTAAGGGCTTTATCAACATGTAACCATAAGACAGTTTAAAGAGACTAGTGTACATGTTAAGATAAAGAGCAACCAGATAGCATACTATCATATCGAGCAAGAAAGTCATCTCTATATATGTCCAAGCATCCAATATAATATACATCATCTGTACAATACTGGCCTCTAGGGCATACATACAACTAACAATCTCCCACTTGCACTAGGGCCAGCTGCTGTAGTATCGCATACCGAGCATCCCGAAGAGTCTCTCAAACTGTATCTGGGGAATGGCCTTCGTGAATGGATCCGCCGTGTTGTTCTTCGTGTTAACCCTCCTGACCTCGATCTCCCGGCGATCAACTATCTCCCGGATCAGGTGATACCGCCTCAGAATATGCCTGGATCGCTGATGGGACCTGGGTTCCTTGGCCAAAGCCACCGCTCCATTGTTATCGCAATACAAAGGTATTGGATGCTCAATGGATGGAACCACTCCAAGTTCAGTAATGAACTTCTTGATCCAGACAGCCTCTTTAGCAGCATCGTTGGCAGCGATGTATTCAGCCTCCATCGTCGAGTCTGCCACGGTTTCCTGCTTGGAACTCTTCCAGCTAACCGCCCCTCCGTAAAGGGTAAAGACAAATCCCGACTGCGACTTAGAGTCGTCCTTATCACTCTGGAAGCTCGAATCGGTAAAGGACTCCACTTGGAGTTCTCCGTTACCATACACCAAGAGCATCTCTTTAGTCCTTCGCAAGTACTTGAGAATGCTCTTCACAGCTGTCCAGTGACTCTCTCCAGGATCAGCTTGATACCTGCTCACTACACTTAGTGAGTATGCTACATCGGGTCTGGTACATAGCATCGCATACATGATAGAGCCTACAGCCGAAGCATAGGGTATCCCTTGCATGCGAGCTCTCTCCAAATCAGTCTTGGGAGACATCTCTTTAGAGAGAGTGACTCCAGAGATCGTGGGCAAGTTCCTACGCTTGGATTCTTCCATACTAAACCTCTTTAGTATGGTGTCAATGTACCTGGATTGGGACAATCCCAATATCCGTTTGGATCTATCTCTATAGATCCTAATTCCCAATATGCAGGAGGCATCACCAAGATCTTTCATTGAGAATCTTTGTGATAAGAAGAGCTTGACCGATTGCAGCATAGGAATATCATTTCCTATCAAGAGTATGTCGTCCACGTACAATACGAGGAAGACAACCTTACTCTCTGCCACCTTCTTGTCGATACAAGGTTCATCTGGATTTTTGACGAAATCAAACTCTTTGATAACGACGTCAAAGCAGATGTTCCAACTCCGCGATGCTTGCTTTAATCCATAAATGGATTTAAGCAGCTTGCACACCTTCCCGCTGCTCCCACTGTCTACGAAGCCCTCTGGCTGAGTCATGTACACGCACTCTTCTAAATCACCATTTAGAAAGGCGGTCTTAACATCCATTTGCCAGATTTCGTAATCATGATATGCAGCGATGGCAAGCATGATCCGGATGGATTTAAGCATAGCCACTGGAGAAAAGGTTTCGTCATATTCCACACCTGGTCTTTGACGAAAACCCTTTGCTACAAGTCTAGCTTTGAAAGTCTCCACTTTCCCATCTACACCAAGTTTTTTCTTGAAGATCCACTTGCTCCCGATGGGTTTTACCCCTTCAGAAGCAACATCCAAAGTCCATACTTTGTTGGTGTACATGGATTCCATCTCGGACCGCATAGCATCCAGCCATTTCACTGAGTCCCTACTCGTGATGGCCTGCTCGAAGCTAGTTGGGGCATCATCCTCCATGATGCAATCCTCGCTCCCACCATCCATGAGAAAACCATAGTATCTCTCAGGTTGGCGAGGAACCCTACTAGATCGGCGGAGAGGCTGAGGTTCATTTGGAGCTACTGAATCTTCTGGTTCCACTAAATCTTCAGTTACGGTTTGTGTATCTGGAACTTCTTCCAGCTCTACCACTTTGCCACTAATTTCTTTTTCAAGGAATTCCTTTTCTAAAAAGGTGGCATATTGAGAAACAAACACCTTTTGTTCTTCAGCATGGTAGAAAAAATATCCTTGTGAATTCTTAGGATATCCTACAAACTTGCAGAGAACTGACCGTGCCTCGAGTTTGTCTGGATTTTGCCTTTTGACATAGGCCGGACAACCCCATATCTTAACTCGTTTAAAATATGGTCTCTTCCCACTCCATATCTCATATGGTGTGGTAGGTACAGATTTAGATGGAACTTGATTCAATAGGTATGTTGCTGTCTCCAGCGCATATCCCCAGAAGGAAATAGGTAACTCAGCTGTGCTCATCATAGAGCGCACCATATCTAATAGGGTGCGGTTCCTCCGTTCTGATACACCGTTGTGCTGTGGTGTATATGGAGGAGTCAGCTGAGAGAGAATCCCATTCTCTTTTAGGAAGTCCAGGAATTCATTGCTTAAGTATTCTCCTCCTCGATCAGATCGAAGGATTTTAATACTTTTTCCGGTTTGGTTCTCGACTTCTTGTTTATATTCTCTAAATTTCTCAAAAGCTTCTGATTTGTGTTTCATTAGGAACACATATCCGAATCTAGAGAGATCGTCAGTGAATGTAATGAAGTACGAAGAACCATCCCTGGCATGTGTAGACATGGGACCGCATACATCACTATGTATCAGTCCCAAGAGTTCGGTAACTCTTTCTCCGTGTCCCGTAAACGGAGTTTTGGTCATCTTGCCTTTGAAACATGACTGGCAAGGTTCATAAGATGAAAATTCGAATGGTTTCAAATATCCATCCTTATTCAACTTAGCCAGTCGTGTCGCATTGATGTGACCCAGTCTACAATGCCACAAGAAGGATTCGTTCAGTTCTGAACTCTTCCTCTTGTGTGTGTTTTTTATGCTCAGAACTGTTGATTGGTTTAGAACATAAATGCCATTGCACAACGTGCCTGATCCAACCAACTTTTGGTTACGGAAAATGTTCATAACATTGTCCTGTAATACAAAATTATATCCCTCTTTACTCAATAAAGAAACCGATATAATGTTGCATATCAGGTTCGGCATGTAATAGCATTCGTTCAGAACCAATGTATTACTAGTTGGTAATACAAGGTGATATTCCCCGACAGTCTTAGCTGCAACAATTGCACCATTTCCAACTCTAATGTCTTTATCACCTTCTCCAAGTTCTCTACCTTTTCTAAGCCCATGTAACTGATTACATATATGGGATCCTGACCCGGTATCTAATACCCAGGACGTAGGGCAAATGGAGAAACAGTTCTCTGTAACGAACACACCCGAAGAAAATGCATCATCATGTACTTTCTTCAATCGGGTGGCATGGGAATCCAGGTATTCCCCTATATCCTGTTCATTCATATAACTCTTATAAGAAAGAACGGAACCAACGTTCCCCAGCACAGTATAACATGCGGGTTCGGTCAATACATCCATATTATTATCTTTATTAGGGCATGAAATGGTCGCTACCTGGAGAGAGAGAGAAGAAAACACTTAAGCGTATGCTCTTGCAAGATCAGATTGGTTTTTATCTTATCTAATCAGGATGGCTCCCACTGGTTTTTATCAAATCTTCCTTCAAACCCTAAAAGGAAAGACTAGCCGGGATTAATTACACACTGCAAGTTCGCCAATCTTTCAGCCAGGCCAGTGTCGGTACTTTGAGGGAGGTCCCCCGTGCTTTCGCACGAACCTAATTAATGTAAACCTCGTTTTCCCAGAGGCGTAACCCCGTTAGACACCTACTTGATCAGCTAATTGCAATGTGTAAAACTCTCCCAGGAGTAACTCTTACTCGCAGTGGGTATCGGGATCCAACTATCTCATAGAAGGTATGCAATCTCATTGCAAATTTCAACACTTGAAATTCCCGATAATATTTTGCCCCTAGCAGCTATATGACCTTAACATAGTCAACAAATCATAAGTGCTAGTCAAGTTCAACCCGTCATTTCCTGATTGAATTAAACCCACCCGCACGACCCTTAACATAGTCAACAAAGTCGCACGACTACCCTAATCCAATCGCATCATATGCTTATACAGATAAGCACCAATCAGCTACCGCACACTACGCCTTAACATAGTCAACAAACGTAGCACGAATACTAACTAGTACTTATCTGAAATGATGGAGGGCTACGACAGGTTTTTCTGAAAACCTATTGCGTAATGAACTTGATATCGTTGTAGAATCAAATGAAGTTTTGAAATGGAGTGATTTTGAGGCTTTTCTAGTTTTGCTAAAGGGGTCACTCCCGGTGAAGGGATCGTCGGCCCTTTCCTCGTCGAATGAGGTGCGGGATATATCATATATATCGCTGTGCAAAGCATAAACTATAGAAGCAATCAAAAGTCAAACCGAGTGTGTAGCATCTGCCAGTTATTGCTAAAGGAGTCACCCCCGGTGAAGGGATCTCGGTCCTTTCCTCATCGAATAAGGTGCAGGGTATATCATATATACCGCTATGCAAAGCAAGAACTGTAGCTACCTTTTTTGTTTAAAATTTGATTCTACAACATCTTAGGTTTCTTTTCTTTCATTAATCACATTAATGAAGTCCCATCATTTAAGTCACCTAAACATCACAGATAAATACAATGTACACTTATGCCATCCGCATTCGCCTGAATGTCCCCTCGTGCACCGTTAGGTTAGGTAACTAACGGCAGAGCAGGGCAGGGCTAGTGCGGGTGCAAAACATAAGTAACGTCTATATAATATATCATATATACTATATACTGTATCTATCACAGAACATCACATGATCACATCACAGATATCGCAGCAGAAGAAATATATGAAACATTGGATATACTAGGGCGTCCGTATTTTCAATACGAGCCAGTATAAAACACGGATTCCACGGTCGTGATGAATAGCCAATCCTACACCCCTAGACCCCTACGAGAGCGGCAAGCAACCCTACCAATTCTAGGGTTAGGAGACCCGGACTCGACTCCTCGAGATGGTCTCCCACTGGACCCTAGAACCCGGTTACTTGTGCTCCCCTCCTTGGGTCTATCCTAATGCGGAAAAGTAAATAATATACAAAAGGTGACAACTTCCGCAACCTGGAAGTGCCCCAAATAAAAGAATATTTCATACAAGTTTTTACATGAATGAAAATGAAAAACACTCATCTCACATAAAAACCCCCGGCTATTCAATCACGACAATCCAATATAACATATCGAGCAACACATAACATCACATGTCATCAACGTAAGTAAATATGCGCATCCCAATTGTCGTTGACATATAGCAACGAAACCGGCGATATCACATATTACACTTACGTTCACAGAAAAGAAAGTGTAAAACTACAACAATTGGAATCCGCAACCTCTTTAGACATCACATGCCTAATCAAATGAAATACTTAGACATCACATGCCTAACAATTATAAACCCCGCATTTTAGTCTCATTATCGAAAACTCTTTTCAATATCAAGTGAGACTAAACTGCTAGATTTATAACATTCATTCAGTTATCTCATAACTGTTTGTGAATTCCAATTATTGTATCCCATTCCGGATAAATAGAGAATATTAAACTTTCCGATCGAACATTGGAACACCCAAGTTTTCCCGAAACCGATCAACACATGAAATAAGTTCAAAGACATTCACTTCATGCCTCAGTACCAACGGTCCAGTCGTAGAAGGGTCAAGCCAACGCCTCACATGTGGCACGCCGTACTGCCCCAAACCCGAAGGTTCAAAGGGCAGTTCAAGACGGTCACATAATCGAGTTAAGGTTTGTTATCTTCTAGAGGGACCATCGCATTACTTGCACTACTTAGAACGTCCTTAAACCACAGAAAAAATCCAACACTTGGAAATTTTCCGGCAGGGGAAAAGTTGGGTATTTATATCCGGTCGAACCTTTTAACATATTCTAAAATATCCGGAAAGCCATATAGACAAGGTTTGATAATCCGATCGAATCGTCGATTCCCAATACAACCCCAGAACACTCAACTTTTGAGTCAAATTAAAAATTCCCAGAAAATTCAGCATAATAAAATAGGAATTACTGTGCAAAAATGGACAGATGATGTCATCAGATGGCCGCGGAACCGCCGCAGAAGCCAGGCTTCTGCCGCGGTTCCGCCGCGCCCTTAACAGATCAAGGGATAAATTTTGCATCGTAATTCTTAGAATTCCCTGCTGAATTTTTTAAGCATTTTTAATATTGAAAAATCCCAGATTTTAGAAAAAGTCCAGAGAGCATATCGGGAATTAGGGTTTCGGTTCGATCGGGTTTCAAACGTCGTCTAGACTTCGCCTAAGGCTCTAACTAGGCTCTGATACCACTGTAGGGTTCCTAGGCACGCTAATGAAGTCTCACAAGGCATCAACCATGCCAATTTCAAATTTTATGGGTGCCGAGAAACCCTAATACGGATCGTTAACTAGAATTTTAGGCGAAAAGATAAACTAGTTAACGACTTAACTAAAAGAGAAAGGCTACAACCTTTGTAGATCCGGTTCTCCACTTCCTTAGCTCCACGTAGGCATCCTCTCGCTGTCCATCTCGAATCCCGGACTCAATCGTCGGCTTGATCGGAGAAATGGACGGGCTAGGTCGTCGGCTTCGTGCCGAAGATGATCTACGTCGAGGCATCACAAATTCAAGCTCCAACTCCATCAAGTTGTGAAACTTGTGAAGAAAACACCCTATACTACTTGGCAAGAGGTAGAGGGTGAAGAAATAGGAGGTGGGTTCACTTTAGAATTGGATTTCTCACACTTTAGCTCAAGTTGCCATTAATGGACTTGAGCTTTTTCTTTGAAGATGAAGAAGAAGATGAAGCTAGAATATGATAAGTGTTGTTTAAAAAGAATAATAAAATCAATACTTATCATTTTCTAACCATGGTCAAGTGTAGAGAGTTAACTATAGTTTAGATGAGTGGTTAGGGTTAAGAGAAGAAGACAAAGTGGTCACTTGGTCAAAGCTTCATGAAGCTTCAACAAGCTTCATGATAAAAGAAACCATTTTGTTTTCTATTATCTTTTTCTCAAAAAGGAAAAGATAAATAATCAATTGAAAAAATGAAACCCTAACCATTCACTAAACATGGTTTAAGTCTTTACACAAATCCAAGTGAGAATGTATCATCAAACATGATACAATCAAGAACACACAAAATATATCACATATACAATGTGCTATACAAGTGAGAAAATCCCTTTAAAGTGAACCAATACTAGTTAATGCAAAGTAATATATCAAATATATAATTATACATTAAATCATTAAATCAACACTTGATTCAATGATCCGGTCATGTCGCACATAACCGACTAGTATACAATGTATCGATTTATCGAATCAATGATTCGATAACTAGGTTATATCGCATACAACCAATCGAAACATTCATCGCGAGAATGGAATACGGTATCACATACACGCATTATTCTCGGTCCTGCACATATCTCATATGCGCTTCTATCTCGTTTCGCTTGAGCCAGGAAACCTCTGTGTAGGACTCTAAAGACTCGTCAATACGCCGGTAGCAGATGATGATCATATCGATCACCCACAAGCCGCAAGCGGTCTGCTAAACGTAACGGCCACCCGGGTATTGAGCGATCAGAAGATCGACGAGCTAGCCCGCTCACACTCCTGTGAATCCAATCAGTAACACTTACCGTACAGTCCGGTCTGTTCGTCTGATATGTCGCATATCAAGTCTAAGGGTGGTAAACGTCAGACCCCAATAACCGATAAGTCGTGCCGATGTGAGGCTCATAACGGGTCGAGAAACTACTGGTAACACTTACCAGCAAATCTCTGATCAGCCCTGGCCAGGGACTTCCCTGTTACGGCCAATCGAGCACTGCGCAACATCAACCCCCAATACCGGGAGAGACGAAACCCCTCCTATCGCTCATTGCCTCCATGTGACTCGGGACTGTACCCAAAGACCACCGTTTTGCACGCCCTCATGGACGTGGTAAGGTGGAGATCAAAGCACAGTGGGAATCACACAAGACTCTATGACGATCTCGGGTCTACAGACTAACCTGCACAAGTGTCACCTGAGAACTGCCATCTGACGTGAGGTATAATACCATCTGGGAGTTCTCGGCGAGTCCGTCCAGTGTACCCAGTCTCCACTGAGCACCCGTATACCATCTCTGATGTCAAACACCAATGGATGTGGGATCATCCATCGCCTATCTCATGGGTCGAGAAGCGTATACGCTAGTCTACACTGGTATATCGATGCCCCGTCTCGATACACCCATGACTAGGGACCTTGAAGGATGTACTTATGGACTACCATGTCCCCACTAGTATGATCTGCATCATAGTCTAGGTAATCAAGTACACATCCTAAGGGCTTTATCAACATGTAACCATAAGACAGTTTAAAGAGACTAGTGTACATGTTAAGATAAAGAGCAACCAGATAGCATACTATCATATCGAGCAAGAAAGTCATCTCTATATATGTCCAAGCATCCAATATAATATACATCATCTGTACAATACTGGCCTCTAGGGCATACATACAACTAACAAAAGAGACCCCCACCCTCTCTCTTGCCCATACCTCCTTGCCATGCCACACATTCTTTATTCTTTTCTTTTTCCTTTTTCAATTGAAACTAAAAACCCATATATATATATATATATAAAAGAAAAACAAAGATGCCATGGTTCATTGAATGATAAAAAAAAATGTGTTTTGAAACATGACATGGTGCATGTCATATGCCTGACTAAGCTTAATGCATAATTAGTAGATATTAATCAAGTTTAGACATAAACTTGTATATAATTAATTGTATAAAATTTATACAGTGTCTAAATCATATAATATTCTTTCAAAATCAACATTCAAATATAATTTTCCAATATTTTCCAACCTTTCGGTATATAATTATACCCTTTCATCAAAACAAATTCTCAAAGTTTATACTATTTATGTAATTAATTATTTTATTTATTTAAATTTCCAAAATAATATTTTATTTTCCTAAAATGTTACAAATATATATGATATATAGATATATATATATATATATATATATATATATATATAATAATGAAGCATGGCATGATTTCTATTTTTAAGAAAAATAGAAAAGAGGTGGAAAATGAGAGCATGGTTGCAAGCATAGGCTTTATTCATAGTTTATTCATCTTGACTCACTATTCACGCATGGTTGCAATTTTATATTGCAAAATTTCATGCTTGAATGAGTGGGGGTTAAGAGTTGCCATTCATTCTAGTCTCATTCTCAACACTTAGCCATTTTTCTTGAGTTGCTCCCATGGTTGCTCTCTAGCTTCATTTTATGTCATGGTTCAAGCTTCAACCCTCACATGAGATGTGAATCATGAAGCTTGAATACAATCTTGTTAGATTTTAACATCCTCTACTTCACCATCCCACACCAAACTAGCAATTTGGTGTGATGTGTTTGCTACACTAAAGGAGTTTAGTGTAGAGTCGGCTTGGGCTAGAGGGACTTCGGGTGAATCGTCTTTAGCGCGAAGATCGCGAAGGAGGGTCATTCAACTCGAAGAGGAGCCTTGTAGAGTCGCATGGACTTCAACCCGGAGCTTTAGAAGAGAAGGACTCGAACTACAAAGGTTGTATGCTCTTTTCTTCTCTTGAGTTAATCACATCACAAAGGAAAACCCTAATAATCTAGTAATGATCTTGTTAGTCTAACTTAGCACATAATAAAAATTAAAATGGGGCATGCTTGATGCCTATGGAACTCCATGGTGGTGCTAAGATATACTTTCATGGTATCAGGCCAAGCTAGAACATTAGGATAACTTGTAGCGACGTTAAAAATCCGGCGTTTTTTGTCGCGCAAAAACTGCCGATAAAAACAGTTTCGAAATTGATGTTTTGAGTTGTTTGCACACCCCGCGGGCTCACGGTTTGAACCGAGAAGCCGCGGGGTGGAGCATGCGCACCCCTGGGACACCTCGAGGGGGCCGAACGACTGGGCCCACTCCCCAAGGCCACTACAACGTGGTTTTGGCCGTGGGGACCCGAAACTGCCCCACCATAGGCAGTTTCGGGTCTGCCTCACCCCCTGGCCACCTCGTAGTGGACTCGGCGGTAGGGTACCCCCTCTAGGCCCCTCATTCGATAGTTTATTTTGGTTCTTCACCCCCGCGAAGATTCGGACGGATTTCGAGTTCGTTTTGACTTCCGGATTGGCTTAAAACGATCGGTTTTGGAACTTTAGCTCACTGGAATTTTCGTGTTTTGAAAAAATTGGTTAAGTTTGCTAATTGCGTGCGGAATTCTAATGTCGTGGTTAATTTAAAAGCTTTGTGATGTGTTTGATACAATTATTAGAATCCAGATTAATTATTTTTATGAAAACTAGTTAGTATGTTGTAAAGCTAGTCGTTTAGTCTCAATTGATCGATTGCCACGAAGTTTTGATTCGGATCAATACTCCGTCGCAATTGCGTATTGTACGCGATCACTAAGCCGGGAATCTTGTTGAATTATCCGGCAACCAATTGAAAAGAGTTTTCAATTTGAGACTAAAATGCAAGTTTTATAAGTTAGGCATGAAATCCGGAATATGAGATATTCCGGGTTTATGATGTCTAAGGATATTGCGGATTCTAATTATTGTGGTTTTCTGTTTCTTTTTCTGCGACCATAAGTGTAATATGTGGGGTATCCCAATCTCGTTACTATATGTCAACGAGTTTTAGGGATACGCATATTTTTTTACGTTGATGATATGTGATATCATATGTTGCTGTTGATATGATTTATTGGATCGCCGTGAAAGAATAGCCGAGGGGTTCTATGTGAGATGAGAGTTTTTATTTTCATTCATGTAAAATATGTATGTAATATTCTTTTATTGGGGCACTTCCAGGTTGAGAATGATGTCACCACTGTTTTATATTGTGTACTTTTCCGCATTAGGATAGACCCAAGGCGGGGAGCACAAGTAACCGAGTTCTAGAGTCCGGTGGAAGACCATCTCAAGGAGTTAAGACCGGGTCTCCTAACTCTAGAATTGGCAAGGTTACTTGCCGCTCTCGTAGGGGTCTAGGGATGTAGTTTTGGCTATTCATCACGACTGTGGAATCCGTGTTTTACATTATTGGATAAATTTAAAACACGGACATCCTACTATATCCAATATATTTCATATGTTGCTTCTGCTGTTTGATTCTGTGATGTTGATCATATAACTGCGTGAGATGAATGTAATATTATATATATGATATATAATAAACGTTGCTTATGTTTTGCACCCGCGCTAGTCCAACCCCGCTCTGTCGGTAGTTAAGTAACCTGACGGTGCATGACGGGGCCCCGTGGCGAATGCGGAAGGCATAAGCGTACGTTCTATTTTCGTTTCATTTTTCCGTAATGTTTAGGAAACATTAATTGATAAGACTTCATTAATGAGATTAATGAAAAGAAAGAAACCAAAAGATGTTGTAGAATCTGTTAGTTATATGTATGCCCTAGAGACCATTACTGTACATACGATGTATATTGTAGTGGATGCTTGGACATATATAGGGAGGACTTTCTTGCTCGACATGATAGTATGCTATCAGGTTGTACTTTATCTTAACATGTACTCTGATTGTCTCTAAGTTACATGTTGATAAAGCCCTTAGGATATGCACTCGACTACTGGGATTATGATGAGATCATACTAGTGGGGCCACGGTAGTCGACGAGTACATCCTATAACTGTTCCTAGTCGAGAGTGTATCGAGACAGGGCATCGATACACCAGAGTAAACTAGCGTATACGCATCTTGACCCATATGATGGGCGATAGATGATCCTATATCCATCGATGTTTGACATCAAGGATGGTGTACGGGTGCTCAATAGAGACTGGGTACACTGGACGGACTCGCCGAGAACTCCTAGATGGTATTATACCTCACGTCAGATGGCAGTTCTCTGGTGACACTGGTACAAAGTAGTCTGTTGACCTGAGATCGTCATAGAGTCTTGTGTGATTCCTACTGTGCTTTGATTTCCATCATACCACGTCCAAGAGGGCGTGCAAAAAGGTGGCTTTTGGGTACAGTCCCGAATCACATGGAAGCAATGAGCGATAGGAGGGGATTCGTCTCTCCCGGTATAGGGAGTTGAAGTTGCGCTGTGTTCGATTGGCTATAACTGGAAATCCCTGGCCAGGATTGCTGAGATTTACTGGTAAGTGTTATCAGTAGTTTCTCGAACTATTATAGACCTCATATCGACACGACTTATCAAGCTACTGGGGTCTGACGTTTACCACCCCTAGGCGAGATATGCGACATATCAGACGAAGAGACTGGACTATACGGGAGTGTTACTGATTGGATTCGCAGGAGAATGTTCAGGCTTGCTTGTTGATCTTCTGATCGCTCAATACCTGGGTGGCTGTTACGTTTAGCTGACCGCTTGCAGCTTGTAGGTGTTTGATATGACCATCGCCTACTGCCGGCGTATTGACGATTCTTTAGAGTCCTACACAGAGGTTTCTTGACTCAAGCAAAACGAAGTAGGAGCACATATATGATATGTGCGGGACCCAGAACAATACGTGTATGTGATACCGTATTAGATTCTCGCGATATGAGATATCTGCCGGGTATATATGATATAGCCGGGTCATCGGATCAAGTGTTGATTCGATGAACTGATACAGATTAAATTAGTCGGTTATTTATGAAATAGCCGGATTATCGGATCAAGTGTTGATTCGATAATTTAATGTCTAATTATATATTTGATATATTAAATTACATTAACTAATATAAGCTCACTAAAAGATTCTTTTTCTCACTCGGGTAATACATTGATATATATGCGATATATGTTAATTGTATTATTTTATTTTGTTACAATAAATATTGTATATGTGATATATAATATTGTAACATGTTAGGGTTATTAATGCAACATGTTTAGTGGAGATTAAACATGGTTAGGGTTTGATTTGGGTTAAGCTTTTCTAGAAGTTTCTAGAAGCTTTGTTTTTTTGTTTTTGCAAAGATATTTTGTAAAGATATTTGTTATGATATTTGTTAACCCAACCCAACCCATGACCATGGTTAAGTCTCTACATGGGTTAAGTTATCATACTGTAACACTTGAGTTTTAGGGTTAGTATTAATTAAGTGTTAATTTGGGGTTTTCGGTAAAAAGTTTACCAAAACGGGATTCTAGTAATTTATCTGGATTTATGGTTATTTTTGTGGAATTTTTTCGCAACCACACACACTTGTGCACGATAACTAGGGTTAAGACTAGGGTTGCCACACATTTGGGCTTGTAGGTTAGCTATGTTTAATTTGACCATGGTGGGTTAGGTCCTTAGTTAAGTTATTAGTGTTGTTTAGAGCTAATTAGCTTAGTTGAAGATGGTTGGCTTTGACCATGGGGTTTTGGAGAGCTTAAGGTTGACTTAGAGTAAGGATGAGGGATGTGATGTGTCATGATGAATTAAGGTTAAGTCTCCTCATTCATTTCACAACTTTTTCACCTCTCTCTCACTCACTCACTCACACTACACATCAGCCAAAATCTGCATCAGATCAGCCCCATTTTTCATCTTTTCAGCCCCAATTCAGCACCACACATCAGCCCCCAGCCTAGCTCTGTTTTCAGCATCTGCAACAGCAGTTTCCAGCCTTCCCAGCCCCTATTTGTTCATCTACATCTGCTACTTCAGCTCCCTCAACCTCAAACTACAAACACACAACACTACCACCTCACTCACACTCAACTTCACCCTTAAAATATCAGAATACAACACAAACTAACAACATCAGCTTCAGCTTCAGCCAACACTTAAACTGCACACCAGCATCAGCAGTTGCAGCACCAGCCTCAGCCCCTATACCATACCACACACCACACCATACCATACCATACACCATACCACACCACACACACAACTCCATACCACACCAGCAACACCACCACAGCAACAGCAACAGCAACAACAAACATTCTGCATCAGCATCAGCATCAGCAGTTGCACTAGCCTTGGACAGCAGCAGCTCTAGTTTAGCACAGCAGCACCTACCCTCTTCTTCTTCTCCTTCTCCTTGGTTGCAAGGTTCTTAGAGGGTATAACTCCTAAACTTTTCCCATATTGTATAGATTAGGAGCTTGATTAGCTAGTTTTTGTGATAAATAGAATTTTATTGCTAGAATAGTGTAGTAATGTTAGATTTAGCCATTTTAGAGTGCTTATATCTTTATGAACCCTTTTTGGTGTTAACTAATCCGTTCAAGCCTAGTTGAGACTCAAAAATTAGATGGTTAGCCTTAACTTGCTAAAGTTTCGATAATCTAGCTTAATTGGTGTCCATATCTCGCTTAATAGTGATTTTGGGTGATTTGTGAGGATTTTGGGCAAAGTGAGAGTTGCGTTAGCTAGGATGACCCTCTTAGGTGCTAGTGTGGCCAGCCAACCAGAGAAATTCCCTAGACTCCATGTACACACCCGATTTACCCGACTTGGCGTATTTTGGCAGTTTTATTGACTTTTTGGCCTCCATAAGATATGCTGTTGACCCGAACCCTTCAGAATAAAATTGGGAAGACCGTAGCATGGTGAGACTGGTAGACACACACACACAAAACATGGGGACCCCTCTCCCTATTCCGGCCGCAGATTTAATACATCTGGCCGCAAATTGCGGCCAGAATGGGGGTGGGGGTGTTGGGTTTTGGTGTGTGGGTTTATTCTGGGTAGCTAGGGTTTTTGGTATTTATAACTTTTCATTTTGGGTCCATAGGCAAAATCTGGAGGTAGTTGTACGTTTTTGATGTTTTAAGTCTTGTGCGACACGCGCGTGATACGTATGGTTCTGTGGCGCGCTGCGCGACACAGCGTGTCAGCTTAGGTTCTGGTGGGTTCGTGCGCGTCGCGTCGTGTCGTATGCACACGCGTTTAGTTTCATGCACGCGTTTTCTTTTATCGATATATCGCGTTTTGCAGGATTTTTCCTTATATGGTGACCCTTGTGAATTCTAGGTTCGCCGGCAGGGACTTCGAGTGCAGCAGAAAAAGGCAAGCAGGTGGTCGGACACACTTAGCACCGGATCACAGGTGAGTACATTTAACATCTACGGGGGACGATCGTTTGGATGGCGTGAGTCGCCCGTTAGATTTAATAAAACTTAAAGTTGGTAATCTTGATAGTACATGTGGCATTAGAATGATGATAATAAAACTAGCATAATATTACCGCAGTCATATCAACATGTCATACCCTTGTACGCAAATCCATTGTAGGACACCTGCACCATTACCAGGTGTATCTGCAGCACGAGCACTATTCATGTGGACACACACACCCTGGTAATTGCCATGTCACAACACTAGATGACTATAAATCTGAACATGTTAATTGCCTAAGAATGAGATATTGAAATAAATGTTTAAAATGAAACCATAAGAGTTACAATACCTGTGCATATGTATTATCATACCATCTGCTCATGCTTAGTGTAAATCATGCATCGCAAATTGATACCATATGCATCCATAATCATAGACATGTGCATTTTTGATGATTTCATGGGATTTATGATATTTCTGGATTGTGGAGGAAAGCCGCAAGATTTCAAAACTGATAACTGTTTAAAAAGATAAAAGGTTGCGGTTTTCTAGTGATGTAAAGTGTCGTCCAACATGAGTTTGCTGTGGTTTTCGAGATCCGTGTCGAGGAGTGGAGGAACCGTCACGGATGCATGGTGGGCCCGGTACGGTACCCCGGGGCAAGAAGATCGCAGGAGATGGCGATGAGCCTGGCTGGGGATGGATTACCTACCGGTGACTTCATTTGGCACGGCGGATATCCAGAGGATACCGACCGTGGCCGCTGGATTGAGACATGGATTTTGATGTGGATCAGCCGGATGGCTGAGACCAGAGATTCTGGACATGGATATATGGGATTTAGACAGTTTTGAGGTGTCGTTGCTGGACACGATTTTTACTGATTTCTTTGATATTATGCTGATGTTTAAAAAGGGAAAGTTTCAAAACAAAGGGAAGAATAATTCTCATACATACTTGTCAGTGCCTTCATGTGACATACATACCGTATTAACTCTATGTGACACATATATGTACTTGCTTGCATACTGTTGATGCATATATACCTGCTAGAACATGTAGCCATACCTGCTTTAGGATGCCAGGACACTTGTGTACATGCATACGATAGCCTTAGTAGATGTTATTTATTACACACGAGCTGGCAACTCACCCCGTTGTGCCACAGCTTTTCTGCAGGTCCATTCCGTCAGCACTGTAGCGGCGGATACTTTTGCTTCTTTTGCACTTTTTGCCTGGACTCGAGGCTTTTGCTCATAGGTGGGTTATTATCAGTTTGTACCACCTTATATATTTGTTGTATCTAGAACACTCCATCTACTGCTACTATCATTTCAGTTGTACCTGTTTTATTTGGATTACTGTATATTGACCTAGAGGTGAGATTGTGAGACTTGGGGATTTACTTGTGATATATCTGGGTCGAACTCACTTGAGTCGACATGCTATTTCTTATGCACTGTTATTCCTATATATATCTGCTTACACCATTGAGGCTGATTTTACTTGTGAGATTCTGCTGGAATTTTGGAAAAAGGGAAAGTTATTTTAAAAAGGCATTTTGATTAGGTAATGAAGTAAATGCTTAAATAATTTGGTTTTCCTTCACTCTAAAGATCTTAATTGGGTTTTGTATTCTGGGCTTCAGCTTGCTTATTTTACGGACGCCTTAAGACGTTTCGTAATCTAAGTGCCGGTCGCGTTCCGTACCTTGCGGGTCGTGACAAAGTTGGTATCAGAGCGATAGGTTTCACCTTTCTAAGTGTAGGATGACCCTTAGTAGATGGAGTAAGTGACTTAAGCAGAGTAGCGTAGCGTACGTATGTCCGCGGCATACTTGCGATGCGATACTCCACCTAGGTGACTTTAGGACATGCTTGCTTGAAAATTCCTTCTTCGATTCCATGTATCCTGTGATTCTCTTGCGCTGTTCTCATTGCCCTGTTTCCTGTACCAGTCTCTATGCCACAGAGGGCTACCAGAGCACAGAGGGCTGCTGCCCGAGACGAGATTCGAGCTGGCTCATCCGAGACTAGGACTGAGCAGGGTGGCATGCCTACGCCACAGGGACAGATCGATCAACCTTCCCCAGGCCGTATGGATAGGCTTGAGACTGGTATGGAGGAGTTGCATCAGATGATGGGGAGTATGCAGGAGCTCCGTCAGATGGTAGGATCCCTAGTTGCAGCCGGTCGTACACCGAGGCCGGAGGAAGCACCTACTACATCCCAGACTACCTTGGTACCTGCTCCTACTACTACCACCGTGACCATCCCGGTTTCACTACAGGAGTTCATGAGGCTGAGACCTCCAGTTTTCACGGGTACCGATGCAGCGGAGGACCCGCAGACTTTCCTTGACAGCTTGGCCAGGATCTGCCGATCGCTGAGATGTTCTGATGATCGCTGGGTAGAGCTTGCGAGTTTCCGACTATAGGGTCTCGCACAGATATGGTGGGAGTCAGTTCTGAGAGGTCGAGCTACAGGTCTATCGCCCATGACCTGGACCGAGTTCACGGCAATTTTCCTTGCCCGTTTCCTTCCGGAGAGCGTTCGCGACGCCAGAGCTCGTAGTTTCGAGGCCTTGGTCAAGACACCTGGGATGACGGTGTCTGAGTATGACGTTCAGTTTACGCAGTTGTCCCGATATGCCCCGTACCTGGTAGATGCTGAAGCAAAAAGGGTGAAGAGGTTCATACAGGGACTGGATGCCCAGCTATATCTTGCCATTGGCGCTCAGCATTTCGATACCTACTCGGCAGCTATGGATACAGCATTGTGGATGGAGACACGTATCTCAGCGACGTCGGCCGTTCCTGGGCCGAAGAGGATTCGTACCGGCACACCAGATCAGAGACAGCATGCCAAGTTCATTCTGAGAGATGGGGCCGGCAGAGGGTTCGGACGAGGTCAGTTGTACGGATCGTATACACAGGGACAGCAGTCGTCACCAGGGTGCTTTAGGTGTGGGAGTCTGCACCATCGTATTAGAGATTGTCCAGTGAGGCGACAGGGTACGGCGACAGTTCCGCATGTGACTCTACCTCCATCACCGCCCCCTCCTCAGAGAGCTCTACTACCTGCCGCAGGCGATGCTCCACACCAGTTAGGCGCACCCAGAGGCCGTGGGCACGGCACACCGACCTAGAGAGGACGAGGAGGCCGAGGCCGAGGTCAGCCCGCTATTGGAGGAGGTCAAGCCCGAGTTTTTGCATTGACACCCCAGCATGCGCAGGCATCCAATGCCGTCGTTATAGGTACCCTGTCAGTATGTTCTATTGATGCACACGTATTGTTCGATCCCGGATCCACCCACTCATACGTTTCCACCCACTTCGTGCCGAGTTTGGGTAGAGAGTCCGGTTTGCTTGACCAGCCGCTGGTTGTGACCACTCCGGTAGGAGAGTCTTTTGTTGCTAGGCACGTGTTCCAATCCTGTACCGTTCATATTGGCGAGCAAGAGCTGCCTGTCGACCTGATCCTTCTAGAGATGTTAGACTTCGACATTCTTTTGGGCATGGATTGGTTAGCCACGTGCTATGCGACGGTGGATTGCCGCGAGAAGACAGTTAGGTTTTGTTTTCCCGACGAGTCGGCTTTTGTTGTGCAGGGGGACCGTGGTGCCGCCCCTCACATTTTGATTTCTTCCCTTCACGCTGGTCAGCTGATGAGGAAGGGATGTCGGGGATTTCTAGCCTGTGTATGTGATACTAGAGCTACGAACGTTCCATTGAACCAGGTTCCGATTGCATGCGAGTTCCCCGATGTTTTCCCTGACGAGCTGCCAGGATTGCCACCTGAGCGCGATGTCGAGTTCTGTATTGATTTAATTCCTGGCTCGGGGCCTATTTCCATACCGCCTTATCGGATGGCCCCGGCGGAGCTTAGAGAGTTGAAGGTTCACCTGCAAGATTTGTTGGATAAGGGACTTATTCGACCCAGTGTTTCTCCGTGGGGTGCTCCGGTCCTGTTTGTCAAGAAGAAGGATGGAAGTTTGCGCTTATGCATCGACTACCGCCAGCTGAACAAGGTGACCGTTCGGAACAGATATCCGTTGCCGCGCATTGATGATTTGTTCGACCAGCTCCAGGGTGCAGGTTATTTTTCAAGGATCGACTTACGATCAGGATACCACCAGCTGCGAGTCCGACAGGAGGATATACCGAAGACAGCCTTCCGTACATGCTATGGCCACTATGAGTTTCTGGTGATGTCGTTCGGACTCACCAACTCCCCCGCAGCATTTATGGATTTGATGAACCGTACCTTCAGGCCGTATCTTGACTTGTTCATCATCGTGTTCATCGACGATATTTTGGTGTACTCCCGGAGCCGAGAGGAGCACGAGCAGCACCTGCGTATTACGTTACAGACTCTGAGGAAGCACCAGCTATTCGCAAAGTTCTCCAAGTGTGCATTCTGGCTGGACAGCGTTGGATTCTTGGGTCACGTGATTACGAGAGATGGAATTTGTGTAGACCCGAAGAAGATTGAGGCCGTCCAGCAGTGGCCCCGATCTACATCGGTTACCGAGATCCGTAGTTTTCTAGGCCTGGCAGGCTACTACAGGCGTTTTGTTCAGGACTTCTCCCGTATAGCTGCACCCTTGACCAGTTTGACCCGGAAGGGAGTTCCTTTCGTTTGGACGGAGGAGTGCGAGCGCAGTTTTCAGCAGCTGCGGACATGTTTGACTACGGCACCGGTATTATCTTTACCTTCGGGATCAGGCGGATTTGTGGTCTACTGTGATGCTTCGCGAGTGGGGTTAGGATGCGTATTGATGCAGCATGGCCGGGTGATCGCTTATGCTTCTCGGCAGTTGAAGAAGCACGAACAGAACTACCCTACTCATGATTTGGAGATGGCTGCAGTGGTCTTTGCACTGAAGATATGGCGACATTACCTATATGGCGAGTCGTGCCAAATATTCACAGACCACAAGAGCTTAAAGTACATATTTCAGCAGCGAGACCTGAACCTCAGACAGCGTCGTTGGATGTAGTTGGTGAAGGACTACGACTGTGAGATCTTATACCACCCGGGCAAGGCGAATGTAGTAGCGGATGCTTTGAGCAGGAGCTCGGGGGTAGTCTATCCTATTTGCGCGCAGTGCAGAGGCAGACGTCAGCGGATTGGCAGATTCTATGCGACAGCCGAGTCGAGTTCGAGTTCACTCCGACAGGAGGACAGCTCGCGCATGTTCGTGCGCGCCCACAGTTGCTTGACCGTATATAGGGTGTTCACTTCATTTGTGAGTGAGAGCTTGTGTTAAAGAAACTTAAAGGTAGATCATCTTAGTTATCGAAGATCGGAAGCAAGTTTGCATCATTCTCTTCGTGGAGCCTCTCTAGAGTCCGGGTAAATGATGATCGCAGCGAAGGGACCTCAACACGGAGCTTATGAAGTGAAGGACCGGACTACAAAGGTTGTAATCCTAAACTCTTAGATGTTAAAGTGTTTAACATACTTTGTTTCGCCTAATCTCTAGTTTAAAGATCTTGGTTAGGGTTGTTCGGCACGTCTAATTTTTGAATCGGGCATGGTTGATGCCTAATAGACCCTTGTGAGAGTGCCTAGTAACCCTACAGTGGTATCAGAGCCAAGCTAGAGCTTTAGGCGAAGTTTAAAGTCCGATCAAACTCCGAATACCCGATAAAACCTAGTTTCTGGAAAAAAATTTAAAATGTTGATTTTTTCGTATTAAAAATGCTCAGAAAAATCAGCAGGTGATTTGATGGATTACTGTGCAAAACGACCCTATAATGCCTTTAATGCGCCGCGGAACCGCGGCAATGACCTGGCTTGCGCGGCGGTTCTGCAGCCAAATAGTAGCATTAGGGTTTCATTTTACACAGTAATATCCGTACAGATTTCCTGATTGTTCTGGGAATTTTTATTCTACTCAAGTGTTGAGTTTTCTGGGATGTATTGGGAACTCGTTGATTCGATCGGAAAGTTTAACTTCGTTTTAGTTTGTCCGGGTAATTTTTAGAACGTGTTAAAAAAGTTCGAACGGATATCAATAACTCACTTTTTCCCCTGCCGGAAAATTTCCAAGTGTTGGATTTTTCCGTAGTTTAAGAACGTTCTAAGTCGTGCAAGTAACGCGATGGACCCTCTAGAAGACAACAAACCTTAACTCGATTATATGACCGTCTGAACCGCCTCTAAACCTTAGGGTTTGTGGCAGTACGGAGTTGCCACATGTGAGGCGTAGGCTTGACCCTTCTACGGCTGGACCATTGGTACTGTGGCATGTGATGGATGTTTATAAACTGATTTTAAGTGTTGAGAACTTTTTGGGAAATCTTGGGTGTTTGTTTATTCGATCGGAAAGTTTAACATTGTCTATTTATCTGGAATGTGATACAATATTTGGAATCCACAAGTAGTTATGAGATAACTAATTTGAATGTTATAAATCTAGCACTTCAGTCTCAGTTGATCGGTTGCTATGGGATTTTGATGCGATCAAAAGTCCGTCGCAATCACGTAGTGTACGTGGATACTCGCCGGGTAAACTTAATAGACAGCCACACCCCATAGCCCCGACCAAGTGACTGTAGGAGAACCCCGTCGCCAAAAGCATCCGTTCGGGTGCTCGCGGCAGCGGTGTTCCGCCTTAGTGCACTTCGTCGACGGCATCGGGGGTGCGGCCGTCTACTAAAGTTTGCGACGAGCATTCGATCAGTTTTTCGGGAATCTTGTTGAATTGCTCGACTAGATATTGAAAAGTTTTTTCGATAAAGAGACTAAAATGCGGAGTTTATAATTGTTAGGCATGCGATATCTAAGGAATTCATTTGGTTAGGCATGCGATGTCTAAGGAGGTTGCGGATTCCAACTGTTGTAGTTTTACACTTTCTTTTCTGTGACCGTAAGTGTAGTATATAGTTGTATCGCCGGTTTTCGTTGCTATACATCAATGACAATCGGTGTATGCATACTTACTTACGTTGATGATATGAGATATTATGTGTTGCTGTGATATGTTATAGTTGGATCGTCATGTTTGAGTAGCCGGGGGTTTTATGTGAGATGAGAGTTTTTTCATTTTCATTCATGTAAAATTCATTGTATGTAATATTCTTTTATTGGGGCACTTCCGGGCTGAGGATGATGTCACCATGGTATATTATTTACTTTTCCGCATCAGGTAGACCCAAGGCAGGGAGCACAAGTAACCGGGTTCTAGGGTCCAGTGGGAGACCATCCTGAGGAGTCGAGACCGGGTCTCCTAACCCGAGAATTGGCAGTGTTACTTGTCGCTCTCATAGGGGTCTAGGGATGTGGATTTGGCTATTCATCGCGACCGTGGAATCCGTGTTTTATACAGGCTCGTATTGAAAACACGGACATCCTAGTATATCCAATATTTCATATATGTTCTTCTGCTGCAATGTTCTGTGATGAGATCATATTACTGCCTGAGACGAATGTTTATATTATATATATTATATATTGTTGATTTCATTTCATATCTGATGCTTGTAAAGCATAATAAAATGGGACTTCATTAATGAGATTAATGAAATAAAAGAAACCTAAAGATGTTGTAGAAAATTGTTTAAAAACGGGTAGCTCTAGTTTTTGCTTTGCATAGCGGTGTTCCTTGTAGAACATCCAGCACCTTATTCGATAAGGAAAGAGCTGAGATCCCTTCACCGGAAGTAACCTCTTTAGCGGAGCTAGCAGATGCTGCATACTCGGTTTGTCTTTTGATTGCTTCTATAGTTTTTGCTTTGCATAGTGATATTTGTGAAATATCCTGCACCTTATTCGATAAGGAAAGAGCCGACGATCCCTTCACCGGGAGTGACCTCTTTAGCAAAACTAGAAAAGGCCTCACTCTATTTAAAATCACTCGATTCTACAACGATATCAAGTTCATTAAGCAAAAGGTTTTCTTAAAAACCTGTCGTAGCCCTCCGTCATTTCAGATAAGTACTACTTAGTATTCGTGCTGCGGTAGTTTGGCATTCGTCAAGGCGTAGTGTACGGTAGCTAACTAGTGCTTATCTGCTTGCATACGATACGATTGGATTAGGGTATTCGTACGGCGTTGTTTGGCATGCGTCAAGGGTCGTGAGGGTGGGTATAATTCAATCAAGAAATGTACGGGTTGAACTTGACTAGCGGACTATAGGTTGTTTGGCACGCGTCAAGGTCATAGCACGCTAAGGGTAAAATATTATTAGGAATTTCAAGTGTTGAAATTTGAAATGAGATTGCATACCTTCTATGAGATAGTTGGATCCCGATACCCGCTGCGAGTAAGAGTTACTCCTGGGACAGTTTTACACATTACAATTAGCCGATCAAGTAGGTGTCTAAAAAGGTGTCAACGGGGTTACGCCCCTGGGAAACCGAGGTTTACTTTAATTAGGTCCGTGCAAAAGCACGGGGAACCTCCCTCAAAGTACCGGCACTGGCCTGGTTGAAAGATTGGCGAACTTGTAGAGTGCAATTAATCCCGGCTAGTCTTTCCTTTTTTGAAGGAAGATTTGACTAAAACAGTGGGAGACATCCTGATTAGATATATTGATAACCAATCTAATCTTGCAAGTGTTAGTTATATGTATGCCCTAGAGGCCATTACTGTACATAGGATGCATATTGTAGTGGATGCTGGGACATATATAGGGAGGACTTTCTTGCTCGACATGATAGTATGCTATCTGGTTGCTCTTTACCTTAACGTGTATACTGATTGTCTCTCTGTTACATGTTGGTAAAGCCCTTAGGATGTGTACTTAACTACCTGGACTATGATGCGGATCATACTAGTGGAGACATGGTAGTCCATAAGTACATCCTTCAAAGTCCCTAGTCGAGGGTATATCGAGACGGGGCATCGATATACCAGAGTAGACTAGCGTATACCTTCTCGACCCATACAGATGGGCGATGGATGATCCCATATCCATTGGTGTTTGACATCAGAGATGATATACGGGTGCTCAGTGGAGACTGGGTACACTGGACGGACTCGCCGAGAACTCCCAGATGGTATTATACCTTACGTCAGATGGCAGTTCTCAGGTGACACTGGTACAGAGTAGTCTGTTGACCCGAGATCGTCATAGAGTCTTGTGTGGTTCATACTGTGCTTTGATTTCCATCTTACCACGTCCAAGAGGGCGTGCAAAACGGTGGTTTTTGGGTACAGTCCCGAGTCACATGGAGGCAATGAGCGATAGGAGGGGATTCGTCTCTCCCGGTATAGGGGGTTGATATTGCGCTGTGTTCGATTGGCTATAACCGGAAATCCCTGGCCAGGGTTGCTGAGATTTACTGGTAAGTGTTACCAGTAGTTTTTCGAACTATTATAGAACTCACATCGACACGACTTATCGAGCTATTGGGGTCTGACGTTTACCACCCCTAGGCGAGATATGCAACATATCAGACGATCAGACCGGACTGTACGGTAAGTGTTACTGGTTGGATTCACAGGAGTGTGAGCGGGCTTGCTCGTCGATCTTCTGATCGCTCAATACCCGGGTGGCCGTTACGTTTAGCAGAACGCTTGCGGCTTGTGGGTGTTTGATATGATCAACACCTGCTGCCGGCGTATTGACGAGTCTTTAGAGTCCTACACAGAGGTTTCCTGGCTCAAGCGAAACGAAATAGGAGCGCATATGAGATATGTGCGGGACCGAGAATAATGCGTGTATGTGATACCGTATTCTATTCTCGCGATGAATGCATCGAATGGTTATATGCGATATAACCTAGTTATCGAATCAAGTATTGATTCGATAAGCCGATACATAGGATACTAGTCGGTTATATGCGATATGACCGGATCGTTAAATCAAGTGTTGATTTAATGTATAATTATATATTTGATATATTACTTTGCATTAACTAGTATCGGTTCACTTTAAATGGATTTTCTCACTTGGATTGTGCACATTGTATATGTGATATACTTTTGTACACAAGTTTGTATCATGTTTGATGATGCATGCTAACTTGGGTTTGTGTAAAGATTAAACCATGGTTGTGTAATGGTTAGGGTTTTTATTTTCTTATTCATTTATTTATTTATTTATTCATTTTGGAAAATGAAAAGCATAAAGAGAAAATGGTTGCTAACTTTGTTTGTATTATGAAGCTTCATGAAGCTTTGACTTAGTGACCATTTTGTCTCATGCTTAACCCAAACCATTCCACTTAACCCTAGTCTATTCTCTACACTTTACCATGGTTGCATTATGATAAGTATTGATTTATTTTCCTTTTTGAATAATACTCATCATAATATTCATCTTCTTCTTCTTCTTCTTCACTTGAAGAAAGCTTGCTTCAACAATGGCAACTTGAGCAAATGAGTGAGAAATCCAATTCTAAAGTGAACCCACTTCCTATTTCTTCATCCTCTACCTCTTGCCAAGTAGTAGAGTGTGTTTTCTTCACAAGTTTCATGACTTGGTGAAGTTGGAGCTTGATCTAGCGATGCCTCGACGTAGATCATCTTCGGCATCGTCGTCGATGACCTAGCCCGCTTTTTCTCCGATGAAGCCGACGCTAGAGCCCAAGATCCGTTTTGTACAGAGAGGAGACATCATCGCGGAGCCATGGAGGTGGATAACCGGATCTACAAAGGTTGTATTTCCGTTTACCATTTAGTTAAGTTGTTAACTAGTTTCTTTTTCGCCTAAACTTCTAGCCAACGATCCGTATTAGGGTTTCTCGGCACCGTAATTTTAGAAATTGGCATGGTTGATGCCTTGTGAGACCTCTTGAGAGTGTCTAGGAACCCTACAGCAAGAGCATACGCTGAGTGTTTTCTTCTCTCTCTCTCCTGGTTACGACTATGTCACGCCTTAATCAAGATAATAATACGGATGTATTGACCGAACCCACTTGTTATACTGCGCTAGGGAACATTCCCGCTCTAACTTATAATTGTTATAAGACAGAGCAGGAAATAGGGGATTACCAGAATTCCCGTGCCGCCCAAACGAAGAAAGTGCATGTTGATGCATCTTCTTCGGGTGTGTTCATTACACATAACTGTTTCTCAATATCCTTTATGTCCTGGGTATTTGATACCGGATCAGGATCCCACATATGCAATTTGTTACATGGGCTACAGATAGGTAGAGAACTGAAAACGGGTGATAAGTTTCATGAGATAGAAATGGTGCAAGTGTTGCAGCCAAGTCTGTTGGTAGTTATCACCCTGTATTACCAGAATACATTGATTCTGAACGAATGTTATTAGATACCGAACCTGATATACAACATCATATCAGTCTCTTTATTAGTAAAGAAGGATATAATTTTGTATTGTTGGATAATGTTTTGAACATTTCCTATATCAAGAGTTGATCGGTTCAGGCACGTTATCTAAAAGCATAGACGTTCTAAATCAAACTACAGTTCTTAACGTACAGAACACACACAAGAGGAAGAGTTCAGAAATGAACGAATCCTTCTTGAGGCATTGTAGACTAGGTCATATCAATGCGACCCGACTAGCTGAAGTTACATATAGATGCATATTTAAAATAGTTTGAATTTACATCTTGTGAAACTTTTCGGTCATGTCACAGAGATAAGATGACCACAGCTCCGTTTATTGTAAACAGAGAAAGAGTTAGTGAACTCTTGGGATTGATACATGCTGATGTATGAAGGTCCCCTGTCTACACATGCCAGGACCGGTTCTTTGTACTTCATTACATTCACTGATGATCTCTCAAGATTCAGACATATGTTCCTGTTGAAACACAAGTCCGAAACTTTTGAGATAATCACAGAATATAAGTTAGAAGTAGAGAACCAAAAACGAGGTATAAGTATTATGTCCTTTGATGAGATCAAGGAGGAGAATACTTGAGCACGGGATTCCTGGACTATTCTAAAGGAGAATGAGATTCTCTCTCAGCATTACTCCTCCGTATACACCGCAGCACGTCGGTGTATCGGGGCGGAGCAATCGCACCCTATGTGATATGGTGTGCTCTATGATGAGTACTACTAAGTTGCCTATTTTCTTTTGGGGTTATGCACTTGAGAAGTTGCACACCTATTGAATAGGGTTCCAATCAAATCAATTGCCTACCACTTCATATGTGATATGGAATGGGAAGAGCCCATATCTTAAGTAAGTTAAGATTTGGGGTTGTCCGGCCTATGCGTAAAAGCAAAATCCGGACAAGCTCGAGACAAAGTCAGTTCTGTGGAAGTTTGTTGGATATCCCAAGCATTCGCAAGGGAATATCTTCTACCAAACCGAGGATCAAAAGATGTTTTGTTTCTCAGTATGCCACCTTTGTGAAAGGGAATTTCTTATGAAGAAATTATTGGTCATGAGTTAGAACTGGAAAGAGCTCCAGCTATACAAACTGCAGCTGATGATTTGGTAGAACCAAAGGATTCAATAGTTTCCAACGAACCTCAGCCTCTCCGCCGATCTAGTAGGGTTCCTCACCCAATACTTTGGTTTTCTCTATAACAGTGGGAGTGAGGATTTTATCATGAGATGATGACCCAACTAGTTTCGAACTGGCCATCAGGAGTGGGGACTCTGTGAGAATGGCTGGATGCTTATCGATCTGAGATGGAATCCTTATACACCAACAAAGTATGGACTTTGGTTGCTTTATCTGAAGGGTTAAATCCCCATCAGGAGCAAGTATATCTTGAGAAGATTACTTGGTGTACATAGAAAAGTTGAGACTTTCAAAGCTATGCTTAAGTCCATCCAGATCCTACTTGCCACGGCTACATACCATGACTACGATATCTGGAGGTTGGGTGTCATAACTGCTTTTCTAAATGATGATTTGGAACAGAGCGTCTATAAGTACACAGCCAGAAGGCTTCGTAGACAGTGGGAGCAGCGGAAACGTGAGCAAGATGTTTTATGTGATAAATCAGGCATCGCGGAGTTGGAACGTCTGTTTTGATGTGGTAGTCAAAGAGTTTGACTCCATCAAAATGGTAGATGAACCAAGTATATACAAAAAGGTAGTAGAGAGTATGGTGGTAATCCTCGTAGAGTACGTGGATGACATACTCTTGATAGAGAAGGAGTTTCCTATGCTACGCTCGGTCAATCTCCTCTTATCACAAAGATTCTCCATATAGGATCAAGGTGATACCTCCTAAATCCTGGGTTATGGATCTATGGGATAGATCTAATTGGATGTTAGGAATCTCACTAGTTGTAGTGAGATGGTATCAATCGATCCTGGGGAGAATCACTAGAAAGGTTCCAGGGTGATAAGGACAACTGAATGTCAGTCGCAGGCATTGTCTTTACCCTCAGTGGAGGGACGGTATGTTAGAAGAGTTCCAAGCTAGATACCGTGACATACTAGACGATTAAAGGCAAGGTACATCGTTACCAAGGATGCTACCAAAGAGGCAGTCTGGATATAGATAAAAGTTCATGAGATGAACTTCGTTCCAACCATTGTGTGACAATGGAGTTATGGCTTTGGCCTAGAAACCCCCATCCCATCAGAAATCCAGATATAATTCCTAGGCAGTATCACCTGATCATGGAGATGGTTGATCTTCAGGGAGATCGAGGTTAGGAGAGTAGACACAGAGGACAACAGCGCGGATCCACTCACAAAGGCCTTTTTTCCCAGTAGAGACTTTTATGGGATGGTTGAGTATGAGATACTTCAACCACAGGTAATTGTTGGATATGTGATACCACAACAGATGGCCCTAGTGCAAGTGGGAGATTGTTAGTTATATGTATGCCCTAGAGGCCATTACTGTACATACGATGTATATTGTAGTGGATGCTTGGATATATATAGGGAGGACTTTCTTGCTCGACATGATAGTATGCTATCTGGTTGTACTTTATCTTAACATATACTCTGATTGTCTCTAAGTTACATGTTGATAAAGCCCTTAGGATATGTACTCGACTACTGGGATTATGATGAGATCATACTAGTGGGGCCACGGTAGTCGACGAGTACATCCTATAACTATTCCTAGTCGAGGGTGTATCGAGACAGGGCATCGATACACCAGAGTAGACTAGCGTATACGCATCTTGACCCATATGATGGGCGATTGATGATCCCATATCCATCGGTGTTTGACATCAAGGATGGTGTATGGGTGCTCAGTAGAGACTGGGTACACTGGAAGGACTCGCCGAGAACTCCCAGATGACATTATATCTCACGTCAGATGGCAGTTCTATGGTGACACTGGTACAGAGTAGTCTGTTGACCCGAGATCATCATAGAGTCTTGTGTCATTCCCACTGTGCTTTGATTTCCATCATACCATGTCCAAGAGGGCGTGCAAAAAGGTGGCTTTTGGGTACAGTCTCGAATCACATGGAGGCAATGAGCGATAGGAGGGGATTCGTCTCTCCCGGTATAGGGAGTTGATGTTGCGCTGTGTTCGATTGGCTATAACCGGAAATCCCTGGCCAGGGTTGCTGAGATTTACTGGTAAGTTTTATCAGTAGTTTCTCGAACTGTTATAGACCTCATATCGACACGACTTATCAAGCTACTGGGGTCTGACGTTTACCACCCCTAGGCGAGATATGCGACATATCAGACGACGAGACTGGACTGTACGGTAAGTGTTGCTGGATGGATTCACAGGAGTGTGAGCGGGCTTGCTCATTGATCTTCTGATCGCTCAATACCTGGGTGGCTGTTACGTTTAGCTGACCGCTTGCAGCTTGTGGGTGTTTGATATGATCATCGCCTACTGCCGGCGTATTGACGATTCTTTAGAGTCCTACACAGAGGTTTCTTGACTCAGGCAAAACGGAGTAGGAGCACATATATGATATGTGCGGGACCCGAAACAATACGTGTATGTGATACCGTATTAGATTCTCGCGATATGAGATATCGGCCGGGTATATATGATATAGCCGGGTCATCGGATCAAGTGTTGATTCGATGAACTGATACAGATTATATTAGTCGGTTATTTGTGAAATAGCCGGATTATCGGATCACGTGTTGATTCGATAATTTAATGTATAATTATATATTTGATATATTAAATTACATTAACTAATATAAGCTCACTAAAAGATTCTTTTTCTCACTTGGGTAATACATTGATATATATACGATATATGTTAATTGTATTATTTTATTTTGTTACAATAAATATTGTATATGTGATATATAATATTATAACATGTTAGGGTTATTAATGCAACATGTTTAGTGGAGATTAAATATGGTTAGGGTTTGATTTGGGTTAAGCTTTTCTAGAAGTTTCTAGAAGCTTTGCTTTTTTGTTTTTGCAAAGATATTTTGTAAAGATTTTTGTTAACCCAACCCAACCCATGACCATGGTTAAGTCTCTACATGGGTTAAGTTATCATACTTAACCCATGGTTGCATTTCTAACCTCAACACACTTTCATTATTCATCACAAAAGAAATGGTTCTTCTTCTTCCTTCTCTTTTTCAATGGAAAAGCTTTCTAGCTTTTTCATTAGTGATGATTTTGAGTGAGATTAAGAAAATAGATGAGAGCTAAAATCCTACTTCATCATCCTAATCTATCCTAGCCATTTAGATTATGGTGTTCACTTCATTTGTGAGTGAGAGCTTGTGTTAAAGAAACTTCAAGATAGATCATCTTAGTTATCGAAGATCGAAAGCAAGTTTGCATCATTCTCTTCGTGGAGCCTCTCTAGAGTCCGGGTAAATGATGATCGCAGCGAAGGGGCCTCAACAAGGAGCTTATGAAGTGAAGGACCGGACTACAAAGGTTGTAATCCCAAACTCTTAGATGTTAAAGTGTTTAACATGCTTTGTTTCGCCTAATCTCTAGTTTAAAGATCTTGGTTAGGGTTGTTCGGCACGTCTAATTTTTGAATCGGGCATGGTTGATGCCTAATAGACCCTTGTGAGAGTGCCTAGTAACCCTACAGAATCAAACTTTTAAAAAGAGGTAGCTCTAGTTTTTGCTTTGCATAGTGGTATTCCTTAATGAATATCCAGCACCTCATTCGATAAGGAAAGAGCCGAGATCCCTTCACCGGGAGTGACCTCTTTAGCGAAACTAGCAAATGCTACAACCCATTCGGTTTTTTCTTTTGACTGCTTCTCTAGTTCTTGCTTTGCATAGTGGTATTCAGGAATATCCAGCACCTCATTCGATGAGGAAAGAGTCGAGATCCCTTCACCGGGAGTGACCTCTTTAGCGAAGCTAGAAAAGCCTAAAAAACACTCCTTTCCAAAATCACTAGATTCTACAACGATATTAAATTCATTACGCTCATGGTTTTCTTAAAAACCTGCGTAGCCCTCCGTCATTTCAGTTAAGTGCTATTTTAGTATTCGTGCTACGGTAGTTTGGCCTCCGTCAAGGCGTAGTGTACGGTAGCTGATTAATACTTATATGTAGCATGAGATGCGATTGGATTAGGGTAGTCATACGGCGTTGTTTGGCCTCCGTCAATGGTCGTGCGGGTGGGTCTAATTCAATCAAGAAATGAACGGGTTGAACTTGACTAGCGGCCTATGGGTAGTTTGGCCTCCGTCAAGGTCATAGGATGCTAGGAGTAAAAACTATTATCGGGAATTTCAAGTGTTGAAATTTGCAATGAGATTGCATATCTTCTATGTGATAGTTGGATCCCGATACCCACTGCGAGTAAGAGTTACTCCTGAGAGAGTTTTGCTCTTTACAATTAGCTAATCCATTAGGTGTCTAGAATGGTGTCAACGGGGTTATGCCTCTAGGGAACCGAGGTTTATTTTAATTGGGTCCATGAAAAAGCACGGGGAACCTCCCTCAAAGTACCGACACTGGCCTGGTCGAAAGATTGGCGAACTTGTAGGGTGTAATTAATCCCGGCTAATCTTACCTTTTAGGGTTTGAAGGAAGATTTGATAAAAACAGTGGGAGCCATCCTGATTAGATAAAAATAACCAATCTAAATCTTGCAAAGAGCGCACGCAAAGTGATTATCCTTCTCTCTCTCCTGGTAGCGACCAATGACATGCCTTAATCAAGATAATAATATGGATGTATTGACCGAACCTACTTATTATACTGGGCTAGGTTCCGCTCTATCTTATGATTGTTATAAGTCTGAGCAAGGAATAGGGGAATATTCGGATTCCCATGCCACCCAAACGAAGAAAAAGCATGTCGATGCATTGTCTTCGGGTGTGTTCGTTACCAAGAACTGTTTCTCAGTTTACCTCTACGTCCTGGGTATTAGATACCGGATCAGGATCCCACACATGTAATTTGTTACATGGGCTATAGACAGGTGGAGAACTGGGAAAGGGTGATATATCTCTAGTAGTAGAGATGGTGCAATTATTGCAGCCAAAGCAGTTGGCAAATATCACCTAGTGTTACCAACCAGTAATACATTGATTCTTAGTGACTGTTATTTCGTACGAACAAATGTTGTGAATATTTTCCTACATCAAGTATTGACTGGGTAAGATATGTTGTATAACGGTGTACACGTTCTGAATCAAACTACAGTTCTAACGTACACACACAAGAGGAACAGTTCAGAAATGAACGAAGTCTTCTTGTGGCATTATAGACTGGGTCATATCGATGAAACAAGACTAGCTAAAGTTCCATAAGGATGCATATTTGAATCCGTTCAAATTTACATCTTATAAAACTTGCCAGTCATGTCTCAAAGACTAGGTGACCAAATCACCGTTTACTGGAAACGGAGAAAGAGCTACTGAACTCCTAAACAGATACATTATGAAGTATGCGGTCTTATGTGTCACGACCCAAGTTTGGATGTGACCGGCACTTAGATTGTATCATATCTAAAGATATGCACACAGTCCAAGTAAGCCAAAAACCAAGATCAAATCCTTTTTGCGGAATTCTTTATATAGAGAAATTTAGTTTTTAAGTAAAAATCGCATGTTGTGAAAGTTAAAATATTAAACAAGTGTAAGGTGTTAAATGTGGTTGCATCCCTAGTTGGGAGCAACAATATCAATGGCGGAAAATAAAATCTCTGTATATAGGACATCAACACGAATCTCAGACATAAAGAAAAGAAATCACAATTTATAAAACTAAACGATCTCAACTGTCAATAATATACATATCATCTCTCACTCTAAGTCAAAATACAGGTCTGATGGAGATTTTCTAGATACAAAATACAATACCCAAAAGAGAAGGTTACTACATATGTAACCCACCTAACAAAAGATATGATAAAGTTGCAAACGTAAATCTGCACCGCAGCAAACCGTCCACTCTACCCCTGCAAGGAACTGTGGCACAACAGGGGTGAGTTGTCAACTCAGTGAAAATAACTAACATATAACGATTAATAATGTAAATATGACGATCATACTAACTGAAATGTGAACAAGTATAATGTATGATTATATGTGAAAATCAACAACATATAATACAAATCTCATAGTCCAACTGAAATCTCATCATTTATTCCCAATAAATTCATTTCCCCGTGTCCATCATCGACACAAAACTTCCATTTCTCACATGCATCATTCCTTGAATGATCCTGAAATCAACAATACCGGTCGTTATCATCTAGATATACGCCGTATTTTAACCACTATCTCCGGTATCGAGTAACCTCGCTAGGCTCCCCCGCCTCAATGCGGCTATCCTGCCCCTCGGTCTCGACCGGGTCCACCATGTATCCAACTGTATATCTCCCCCCACTCAGTATGGATAACGTAAAATCCGCGACCGTATATCTCCCCCACTCGGTCCGGAATAAAACCAAAACAGAAAACATCTCATGGTGGACATGACACATCAATCATGAAAAGTCACTGGATTTATATCATAGTATTCAAAACTCAAAATCATAAATCCTCAATAATATATTTACTTCTTATATCAACATGAAATACTCGGATAATAAAACATGATATAAATGATGAATTTTTGCAACTATTATTGGTGTGTAAGATACAAGATGTGCATGTGGCATGACTCGTCGATACTTGTGAAGTGTTCTAGCAACTAAGCAATTATATATGTGAATGATGAATGCATATTATCAATTTGGCATAACAATATAAAACATTTAAGTTAAATAAAACTACAGGCGTAACACGCCATCTTTACAAAATTCCCCGGTAGATGTTTAGTCTACTCACCGGAAACGTCGAATCTATTCAGGAATTGCCAATCCTTTCCCTTTCCTCGCTGCCTCCGAAATTCCCGTATTCGAATCTAATATCACAATTTAACGTATATAAGAAAACGGCTATTCCGACATGACGGAAATGAAAAACACCCATTCCCACGTACTAGTTATATTATATAAGACTATATCGAGTTATTACACACTTAACCTTACTGGATTTTAACCCTAACCTGTATCGCTACAGAATTTAAATCGCGACGCATTTTAACCGTGTCGTATTTGGTGTTTTAAGATATCCTTTCCGATATACGTTTCCAGATTCTATCTGCAGTGAAACTAATTTAATTAAACAACACCAAAATGGCCGAACTTATACACTGGAACCTACCTAACAAGACAAACCCACCTAGCTCCCTATATGGCCGGCGATGCCGGAATTTCCTTCATGGCCGCCGGCCAAAAACCGGCCCCCTGGGTTCGTGATCCTATGAGTTGCTCTAGGTGTTTCCTACATCATTTTAACACTGTTTTGTTAAGTTAATTATCTTCTAAATAAAAGCAGATTTCAACAGAGCTTAATATTAACCAAAATACGATATTATGTAACTTGGTTCAATTCATATTAACTAAGCTACAGAACTTAATCTCCTACTGTGTTTAAGAAGTTTTACCCTCCAAATAGTTGTTGGAATAACCCCTCCAAGATGCTAAGCCCCTCCTAGTTTGATGGTGAACAAATCCTAGAACATAGCTTCATTCTTCTTCTTCTTCCTCTTGTTCTTTCTTATTTTCCTTAGTTTTTCTTTTCTTTTCTTAAAATTTTAAGTTTTAATCTTTTTCTACAGAACTGAATATGTGATATATATGAGAGAAGGAAGGGATAAGATGAAGGAGGAGATGTCAAGGGTTAAAGGGTGCTCATTTCATCCAAGGAGGAGGTGTGAGATGAGTGTGTGCATGCAAGCATGAGGTGTACTAGCCTTATCTTCATAATATGATTTAATTTGAAATAAATTTCTAAACTAAAATGATTTTCCATCCCATTTTCATTTACACCCTTAACAATTTTCTATTTGCACAATAATCCTACACTTTACCTAAAAAACCCTCACAACTTAGTTTATTATAAAACACCCATTTTATTAAAATGAAGCTAAAATAGTCACTAAAACCCTTATAACTTAGTTATGTTGCATACTAAAATTTTTAATTAAATTGTTTTACATAGAACTTATAAAACTTTACTTATTTGTTTTTAACAACTTTGCGATATATCATATTATTATTAAATTAATTAATTTTATTTATTTCTCAATTTTCGAAATGCTACAATATTCCCCCCTTTAGAAAATTCGGTCCCCGAATTTAAAATAATTACTAGACATACCTTCGAAAAGATATGGAAATTTCTTTCGCATTGCATCCTCGGTCTCCCAAGTAATCTCCTTGTGATTCTTTCCTTACCAAAGAACCTTTACAGACGGAAGTGCCCTCGATCGTAGTTTCTTTGCCTGCCTGTCAAGAATAGCGACTGGCTGCACTGTGTAGGATAAATCCGGCTCAAGCTGTAAGGTCTGATGCTGGATCGCGTGAGATGGATCGTGAATATACCTGCGAAGCATCGAAACGTGGAACACCGGATGCACGTCGGGAAAACTCGGTGGAAGTGCTAAGCGATAAGCTACAACACCCACCCTCTCCAGAATCTCGTAAGGTCTAACATATCTGGGGCTGAGCTTCCCTTTCTTTCCGAAACGCATCACACCTTTCATTGGAGATACCTGAAGGAACACATGATCTCCCACTCCAAACTCGAGTCTACGACGTCGTCGATCTGCATACGATTTCTATCTGCATTGGGCCGACTTCATTCTATCCCGTATCAACTGAATCTTCTCTGTAGTCTCATGTACTATCTGCGGTCCTAATATACAACTCTCGCTCAGTTCCGTCCAGCAAACGGGTGATCGACATTTCCTCCCATACAAAGCTTCAAAGGGTGCCATCTGGATCGTCTCCTGAAAACTGTTGTTGTACGAGAATTCTACCAAAGGTAGGTGACGATCCCAACTACCACCGAAATCAAGGCTACAAGCCCGAAGCATATCCTCTAATATCTGAATGGTCCGCTCCGACTGACCATCTGTCTGTGGGTGGAAAGCTGTGCTAAAACTCAGTCGTGTACCAAGAGCGTCTTGAAGTTTCTGCCATAGCCCGCTAGTAAACTGGGTACCCCGATCTGATACTATGCATGTCGGAACTCCATGTAGACGTACAATCTCATCGATATAAACCTGTGCATACTGTGCAAAACCATACGTCGTCTTCACTGGGAGAAAATGAGCTACCTTTGTCAACCTATCAACAATCACCCAAATGGAATCATACCCTCTGCTAGTCCTGGGTAGACCCACCACGAAATCCATAGAAATCTGTTCCCATTTCCACTCTGGAATGGGTAATGGCTGCAACTCTCCGGCTGGCCTCTGGTGTTATGCTTTGACTTGCTGACAAGTCAAGTATCTCGAAACATATTCCGCAACATCCCTCTTCATTCCTTCCCACCAGTAAACATTCTTCAGATCATGATACATCTTGGTGGAACCAGGATGAATACTGTAAGCTAATCTGTGAGCCTCCTCTAAAATCGCACGCCTCAATCCGTCAGAATCTGGCACACAGAGACGAGTCCTAAAACGTAATACTCCATGATCATCAATCACAAACTCCGTCTCCCTGCCCTGCCTAACCTGATCCATAATCTCCATCATACGAGTATCTGTGGGCTGCGCCTCTCGAATGCGATCCAATAACTGAGGTCTGGTGTGAACATGTGCTAGTTGGCCTCCTGCCGATATGAACTCAAATTGTATACGACTATCACATAAGATCTGCCAGTCTGTAGAAGACTGTCTCTTCAAAATGCGCAAATGAGATAAGCTACCTCCAGGTCTCCCACTCAGAGTATCTGCTACAACATTCGCCTTGCCTGGATGATACAAGATCTCACAATCGTAATCTTTCACCGGTTCCATCCATCTACGCTGCCTTAGGTTCAGATCTCTCTGCTGAAAAATATACTTTAAGCTCTTATGATCTGTGAAGATTTGACATGACTCTCCATACAAGTAATGTCTCCAAATCTTCAATGCGAATACCACAGCAGCCATCTCTAGATCATGAGTGGGGTAGTTTTGTTCGTGCCTCTTCAACTGTCGAGAAGCATAAGCTACAACCCTGCCGTGCTGCATCAACACACAGCCTAAACCTACTCTAGAAGCATCACAATACACAACAAAACCTCCTGACCCGGAAGGTAAAGATAATACAGGTGCAGTCGTCAAGCGCGTCTTCAACTGCTGGAAACTCTGTTCGCATGCATCTGTCCACTAAAATGGAACCTCCTTCCTAGTCAATCCGGTCAAAGGTGCAGCGATCCGTGAAAAATCCTGCACGAAGCGTCGGTAATAACCTGCCAGACCTAAGAAACTCCGAACCTCTGTAACTGACACCGGTCTGGGCCAGTGCTGTACCGTCTCAATCTTCTTTGGGTCCACACATATACCCTCTCTCGTAACTATGTGACCCAAGAACTCCACACTATCGAGCCAAAACGCACACTTAGAGAATTTTGCAAACAATTGATGCTCCTTCAAGGTCTGCAACGTAATACGCAAATGCTGCTAGTGCTCCGTCCGACTCCGAGAATAAAAAGAATGCCATCTATGAACACTATAATAAACCGATCAATGAATGGTCTAAAGATACGGTTCGTCATATCCATAAAAGCTGCTGGAGCGTTGGTGAGTCCGAACGACATCACCAGAAATTCATAGTGCCCATATCTCGTACGAAACGCCGTCTTCGGAATATCGTCCTTCCAAACCCTCAACTGATGATACCCCGACCTCAAATCTATCTTCGAGAAGTAACCAGCTCCCTACAACTGATCGAACAAGTCATCTATACGTGGTAGTGGATACCTGTTTCGCACAGTGACGCGATTCAGCTGTCGGTAGTCGATGCATAGTCTCATACTACCGTCCTTCTTCTTTACAAATAAGACAGGAGCTCCCGCAGTGATACACTGGGACGAACAAGCCCTCTATCTAACAACTCTTGCAACTGGCTTTTGAGTTCCTTCAATTCCGTCGGTGTCATTCGATAGGGTGGTATAGAAATAGGCCCCGCACCCGGAATCAAGTTGATGCAAAATTCAATGTCACGATCGGGTGGCAATCCTGATAACTCAGCAGGAAATACCTCCGAAAATTCTCGTGCTATCGGAACCTGGTCTAATGGAATCTCAGCGACCCCTAAGTACTGAACGAATGCCAAGAACCCATGACAACCCTTCTTCAAGAGTCGTCCCGCACAAAGAGCAGAAATCATGTTGGCAGGAGTTATTTTACAATCCCCCTGCACAACAAACACCGCCTCACCTGGAAAACAAAATCTAACCGCCTTTCCCCAACAATCTACATATGCATGACAGGCGACTAACAATCCATACCAAGAAGTATGTCAAAATCTAACATATCCAGGAGAATCAGATCAACTAGCGAATCTCTATCACCAATACGCACAGAACACGATCTGAATACGTGCCGAGCTATAACAGAATCTCCCACCGGGGTAATCACCGCTAATGGTAACTCTAATAACGACGACTCTTTCCCCAAAGAAAGTGCAAATCGTGAAGATACATAAGAATGTGTAGAACCGGGATCAAATAAAACATATGCCTCTAACGAGCATACTGTAAGAGTACCTGTCACGACTGCATTTGATGCCTGGGCATCCGGTGGAGTCAGCGCAAATACTCGTGCCTGGCCCCTGCCCG
Source organism: Agapanthus africanus (assembly GCA_030015575.1). NCBI lineage: Eukaryota > Viridiplantae > Streptophyta > Magnoliopsida > Asparagales > Amaryllidaceae > Agapanthus > Agapanthus africanus. Next base: position 281,441,810 of record CM057347.1, on the reverse strand, counting down.
CATCCTGTCGTCCTCTACCTCTATCTCCCCGACCTCTCTAAGAACGTCCCACAAAGCCTCGACCTCATGGTGCAACTGCCTGGCGTGTAGCGCCAACTGTGGGAGGAAGTAAAGCCATCGGCGTAGAAGATGGAAGGGGTAAAGCAGCCTGGGGAGCGACGGTCCCTCCCTGGGATCTACAATCCCGTGCAAAGTGTCCGGGAAGTCCACAACTAAAACATGCAGATGGGGTTCTCTGATCATCGGGATAAGAACTGAACATCTGGCCCTGGGTCCAACCTCGTCCGACACTGCGGCCTGGAGTATATCTGCCTCTACCTCTGCCAAACTGTCTAGTCATTGGCCCGATCGGTCTACTCCTCTTTGGCTCTGGAACAACTACTGACTCGCTCAAATGCTCCTATACTCGTATCGCTGCATCCATGGCCTGCGCATACGTATCAAAATGCTGGGAGCCTATAGCTAGATACAACTGCGTGTCCAGACTCCTTAGGAACCTCTTCATCCGATGCTCCTCCATAGGTACTAAGTATGGGGCATAGCATGACAGCTGGGTGAATCGTAAGTCATAATCTGCTACCTACATACTTGCCGATTTCCGCAATGCTTCAAAACTGCTAGCTCTAGCGTCCCTCACACTCTGGGGAAGAAATCTGGCAAGAAAAACCGTGGAAAACTCGGTCCACGACATCGGAGGAAGACTCGTAGCTCGCCCTCTTTCCATCGACTCACACCACTCCTGTACAAGTCCCTCCAAACGAAAGCTAGTCATCTCAACTGACCTCGCATCAGAACATCGCAATGATCTGGCAATCCTCGCCATCCTATTAAGAAAGGACTGAGGATCTTCCGCTACATCGGTCCCCGTAAACACTGGAGGTCTCAATCTCATAAACTCTCCAAGTGATACCTCTATCACCCCCGTATCTACTAGTGCCACCGTCTGTGTAGGCTGTACCTCGGACTCTGCTACGGTCGGTGCCGGATCCGGTCTCAGTACTCGAGTGGCATCAGCTAACTGTCCTACCACTCGCTGTAATCCCAACATACCCTCCTCAATCCTAGTCATACGATCTGGAGGAGGATCAACATGCTCTTGCACCTCCGGAACGTCCGGTGTACCAGTCATCGTCACAGGCGGACTCGCCCTAGCTGCATCTCTGGCTGCGGCTCGCCTAGCCCACGCAGCCATAGCAACTGGAACAAGAAACGAGAGTTGATAAGGCGTAGGAATAGGAACAATCAATAACGGAGAATCAACGGAAGAATATATCAAGATATACATCCTAAGGTTAGTTAGGCTGAATACGATAACGTAAATATGCCGCGGAACATACGTACGGTACGGCATTCATCCTAATTCACCTACTCCATCAAACCAAAAGTCATCCTAACTCACGGACTCACGTCAACCTATTTTAATCCCCTACTCAATTCCGTAAGGTTACTCCTAAGCTCTGATGCCAACTTTGTCACGACCCAAGTTTGGATGTGACCGGCACTTAGATTGTATCATATCTAAAGATATGCACACAGTCCAAGTAAGCCGAAAACCAAGATCAAATCCTTTTTGCGGAATTCTTTATATAGAAAAATTTAGTTTTTAAGTAAAAATCGCATGTTATGAAAGTTAAAATATTAAACAAGTGTAAGGTGTTAAATGTGGTTGCATCCCTAGTTGGGAGCAACAATATCAATGGCGGAAAATAAAATCTCTGTATATAGGACATCAACACGAATCTCAGACATAAAGAAAAGAAATCACAATTTATAAAACTAAACGATCTCAACTGTCAATAATATACATATCATCTCTCACTCTAAGTCAAAATACAGGTCTGATGGAGATTTTCTAGATACAAAATACAATACCCAAAAGAGAAGGTTACTACATATGTAACCCACCTAGCAAAAGATATGATAAAGCTGCAAACGTAGATCTGCACCGCAGCAAACCGTCCATTCTACCCCTGCAAGGAACTGTGGCACAACGGGGGTGAGTTACCAACTCAGTGAAAATAACTAACATATAACGGTTAATAATGTAAATATGACGATCATACTAACTGAAATGTGAACAAGTATAATGTATGATTATATGTGAAAATCAACAACATATAATACAAATCTCATAGTCCAACTGAAATCTCATCATTTATTCCTAATAAATTCATTTCCCCGTGTCCATCATCGACACAAAACTTCCATTTCTCACAGGCATCATTCCTCGAATGATCCTGAAATCAACAATACCGGTCGTTATCATCTAGATATACGCCGTATTTTTACCACTATCTCCGGTATCGAGTAACCTCGCTAGGCTCCCCCGCCTCAATGCGGCTATCCTGCCCCTCGGTCTCGACCGGGTCCACCATGTATCCAACTGTATATCTCCCCCACTCAGTATGGATAACATAAAATCCGCGACCGTATATCTCCCCCACTCGGTCCGGAATAAAACCAAAACAGAAAACATCTCATGGTGGACATGACACATCAATCATGAAAAGTCACTGGATTTATATCATAGTATTCAAAACTCAAAATCATAAATCCTCAATAATATATCTACTTCTTATATCAACATGAAATACTCGGATAATAAAACATGATATAAATGATGAATTTTTGCTACTATTATTGGTGTGTAAGATACAAGATGTGCATGTGGCATGACTCGTCGATACTTGTGAAGTGTTCTAGCAACTAAGAAATTATATATGTGAATGATGAATGCATGTTATCAATTTGGCATAACAATATAAAGCATTTAAGTTAAATAAAACTACGGGCGTAACACGCCATCTTTACAAAATTCCCCGGTAGATGTTTAGTCTACTCACCGGAAACGTCGAATCTATTCAGGAATTGCCAATCCTTTCCCTTTCCTCGCTGCCTCCGAAATTCCCGTATTCGAATCTAATATCACAATTTAACGTATATAAGAAAACGGCTATTCCGACATGACGGAAATGAAAAACACCCGTTCCCACGTACTAGTTATATTATATACGACTATATCAAGTTATTACACACTTAACCTTACTGGATTTTAACCCTAACCTGCATCGCTACAGAATTTAAATCGCGACGCATTTTAACCGTGTCGTATTTGGTGTTTTAAGATATCCTTTCCGATATACGTTTCCAGATTCTATCTGCAGTGAAACTAATTTAATTAAACAACACCAAAATGGCCGAACTTATACACTGGAACCTACCTAACAAGACAAACCCACCTAGCTCCCTATATGGCCGGCGACGCCGGAATTTCCTTCATGGCCGCCGGCCAAAAACCGGCCCTCTGGATTCGTGATCCTATGAGTTGTTCTAGGTGTTTCCTACATCATTTTAACACTGTTTTGTTAAGTTAATTATCTTCTAAATAAAAGCAGATTTCAACAGAGCTTAATATTAACCAAAATACGATATTATGTAACTTGGTTCAATTCATATTAACTAAGCTACAGAACTTAATCTCCTACTGTGTTTAAGAAGTTTTACCCTCCAAATAGTTGTTGGAATAACCCCTCTAAGATGCTAAGCCCCTCTTAGTTTGATGGTGAACAAATCCTAGAACATAGCTTCATTCTTCTTCTTCCTCCTCTTGTTCTTTCTTGTTTTCCTTAGTTTTTCTTTTCTTTTCTTAAAATTTTAAGTTTTAATATTTTGCTACAGAACTGAATATGTGTTATATATATGAGAGAAGGAAGGGATAAGATGAAGGAGGAGGTGTCAAGGGTTAAAGGGTGCTCATTTCATGCAAGGAGGAGGTGTGAGATGAGTGTGTGCATGCAAGCATGAGGTGTACTAGCCTTATCATCATAATATGATTTAATTTGAAATAAATTTCTGAACTAAAATGATTTTCCATCCCATTTTCATTTATACCCTTAACAATTTTCTATTTGCACAATAATCCTACACTTTACCTAAAAAACCCTCACAACTTAGTTTATTATAAAACACCCATTTTATTAAAATGAAGCTAAAATAGTCACTAAAACCCTTATAACTTAGTTATGTTGCATACTAAAATTTTTAATTAAATTGTTTTACATAGAACTTATAAAACTATACTTATTTGTTTTTAACAACTTTGCGATATATCATATTATTATTAAATTAATTAATTTTATTTATTTTTCAATTTTCGAAATGCTACAGTATGTCTACATATGCCAGGGATGGTTCCACGTATTTTATTATATTCACCGACGTTCTCTCAAGATACGGACATGTGTTCTTGTTGAAACACAAAACTGAATCTTTTGATAATTTCAAGAAATATAAGTACGAAGAAGAGAACCAGATGGATAAAAGTTCCTTCGATATGATCAGGGAGAAGAATACTGGAGCACGGAATTCCGAGACTATTTAAAAGAGAATGAGATTTGAAAGTCCGCGGGGGCGTCCCGGCCATCGATCCGACGCCGGAAACGCGGAAACAAAAATTTTGCAAACTAGCAAACCGGCACCACCGCGCACTTTTAACCCGGATCGGGCCATTAACCTAGCTACTAGCAAACTAAAAGAAGGGTAGAGAAGTATACCAAGCGATCCGTGTCCTTCGGTCTTCATCTCCACTCCAATCTCCCGCGGATACTTCGTCCGTCACCTCCTCGTCGAAAAGGGCACCACGTAGCCGGGTTCGTTTACAGGCTCCCACCTCTGGACCGAGGCAACTCGGGCGCGAAGTTGGCTAGCCGACGCGTCCAAGATTTGCTGTAGGCTAGTGAAGAATGCTATGTCTTTTTGGGGTTTTCAAGTTGCCTTGATGGAGGAAAGAATAATCCTAGGAGAGAGGTGTGGGATTATTGTAGCAAGCATAGAAAAGAGATGAATGATTTTCTCACTTCACTCAAAAAGGAACTCTCTCCCTCCCTCCTCAAATATGTGGCCGGCCACTACTAAGAATGGTGGAGAGTCAAATTAATCAAAAAGAGAAATGAGAGATAAGCATAGAAAATAGTCACCTCAAAGTCTTTTTAACTCTCATCTCATTCTAATCTCATAAATGCAAAAGAGATGACAAGAAAAGGATCTCATGATGAAGCCACACATTTACAAGAAACCCCTCCACAAAAAAGTAATTTGCACAATTGCAAATTACCCCCTCCATCGAAAAGTCCGGCCGCGAAGGAACAAAGGAAAACCGGCCGGAACGAAATGCAAACTGGCAACTTCAGAAAACTGATCCCGTAATAAATTATAGGAAAACCCCGCTACTGCATATACATGCCCGCATTTGTATTCCCTCTGAATATAAATGCAAAGAGACAAAATCTACACAGTCTAATAATAGGATCCGGCTTAAGCCAAAGCCGGCTAGTAAAATCCGTCCAATCACGACCCGTGCAATACCGCACGTATCTGATCGAACCCTGCCATATCTCCATACGGCCTCTACAGCGTTTCGCCCGAAACCTGAGTAACTGAGTGTGGTGGACTCTAAAGACTCGTCAATACTAGCTGTGGATTTAACCACTAGCACGTCAGAGGTATCAGCCATACGTGACGGGCCACCAGCTATTGACCAAAAGGGACGTCGATGAGCGAACTCATCCTGACACCCTACTGAGCCTGTCAATGACAATATCCGTACAGTCCGGTCCGTTCGTCTATGAGCATCGCATGGCGGGCCTAGGGGGTTGGTAAAAGTCAGACCCCCAATAGCGGTACAAGTCGTGTCGGAGTGTAGCCCAGAACACCCTGAGATACTACTAGAATACCTACCAGCAAATCTCCTGCCTTGGCCAAGGACTTTCTTATGTTCTGGCTCTCCTAGACACAGCGCGACCTCACCCCCAATACCGGGAGAGACGAACCCCTGCAGATCCGCTCACCGCCTCCATGTGGCTCGGGACTGTACCCAACTAAAACCTGTTTGCACGTCTCCTTTGAGCGTGGTAGGGTAGTAATCAAAGCACAGTGGGAACTCACACGAGACAAATGACGATCTCAGGTCGATGAACTAACCTGTACACATGTCACCAGGGAACTGCTATCCGACGTCAGGTATAATACCAACTAGCAGGTTCCCGGCGAGTCCTGTCCGGTGTACTCATAACCCAATGAGCACCTGTATACATCTTAGGTGAACCAACTGACACCAGTGGCTTGTGAGACCGGCCACCGCCCCTCGTCAGGGTCTCGACTGTATACACTAGTCTACTCTGGAGAATCGATGCCCTGTCTCGAAACTCCCACGACTAGGGACCTTTTAAGGATGTGCTTATAGACTCCAGCTCTCACGTATATGATCGCCCTTATACTGCTGGTAGTCAAGCAAGAATCCTAGGGGCTCTATCAACGTGTAATAGCGACTCGTAAGGTCACCTAAAGCAGTACACGATGATAAAGATAAACCAGATAGCATACTATCATCTCGAGTAAGACTGTCCTACTGGGACAGGTCCTCCCTCAATCATTGCAATCACGTGCCGGTGATCTAATAATTGACTCTGAGGGCACTATCTCCAATAATCTCCCACTTGCACTCAAGGCTAATTATTGCGATGTCGCATACTCACAGCCCGTGTGATACCGAACACCCAACTCCTCTACTAGTCAGTCTCACAAAGCTTGTTTGCGAAACTATTGCGTTCGAGAAATAGCCTCAGTGAGTGGATCCGCTTTGATGTTTCTTTCTATGTCTCTCTATATCCCATGTTCGCGGAGAAAGCCATCTATCGAAATGAGCAATACTTGTCTTAGAATGTCTGGATGTCTGATGGGACCTAGCTCATAAATGAACTCCAAATCCAAACTTCTTAGACTGTATCGTCAACTGAACTTAATCAGTATCCTGCGCCATCCTTCCCTCGGTATCCATCTGGACCACCTGTTCAAAATACTGCCCCTCGTCAGAGGGAAAACTATAACTCTGACAGTCACTCTGTCATCCATGTCACCTTGGAGGCCTGGAATGATAACTGTCTCCTGAAGGAGAATGCTGTTATCATATCCCTAGAACATCAACTTATATTCTAAAATTGCTTCCGATCGTTTCTCCCGGATTGGATTAATATCAACTTATTGCACCTACTGCAAGAACAACATCTGGTGTGGTACTTGACATCTCATGATTGACTCAATTGCCTAAGCAAGTGATCTGCCAATCATGCACATCCCTCTCTCCTTTAGTCTGTAAGACACCTTTAGAGAGGGTGACTCCATCACCTGCAGGTATACTACCGTGCCAGGAGTCGTCCATTTTAAATACTCATAGAATGCTGTCTAAATACTCAGATTGGGAAACCACCCAAATCTAGATCTAATACCATAGATCCAGTAACCAGAATGTCTGATATAATATCCAAGCCCTGTGTGGAGAAACCACTGTGTGACGACCAAAGTATAACCGATCGTAGTATAGGAATATCACTTCCTACTCTGTGTATGTCATCAAATACCAGGACATCACACCCTACTACCTTCTTAACAGATCCATCCCCTATTCTGATGAAGTCAAACCTATGACTGTCACATCAGAAATAGATGGTCTATCTCCGCTATATCTGCTTTAGTCTATAAATAGACATAAGCCTCCTGTCCACCAATGCTTCCGCTGCTCCCACTGACTACGACAACCCTCTGGCAGAGTCATATAGACGTACACTTCTAAAGCTAGTTTAGAACGACGCTATACTCATCCTCCTGCCGGGTCTCACAGTCTGGAACAACAGCAATGGCAAGTCTGGGTAAACAAGAACCTCCCTGCCACCGTCCTTGAGCATACCGAAGTACCTCTCGGGTGCCTGAGGTTACCCACCATATCTGCGGAGTGGCTAATGGAATGTCAAACCAGATTGAATCTTTAGGTTCTTATCAAATCTTCAGTAATCGTTTGCGGTTCTGGAATCACTTCCAGTTCTACCATACTCCCACTACTGTTTTCTGAAAAAATCCATTTTTGTTAAAACTGTGGCGAGTCTAGAACAATATCACTATTGATCTTCCAGATGGTAGAAAGTCAACCCTCGTCATAGCCCGGGTCAACCCACAAACAGCCATTACAGAAACGTGCCTTGAGTTATCCGGAGTCTGGTTTTAAGCATAAGCCGGACAACTCCCCGTATCTTAACAATGTCAAGATATGAACTGTTTTATATCCAATATAGAAACAGAGGCACTGATTTAATTGAACTAGATTCAAATCATGCAGCTGTCTCCAGTGCATGTCAACTAAATGGAAGGAGGCTGATCAGCGTTACTCAACTTAGGAGTACTTCCAATTATGAGTAACCTGAAAGAGAAGCTAGTTCTCTTAATCATTACTATCAACTGAATACCATTCACAAGTATCTACATCTTCGATCACCTTGAAGAATCCCGATACTTGCAACATCTGGTTCTCTACTTTATTCTTATACCTATAACTTCTCAAAACTCAGACCCTGTGTTTCTACGAAACACCTGTCTAAGAACTGGAGAAGTCACAAGTAAACAGAATATAGTACGAGTACCTACCCCTCTGTCCTAATGGACACTGGACAACATACAATATTCTGTATAAGTCCCTTGAGTCTAATAACTCATTCACTGTGTGTCGTTGGTTGAAAACTGTACTTATGGTTAAGAAGAATTACACCGCTGTTCAATGCTCCTTACCTAACCATCCACTGATATAGGTGAATGTCAAAGACATAATTTCAAAAAGTTATATCTCACTCTATGAAAATAGACGTACAGATATATCAATTTGAAATTGGTGCATAACAACGGATATTCAAAACCAAATATTTGTCGTCCGGCAAACAACCCAGGTGACTTCCTCAAATATCACTAATTTCAACGAATCCCAATATAATGAGGATGATCACCTAATTCCCAATAACTTACTCCCACTCATCATCTGTAAAACCATACAGATGTGAGAATCAAACCTGGTAAATACATACCCTGGAGCAAGTGTCTAATTGGGAAATCAGTTTTCCTTTAACAGTACACAGTGAAACTGAAACATTAAAATGTTTCGATGAGATATCCTGGTATTCCTAGTAATGCCTCTTCTATTATCCGATTCACAACTATAACCGTATAATTCTTTGTCATCTCTCCAAATCCCTTTATATGTCTTTAGTCATTACCTTCTGTACACCCCTTTAGGCCAAATGGTTTTCTTCCTTCCCTACCGTTCGGCACCAGCCTATGGTTTGGAAGAAGACTATCCAATAAGCATAATGGGTGTACTGTCCTAATCCTAGGAGCACTCGCAATGCGAGAGAAGGTGAAGATAAAAGACAACCGAATGAATCTTATTCCTATTTCTCCTGAACTAGGATCCATCCCCGAACTGGAACAAGTTCCTTTCGAGTTCATATATAACCATACGATGGATTATCCAATAAACTTGGGATCTTCGTAGTGATACGGTGTAGGGTTCCTAGGCACTCTAGTAAGGTCTCACAAGGCATCGAACATGCCATTTTAAAATTTTTGGTGCCGAGAAACCCTAGACTACGGATCGTCGCTAGAATTCTAGGCGAAACTAAAAGCTAGTTAACAGTTAACTACTGGGATACGGAAATTACAACCTTTGTAGATCCGGATATCCACCTCCACGGCTCCGCAAGGGCGTCCTCTCGCTGTCCATCTTGAAGCTTGAACTCTCGTGACGGCTTCATCGGAGAAACGTGCGGAATAGGTCGTCGGCTTCGTGTCAAAGACGATCTACGTCGAGGTTGCACAAACTCAAGCTCCGACTTCACAAACTTGTGAAACTTGTGAAGTAAACACCCAAAACAACTTGGCAAGAGGTAGAGGGTGAAGAAATAGGAGGTGGGTTCACTTTAGAATTGGATTTATCTCACTAAAACTCAAGTTGCCATTGGAGTAGCAAGCTTGAAGAAGAAGAAGAAGATGAGCTCAAGAAAAGAATATGATAAGTCTTGTGATAAAAATAAATTTAAATCAAAATACTTATCATAACTTGAACTAGGGTTAAGTGTAGAGAATTAACCATGGTCACTTGGATGGGTTAGGGTTAAGCATGAAGATAAGGATGGTTAGCAAAGTCAAAGCTTCATGAAGCTTCAATATAAAACAAACTTAGCCACCATTCTTATCATAACTTATTTCAAATAAATAAATAAACAAATAAATAAATAAATGAATATGCAAAACCCTAATTATCAAATTAACCATGGATTAATTCTATAAACTTAACATAATGATCAAGTATCATCAAACATGATACAAAAAAGTGCACGAAAGCATATCACATATACAATGTGCATCAAGTGAGAAAAATCCGTTTAAAGTGAACCAATACTAGTTAATGCAAAGTAATATATCAAATATATAATTATGCATTAAATCATTAAATCAACATTTGATTCAATGATCCGGTCATGTCGCACATGACCGACTAGAATGTAATGTATCGATTTATCGAATCAATGATTCGATAACTAGGTCATATCGAATATAACCAATCGAAACATATATCGCGAGAATGAAATGCGGTATCACATACACGCATCATTCTCGGTCCTGCACATATCTCATATGCGCTCCTATTTCGTTTCGCTTGAGCCAGGAAACCTCTGTGTAGGACTCTAAAGACTCGTCAATACGCCGGTAGCAGATGATGATCATATCAAGCATCCACAAGCCGCAAGCGGTCTGCTAAACGTAACGGCCACCCGGGTATTGAGCAATCAGAAGATCGACGAGCTAGTCCGCTCATACTCCTGCGAATCCGACCAGTAACACTTACCATACAGTCCGGTCTCTTCGTCTGATACATCGCATATCAAGTCTAGGGGTGGTAAACGTCAGACCCCAATAACCCGATAAGTCGTGCCGATGTGAGGCTCGTAACGGGTCGAGAAACTACTGGTAACACTTACCAGCAAATCTCTGATCAGCCCTGGCCAGGGACTTCCCTGTTACGGCCAATCGAGCACAGCGCAACATCAACCCCCAATACCGGGAGAGACGAAACCCCTCCTATCGCTCATTGCCTCCATGTGACTCGGGACTGTACCCAAAGACCACCGTTTTGCACGCCCTCATGGACGTGGTAAGGTGGAGATCAAAGCACAGTGGGAACCACACAAGACTCTATGACGATCTCGGGTCTACAGACTAACCTGTACAAGTGTCACCTGAGAACTGCCATCTGACGTGAGGTATAATACCATCTGGGAGTTCTCGGCGAGTCCGTCCAGTGTACCCAGTTTCCACTGAGCACCCGTATACCATCTCTGATGTCAAACACCAATGGATATGGGATCATCCATCGCCCATCACATGGGTCGAGAAGCGTATACGCTAGTCTACTCTGGTATATCGATGCCCCGTCTCGATACACCTACGACTAGGGACCTTGAAGGATGTACTTATGGACTACCATGTCCCCACTAGTATGATCTGTATCATAGTCTAGGTAGTCAAGTACAAATCCTAAGGGCTTTACCAACATGTAACTATAAGACAGTATAAAGAGACTAGTGTACATGTTAAGATAAATAGCAACCAGATAGCATAACTATCATGCCGAGCAAGAAAGTCATCTCTATATATGTCCAAGCATCCAATATAATATACATAATCTGTACAATACTGGCCTCTAGGGCATACATACAACTAACATACGGAGTGTCCTGGAGAAATACAAAGGTGATTTAGGATTGGCGAAGAAATACTTGGTTTAGTCGTGAATAGCAGTCGCAATTTACTTTGCCCTCTTACTAATCCCTTTCTTTGTCTTAACTTAATACCTTCTGTACTCCGTTTAGGCTAATTGGTTTTCTTCATTCCCTACCATTCGGCACCAGCCTAAGGTTTGGAAGAAGACTTATCCAATTTGCGTAATAGGTGTACTATCTCCTAAACCAAGGAGTACTCGCAACCTGAGAGAAGGTAAAAGGAAAAGACAACTGAATAATCCTATTCGTTTTCTCCAGAACCGGAAACCATCCTCGAATTCCTTTGAGTTCATATATAACCATACGATGGTTTTGTCCAATGGAAGTGGACGTTCGTAGTAATACGGGGTGTCCTGGAGAAAAGGGTAAAAGTAGGAGTGGCAATGAGGTCTGCAACTCTGACAATCCAAAAGCCAGTGTTAAAGAAGGTTCGGTCAACTTGGTCACTGAGTCATAGTCTAGGGTCGGGTCAATGATCGCTGCCAAAGAGAGAGAGAAAAGAAACACTCGGCGTGCACTCTAACCTAGATCAGAATGGTTATCACTTTATCTAATCTGGAAACCTCCCACTGTAACGTCAAATTCTTCCCCAAACCTGAAAGAAGAATTAGCCGGGATCACCCGAGGAGTAAACCAACTCATCAGTGGGAATCGGGATCCAACTATCATCGCATGATAATATGACGGAATCCGCTCACGTTATCACACTCCAGAAGGTATGCGCATATCTGGCAAGTTTCAGATTCTTTAGAAACTCCCGATGTGGATTTTTGCCCCATGCTCTTATGACCTTGACTAAGGCCAACAAATCATAAGTCACATGTCAAGTTCTACCCGTCATTGTCCAGGTTGATTTGAACCCACCCGTACAAGCCCTTGACTAGGGCCAACAAGGCTATACGACTGTCCCAAACCAACGCATCTATCTATGCAGCATATGAACACCCAATAGCTACCAAACACTGTGCCTTGACTATGGCCAACAAACACAGCTTGAATACTATTGACTATCCATATGAAACGACGGAGGGCTACGAATGGTTTCTGGCGAAAACCTTTAACGTAATGAACTTGATATCGTTGAAGGAACCGGATAGCTTTTTAGAAAAATACAGTAACGAAAACCTTTGCTAAAGATGTCACTCCCGGTGAAGGGATCTCGGCACTTTCCCCGTAGAATGAGGTGCAGGATATTCCAACTGAATACCACGATGCAAAGCAAAAGTAATCGGCTATAGTGAAGTTATTGCCCTGACGCAAACTTTTGTCCAAGGGGTCACTCCCGGTGAAGGGATCTCGGCCCTTGCCTCGCCGACTGAGGAGAAGGATATTCCAACTGAATACCACGATGAAAAACAAAAGAGAACGCCCTTGCAATAACAGCTTTTTGAAAAAGTGTTCCAACAACATCAGAATAGGTTTGTTTATCTTGCATTGATCCGAATCAACGCAGTCCCATCAATTGATCACACCATAAAGAACGAAAATAATGACGTACGTATATGCCATCCGCATTCGCCACTGGGTCCCGTCATCACCCGTTAGGTTAGCTAACTAACGACAGGGCGGGGACTGGACTAGCGTGGATGCAAAACATATACAACATCTACTAGTATATATATAATATATAATTTTCGCTCAAGGCGTGATAAAAAATGCAACAGCACAGAAATGTACAGCAGCACAGAACAATACAGATATCTGGGATCCCCGGGTTTCATAGAGCCGCTACTGAAACCCGACGTTCCCCTGGTCGTGTGGATAGCCTGTGCAATGAAAATCCTAGACCCCTACGGGCGCGGCAAGTTACCCGCTAAAACCTGAAGCGAGGCAACCCCCTTCAGCAACGTGAATGGACCACCCAGCACTTCACGGAATCCGGTAACTTAGGCACCCCTCCTGGGTCAACCTGTACCCCGTACGAGTGCGGCGAATAGCCTGCCAATTCTAGAGTAAATCCCCCTCCGTCTCAACGCCATGAGATGCGGGCTCGTTGCCCTCTAGAACCCGGCTATCCGTGCACCCCTCCGCAGGGTAATCCTAGTATAGAAAGTAAAATATACATACAACGGGTACATCGACCTCGACCCGGTCGTGCCCCAAAAGAATAATACAAACAGGCAGTGACGGCAGTCCACATATCGGACGCTCGCCCCGCAATATCATATGTACATATAAAACAAAACTGTACTAATATTGCATCCAGGCTATCCCCCACGACCGATCCGCAATATCACAGCACAACACAGAACATCAACGTGAATGTCACGTTCGCAAATCCGTCTAAAAGGGCTATAGCAGTTAGACAGGATTTACCGATCAAATGACATTCACGGTCGCAGATATAATGTAAATACTGTGAACTAGCATGTTTAAAATATCCGATCGAACAAATTTATCAAAGTGGGCCCCAAGCACTACTGTAGCTCTTACAGAAAATCTGGGCCCAAAAATAATATCCCAAAACCCCTATTTCCAAGTCTAAAGCCCTCTGGAAAAATTTGGCACTCTGAACAGCTAAAAGCGCGGCGGAACCGCGGCCCAAGCATGGGTTTGGCCGCGGTTCCGCGGCGATATGGAAAGATCTCGAGACCAAATTTTCACAGATTGCTTAGATTTCCATGCACAGTATTCTGAAACAACCTGAAAAAATTTTGGAGCTGAAAATATTTCGACAGAGAACAGTGCACTGAAAATATGGTTTTTGCAATTTTTGTTCGATCGGGTTTTAAACACACTAGAGCAAGATAGGTTAGGTTAATGGCGTGGCTCTGATACCAATGTAAGTCCGCGGGGACGCCCCGGCCGTCGATCCCACGCCGGAAACGCGAAAACAAAAATTTTGCAAACTAGCAAACCGGCACCACCGCGCACTTTTAACCCGGATCGGGCCATTAACCTAGCTACTAGCAAACTAAAAGATGGGTAGAGAAGTATACCAAGCGATCCATGTCCTTCGGTCTTCGTCTCCACTCCGATCTCCAGCGGATACTTCGTCCGTCACCTCCTCGTCGAAAAGGGCACCACGTAGCCGGGTTCGTTTACGGGCTCCCACCTCTGGACCGAGGCAACTCGGGCACGAAGTTGGCTAGCCGACGCGTCCAAGATTTGTTGTAGGCTAGTGTAGAATGCTATGTCTCTTTGGGGTTTTCAAGTTGCCTTGATGGAGGAAAGAATAATCCTAGGAGAGAGGTGTGGGATTATTGTAGCAAGCATAGAAAAGAGATGAATGATTTTCTCACTTCACTCAAAAAGGAACTCTCTCCCTCCCTCCTCAAATATGTGGCCGGCCACTACTAAGAATGGTGGAGAGTCAAATTAATCAAAAAGAGAAATGAGAGATAAGAATAGAAAATAGTCACCTCAAAGTCTTTTTAACTCTCATCTCATTCTAATCTCATAAATGCAAAAGAGATGACAAGAAAAGGATCTCATGATGAAGCCACACATTTACAAGAAACCCCTCCACAAAAAAGTAATTTGCACAATTGCAAATTACCCCCTCTATCGAAAAGTCCGGCCGCGAAGGAACAAAGGAAAACCGGCCGGAACGGAATGCAAACTGGCAACTTCAGAAAACTGATCCCGTAATAAATTACAGGAAAACCCCGCTACTGCATATACATGCCCGCATTTGTATTCCCTCTGAATATAAATGCAAAGAGACAAAATCTACACTGTCTGATACTAGGATCCGGCTTAAGCCAAAGCCGGCTAGTAAAATCCGTCCGATCACGACCCGTGCAATACCGCACGTATCTGATCGAACCCTGTCATATCTCCATACGGCCTCTACAGCGTTTCGCCCGAAACCTGAGTAACTGAGTGTGGTGGACTCTAAAGACTCGTCAATACTATGGCTGTGGATTTAACCACTAGCACGTCAGAGGTATCAGCCATACGTGACGGGCCACCAGCTATTGACCAAAAGGGACGTCGATGAGCGAATTCATCCTGACACCCTACTGAGCCTGTCAGTGACAATATCCATACAGTCCGGTCCGTTCGTCTATGAGCATCGCATGACGGGCCTAGGGGGTTGGTAAAAGTCATACCCCCAATAGCGGTACAAGTCGTGTCGGAGTGTAGCCCAGAACACCCTGAGATACTACTGGAATACCTACCAGCAAATCTCCTGCCTTGGCCAAGGACTTTTTCATGTTCTGGCTCTCCTAGACACAGCGCGACCTCACCCCCAATACCGGGAGAGACGAACCCCTGCAGATCCGCTCACTGCCTCCATGTGGCTCGGGACTGTACCCAACTAAAACCTGTTTGCACGTCTCCTTTGAGCGTGGTAGGGTAGTAATCAAAGCACAGTGGGAACTCACACGAGACAAATGACGATCTCAGGTCGATGAACTAACCTGTACATATGTCACCAGGGAACTGCTATCCGACGTCAGGTATAATACCAACTAGCAGGTTCCCGGCGAGTCCTGTCCGGTGTACTCATAACCCAATGTCACCAGGGAACTGCAGATCTAGTTGGGTTCCTCATCCACCTGAGAGATACTACGGTTTTCTCATAGACGGTGGGAGTGAGGATTGCATCATGGAGATGATGACCCAACTAGTTTCGAGCAGGCCATCATAAGTGGAGACTATGTGAAACGGCTGGGTGCTATGCGATCTGAGATGGAATCCATGTACACCAACAAAGTATTGACTTTGGATGTTGCTCCTGAAGGGGTAAAACCCATCGGGAGCAAGAGGATCTTTGAGAAAGATAATTTGGTGTAAATAGAAAAGTTGAGACTTTCAAAGCTATACTTAAGTCCATTAGGATCCTACTTGCCATTGCTGCATACCATGACTACGAAATCTGGCAGACTGCACGTCAAAACCGTTTTTCTAAATGGTGATTTAGAAGAGAGTGTGTATATGACACTGCCAGAGGGCTTCGTAGACAGTGGGAGCAGCGGAAGCATGTGCAAGCTTCTTAAACCCATCTACGGGTTAAAGCGGGCATCGCAGAGATGGAACATCTGTTTAATGAAGCTGTCAAAGAGTTTGACTTCATCAAAAAGGTAGATGAACCATGTATAAATAAGAAGGTTGTAGAGAGTATGGTTGTCTTCCTCATATTGTACGCGGATGACATAATCTTGATAGGAAAGGGTGCTCCTATGCTACACTCGGTCAAGCATCTCTTATCACACAGGTTCTCCATGAAAGATCTAACTGATGCCTCTTACATCCTGGGGTTATAGATCTATAAAGATAGATCTAAATGGATTTGGGATTGTCCCAATCCAGGTACATAGACACCACGCTAAAAGGGTTTTAGTATGGATGATTCTAAGCATGGTAATGTACCCGCTTGTTCAGGAATCACTCTCTCCAAAGAGATGTCTCTCGAGACTGATTTGGAGAAGGCTCGCATACAAGGGATACCCTATGCTTTGGCAGACAGGTCAATCATGTATGCGATGTTATGTACCAGACCAGATATTGCTTACTCACTAGGTGTAGTGAATAAGTATCGAAAAGATCTTTAGGAAAACCACTGGACAGCTGAAGAACATTCTTAAGTGCTTGAGAAGGACTAAAGAGATGTTCTTGGTGTATGGTAACGGTGAACTCCAGATGGAGTCCTTTACCGATTTGAGCTTCCAGAGTGATAAGGATGACTGAAAGTCAGTCTCGGGTTTTGTATTCACCCTCAGTGGAGGGACGGTATGTTGGAAGGGTTCCAAGCTATATATCGCAGCAGACTCGTTGATAGAGGCTAATTACATCGCTACCAATGATGCTGCCAAAGAGCTTGACTGGATGAATAGAGTTCATGAGATGAACTAAGTTCCTACCATTGGGCATCCAATACCTGTGTATTGTGATGACAATGGAGCTGTGGCTTTGTCCTAGGAACCCCGGTCCCGCCGGCGATCCAAACATATTCTTAAACAGTATCACCTGATCAGGGAGATAGTTGTATCTTCGGGAGATCGAGGTCAGGAGAGATGACACAGAGGATAACACAGCGGATCCACTCATCGAGGACATCCCCCAGATGCTATTCGAGAGACTTTTGGGACGTTGGGTATGAGATACTACAACAACTGACCTTAGTGCAAGTGGGAGATTGTTAGTGATATGTATGCCCTAGAGGCCATTATTGATGATATAACGGATGCTTGGACATATATATAAAGGACTTTCTTGCTCGACATGATAGTATGCTATCAGGTTGCCTTTATCTTAACATGTAGACTAGTATTTATACTGTCTGTTTCTTACATGTTGATAAAGCCTTTAGAATATGTACTTGACTACCAGGACTATGATGAGATCATACTAGTGGGGCCAGGGTGGTCCACAAGTACATCCTTTAATCAGTTCCTAGTCGTGGGAATATCGAGACCAGGGTATCGATATTCCAGTGTAGACTAGTGTGTACGTTTCTTGTCCGTTAGAGGGAGATGGTTGATCCCATAACCATTGGTGTGTGACATCAAAGATTGTACACAGGTGCTCATTGGAGAATGGGTACACCGAACAGGACTCGCCAAGGACTCCTATGTGGTAGTATAACCTATCGTCAGATAGCAGTTGATTGATCGATTCCGTGTCGTGTTTAGAAATGTTTCATAACCAAAGAAATTTATACCGCAATCAATTGACGGTGTCTATTGGAGTTTCGTCAATGAGAACGGATCGTCCACTAAGAAAGTGTGATTTGATCGATCTTGTTTTAGTTGAGTTGAAAATTAAAGGGAAAAAAAATGATTCAATAGTTGTGAAATTTAGTTTCAAGAATCATCAAGAACTAGATCTAAAATCAAGAAATACTAAAGATCAAGAAGATGTCCAAATCGAATGAATTATCAAGATTTGTAAAGAGGCTTGTAGGAATCGATCCAATTGATAGTGATGATGAAGAATAATGATTACAAATTCTTATCTATTGAAGATTTGTTGCTAGATCGATGACGATCAACGATTAGGGATCTATTGAAAAAACTAGAGTTTCTCCATCATCATCTCTTGTCCTTTCGTTGATTATCATTCAAATTCTAGCCTCTAGGAAATTCAATCATCGATCGTTGATCTCTAATTTGTAGCGAAAACATTCAAGAAAGCATCTCGCTCAAAACTAGGTCATCGTTGATTCAATTTCCTAAAGTTTACAAAACTCATAAGACTTAAGAATCGTTCAAGAATTTAATCATCATCATCTATCTATTTTCTCGATTCCTCCACAAGCGGAGTTTTCACTCAAACATCATGAAAAGATAACAATCAAGAATCGATAACTCTTCATAATGCTCAAATGTAAAGAAAAGCAAGATCAAGAATTTTCACCTTTTATTTAATCGACGTTTCATTACAATACACTCAAAGACTACAAGATTTGAGGAGGAACTAAATCGTTGAACTAGCTTCACATCGTCTTCTTGAGTCGCGGATCGTCGTGGATCTCTTGCTCGGATGAAAATCAGCGTTGCTTCAAAAGGCTCGTTGAATGCTTGCTTGATTTGGTACTCGATAAATCTTAATTTGGATCAAATTGTGTCACTCAATTTGTGTGGATTTTGATTTGGATCTTACTACAACTAATGATCAACCATCAACAACTCAACAACTTCTTCAATGAAGCCTTGGATGCCTTTTTATAGTCTTTTCCTTTGGCTTCCTCTAGAAGCTAGGTATAGCTTCCCTTGTAAGCTTGGTAGTTGAGAAGAAATTTCTAGATTGAGTTAGTTATTTATCTTACAAGAGAAGACTTGCTGTTGGAAGGGAAGCTTCTGGAGAAATCTACACAATTCGAAGCGTATTGGAGAAGCTTAGCCGTTAAAAGGAGTCTTCTGCAAAAAGTTCTCGCCGCCGACGAGTCAACTCGGCCGCGAATCCGCCGCGAATCGGCCTGACTCGGCCGCGGATCCGCGGCCGTTTGGTGGATTTGCTGCATGAAATCTTCAGGGTATTTTTGTGTTGGCTTTATGGCACTTTTCTGATATCTGGAATATTTTTGTACTTTCTTGTTCACTGCCAGATTTCAAGTCTTGGACTTGACATATTTTATCAGTACTTTTAGCAGTTCCGGCTCTTTTACCTGAAGAATTTCCTGCACACAATCTCGAGACAAGTGTTGATTCACAAAAGATTACGTATGCAATAATAAACACATAATTTCCCTCATAATACTGGTTATAATGTATAACACATGTTATTTGATATTTTACTGACAAATTGCTAATATGTGCTATATTTATACCAAACACCTTTAGATGATTGCAAATAGTAGGGAAATTGCTGTGTTAAAAATGCAATATTTTCGACTGATCAAATTCCCCCAAACTTAATTTTGGTCGTCTCGAGCAAACATCTTTTATTCAAAAGAAGGAGAAAATATAAGAAAAAGAAAAACTAACTAGCACACTTTCGTGGGCAACACGATTGCACTGAGCACGTGCAACAAGCCTTTAAACCTCTAGGTGTCTCTAGTAGGAGGAGTGTTGTCTCCTGAGGGTTTTCGGCAGATTGTACCCACAAAATCCCATAATAAAAAGAAGACCGTGAAAGATACATATAAAGATAAGAATTGTCAAAGAAAGACTTTGAAAATTAGAGTTTCCAACTACACTAGCTTTTTGGTTGTCATGAGCCCTATCTTAATAGTTATGAAAAGATGTTAGAAATCACATTATCCCTCAATAAAACATTGTCTTTATTCTTCATTCCTACCTTTCTTCCAAACACCGATCATATACCCCTACGTGTGTGTTAAAGACATCCCTACACTCGGAGAATTCAATTCAAGCTATCATACTCTTGTCCATCTTCCTCGGTACTTTTTTTTAATCGATGAATATTTAGATGGATTTGCTCACACATTTTTCATGCGACCGTTAATACTTCTTGAGGTACTAACCGACCGATTACTCATGTGCTTGCTGATTAGGTGTATTAATATTTTCCTCGTCTTGCACCACCTAAGGCTTAGCAGCGACTCCCAAACCAGTTGGTCTAAGGCACTAGGTGATGAAGCACCCTCGCTATATTTTTTTATTGTTGCCTTGGTGATAACAAAACCAGTGTTCATTTTTTTTCTTTCACCATTTTATATTTTCTTCATTTATTATTTCCTTCATACTTTGGTTTTTAGACAAGAGCATTTCAAGGTATCCTCTATTATCCCGAGTTTCAAGACGTGTGTAAGTGCGAATAGTAGGGTATCAACATTCAAATATTTGGCTTCCAGAATAGGAACTATTTTTCAGACTTATTTTTATCCTCAGATTAGTGACTTCCTTCATCTTACTAACCCATGGGACAACGGCTCATAACTACTTATTACTAGTTCGTTTAAGAAAACTTCTAATTTTCTTGGTTTTCTTAAATTTTTCCAATCTTTTGATGTAAGTTTTCACTGTCTAATCTTTTATTATCTAATTAAATATTAAATATTTTTATCTTTTGAAAAAAAAAATTAAATTTTTATATGTTTTAAAAGTTTTGTGCTTATGCAAAGTATGATGCAAAGTGATGCATAAATAAGCACAAACCTCCCCCAAACTTGTTTTCAACAGTGTCCTCACTGTTGCCATCCGCTGGATCAAAAAAAACTGTAAGCTTGGGAGGAAATTTATTAATGGGGGCAATAAATATGATCGTGAAAATCCTCCCCCAAACTTATTCTTTTCACTCACCTCCATTCTAAAGATGATACAGTATTTTACAAGACATGGAGGTGAGACGGAGGAATTTTAATCAAGATAAAGTGGCTCCTGTAAAAACAGGAGCTCCACCGTGGGGTCAGTGGAAAAATACGGTTTTAATCTATGTCCATTTACTTTGAAAAGTGTACAGTTTTCAACATATTCAACCTCAACTGCCCCGTGCGGGTATACATACCGCACAACAAAAGGTCATTTCCACCGAGATCGTAGCTTACCCGCATGAAGATGGAGTCGTGAATCATAAAAAAGGACTTGTTGACCCGGTCTCAAAATGTTTTTATCGTGAAATACCTTAGTCCGATTCTTTACAATTACAGCATTATCATAAGCTTCATCGTGGAGTTCGCTTAGCTCGTTTAATTGCAGCTTCCGAAAGTTGCAGGCTTGATTTAAGTCAAAGTTAAGTTCTCTAATGGCCCACATTGCTTTGCACTCAATCTCGACCGAAAGGTGACAAGCATTTCCAAACACTAGTCTGTAAGGAGACATACCTAGATCGGTTTTATATGCAGTTCGGAATGCCCAAAGAGTATACGTCAATTTGGTTGACCAATCTTTTCGATTTTTAGAAACTATTTTCTCCAAAATTTGTTTGATTTGTCTGTTTAAAACCTCAGCCTGCCCGCTCATTTGGGGATGATAGGGTGTGGAAAGTTTGTGGTTGATTGCATATTTCCGCATCAAAGTCTCGAAAGACCTATTGCAGAAATGTGTCCCGTTATCGCTAATGATAGCGCGTGGGTGTCCAAATCGAGAAAAGATGTTTTCTTTAAGGAACCTAATGATAACCTTTTTGTCAATAGTGCGACAAGGAATAGCTTCAACCCATTTCGAGACGTAAGCAACCGCAAGCAATATGTACAGATTCCCGAAAGAGTTGGGAAAAGGACCCATAAAGTCAATACCCCAAACGTCAAAAATTTCAACCACTAAGATTGGTTGCTGTGGCATCTCATTTCTCCAAGAAATCCTACCCGTGTGTTGACACTGTGCACAGGTTTTGCAATGATCAAATGCATCTTTGAACAAAGTCGGCCAATAGAAACCGCATTGCAAAACCTTCTCCGCCGTCTTTCGAGGACCGAAATGACCCCCACATGCCTAATCATGACAAAAACATAGAACACTCTTGAATTCATCATTAGGGACACACCTGCGAATGATCTGGTCAGGACAATACTTAAACAGGTATGGTTCATCCCAGTAAAAGTGTTTTACTTGGGATAGAAATCAATATTTGTCATGTTTCGACCATTCGCGGGGAATAAGTCCCGTAACAAGATAATTCACAATATCCCTGAACCAGGGATCCTCGGATACATTCAAGAGTTGTTCCTCTGGAAAAGAATCATTGATCGGCAGGGTTACAGGTGAAGAAGAGATGCGCGACTGATGGTCGGCTACAACATTTTCACATCCTTTCTTATCTTTAATAACAAGATCAAATTCTTATAATAGAAGGATCCAACGTATTAGCCTACTTTTAGCATCCTTTTTCGCCAAAAGATGTTTCAAGGCGGAGTGGTCAGTGTACACAACAATTGGTGAGCCAATCAAGTAAGGCCTGAATTTTTCTAATGCGAATACAACTGCCAAAAGTTCTTTTTCGGTAGTTGTATAGTTAATTTGAGCATCGTTCAGGGTCTTACTTGCATAATAGATCACGTGTGGCATCTTTTCAATGTGTTGTCCTAAGACTGTACCAACTGCAAAATCTGATGCATTACACATAACCTCAAAAGGGTGGTTCCAATCTGGAAATGATAGAACGGGGGCTGTAGTGAGAGAGTGTTTGAGTGAGTCAAATGCTGCCTCATAATCCGAGTGAAAGTGAAAGGTTGTGTCCTTGGCCAAGAGAAGAGTTAAAGGTCTAGTAATTTTGCTAAAATCCTTAATGAATCTCCTGTAAAAGCCTGCATGACCAAGAAAAGATCGTATTTCCTTGACGCATTTGGGATGAGGAAGGTTTTGAATGACATCTATTTTAGCTTTGTCAACCTCAATGCCTTTCCGTAAAATAACATGTCCAAACACAATTCCCTCTTGGACCATGAAATGGCATTTTTCCCAATTCAAGGTTAAGTTCTTCTCTTTGCAACGAGTAAGAACTGCATCAAGATGAGATAGACAGTCAGCAAAAGAATCTCCGAATATCGAGAAATCGTCCATGAAAATCTCCAGAAAATTCTCGACCATGTCCGAGAATATCCCCATCATACACCGCTGAA